>FR990066.1:17218777-18441231 GCA_905404285.2 Erannis defoliaria
TCAATTGAATTGAACAAGGTTTACTTTGATTATTGTGTGGAAACTGACTAAGAATATTTACGCCAAGTCTACTTGAGCAAGCCGATGTTATAGAAAACAGGGACTCTAGCACGAAAGCATGTAATTAAAGCTGCCTGGACCTGGGTGTCCTAAAAGTGCACCCAGAAACAACGGAGGACGGGCAGCAACATCCTCTCGGTTAACTGTGGTGAGTATTCTGCGGTCCCCACGCCGACTGCTAAGCGTTGTGATTATGGCAACCCGCCCTTATCCTAATCTATCAGCCGTTACAGCATAATGTGTTAAGTAACCCATATTTTCACTATTTCAGCTGGAACCCACTCAGACGCTGGTAGCTATGCTAACCCATAATTTGCCAAAAGTTTCCTTGACAAGGCTTGCTCATGTCCTGCCTGAGATGTCTCAATCAGCAAGGGAAAAAACTGGTCCTTCTGTTCCAAAAAAGAAATTGAACAGCAAGACCAACCGATATGTTACTGTGCTGTAATGAAACCCATGAGCACCAGTTATTGCTCCTTGCAAAAACTTCAAGAGAAAAAGCCCTGCTCAATGAGGAAGAACTACACAAAAAAATATATAGTGATGTCTTTAGTTATAGGAGGAATATTTAAAAATAAAAATAAATAATATAAAATAAGTAATAATGTGTTTAAAACATTTGTTTTATTGAATGTTACTATAAATTGTTTTCAATAAAATATTTCTATCCATTTTCATGGCGTTATCCACAATATCATCACCAGTTTCTTCTTCAAGTGCTACTTCAAGCGCTGCATCTGCAAACAATAAAAATTTGTTTATGAGGCAGAGCAGATAGGGCAAATGTATTTTTTCCGTTTTAGAACTCTGGAATGTCACATAATTGAAAACTGATAATTCTGACTAATTCTTTCTTTGCTAACCTAACAAAAATGCCTGCTGTGTACAATACAATGATAATATACATAAACGTCTAAAAGTATTTGTGCCCCATATAATTATGATGCCTATAGCCTTTAATTGATCTCGCAATACAGTTCCGCAATGCAACTGCTTATTCTGTAAAAGCTTATTTAGTAAAAGAAAACATACCTTGTTCTACATTAAATGAAATTGCCAAGTTATGCAGTACAGCAGAAGTGATGATCGTGTTTTTGTATATGGTGATAGTTAAATCGTTGATCTTCTTTGGTGCTGGGCCTCAGTATAGGTGTGATTAGATGAGGGGTACATGGATAACCACTATCACTGATAAGCTTTCCAACAAACTCGTTGTGCTCAAACCTCTTCTTAATAGAGCTTTCTCTATATATATTCTTGCACCATGTGACACAATATCATAGATTTTTTTATCTGCATCGCACACAACCTGTGAATGTTTTCAATATACATTAGAAACATCTATATAAGGTTGTCTACTGGTAAAAATATGTATTCTCAAGATCATATGAAAGTACTGAACTGTTGACGTGGCATTTCTGCTAACCTACCTTATTTTGATAAGCGTGCAGTCGATACCTCTAAGGCCGCAAACTTCCGGATTGCGTTAGCCTCCTCAGTCATGTTTGATTGAAGGCATTTTTAATAAGCGTGAACTTTTCGAAGGGAAGGTTATTGCTAAGATGTTTTTACCTGTAGATGAGTTGTCCCCCCCGCCATATTTACTAGACGAAATCAAGGTAATAGGCGTGTGGCCTAATGTTAAATTTATGACAAATAACAGGCTTAGTGATGAATATAACTAAATACATTACACATACTGAAAAAATAAATTGATTTTGCTGATAAATCTCTGAGATATGAGCGTTTAAAGTTTTAGGTGGGGATAGAGAGGGGATGCTCTCTCCCTTTCTCGCAAAGCACGTGTTAGTATAGCATTTGTATGCCGCGCCTGAGGCTTGACGTCATAGCTCAGTATAGCGCGCTCTTTGTCTAGCTTGAAATTAAAATATTTAGAACTTATTTATTTTTGAATTAATTTTAATTTTGTTTTCGTTAATAGGCTCTATTGATGATCAGCCTTTTTATGAGGTAATAAAAAAATTGTAGTCATCATGCCTATTGCCGTGATCGCTACCAGTCTTTCACTACCGAATGTCCGGTAATACGCTGCCGCTAATCGTATATTTTCTAGCAAAAATATGGTGATTATAATGACTTTCTGTGTATTTAGACACTGCACAATCTACACAGGCACTGTGAAAGACAAAAAAAATATAATTTCACGCGTATTAAGTACTGTATTTAATTTATTTTATCTTAGGCGACTGTTGTTACTTTGAAATGGATGACCGAGATAGATAGATCGTCTTTTGTGAGAGAGTGAAAGAGTCACACCAGCGCGGCGAGGGCGCTCGCTCTGGCCAATCAACTTGTGTAGCTAATTACGCCGTAAGAGAAATTAGATATTTGTTTCTTTCTAACAACAGGTGTGGCGTGTAAAGTCGGTTCTTTTCTTTTCTTCACAAACTGCATAAAAAAATAGGTAACTATATTTATATAGGCAACTTCTAGTCAGTTTTTAAAGCAGTTTTGTTCGACTATAACTACTCTATTTATTTCAACTCACTGGGTTATTGCGACTTTACAAGCCAAACGACAAATAGTCTGCTGGTTCATGCCGTGCATGCGCAGTCTCCCTGAATCTACTTGCGGTTGTATAGGGATTCCGCTACATCCATCGACCGGCTGGTAATTTTTAACAATAACAATGATTCGGCCCATGTTGGTCCTAATGAACCTGTATCGCAGCTTATATTCTTCGTCAGTTAAGACTTGTAGTGGATTAAACCGCTTCCGTTGTTTATTTCTACGCCTTCTAAGCTCGCTAGTTCTTCCAAAATTCGATAGCAGATCGTCGAAATCCACGATTTTACTTCAAAGCCAATTCAAAGCACAAACAAACACGAATATCAAATCCACCATTTTATTCCATAGACAAGGCTTGAAACACGGTTAAACCAGGTCGGGCGGCCTGTTAAATTTTACAACTGTTTAGTCATTGCTCACCCACCGCGTAACGTTAAAATGCTTTTATGAGTGAAGAATTTTGCTAATCGGCCGTTGAACAATGGATCAACGGTGGAGAAGTTTTTTTAGGTAAGGCCGTAATTATCTCACATTGGTGACTAATAATGACTAAATACTTGCATTTTCAAAACCGATACTCATGATGTTTTCAGTGGTGAGGATTCTGGCGTGAAGCACATAGTTATTAAATGGCTAGATGATAATAATCTTAAAGTTAATTTGACAAAAACTGATTTAATTAAATTTTGAAATTATTTTATTTGACATGCCTATACTTGAGCTAGGTACCTATCAATTTTACCAAGCAGTTGTGACGGTTCTGAGGTCTGACCCGTCTTAATTCACGGAGTCCTACCTATAAATTAAACCTAACTAGTGCCTTCAAACGAACTGTATTAGTTCCAAAATAATCTACGGAAAAATAATATAAATACACGCGCGTAATGAAATTATATGCTATACGTACGCACCTCTATCTATACAGATATTTTAAAAGAGCTAGAATAGTGCAACAAGGCACAAAGGGGCACCGCGCGAAGTGCGACTCTTTGGCGGCGGCAGCGAGCGGAGATCAACCAACTTGCCGCCACATTATAAACGCCCCGCGGCGAGCTCAATAGGAAATTCAGCGACGAACTGTGAAGGCAGCTTCACGTCCGTTCGCTCCGCCCTCGCTCCTCGATCAGCTCTCGCGTGCTTTTAATTACTTTCATAGTTTCATATAATAAAAGGCATCTTTGCCTAACTCTACTCAGTTAAATGAATTATTTACTGACTAGAAATACTTACGTTTAAATAGTGAAACAGTGTTCATAGTGGTTTAATATTTGTGATATTTCGTATCGATTTGTTAGATAAAAGCTGGTCTTGGACATAGAGGTATGAAGTATTTTGAATATTTTTTTGAATATTTTTGTATGAAGTGATTCCACACTTATGGTATTTGTGTTACAAAAATTTACAGATGGCGCCACCAACGCTTAGTTGGTAGCTTATAACAGGTTCGGAAATTTGACATCTCAGGCAGAGACTTCTGTAGCTTAATTGGCAAAGCAGTTGGGACGGAAACCCATAGCGACTGCTCGTATGCAGGTTCGAGTCCTGCCGGAGGTCATAATTTTTCTTCCTGTTTAAGCTTTAAAAACATAGAGGTATGAAGTAGTCTTGGAGATATGTGCGGATTGTGTTATTTGAGTCTTATTATCTTGTGTAGGTCAATTTCGGAGACCATGTTTACCTTTTGTTCGTCATCGTAAATTTAAATTAACTAAAGTGAATTTTAATCAAATGTTTGTGGTGTAAAATTTGATTGTAAATGCAGTTGTTCGCGAGTTAAAATCACGCGGATTAAAATAACGTCGCACTACTTTTTTCTCTCTCAAACATAGCCGACGCCCATTTAAGCGCACGTACCTAAACACCTGTGTGTGGTATTCAAAACCGACGTATTAAAGTTGCTGTTGGTGTCAGAGTAAAGTTATTGGGCGAGATGGCAGAGCTAAGTAGTGTGTGTAACTCGATTTTATTAGGTGTATTAATGAGGGAAACAAAAAAAAAAACAAAACAGTGATTTCGTCGATTTGTGTATTGAAGAATTGTTTTGTGTTCACTCCTGGCCTGATCGTATATGTCCCAGTACCTTCGGGTAGACTTTCTGGCGTTGCGATTCTCGTTTGGATGGATACAAAATAAATCCATAAAATAAATTTAATAATTTAATTATACGCGAGGGGTGGAAGCTTAGAAATATGGTCTCACAATTAGCCCTTTATTACTTAGAGGACCTAGCTCGGTTGGGTATATAATCAATCAAAGGTTTATTACTTTGTATACTTAATTCTTTGTATAACCAAATTCACATGCCGAATAACGGCAAAATAGGAGAACTAATATATATTATGAAACACCTGAGATCAATGTAAAACCCTATTTTGTGAATAAATTTCATTTCATTTCCTTTTTTTAATTTAAAGTCGGTTGAAAATGAAAAGCACAAAAAAACAATCAATCACACATAGACGTTTCCAATCAAATCAACTAGTATTTCATTTCTCTGGTATTTCGGTTCGTTTTGCCGCCCATTACGGCTCCTTTTTTCTCTCTTAGTTTTTGGCTTCGCACTTTGTGCATTTAGCCATTCGGGTGGTGTACATCTACGGCCTTACCTAAAAAAACTTCTCCACCGTTGATCCATTGCTCAACGGCCGATTAGCAAAATTCTTCACTCATAAAACCATTTCAACGTTACGCGGTGGGTGAGCAATGACTCAACAGTTGTAAAATTTAACAGGCCGCCCGACCTGGTTTAACCATGTTTCAAGCCTTGTCTATGGAATAAAATGGTGGATTTGATATTCGTGTTTGTTTGTGCTTTGAATTGGCTTTGAAGTAAAAACGTGGATTTCGACGATCTGCTATCGAATTTTGGAAGAAGTAGCGAGCTTAGAAGGCGTAGAAATAAACAACGGAAGCGGTTTAATCCACTACAAGGCTTAACTGACGAAGAATATAAGCTGCGATACAGGTTCATTAGGACCATGGGCCGAATCATTGTTATTGTTAAAAATTACCAGCAGGTCGATGGATGTAGCGGATTTCCTATACAACCGCAAGTAGATTCAGGGAGACTGCGCATGCACGGCATGAACCAGCAGACTATTTGTCGTTTGGCTTGTAAAGTCGCAATAACCTTCCCTTCGAAAAGTTCACGCTTATTAAAAATGCCTTCAATCAAACATGACTGAGGAGGCTAACGCAATCCGGGAGTTTGCGGCCTTAGAGGTATCGACTGCACGCTTATCAAAATAAGGTAGGTTAGCAGAAATGCCACGTCAGTTCAGTACTTTCATGCGATCTTGAGAATACATATTTTTTCCAGTAGACAACCATATATAGATGTTACTAATGTATGTTGAAAACATTCACAGGTTGTGTGCGATGCAGATAAAAAAAACTATGATATTGTGTGTCACACGATGCAAGAATATATATAGAGAAAAAGCTCTATTAAGAAGAGGTTTGAGGACAACGAGTTTGTCGGAAAGATAATCAGTGATAGTGGTTATCCGTGTACCCCTCATCTAATCACACCAATACCGAGGTATTGACTGCACGCTTATCAAAATAAGGTAGGTTAGCAGAAATGCCACATCAACAGTTCAGTACTTTCATATGATCTTGAGAATACATATTTTTACCAGTAGACAACCTTATATAGATGTTTCTAATGTATATTGAAAACATTCACAGGTTGTGTGCGATGCAGATAAAAAAATCTATGATATTGTGTCACATGGTGCAAGAATATATATAGAGAAAGCTCTATTAAGAAGAGGTTTGAGCACAACGAGTTTGTTGGAAAGCTTATCAGTGATAGTGGTTATCCATGTACCTCTCATCTAATCACACCAATAGTGAAGCCCAGCACCAAAGAAGATCAACGATTTAACTATCACCATATACAAAAACACGATCATCACTTCTGCTGTACTGCATAACTTGGCAATTTCATTTAATGTAGAACAAGGTATGTTTTCTTTTACTAAATAAGCTTTTACAGAATAAGCAGTTGCATTGCGTAACTGTATTGCGAGATCAATTAAAGGCTATAGGCATCATAATTATATGGGGCACAAATACTTTTAGACCTTTACGTATATTATCATTGTATTGTACACAGCAGGCATTTTCTTGTTAGGTTAGCAAAGAAAGAATTAGTCAGAATTATCAGTTTTCAATTATGTGACATTCCAGAGTTCTAAAACGGAAAAAATACATTTGCCCTATCTGCTCTGCCTCATAAACAAATTTTTATTGTTTTCAGATGCAGCGCTTGAAGTAGCACTTGAAGAAGAAACTGGTGATGATATTGTGGATAACGCCATGAAAATGGATAGAAATATTTTATTGAAAACAATTTGTAGTAACATTCAATAAAACAAATGTTTTAAACAACACATTATTACTTATTTTATATTATTTATTTTTATTTTTAAATATTCCTCCTATAACTAAAGACATCACTATATATTTTTTTGTGTATTTCTTCCTCATGGAGCAGGGCTTTTTCTCTTGAAGTTTTTGCAAGGAGCAATAACTGGTGCTCATGGGTTTCATTACAGCACAGTAACATATCGGTTGGTCTTGCTGTTCAATTTCTTTTTTGGAACAGAAGGACCAGTTTTTTCCCTTGCTGATTGAGACATCTCAGGCAAGACATGAGCAAGCCTTGTCAAGGAAACTTTTGGCAAATTATGGGTTAGCATAGCTACCAGCGTCTGAGTGGGTTCCAGCTGAAATAGTGATAATATGGGTTACTTAACACATTATGCTGTAACGGCTGATAGATTAGGATAAGGGCGGGTTGCCATAATCACAACGCTTAGCAGTCGGCGTGGGGACCGCAGAATGCTCACCACAGTTAACCGAGAGGATGTTGCTGCCCGTCCTCCGTTGTTTCTGGGTGCACTTTTAGGACACCCAGGTCCAGGCAACATTAATTACATGCTTTCGTGCTAGTGTCCTTGTTTTCTATAACATCGGCTTGCTCAAGCAGACTAAGCGTAAATATTCCTAGTCAGTTTCCACACAATAATAAAAGTAAACCTTCTCTTGTTCAATCCAATTGATGGAGCGTGCTGATATAATGATTCTAAACTTCTTCTTTCTCGAAATCAGGTAAATATACCCTTTATTTTGAAATAAAAATACAAAAGTAATCATAATTTTAAAAACTTGTTGATCGTATCTGACATTGACAACAGAACTAACAGCAATCTGACATTTTCACAGTAAAAACAGATGAAAAAATTCGACTAAGGCTGCAATACACCTTCAGTTACCTCCTTTCGTTCATCAGTTTGGTTATAGTCTGTGTCGAAGTTTCAAATTTCGTTGCTCTGTGGTTCGGTCATCTTTGGTTCAATTAAACTATGGCTAGTCAAGGATTTTAGGTGAAGAAAAGGAAACCATAGACAAACGATTTGAGAACCTCTCACCTGAGAGCTGCTTAAGCATTGACTAACGAGATTATTTTAGGTAAGGCCGTTATTCGCCATCTTTGAGTATCAACTGTCACCCTGTGCACGGCCGCTGGTAAAACTGAACAATCTGTAAAAATAAAAACATTAAATAATTATGCGACAAATAGTGAAGTGTGCTTTCATTAAAACATATTTAATCGAAACATTAATTTTATTATTGTTTTTTTTTTATTTCAGCTAAGTATCGGAGCTGCTGTTCTTTGCTTGCCAGTACTTCGGTACACCAAACCCGACTTAGAACGTCCTATCAAGGTCAACTTATTCTTTCCAAGTGAGTATATATTACACTAATAGTTCCATGGTTCGAATTTACGTACATTAAAAAAGTTAATCAATAGTATGCGTTTTTAAATTATACATTTTTGTTGTGAAGGTTGCCGTCTATACAACAAGAGTATACAATTTTTAGTTAGCTTAAAACAACTTTTTTTTAGTAATCAGTAGCGTGCGGTGCTATTCCAGGGGTCGTACCGTGAACTGCTTATAGCGGGACCGAATACGCGCAGCTGCCGACGCTTCGCGACTGTGAATTTTATCGCCTGGCAATAAGGTTCGCGGTCGCGCAGTGTCGGCAGCTGAACCTATTCGGTCCCGCTATAAGCAGTTCACGGTACGGCCCCTGGCCAAGGCGTAGGCTAGGCCAACGTGTTATATGCCTTGACCCATTATTACCCCCTATTAAGTTGGTGCCATCGAATAGTCGCCCCGACTCCCGAGGTTGCCCTCCACTCCAACACGATGGCGCGACAATCTCGGAAAGTTTAAAAAGGATTGGGCTGTGCTGGCGTAGGGTATAGACAAAGTAGAAGAAATCGGGGAAGACATTTGCTCAGCACTGTGATAAAAAAATACATTAAACACTTTTGAACCACGCTATTTGTTTCAGTAATCTACATAATCTGCACGATAGCGGTGGTAGCATTTCCCGCGTTCGCGTCCCCCGCGGAGACCGGCGTCGGTTGCCTCATGATCCTGACCGCGGTCCCCGTCTATATGGTGCTCCTTTACCCCAGCAAGCGGATGTCCTGTCTCCAGAGGATCACTAGTAAGTTTTTTTTACCACGTTTTATTAACTTCATTCAAGGGTAAGTCGCACTCCGTACATGCACAGTAAAAAAAATATGGTGGCGTAGGTATTGTTGCTATTCCAATAAAGACTTTGCTTAAAATGTAAAGTTATTGGCTTTTTGTTTTGTATCACACACAACACAGCTGAATGCGACCTACTGTCAGTGTATTTGGAGGAGTCTTTAATTACGTGGACGGGCGGATGGTGCGATGTGACAGCCTGATAGCTCAGTTGGTAGCATGTCTGCCTTCAGAGCTGCAGGGCGTGGGTTCGATCCCCACCCAGGACAAACATTTATGTGACGTACATCGATGTTTGTTCTGTGTCTGGGTGTAGTATGTATCATAAGTATGTATTTACAAAAAAAATATGTATATAAGTATTCTATCAGCTATCTGGTTTCCATAATACAAGCTTTGCTTAGTATGGGGCTAGATGGCGCTGTGTGTAATAAAATGTCCGCCCAATATATATATATATATTCCTCATACGCTGAACACGGCTGGTGGACAACGGGAATAATCGTGAGGCCCGGCAATTTTTTATACATATTGTTAGTATATCGTTAGTACTTTATTGAACCTGGTGTACCTATATCCGTAGGAACGTTGAATGACGTAAGCGGCTGATATTATCGGGACAGGAATTCAGACCTTATTTTATTTTTTTAATGATTTTGGCATTAACCAGCGTCAAGTTGCTTATGTTAAGTAGTAAGGTAAGACCAACAAGAAAAGCCGACATCCGACTATAGATAATCGGACTGACTGGTGACTTTTGGGATTGGCCTATGTCCAACAGCGACTAAGTTGGGCTGAAAATGATGACTATTTCAAACGCTCACCAAAACATTCAAATATAGTAATTTTTGGTAAGAAAATTGGTACATGACCTTGTCAGGGTTGAAACGTTTCTCGAAAGCATCATTTAGCAGCCATTTAAAAAACATATAATGTATAATTATTATAAACTGTGTGTTTTATTTGTTACAGAATCAGCGACGCATTTAATCCAAATATTAACGTTAGCTACGAGACCCAAAGTGAAGGTATGTCTTAATATTTTACGTAAGCTTTATTATTATTATTATTTTTATTATATAAAAGATAGAATAGAGGCAAATTTTAGCCTTTACACTTTATATTTATCCTTTAACCACTCAGATTATTTATTAGGTCTAGCATTAAGTTTATTTATTTTAATTTTGTTTTAGTAATGTGTTTTATATACAAGACAGTTACCATGGTGTTTTTATTTAGTTTCTATTAATGTTTTTATTATATTTTCAGTGAAGACTATCCAGAGCCATCGGACAAGACAACATATCGGACTGTTGCGATCAACTATTTATTGACCTTTTCACTCAAATAGTCAAAAATAGTACAGCCACTGGTTAAAATATGAATTTGCGTGAAAAGGTGTTAGCCCTAAAATTGTATGCATATTGCAAGTTGAATGTTGTTGAAGTTTTGACACGTAGGTATGTTTGTATATGTGAAGTCTCGAACCATTGCATAAAATGTTCATGATAAAACATCGGTAATTTTTATAATGTTATTATGATCAATTTATTAACATTCATAGAAAAATAGCAATAGAAGTCGTAAAAACTTACACTGCTAGCACTGCCAGTATTGTTCACATAAAAATCCTAGATCAAAACGTGCCGAGTGCGTGCTTTTACATACATTTTATTGCATTGACATGGACAACAATTTGTATGTAATATCAGCGCCATCTGGTGTCAATATGTGGAAAACTTTTTGTAGTAAACGTTAAAGAACTCGCAACATAGAAAAACTAGCACTCGGTACTCCGATGTCCGATACCATACACCATATAATCTCTCTCCGTTTGGACCGCGAAAGCGAGTAGACGCGTCCACTTTGTCCTCGGGCTATTAAAATAAATAAATTAAATATTACAACTTAAAACGGATCTTATAACAGTGCAAATACGCGCGAACTTCACTAATCTGGAACTGACTGCGAGCGCCTACCCCACTACGTATGCCAAGCAAGAAAATACGTCACCTAACAGGTATTATGAATGGATGCGCGCTCGTGTTTGAGCGAGAAAACCTTTCTTCGAGTCAGAGAGAGTGAGATATATTTGAACGTCAAGTTTGAATATAATATTGCTTTATTTAGGCCTACGTACATCATTGCTTTTTCTTCCGACGGATAACGCTGTACTCATTGGAAATGTCACTTCAGCGCACTCCTCCAGCTTCCACAATGAAACTTGCCGGCTCGACTACTAGCCTGACGTCTTTCAGCGACTCAGAAGAGAGAACCATTTTGCGTAAAGCTAGGGATAAGAGAAAGAGGGATGATAATGATTTAGGGCTTTGCATGGCTGAGATGAAAAAAATGTTTGAGGGATGGCAGGCAAAACAAGAAGAAAAGTTCATAGCCTTTCAACATATTATGGACGATTTTAAAGACAACTGCAACCAGTTTAAGGAGTCTTTCATGTTTATCTCAAACCAATATGAAGATTTAAAAGGGAAGTGCGATAATCTGATGAGAGAAAACGACCAGCTCACTGCTCGTACCGAGAAGCTTGAAATAGAGCTTGATAAGCTGCACCATAGCTCCAGAGCTTCCTGTGTCGAAATAAGAAACATTCCCACTTTCAAAGATAAAACAGAATCTAAGGATTATCTCCTCGATCTAATAATTAAGGCAGGGACAGCATTCGACCTTGCCCTTGGTCCTTCTGACTTCCAGGACATCTACCGCTCAAACTCTAAGCCCGGTGCTATTAGGCCAATAATAGCCAAATTTACTAGCGTTATGATAAAGGAATCGTTTTTAAAGGCCTCAAAATCTTATAATAAGAAATACCCGGGCGATAGGTTCAATACAATGCATCTACAGTTAAACTGCCCAAAATCTCCTGTCTTTGTCTCGGAGGTCCTCACTCCCAAAGTAAAAAAAATACATTATTTAGCTAGGGAATTCGCAAAAACACAGCGTTATTTATACTGCTGGGTGGCATATGGACGTGTATACCTCCGAGAAAAAGATAATCTCCCCGCAGTTCGTATTAATTGCGAAAAAGATTTGGTCAATCTAGTAAATAAGTGACTAATTACTGCTATGGTATGCTACTTATTAACAGTAGCTTACCCTTCTTTAATAAAGATAATGCATGTTTATCTAAGTTTTTACCTAATTATACTTACTTTATTTGTTGTTACAGTTATATCCATTGGCGTCATTTCTAACACCCACCTTACACTATCACTTTCACACACGTATACATTCCGTAAATACTTTCTCATAACTACAATACTATACACTTATTATTCACACGTTTGTATCTCATGGAGGATACTGAGTAACTGGCACTGCAAAATTAAAATGCATAGTTCTATTGTCTGGATTGGATGCTTAACTTGTTTACCTACGGAAATGAATCGATTACCTGTCCGATATGACATGTTATGCTATAAAGGGTTAAATTGCTCGCTTCCTGGCATACTGGAAGCTAAGACTTATAAATTATACCTATTCACACTTATATATATTTACTGTGGATAACACCGATAAAATAATTAACGAACTCGACTCAGTGATAGTCTCCAAATCTTTTATCTGCACTCCAGAGACGTGTAATAAGTTAGTAATTGATAATAACCTACTACGATCTCTGAAGGTATTTCACTTGAATATCCGGAGTATTGGTCGTAACATAGATGAGGCCCAGATATTATTAACTAGAATGAACATCGATTGTGATATTTTAATATTCTCGGAATGTTGGTTAAGCGTATGTCCACAAACTCCTATCATTGAAGGGTATGCCAGCCATAGGTCAGGGTACAAGAATCAAAATGATGGTGTCGTAATTTATGTTAAGTCAAACATACAGTGTACTATTACTGAACCTATTCTTACCCATGCCAGCTGCTTATTACTTACCTACCAAAATAAGATTGCTATAGCCGCGGTTTACCGCTCCCCATCTGAGTCAAATTTAGACCCCTTTTTAGACAGCTTAAATAATTTGCTAAATAATTTAACGACATATAATACAGTTGCCATTATTGGAGACGTTAACATAAATATTCTTACTGATTGTAAAGAAAAATCTAAAACTAAGTATTCTGATTTATATTTATCAATGTTATCTTCTCATGGCATGTTACCCGCTCACTTGTATCCTACACGCGAATTGAGCTGTTTAGACCACGTTATACTCCGCTCTCGGTCTCTGGCCAGCACTTTTGTGCTGTCCAGCACAGTAACGGATCACGCCGCTACGCTGCTATGCTGTGACTTAGGTGGCTTAAAAAAAAAACGGGAAAATACTTTTGCTAAAATTGATTACCCAGCTGTTTTGGCCGCGCTACATTCTCTTGATTTTACACATATATTCCAAATTCAAGATGCTAACTTGGCGATGGATACCATGGTTCACACTATCTCAGACATAATAAAATCAAACACTAAAACCTTGAAATCGCCTAGGCGAAAAAATATTATTAGGCCTTGGATTAGCCCTGGCCTTCTAAGATGCATTCGTAATCGCGATAAATTACATTTAAAATATAAATCAGATCTAAAGAACTATATAAATAAAACTACATATTTAAGATATCGTAACTTCTGCAACAATTTACTTAAAAGACTAAGGCGCGAATACGAAACAAATGAGTTACTTAAGGCCAGGGGTAATCCAAAAGAAACCTGGAATGCTATCAAAAAAATAACCAACATTTCACAATCTAGATCTTCTGCTTCTTCGTTGATTACCCATTCGACCGACCCTGTAACATCTACTAATAAGGTAAATGAGTTTTTCGTCAATATTGGTAGCAAATTAGCTAGTAACTTTACTATCACATCTAAAAATAGTACTATCAGTACAACTGCCACTACTCACAACTCCTGCTCCAGTTCAATGGCAGTCTTTGATACTGACTGCTCAGAGGTTTGTCGAATTATTCGAGGCTTAAGGAGAAACTGCGCGGTTGGATGGGATGGTATTCCCTCCAGCCTAATTATAGATGCGTGTGATGTATTTGTCCCCCCATTAACATATATCCTCAATCTTTGTCTGAATAATGGTATTTTCCCAAAAATTTTAAAAAAGGCTCTTGTTCTGCCAGTCTTCAAAAACGGCGATAGAGACAGTGTCAATAACTATAGACCCATTTCTATATTGAGTTCCTTTTCAAAAATCCTTGAGAAACTTCTTAATATTAGACTTGCTAAATATTTGGATAAATATAACTTTTTATCTAACAACCAGTACGGCTTTCGTAAAGAAAAGTCTACTGAGGATGCCGTATTAGATCTAACCCATTCTGTAATGAACTACCTTGACACTAAACGTAAAACTATAGGTATATTTCTTGATTTGTCCAAAGCTTTTGACACTGTCTCTATCCCGATACTGCTATCGAAGATGGAAGCACTGGGCATCAGAGGCCTTGCCTTGGAGATCTTTAGAGACTATCTCACAGATCGCACACAGTGTGTCAAAATAGATGAACATATTAGCAATGACATGGCCTTAAATTTTGGTGTCCCACAGGGCAGCATATTGGGTCCTGTCTTGTTTCTCATCTATGTGAATGATCTTTGTCTTCTTAAAATTCCTCTTTGTAATATTTTTACTTATGCAGATGACACTGCTTTAATCATTCAAGGGAAAACTTGGTGCGAGGCCAAAATTAATGCAGAACACGCCTTAAGAATAGTCATGAATTGGCTTTCCAGTAATCTTTTAACTCTGAACATACCAAAAACTAAATATATTACCTTCTCCCTCCGATCAGATTTCCAACCAAATTTAAATTCTTTTTCTATTGTTGCTCATAAATGCCAATCTGAACTTCAACTGTCCTGTGCATGTATTGCATTATCTAGAACTAACAATATAAAATATCTCGGAGTACAGATTGACAGTACTTTTAATTGGCAACCACAAATAGAAAATATATCTAATAGAGCGAGGCGCCTTATATATATTTTCAAGAAACTAAGATCATCTGCTGACCTTGACACACTTAAACTTGTATATTTCTCTCTGGCTCAGTCTATAATGACATACTGTGATGTGGTCTGGGGTGGCGCTTGCTCGGAAACTCTCATCAGATTAGAAAGAGCACAAAGATCCATCCTAAAAGTGATGACCAAGAAACCCATTAGATATCCGACTAATATCCTATATCAGGATGTCAATGTGCTAACTGTTAGGCAGCTGATTATTTATCACGTCATAATGCGTAAACACAAACAATTACCTTTCGATCCGGAAAAAGTTTCCAGAAAACAAAAAAGAATTTGTTCAATATTGCCTCATCGCACTAAATCTGCTAGCAGACATTACACCCACCTGTCTAACCACCTCTATAATGTCATTAATAAAGAACTTCACATCTATTCTCTCCCTCTGAAGAAATTAAAATTAGTAGTTGGGAAGTGGCTTCAAAAACTATCTTACAGCGACACAGAAAATTTATTAAATTTCCCGATTTAAAGTAAATAGTTATCCTTTCCGTTTGTCCCTTATAATTCTGTAATTATCATCTATTATTTTGTTATTATATAAATGGCAAAACAATTCTGCGAATCTCGATTTTTCCTCATAGACGATAATGATTAACTACGTATAAACAAACAACCTTACATCCCAATATATATATTTTTTTATTATTTTTTTTCCCACACACTCTTTCATTTACAACTCACCCTCAACACTCACACATAAACACTACCACACATACATACAATCACTCTCACACTACACGCGCCACCATTAAGTTTATTGCACTCCCTGCTTGTAACAATATACAAGTAGGTACCATGTTTAATAACTTAAATAATAAATAAATAAATAAAATTATATAATTTGTATTTTAGTTCTGCATAGATTAAATTTTGAAATTTATAGTTTTAAATTTATTGTTAGCTTGTCCTTGTAACGTACACAAGTAATACCATAATACCATGGTCAAAAAAAAAATAAAAAACGGAGGGCTCTGACGCTCGTAATACAGTTTCATTACTAGTGCGAGCGCCAGCCAGTCCCATAGACATTATAAGATACCTACTTAGATAAGATTCTTGAATGTACATATTTTTAAGTTAAATTGTGTCTTTTACCAAACGTAGTCAATAAATTTTATTATTATTATTATATATATTATTATCATTAGTAATACTGCATAAAGATCGACCTCGTAGTAGATATTAATTAATAAAAAAACTGGTATAAGGTACCACAGATACGACACTTGATAATTTTGTATTACGTAATCGTACAGTTTGTGTACTTACCACGAGTTGGCATAAGGAGACTTGGGAACGTCAATAATAAAACCTCTGGCACGTTCTAGTGCAAATCTGGAATAGGTATGAAAGTTTACTTTCTATCCGCACATTGTGTCTTGTGTTGGCCATTATGTTGCCACCAGAAAACGTGCAGAATGGAGCCAAAAGCGGACTTGTGCCAACCTTGGAGATGACAACCTAGTGGCACAAATCCGTTTTTTCCGCTCTGATTTTTTGGATCGGTTTTGTGCTGCCCTCTTAGACTTCCGGCGAATTCCCTTTAGGCAAGTGTTAATTAAAAAACATATATACACTGCTTACAAGTGCAACTGAATATAGCTCATTATACAATCTGAAGAAGTTGATGTTGTCAAATTAATGTAATTTTATTTAGACAACCTCGCTAGGTATCTCAAATAATTCTGTTGTCAGTCAGTCAGTTGATTCTGTATATTTTTGTGAGAATAAAATATAGTAATATTATTCCTCTGACCAAAAATAATAGAATTGAGGATCATAATTAGATAAAACTGACGTACCTATATCAATAATGTGTCCATTTTAATTGTACCTACCTTTCATTTTAAGTAGCCAATACATAATGTAGTAGGTATGTAATTACCAATTATTGTTAGAAGGCTTTTGCTCGATAGCTTTTATAAAATGAGAAGGTGGAGCATGGTGTCGAAACGTAAAAAATAGAGATTTTAGAGAGTTTAGCAAAAAATATATACTTCGCAAAATGCATTTAATTATTTTCTAAGTTTGTATAATTTTATATTTGCGTAAATGCCAATGGATCTAGAGAAAAATGTAATTGCAACTCATGGCTGTGTTTTTTGTAATGCTGCTTTCATACTCAAAGAAGCATTTTGTACATTTTGTTATTTAATATAATTATTTAATGATAGTTTTTGCTCATTGTTTTCATTAAAATTACGACCTTGGTATCAGTGTTTTTGTAATATTAGGCATAGATTAAGGCTTTTCTACGTGGTTTATCTGCATCGATACCTATGATTAATAAGTTTTATATTTATGACACCTGTAAATATGTACGAAAACATTCCGAATCCATAGACGCCTATTAGTAGGTATCTAACTTATATTTTTTCTGTTTTTAAAGCTTAAACAGTAAGAAAATTTGTCTAAAAATAGCTGGTAAATTTCTAAGAAAAATAGTCTCTGCCTTACCTGTCATAATCCTCAAAACATTTAAACTAGCTAAGCTTTAATGATGCTATCTGTAAATGTTTGTAACACAAAATATTTAAAAAAATAGATGGCGCGATCAACGCTTTAGTTGATAGTTTGAACGGTTTGAGAATTATGACATGTAAGGCAGACTCTATAAATATTAGGTACCTATGTACCTATCAGCACACAATATTAACTGCTTTTAATGTGTATTTAAGTATGATAATTGTAATAAAATAATCATAAATTTTCGGAGCATTGTGTCGATGTTTCTGTTAAGCGTTTTCAATGTCTTAAAGAGACAAAATGACAATAAATAATGTATTGAAACAATTTTATTTGATTTATTTAATTAAACTGTCTATCTAAATACCTACTTAATCCTTAAACCGCGACCAATCCAATAAAAAGTCAAAAAGGTCTATCTAAGTACCTAATTAATCCTAAAACCGCGAAAGATCTAATAAAAAAACAAATTCCATTTAGATCCAAATTAAACAGCGGCTTTGCAATCCCGCAACTTCAATTTCAACTCTTGTTTAATGGCTTTTGTGAACACTGAAGAGAGAAGTAAAAGTAGGGCATTCCCTTATTTGTGTTTGTGACCAAAGACCTCAGTAGGTATATTACTCTTTGATATTCTTTGCTGACAACATACATACGATCATGGGAGTTACGATGAGGAACTTACGGCCGTAGAACAGAATTTGCGGACGGAGTGTGTGACGTCTCAGTTATTTAGTCAGTCTGTGAGCGACCGCCCATAGAGTAACTTATATACGACCGCCTCACGTGGCAGTCCTTCAGGCCATAGAGTAAGTAAATACTACTTCAGGCTTCCAAAACAGATGTACGACTTTTAGTGTTTTTACGCAGTAAAAGTGACAAGAAAATGAATTGCTGCGTTTTTTCTTGCACTTATTATCGAGGCAAACATTCCAATGACATGATTGGCGTCTCATTTCATTCATAATTCGTTCGTAAAACATTCGTAATTTTATGTACGTTTTTTTTAATGATAAATATGCAACGTTTTTTGATGTTTTTAACTAGTTCCAGAGATGACGCCACTAGTAGTAAATCTAGCGTTAATAAGAGTTCTCCATTTTGTCGATAAAGAACTTCTCAAAAAACATATCCTGAAGTCTACTAGATGGCAGCACCATGTGTGGAATTTGGGTCCCTAATAATGAGCGTTTTCTATTTAAAAAAAAGTGTTAGTTCCAAAAATTATAATAGATGGCGTGAAGTCGTTTGAACAGTTTTTGGCGGGAACACGGAAAAATCATGTCGTTGCATTCTATTATTTTCTTAAACTTGTGTTTTTTCGCGAATTAATGATTAAAAATGGTGGTGTTTTATTCATTGAGTGTTGAATTACATGCACGAGTGTGGGCAAGTGATATAATGTGGTGAAACATGTCTTTTCGTGTTGTTTTCAAAACTCCGTAGAAGCTCATAGTAAAGTCACCACAACTTTAATGGGGTATGACTTGACTCGACTATGACTAATTTCATGTGACTTACTGTGATTTCATTACTTATATGACTTGATGATAACAAATAAACGTAAAAATTCATAAACTTGACACTGGCAGAATGCACAACGTGCGATGCCAAAAACTAAGAAAAAAAAAAGAAAAAAGTCGTTTGAAATTGTTTATGTCAAACTTGTCAATGTGACATTGATTGTAAAACAGTTCATTTCGTTTAAAAACAAAAAACTCTTTATTCATTGCAGTTTGTTTCATAGGGAAATTAAACACTACGTTTTAGTTTGTTTTCGCTCACGAGCGTAGAATATTATTGTTATTGTTTTTTGCGCTTTCCAAAGCTTCAGCTTTGTTTTCTGGACCCATCGAACGTGACCCCTGCATTTCTACCTTCGATTCGGCTTCGATTTGCTTACGTTTTAGGAGCGTTTACTTTAAGTTTTATCCAATATCATACCTCAGGGTAATAAGGCCGTAGTCCAGCAAACTGGATAAGGCTAAGTGCGGATATGTGTAGATTAAAAACGCCACTGAGTTTCTTCTCCAGACATAAGGCCGGTTTCCTCACTATGTTTCCCTTCACCGAAAAGCCAGTGGTCATCTAGTGGTATTTGAATTCGTACATAAATTCCAAAGAACTGCTTTGGATGAAATGATTAGAACCTACAAAGTTTATACCAAACCGAAAAATTTAAAACAACCAACAAAACATTATGTTGATTTGATCTCCTGATTGTTTGTTGTTATAAAATTGTTCATGGCCATGGATGTATTAACAATCCATTATGTATCGATGGATCAAGGATGAATCATGGTTGTTCATGTTCATGGATGGTTTGATTGGATTGTGGACTAATTCTTGAGGCGAAAACATATTACTTCATCAACCCTTCTTACTCTAGTTAAATGAGTCTTAGTCACAGTCCAAGTCACACACAGTATGTTACGGTCAAGTCTAATCATACCCTAGTAAAGCCATGGCTACTTAACTAGAAGCTTTTTCGGAGTTTAAGAGATCTGATTCGATGGGATTTCATTCTTCCCATCGACTCGCTGTTACTGATGAAACTTTTTTTTCAACAGGTTTTCCCAACAAGTCTCGAAGGGAAGAAAAATCCCAACGAGTCAAACTGCGACTGGTTTTGGTGTGACTCGTTACGAACCCACCACCATACGTAATCAGTTTGACCGTGTTTCGGCCGAAGGACTTGTATCCATGGCCAGGAATAACTAAAAAAGATTAAACGGGGTTTGACAGAACCGATTCTGTGCTTCTTACGCCATCTAGTAAAACATCACGAACTATTCTTTTTTTTTTAAACAAACGCCTCATTCCCATACAAATTTTCATCCTAATTATCACAGAAAAGCGAAGGCCCTACTCTTAGGTCTCTTCAGTGCTAATTATGTATTCCATACCGTTTTAAGTCCTAATAATCAGTCATCCTAATGGAAATCTACATAACATTACTACACATAACATTACTACACATACCATCACTGCTCATAATATTCATTTGATATAATATGTAAAAGCCATACAATTTAAAATCCTAACAATATCTAATCCTACAGTAAATGAACATAACAGCTACTCATCCTAATATAAAATCATTCAAAAAATATTAAGTTTCATCGTTTCCAGAGAAATTTACTAGATCGTTTCTACTTCTCACCTAACCTATCCGAGTCGGATCTGTCAGCGAGCTTTAATATACATAACTATGATTTTTCCGTGTTCCCGCAAAAACAAAAAAAAAAAAATTGCACAGAAATTAATTTATTGGTTTTAGTCCTGTGTAGCGATGGGCGAACTCGAGATTTTGCTAAACCGAGTCAAACCGAACTGAAATATACGTAACTCGAGTCAACTCGACTTCGAACTCGAGTTGCAGCTCGAGTTGAATGGACGAAGATAACTACTAGGTTTAGTTCACTTCACTCTGCAAGAGGTTATTGTTAGTCATCTCGAGTTTGATTGAACTCAGGTTGACTGAACGAGCAAGATATTTGAAGCAGAAGATTTTCTCCAGCCAACTTGATTTGAATATATATATTAGCTCAAAAATTACCATCGTCGCGCGCGGTGCGCTATGATTGGTATGCCGAGCGCCCGCCGCCAACAGCCGCCCCCGTAACGGCTATTACGTAGTATTTACTTACTCTACGGTAACGGCGGCCACGGGGTGCGTAGGCAACTCGAGTTCACTCGAACTCTAACAAAGTCAACTCGAGTTGAGTCAAAATAACCTCAACTCGAGTTAACTCGAGTTCCTAAACCGAGTTGACCCATCGATTCAATGCATCGATTTGGTTTATTGAATTGTTTCATTACATTTTAGTTTTTACATATTTTTCAATAATGGTGAAGTTCGGTAAAAACAAGTTTAAAGCGTTGAATAAGCTAGCCAAGAAGCAGAATGAAATCGCACACACCAATTCCAACAAAATAGTAAAGAAGAAACTGAACACTGAAAAAAAAGTTTCTTTTCAGAAGGAAGTTTTGCTGAAGGACGCCACAAGTAGCCCTCTTGTAAAGAATGTTACACCAAGCGAAATGATAATAAACGATCTAGTCCAAAAATCTGCCAAAAGAAAGTCTGGTAAACCAAAAGATGAAGTAGCAATACTCAAGCAGAAAAAATCAGTAGAAAACAAGAAGAAAAGGCAGAAGACACAGATAAATGATACAAAACTGCTTTTAAACCTAATAAAAAGAAAGAAGAATAAGTGATAGTAAGTTATATGGAACAAGCAGGAGTAGCGAGCAAAAGGACACAATCGCGTTAGCAATATATCTTGTATCCTTACAAATAAAACGGATAGCTGTCATTCGTTTTTTTATTGTTTGGTTTACTAAAAACTAGTAGTTCGCATGAGACCTCGCACGCAGTCCCCATATCTTCCAAGCCCCATAACCAACGTGGCTCATTTCATAGGGCTCTATTGCAGAGTCCGCCTGGCGAAGTACCATATCTTTTTCAGTTATTCAACCGCCCAGTGTGCAAGCATTACTGTTTCGGTTTGATGGGCAATGTTACCAGAGAAATTACTGAGCATGAAGAGATTCACAGCCATTATCCCATATAACTCAGGGTGATGAGTGCAGTGCAGGATTTATGGGCAGGTGTGAGACCCAATTCAATAAAAAAACACTTGGAACTACCTACTTGCTTACAAAATTTCATATCTGATCAACTGTTCATAACTTAAATCCATCACAGAAGACGAAGATGCTGTAGATTAAATATCCCTCACCATTACAATTTTGAAATATAAATTATCTTCATTGTTTGTTTTGTATGAGTAGCGAAATATTATGGTCTAAAAAGAAATACTATAGCATCTTCATCATTGTATGTGACGGCCTTAATTATTGAACAAATATACATAAAACACCAATTTGCCTCTTATACTGAGATCTTTGCTTCGATCAATAAAATATGAGGTAACAGAACCAGCCACAATGCACAGATTTTACCATTTGTTACAGATAAGAAAAAAATGTGCATATTTTGTCACTCATTCTCTTTTTGAATGTGGTATTTCCCTGGAGGACCACTTTTTTCTACTAAGTAAATATTAGAAAATAAAAATTTATATAGAGAAAATGGGCTCTGTGCTAAAAGATAATTATACTCAGTAGGTAAGTACAAACCAAATATAAAACTTGTTTGTATCAAAGACCTTTGCCACATCAATGATATCATGATTACAAATTAAATATTCCGAGGCTAGAGGCAAGAAGGATATGAGTGTGGTTATCGTTTTGTGTGTTGTACATTATAAGCCCGAGCGGTTCAGGTTGCCTACACAGCATTTGGGAATAAATAATGTAAAACAACATAGATAATATTTAGAAAAGTTTATTGTGAATTCATATATATTCAGAAAATGTATTATAAATACACAAGTCCACATACAACAAGTATTTATAATTACTAGACTGCTCCAGAAAGTTTTGGTTTTTAAATCAAATAGTAATTTAGATCTAAAAACCAAAATATGAAGATGTCATCCAGGTATTTGAAGTTGAAGTCGGTTGTATTTTTAAAAAAAAGCATATTATTATAACTTTTAGTAGGAATCCATAGGATAGATCAGCACATAGAAATAATAACTATGTGTGTGCTATTCTTAACTCCATTCATCACGGATAAAGATTTAAATCTATGGTGGTTGTACATTTACACTGACCCTGACCCACTGGCTCGACTTCATAACCCAGACAATTTCTACAGATGCAGATTATTTCAGGTACCATAAAATAGTTATTTATTTCCATTGATGTTGATCAAATTATTTTTGGACACGCACATGTATGTGCAGCCAGCATATTTTTTATGTCAATAGCAGATGCATCATTGCATGGCCTAACAAAGCTGACTCATACAACATTCCTACTATTCAATTGCAAAAATAATTTATCAATTAACATAAGATAATCATTTTATTTAACCATTTGGCTAATGGTGGTGAGCATTCTGCGATCCCCAAGCCGCCTGCCAAGCGTGGGGATTATGGCAACACCCCTCTATTGGGAGGCCTTCGTCCAGCAGTGGACGTCTTATGGCTGACGACGACGACAAATCATTTTATTCCAAATTTCTATGCTCCAAAAGACAAAATCAGAGATGCAAGGTTTGTAATTTTATTTTATAATCAGATGAACCTGTGACAACTGATACATAAAGAATATCTTTCGTCTGGCCCTGAGGTCCCCCCTGTCTTTTCGAATACAACAAGTTCTAAAATAATAGACTACAAAATGTAGTTTACAATTCTTAACACAAAACTGTGCCAACTCCTAACTTATATTTATTCAAACACATAATATGTACTATTGAAATGGAGAAAAGGATTTACATATTATCATTCTATCTAAAACTATTTTTCAAAATTAAAACAAAAAATCTTAATACTATGAATACATAAATGTAGATAATGATTCTTTCTAGAATTATAAATAAAGTGGAATATTGGTAATTAGAACATAATGCAACTGTTAGTATTCTAAATCTACCATAAACATTAAAATAAGCTAATTTCGGTTATAATTCCGATTCCGATTCACTATGCCGCCGACCTTCTGCCTGTTTGCCTTTTACAATGTGATATTTTGTAATTTCCTGAACGTTTGTAATATTATGTAGATTTTAGACAGGGATACACGTAAAGATATTACCAAGTATTGTGTAATTTTGAACTTGCAACCCTAAATTTGCGAAAAAATAATATTACAATGTGTAACAAAAAGGTCCAACAAAACTATTGAAGGATATGTATGTACTCATTATTATGAATAACTTTTACTATGAAACAAAAAACAGCTTCTCCATATATTTTGTCCAATGTGAATTAACTTTTTGAATGGAACAGTATTTTTTCAAGATTGACCTTTTGATTGAGTAATGATGAGTGTCCTTCAGTATTTTTGGACCTTTTTGCTACACATTGTACAGTTGTTCTACAGAAACATGCCATAAAACCCTCAACAAAATGTATGGAAAGGAAACAGCGGACTTTTGTCGCGATATCAGGGTAAACTCCACTGTAAAAATTGTCCACAATGATGACTACAATGGCCCCCTTCCTACCGTACCGTGTAATATTGTATTCTCATTCATAACTATATTACGTCATATTATATTAAAAATGTTAAAATGCGAGCGAGATAGCGGCACGTCGGCGTCACCATGTCAAACTGGGACAGCTTAAGCAGAGAACTTATAACCTGCATATCCTATGCTGCGAGTAAACCCTACACTCTAATTCATGCATTTTTCTATTTTCACTTTTTTTTCCAGTCATTAACTCAAATCTGACCAGACTTATATACTCACACAAATGTACTTACTATAAATAGATTTATTACTACAAATAAATTGTTGAACACTCATACGTTGACAATAAAAAGAATTACAACCATTCAACACCATCAGGCGGCCAATTTTCAGAGAATACACATAATGTTTGTATGAAATATATCAATGTTCGGTTAACTGGAACATTTAAATTACCACAACATCTTATGAACAATGATACAAGTTATTATGAATTCTTAATATTAGATTATATAACACTACACCTAGTATCTGAATATTTATGCAGTTTTACAGACGGGATGTTAGATTGTGGGTTATAGGAGTTGGTCAAACCGATATTGATTTCTGGCGTCACACGTGCATTCTGCACGCCCTACCCATACTCAAACGCGGAGAGGAGACAGAGGCTAATATATTCATAACAGTAACATACATCTTAATCATGTTATTATAACAACCATTATTATGTTACTCGGTTATTGTCAAACTAACTAATTCTCGGTTAAGCTCACTGCTACGCGAGAACACTGAGAACAGGAACACAGAGAGAAGAGTTTCGTGAACATACTGTTATTTGACTATTCTGGGTAGCATTTAGATATCATGTTATCTGTAAAGCGTTATATTAAATATTAGAAATATTTAAAATCGGCCCTAATATATCCCTTCGCCACAGGCGCCCCGAGCGGAGCGGCCTAACCGTGACCGCGAGGTACCCCGTGAGCAGCCGACAGGGAAATAAATAACTACACGCTAGAGGCCTTTCCCTACCACAACATTTAGACGCAGTGGAAGATTTAATAAACGCATTCTGCCATTGCCATTATTTGAATATTTTCAAAGCAAAATCACACAAAGGTCATGGTCAAGTCCAAGTTACGTCCTAATAAAGTGGAATAACGGAGTTACTGGGGAGTATGAGTATAAACAAAAATTATGGTTTCAATAACAAAACAAAAAATATGTAGTTCCAGTGACACTATAGATGACGGAATAACGGCAAGTAATCTTTTTTGAATAGTGCTTGCATTGTTGATACCAGCAGCAATACATTTTTAAACCGTCAAATGAGTCTAGTGGATCAGTTGAATCCTACAGTTTGTTGACCTCAGTTACCCCCTATTGTATATGTGAGACGCCAGAAGCCAGAACCATAGTACAAAGGAATAATAAAAACCTATTAAATTACCGAAAGAAGACTGAAAGCGCCCCATGCAAGCTTGGAGAGTACATAGTGTGAAATCGATAAAAAACTATTCTACTTTATGAAAATTTACAGGCAGTACCCGTAGCACAGAAACTAATGAAAATACATACGAAAGTAAAAAATAATAATTCAAGGCCAGTTACAGTTTTTCTAATTTCAACTGCCACACACTTCCTAAGCCTACCAATCTTAACTACTTATATCCTTATTCCATAAAACTTCCGACCACTGCCCTACACTACACTCCTAAAGCCTGCCGTTCCATCCTCTACGATAACAAGTAATGAGACAATCAAGACACGTCTGGTGATGGTAAGAGACAATCCCTGCCAATGACTATTGCGGCGGTACTCAGAATGTTGAGTGAAACTACAAAGGTCTATGACATTGCTGCCTTGGCGCTCATTATTTTTGAGACTTTCAATGGCGAGTCTCATTAGCATTTAGGGTGGCTGCCTAATAACGCCCGCGTCCACGGCCGCGGCCGCGCCCTCTGCCGCGCGGGGAGCCCCGAGCCTGACTGTTCACAGCCGGAGCAGGCTTTACTGGCTCGGGCTCTTTCACCGGCTCTGGTTCTGGCTCGGGCTCTGGTTCTGGCTCAGGTTCAGGTGCAGGTTCAGGTGCCAGTTCAGGTTCTGGCTCAGCTTCCACTTGCGGTTCTGGCTCTGAAAATTTTGATAAGGCTTTACATACAGTTGATTACACTAATATTTAATGCGAAAGTTTGTCGGCGTGTATGTTTGTAACTCCTTCCCGCTGAAACGGTTGAACGGGTTTGGATGAAATTCGGCATAATGGTAGCTAAGAATAAAACATAGGCTACTTTTTATATGACGAATCTCGTTAACACCATTGTCTGTGGTCGTCTGTTAATCATGTGATAATAGCAACTGTTTACCCCTCCCCTCGCCCTTGGTCGTGCGTGATGATGTTTTAAACTAAACCAATGTCACATGTATTTTTGGTAGGTAAGTATCTTAATTTTTTATTTAGAATACTATCTTGAAATACATGTATATTCTAATTTCTCTAATCTATGGTCACACACCGCTTTTCGGTTTAGGAATCGCACGTTCAACGAAAAAATTAATACACATGATATCTCACGACGCCTCTCCCCCGTTCCCCTTGTGATATTTCGCGATTTTTGCAGAATCCCCTCCACCCCCTTAGAGTTTACTAGAGGTCATGAAACAATGCCGTGTTAGCCTAATCGGCAGACCACTTGACTTGTAATCGTGAGGTCGCGGGTTCAAGCCCAGGCCCGTCCCAATGAGCACTTTGGAGTTTATGTACGGATACTCATACCACTTGGTTTCGGTGATGGAAAACATTGTGAGGAAACCTGCATACGTCCAGAGAAGATTCAATGGCGTATGTATATTCACCAACACGAAACTGGGCCAGTGTGGTGAATATGGCTCATTCGCCCTTTGAGGTTAGGCCTGAGTCCTGCAGTGGACAGTAAAAAAAAAAGCAGAAACGAAAAAGAATTAAAGAGAAAGAATGAGACAAAGTGATGATGAAGATGAAAGAGTTCCACTATACTTGATAAGCCAAGCGGTGGATAGTCAGATCTATTAATAGACATGATGAAGGTTGTCCATAATCCCCACGCTTCGCAGGCGGCTTGCGGATCGCAGAATGCTCACAACCGTAAACCGAGAGGATGATGCTGCACATCCTGACCTGCGGTGGTTCTGGCTATAGTTTTAGGACATACCCAAGTCCAATCTCAGAACTGTTTGAAGTCATTATTACAAAGTGAAGCCATACCTTCTTGATTGATCTCATCCTGGAGTATCTCGTCAACGGTGCCCTCATCCCCCCAGTCCTCCAGCTCGTCCAAGTCTTCATGCGAGTGGTGCTCCTCCTCATTCGCAACCTCAGTTGTCTCGTCTACAAATAATTTTATAGGATTTTCTCAAACATGGTCTGTAATATATTGCATATTATATGTATATTGCAGAGTCCGCCTTTTAGTTATTCAACTGCCAAGCAGTATGGTGCAAGCATTACTGTGTTTCAGTTTGAAAGGCAATATTACATTGATTTGACATCTAATATATCAGGGTGACGTGCGCAGTGCAGTGCGGTGTTATAGGCAGGCTTGACGCTTACCACCAGGCGAACATCTCGCTCAATGCATAAAATATAAAATAAGAACGCATGCCACATGTCATGCGGCCCAGAGCCTAGTTCCGGTACTTCAAGGAACTGGACTGGCTCAAGTAGAGGCTGGCGAGGGGAATGCACTATACAGCTTATACCCAGCAACAATGATAAGATGAATCGTCGGTGCTTATACCAATATAAGCTTGACGTGTACTATGCCGATGGGTACTCATCTTTGTGAGCAACTTTTACTATTGGGCCAAACCTGAAAACGCGATTTAAAAAAACAGTTCCCGTACATTTTGCCAAGAGTCAATGAACTTGTGTATAAAACTGTTTTTTTCTTTCAATTTCAGGTTTGACTCAGTTACGACCAGGGGCCGTACATTTTACGCGACCACGAACCGTATTGCGGGGTGATAAAATTCACAGTCGTGCAGCGTTGGCGGCTAACAATCATGGAATTTTAGAGTTCAGGGTACTGCTGCAATGTGAAGTTTAGGCATGAGGAGTTTGCGCACAGCCGGCCGTGCCCTTTAGTGGCTATCTGTTATAAAATAAAGTACACATTATCTTGCACTTGATATGACTTATAATTGTAGTTATAGCTATATTGTGGTTCCATTATTAGATTATTTTTAACTAATGTTTAGATTTTAGATGTTTTATTATATTAGTGCCTACATATGAAGCTTTTGTGTAATAAAGAAAAAACAAAAAAAATGTTTTTGACGCGTTTTCTATGGGAGTGAATCTTCTGTACATGGACAGTACTATGAAATTGTTTGTGGTACAACTCCTATCGACTTAGTGCCACCACACCATATACTGCGTATCCCTGTATACAAATAGAAAAACATACTTGGTTCGTACACCGAACCAGATTTCTTATATTTCACATTTGTTCTTAATTCAAAATTCAATTGTAAGTTGGCGCGGAACGCAGTTCTACTGTCACGTAACCACACATAGAAAAACATTATTTTCGAGTTGGTGTAAGGTATGATTGCTACGCGCCTCCGTGTGATATCGCTGTGTCAGTTCTCCTTCTGACACTGCGAGGGTGCGAGACAAGCTACCGAGCACGACAAACGTCTCCACCACCGAGCAGAGTTTGCACCCTCGATACCTACTCGAGGTGCGCGAGCGCGTTTATCGCCATCTTTCTTTTTCTCCACCTTGGAGCGACCGCCGCGGTACGACGCGTGAAAGACCAGTGCCGTCGGTTGGTCTTGGAGCCCCCTTCAAAGTGAACGGATTATTCATCTCCTAGTTAGCGGTATCACCCCGTGCCAGCTTCAACTTACGCGTGCGCGGTGCGCGTTCAGGCCGAGGAAGCCGGCGAGCAGGAAACACCCTGGATGAAGAGCCTATGTATTTTGGAGCTTGAGAAGACGAAACACCACATCGAGCGCGAGCATCACCCCCCACAATACGTAATCACACAACCCTGCCAGCATTTCCTACGGATCACAAAAGGTCAGTAGCTTTCCCCTCACCAATACTCTTCATGGATATATCTCCATTCTCAATGTTGTCATCTTGTTCGTCCTGGTCAGGGTCAGCGGTCTTCTGTCGCTTCCAGTTGCCTTCGTCGTCGTCAGTGTTCAGCGGACGCTTCGGGGCTGCCTCTTGGGCCGGCTGCTGCTGTGGGTAGGATATTTTAACATTATTATATATACATATACGAGAGGCTACTATTATACTAGTACATCCCTCAAACTTCCTTACACTTTTTGTAGAGGCAGTGTTTTGTAGGTTTAAATAGAGTTAAAACATTTTAGCAGTCGCAGAAATGTGAACAAGATCCTGCGCCGCAATGCGCCTGAGATATTACGTATGAAACCTCTTCATGCCCAGTAATATCTCTGGTATTATTGCCCTTCAAACCGAAACACAATAATGCTTCACGGTTGAATAATTGGCAAAAGTGTGGTGCTTCCTCAGGCGGACTCTGCAATAGTCCTTCGGCTACAAAAACACGCCACGACACGGGTGTCGCCGGGGCGGGTCGCTAATCTATAGGATTAGCTTACTATACTAATATTATAAATCCTAAAGTTTGTTGGTGTGTGTGTTTGTAATGCTAGGGCTTCACCTGCGTGTAATGCCATTATTTAGCGCGGTATTTGATACAGTACGCAGATATGGCCGGGTGTTAGCACACTAATGGGCTAGTGGCATTATTAATGTCGTTAGACATTAGGCTATATTCAAAGTCAAATGATAGTGTGGCCGCCCATGTAGCGCATTGTTTTAATGCATCATTTATTGCACGTTAATTATTCCGATAACTGGACGTAAAGCGTCACGCATGTGAAGCCCTAGCATTACTCTTTCACGCTGAAACGGTTGAACGGATTTGGATGTAATTTGGTACAGATGTAGCTTTTCCCTTGGAATTAAATAACAGCTACTTTTCAACCGACTTCAAAAAAGGAGGTTCTCAGTTCGACTGGTTTTTTTGTATGTATGTTACGCGATTAATCCGCCACTTTTGAATTGATGTTGATGGTTATATTTTTGTTTGGTAGGTAATACTTCAGAGGTGGTCGCATACATATACATTTAATAGAAATCGATTCACAGTAGTTTAGTTTTTAAATCAAAATAACTGGAAAAAAGATGATATTATCCGGGTAATCGAAATTGAGATCAGTTGTTTTTTTTAAAGTACTTTTAAATCTAACAATCGCGGGGCGTAGATAGTATAATATAAAAGTTAAAGGTAAGTCACCTGAGGCATGAGCGACTTGACGAACAGCTGGTGATGCTTCCAAGTGCGGAGGTGGACCTGCGCCGTCTCCTCAGAGTCCAGCAGCTTGTGGCACAAGCGGCACTGTATGCAGCGGAACTCGGACAGGAAGGACTCTCCCACTCCGCGCTTAGTGCTGGAAATTCAATATCATTTTAAATATAAACATTGCTTTTCGACTTCAAAAAAAAGGAGGTTCGACTGTATGTTTTTTTGTTGTATGTATGTTACGCGATGAATTGATTTTGATGATTCTTTTTTTGTTTGGTAGGTGATACTTCAGCAGAGGTGGTCCCATATAAATTTATCTTCATCCACATTCATAACTAGCTACGAAAACAAAAAAAAACTTTGCTGTTTCATAACCTAGTTAACAGCAAAGTTTTTTCGTCACACAATAATCAATTTTTTTAAATCTACCTAGTATAATAATAATTATGTATAAATTATAATTGCTATGCATGCTGTGTGCACTTGTTTTGGGACATCTTCCTGTCCAAAACCTTGTTGGAATTTAACGTTTTTTAGCTAAAATCTTGTTTGTGTGTTTAAAAAATAAATAAATATGCAAGCCAGCGTATTAGCGCGGTTTGGCGAATCAACATACGCCTTTGAATTTCAATCTGGACATAATTATGCAGGTTTCCTCAATATGTTTTCTGCTTCACCGAAATGTCACACTTTTCTTACCTATAAATGGGCAGCATCTCTGTAGTGACGTGGCTGAGATCGTCGCCCTCCTTGTAGTCGAGGACGGTAGACTCGATATCGGGATCGGCCGAGTTGTCAGTCTGCTTGCTTTTATCCTCCTCAGTGCCCGGCTCAGTCTTGATTTCATCCTGGTTTTGAAAGAAATGTAAATAATTCACCTGATAATGAAAAATTGTGATGTATAAACATATTAGGTATTACTTCATCTATCTATCTATATATATATATATATATATATATATAATTTCATTGTAATATATTATATAAAAATCAATTGCTGTTCGTTTGTCTCGCTAAAACTCGAGAACGGATGGGCCGATTTAGCTGATTTTGGTTTTGAAATGTTTGTGGTAGTCCAGGGAAGGTTTAAACGGGTAAACGAGTAAACGGCTGGACCGATTTGGATAAAATTTTGTGTTCCTGGAGCGGGTCATAGTAGCCAGCCATACGCGTACGAAGTAGCGGATATCAGCTAGTCATAATATAATTATGTACTTTTATATAACATCAACTGCCCTCCCAACTTTTACTACAAAATACTTAAATCCTCTAACATATTGTAGCATGTAAGAGACTGCTTTTAGCCATCAGGCACCCAGTTATTACACTAGTTGTTATGCTGTTTATTTTACGCCATATTAGGGAGAGGCATGGCAATAGCAACAAGTACTTTTAAAAAACCTACTTACATTTCCATTACTTATTTTGATTTAAAAAACCAAACTACTGAACCGATTTCGATAAAATTATATGGAACCAACTCTGAAGTATACCTAACTTTTTTTTTTTATCAAAAACAATTCATAATTGGCAGAGAAATTAAAAAAAAACATAGTCTAATTGAGAACCTCCTTTTTTAAGACAGTTAAAAATCTTATAAAATAGGCTCGCATCAGCTCAGCAGGTGTATGAAGCTCAAGCTTTGCTTAGTGTAAGGCTAGATGGCGCTGTGTGAAATGTCCACCAAAATGATTTTATCTCTTTTTCTAGGTTACCTGGGTTTCTTCCCCCTCCTTGACCTCGGCGTCCTTCCCGTCGTCTTGCTTGTCGTCGTGCGTGTCGTGGCGCCGCTTGCGCTGGCGGTCGTCGCGCAGGTACGACCGCTCCATGGTCAGGGTTGAGATCACCATCACTACACAAATGAGGATTAGTATAGTTTAGACGTATGAAAATCATTGGTGTACTTGTTTGTTGGATGTTAAGGCTTGTTTCACACGTACCACTACCACAACATAACGACAACAACGTGGTCGGGTGCTGATTTGTATGAAAATGAATAGTTTAATTCACACGGACCAGATTTTGTCGTAAAATTCGACCGTGAGGGCGATATCGATCTCATCGCAACCACAACGCGAACACCAGCGACACTAGAGGCCGACCACATCGCAAACAACACTGTGCGAACAACAATCTGTCTGTCTGCCAACCACTCCGTCGGCGTCACTACTGCGATCTGCGGTCGTGCTCGGGCGACAGTGTCGCCTGCTTTCGGTCCGCAGCGGTAGACGACGGGTCGCTAGCCACGGAAGGTATTACATAAGACTACATAGAGAAACCAGTAGTGCCTGGCGCGACACGTCGCAACGTGTCGTTGTCGGCTACGAACTTGTATCTTTACGCTGAAAAGACAACTGACAACCCGGGACCGTGCATCCAGGCCCAGGCTGAAATCCCTATCAGCCTACCTTCGAACGATATTGTTTGAAATAAGGCTCAATATCGTTTGAAAGTCGGCTCCGCTCGCATGCGCAACTCTTGCGTAGGATTCAAAAATAAGGCCCCAAAACAGAAAAAGTATTCTGACATGTTGAATGGTAGATTAAGTATTTGTTACTCTAGCTAGCTTACCTTCAGGCTTGGGCTTGGTGACAACGTCTTGCTTGTCCTGCATGTTCCTCAAATGATCAGAGGTGAGCCTGGGGAAGAAACAGGAAATGGTTGAGTACGAAAAAAGGGGTGTTAGATTTATTGCACAATAAAAGGTAATGAGGTTTAGGAACGTTTTATGGTAGTACTAGCCATAGTACACACCACGCGGTTTTACACGCGTGATGATAATGTTAAAAAGTAGCCTATATTATGTTGTTCTATGAAATAAGCTATCTCCATTCCGAGTTTCATCCAAATCCGTTCAGCTGTTTTGGCGTGAAGAGGCAACAAACATACAAACACGTACTGACAAATTTTCGTATTAATAATATTAGTGTGATGTTGTAAATAAAATATTACGAACCTCCTCCTTTTTTTAAGACGTTTAATTATGTTTTTTATTTGAAGTAAAATCATATCTATATCTTCTGTAACACAGTCCTAGATACATTATGCGTCACCCACTGAAGAGAGAAGTGGATAGAACAGAAATGTGACGGGCCGCGCTAGCCGGCATCAAGTGCAAAGGGGCCATCCATAAAGTACGTCACACGAATTTCATGATTTTTAGACCCCTCCCCCCTCCTTGTCACAGGTGGTCACATTTGTGAGCCCCCCCCCCCCCCCTCCCTGGTGTGACGTCACAAATTTGCAATTTTACATCTATTTTTTTTTTATTAAAACAGCAGTTCCACAATCAGTTTCATTTCCATTCAAATTACTTTTTTTTTGTGAAATCAACATCAAATATTTGAAAAAATAACAAATTAATAAACTATTAATTGAAGAAAAAGAAAGGAACTTAGTTGTCTTCAGTCCATGGACTCTGAATCCATTCCTTTAAATTATTTATAATTGGCATAGAAGTCAGTTCGTTCTCATTGGAGTTGTTAACGTCAGCAACATTTGTGGTGTCTACATCTTCTTCATCCAACCATATGGCATCATCATTTATATCATCCAAACAAAGAATTTTGTCTGGCACGTCTAGCTTAATAATTTAAATAATTTAATATTTCAAATTTCGCGATTCAATTTATTAAATTTGAAATGTGATGTCACAAAACTAGGACCCCCCCCCCCCCTTGTCACACCATGTCACATTTCGTCGACCCCCTCCCCCCTCCCTTTACATGTGACGTACTTTATGGATGGCCCCAAATGAGCGTAATGTTTTTTTTTTTTTATACAATCAAGTGACGAGACGTTCGCCTGGTGGTAAGCGTCATGCCTGCCACTAACAGTAGCAGTGCTAGAATTGTGAACTTGCGAACACAATCCTGCGCCGCACTGCACTGCGCTCGTCAACCTGAGATATTAGATGTAAAATCTCTCCATTCCCAGTAATTTCCCTGGTAACATTGCCCTTCAAGCCGGAACACAGTAATGCTTGCACACTACTGCTTAGCGGTTGAATAACTGGCAAAGGTGTGGTACTTCCCCAGGCGACAACAATTACAATTACAACTCTACCAATATACATATTTTTAAACTGAGAATACTCAAACAGACAATTTAAATAGACATGTAGGAAACCAAACCACATTGCATCGTAATTAGATAAATTTGTATCTGTTGCAAAATGTCATTTCGAGATTCTCATAATTCAAATGCGCAATCAATGCTTGGAATTCTTTCGTCGTTGATTTTTATACAACTTTGTGTGAAACTGGCGACAGTGGTTTTCCATACAATTGCTTTACAACATTGTTTTGACAGCCGTCCTACCTAAGAAGTAGGGCTTTCGCTTTTCTGTGGCGTCACCCATACCATACCTGTGCTCGTCCAGCTCAATCCTGGTTGGCATCTCCTTATGGCAGGACGTGCAAGTGGGATGGAGGTACTTCTTGAGCTTGCGGTGTCCCACAGTGGTGCGATGTAAGGCGCCGTCTGCCGCATACATATCGCACATGGCGCAGTAGAAGTCGCGCCCGGGGTGCGACCCGGAGCGCCGGTGGCGCTTCATCTCGCGTATCTGTCGGGAGAGAAATTAATAACATTTTTTTTCTTGACCTTTTGCGAACTCGAAATTAACCTATTGACCGCTACAGTCATCTACACGTGACAAGGGCTAGCTGGGCCCTGGGCCAACGACATTTACAGATGACAAAATGATAAAGAAAAAACTTATTTTTTTGTATGACATTTTTGACGCCTTGGCGTACAGGGCACAGCGATGCAATTATGCCGTGGCTGTTAAAAGGTTTATCTACTAAAGCATTTGTAAGAGATGACCACTAATGGCACTAATGTAATCTAAATTCTTCACCTACGGCAACAATTTGACAATAAAGTCATGTTGCCAATGACGCAATACCCAAGTTCACACGAGGACTACACATACATTTGAAATTGGTTTAGACTTCAAAAATCATAGTTTTCAAAAATATTATTTAAATCATAAACATTAAAAATATCCCGTAAATAATATATTACAACTGTAATGAACAACTGTGATAGTTTAAAACAGTGTTTTAATAAATAAAAAACAATCCTTCACTGTGAAATATTGGGTATTGGTATATAATTTTTCATCACACTTGCTCGTAAAGTAGATCTTATTACATCGCTTTTAGGCTCATAATCCAAGCTATTACACACGCGTGCTTTTTACTTTACATTACGGCACTTGTACTATAATAGGTATAACCCGGTAAAGTCCAGTTTGTACGTGACTGCAATTTGACGTACGTATACGAAGCACTCTTAATATAGCCGGGTAATACTTACAGTTTTTTTGTAATACCAACAAAGAGTTCTTATGCCGCTGAAGTAAATGTCAACCTGCGCGCGCATTACTGATTTGGGCGCCATTTTCCGCAAATGTTTGTTGACGTTTTCGCTGTGTGGTTGATTATTATCAAAAAAAAAATTGTTTTTTCCTCGCAAGTGTGACGAAAACAGTCGTATGGAACTCTTGTGCTATTAGTCATTACGCTCTCGGCTTCCTTATCGCGCTCGCCTGCGGCTCGCGCGCATAATACCGCCTCTAGTGTAATGACCAACATAGCACACTCGTATCATAATGTACTATTACACTACATGTGAGCACTGGGTTTAATAGGGTAGATGACTGATGTTTATTTCGTTGAAACCAATAACTTTGATGAAGAATTTAAGTAAATATAGTATGTTTATTGAAAAAATAATTTGAATCGGTTAATAATATTCTGATATATGAGCGTTTAAAGTATTTTTTTGAGACAACTCTGTCCCTTTTCCACAAAACAAAAAATGACGTCACGCCTTACTTGTCAGAATAGAATTTATATGGCGTACAGAGAAGTGACGTCACGATTTGCTGTTTCGCCTCTCTGTCTAGCATGATTTTAAAATGCTTATAAGTTGCTTATTTTTGATCAGATTTTCATTTTCTTTTCATTAATCAGCTTTTTTATGGGCCACATTTTAATAGGACAATAAAAAAAAGCCAGTCATCTAGCCTATTATAAAATTCGCACCATGGTCCGGTCTGGAATCGGTCAGATTCCAGACTGGACCATGGTGTCTTCGGTTTCGCACCGCGTTGTGAAACACCAGAAAAGCAAAGAAAATGTTGCATGCAGGAAAATATTATTTTATACCATGCCAAATCAAACATGGTTTTACAAATTATATTTATAATGCAATAAAACGGAATACATACGCTCCTTGGGCCGGTCGCCCCGCGTCGAGCCTCAACCCAAGGAGACGTACGGGATCGCGACGCTCCCGGCTTAGGCTGTCGGTAGGGTCGCGCCGGCCGCGTACTCCACGAGGGTCGCTGATAGTGGCCAAACGGATCTTGACTCCAGTCTGGCAAATGTCGAGACGGTCCCGCATCTTCACCACTCTCTGGCGCATATGGTCTCGGACCCCAATCTGGCTGGCAGGAGTGCGGTGGTCCCGCACCAAGTCCCCAATATGGCGGGTAGTGGTGCACGGGTCCCGCACCATTTCCCCAATTTGGCTGGTAGGGCCGTGTAGGTCCGTCATTCTCATCACAATTTGGCTGGTAGGCGCGTGTTGGTCCCGCATCTTCACCCCAATTTGACTGGTAGGAGCGTGCAGGTTCCGCATCTTCACCCCAATTTGGCTGGTAGGCGCGTGTTGGTCCCGCATCTTCACCCCAATTTGACTGGTAGGAGCGTGCAGGTTCCGCATCTTCACCCCAATTTGGTTGGTAGGAGTGTGTAGGTCCCGCATCTTCACTCCAATTTGGCTGGTAGTAGTGTGTAGGTCCCGCATCTTCACCCCAATTTGGTTGGTAGGAGTGTGTAGGTCCCGCATCTTCACTCCAATTTGGCTGGTAGTAGTGTGTAGGTCCCGCATCTTCACCCCAATTTGGTTGGTAGGAGTGTGTAGGTCCCGCATCTTCACTCCAATTTGGCTGGTAGTAGTGTGTAGGTCCCGCATCTTCACCCCAATTTGGCTGGTTGGGGTATGTGAAGCTGACATCTGCATCTTCACCCCAATCTGGCTCTGGCGGATGGTTGTGATACGGTGTTGTGTCTTGTTCTTTATTTGGCAGGAAGGAGTATAACGGTCCCGCGTTAGTCACTGGCATACTACTATCGTAGGCCTGTTCTAGATGCTCGATTTGCGGTACTTTTGGAAGTGTTCGCGACGTGGTATGAGGGTGGATACGGCGGTAATCTGTTATTATCTGTGGGATTTGTTCAAGCAAAGCCGTGCACAATAAGAAACCAAAACTATCTATATATACAAAAATATAGTAATGTTGTTCAGTTCAGCTCAAATTTGTAAATGTAAGTATAAGTGTGGAATCACTTCATACAAAAAAAAATATTCAAAATTTGTAAATGTATTATTTGCTTTAATTAAAATTAATAATTAAATAGTTACAGCATGTTATTAGCATCTTCTTCAACATTAAATAATAAAGTTGCATAAATAATTGATAATAATATAATTTATGATCGACAGGACCATGTAACGATTTATTTATATTGTTTTAGCAAAAATGATGTAATGTATGTTACTAGTTCGCCATGTAAATATTATTATTATGTTAAGCCTATAAGCCTATAATGGACCTGGGTATGTCCTTAAACTGCACCCAGACCCACCGGAGGACGGGCAGCAGCGTCCTCTTGGTTAATGGTGGTGACCATTCTGCAATCCCCAAGCCGCCTGCCAAGCGTGGGGATTATGGCAACACCCCTCTATAAAGGGGGAGGCCTTCGTCCAGCAGTGGACGTTTTATGGCTGATGACGAAGCCTATAAGCGTTGAGGCTTTCCAAATTTTACTAAGGCTTAGGACATTTCCCACAAGCATATGTTCTGGTGGTTAAACTTTTACTAATTTACTTATTTATTTATTTGATTATTATGGGCAACAGCATAATGCTGATTTTCCTATAAGATACAGTGTTGAAATTTAGTATTTGTCTGTCAAGTTTATCTTTCTAAATAGCATTTATGGATTACGATGATTTCTGTTCCAATTGTAAATGACTGTATGCCGGGGGTATGGTGTGCTTTTACATACTTGGCAAAAATGTTCTATGCCTTTCGTTAAAATATTTCTGTATTGGTATAAAACCTATTTTATACATAAAACATATTATTATTTTTGTTTTATTTATACGGGAGCAATCTAATTAATTAAAAGTGAGTATTCGCAAATAAATAATAAACGTGTCAAAACCATGACACTTTTCATAATAAAACCTACTATGTATTTAAAGCTTAAACAGTAAGAAAAAATATGACATCTGGCAGGACTCGAACCTGCATACAAAGAATCTCTGGGATTCCGTCCCAACTGCTTTTGCTTTGCCAATTAAGCTACAGGAGTCTCTGCCTTAGTTGTCATAATTCTGATACTGTTTCAAGCTAACAACTAAAGCATTGGTGGCGCCATCTGTAAATTTTTGTAACACAAATATTTACCCAAACCAAATCCAAAGTGTGGAAACACATCACACAAAATACTCAAAACCTACTATGTACTATAAAACCAAAGTATATTGAAAACGTACCTTAAACTCTTGTCGCATGGTGTCCGCAGTCAAAGCGTAGCTCTGAGCCGTCTTCTGCATCATAATGGCATGCGCCCGTCCATTCAGATGGTTCTCAAATGAACGTCCGTCCCACATACTCTTGTTGCAGATGTGGCATTTCAGCAGTTGAGGGTTGATTTCATCGTATTTGGTCTTTGGAGGATCCTTCTTGGCACCTTCTTCTTTGATCTCCACTGATTCAGCTTCTTCTTTTTTCACTTCTTGGTTCTCACTGTATGTGGTTTAAATGACTTAGTGGTGAGATGTTAAGACAATGTGCATTTAGCTGCTTCTTATTATAAATTGATTAATATTGCAATTTGGTATTATCATACAATTTCATCCTATCCTATAAGTATGAAAAAAGTTACTTAATATTCTTAAAGTTACAAAGTAGTCTAAAAGTTACTTATTTATAATGACCACAAAAATGATTTGTACAAATAGGCTATTTGACTCTATTGAAAATATGCTACAAATTGATATAATCCTAATAAATTGCAGCGTAAAAAAGCATATCTATTTATTTTTAGACTAAAATAAGTTTATTTTCTGCAAAAAAAAACGAAAACAATTTTTTTTTATTTTTACTGTGAAAGAAAGCTATTTTCATGTGATTTACCACAGATATTTCTTACATAAACCCATTCTTTTACTAGATCTATGCCTTGATCGCTTTCTTTCGCTTGTTGTTTACTTTGGTGTGACGTCAGATATGTCACGTGATCCAAATCGCATAATGGCGCGCTTTTTTCTCATTCAAACTTTTACATCGATATTTACCGAAAATACGACAGATCTCAAGGAAATATTGATGTGGTATGCATTAAATATAGTAAGGAATTATTCAAAACAGTTTCCCAATAGTAGTCAAATACCCTATTGTACAATATTGTACTAATGAGGTGCTTTCGGCTTTTATTAGCACTACCATTTCGGATTACTCTGTACATTAGTTAGCAAATAGCTTCAGAATATTTGACTTCAGACTCCAGCATCAGATTAGTAATATTACTACTAATATTACTATAATTCATGAATTGTTATCAAAATTACATAAAGATTTTTCAGTTCGATTTTATCATCAGGGTTAAAAAAATCAGATTACACAATTTTGGCCCCTATCCTTCTAGGTCACCAGAGCATGTTTTTTCTCCACTTCACTCTATAATTTTGTTATCTATATCACAGAACACGTAATACACATACAGAAAATTCACTCCCATAGAAAACACGTCTAAATGTAGTTGAACCGCAAGCCTATATTACAAATATGCATATTTAGTGCAAGCTAATTTGTACTCTATTCTTATGGTAAAGCTTTCGATATTTCACTGTGCTGTGCTACAGCAGGCAGTGCGTGATGTCAATGATCCCAACCCTAGAGAGGAAATTAGTGGAACGTACACACTGTTGTATACAAATACATTTAGTACAAAATTAAATTTGCTTATAGCTCATTGCTTGCACTGCATATTATGATAATGATTGAAGTTAGTTATGTTACCAGCCCTAGCAGGTAGATGCCTCACGCAACATAACCAATTTTTTGCCAATACCATATGCTATGAGCCACTATAGTGCTTCAAACCCTCAGTTATTATAAGTAGGGTACCATTTTTATTTGTAACATAGGTTTAATATTTCTAGATTATTAAATAAGCAGATCTCAAATCACAACACTCCCTGAATCTTGACCAGTTTTAAGTATATCTATGTTTAGGTGCTTTTTGTATGGAAGTGAATCTTCTGTACGTAGTATTATTATGTGTATTCTATACATTCAGTGTTGACATGCTTATCATCTGTACACTGTTCATGTTAGATAAAATGGTCTAAAACGAACTGTGTGAAAGATGATAATGTATAATGCTTTTTGACGGTTTGACTGCTCGCCATATTTTTACCATAGAAATAAATAATGTCATAGTATCCAATTTTATAAAAGCTTGTGAAGTTCTTTGAAGAAGAGAATATCAACTAATTGAGAAAAACCAGGCTGCGAAGGCCTCGTCCTGGCTTCATGTGGTATCTTAATAAATATAGATAGAACCATCATACATCGAAGCATTATAGTATACTTATCTGCAGGAATCCTATTGAGTCAGCAGAGGAAGAAATGACAACAAAATTATCAGGTTATTTGCTCAACGGCAAGCTTTGGAGCCCTGGAGCACTCTGTCATGAACAGCATACACTGCCCATGGAGAAGACAATGAAATTTTTTTGAAAAACTTTGCGTTGATGTCATACCTGTTCAACAGGCAGAGAGCTACTATTGCCAATTCGGCTAAAATGCTAGGCCGGTGAACGTTAAGAGTGTGTGGCCTCTAGTGAGGCATCAGAAGTGCGGTGTGACCACCGGAAGGAAACCAATCCTTACCTCTCCTTGACAGGTTTAGCCTTAGAATCGGCCTCCTTTTTCGGGGAGCTCTTGGGTTGTTGCCTCGGCCCATCATTGGGCTTGAACGGTTTACGATTGGTGTTGATACGCTCACCAGCCCGATTGTAATTTCCCGTACGCCGGAAATTACCTTGATTGCCCATCTAAAGGGAATTCATCAAAACAGAAGAGTTAGTTTAAATTAAGTTCTGCGAGGCTTGTCGCTGAAATGTATACAAGCAGAGAATTACATAAAATGTGGCATTGAGCAATAAGGAACAAGAATTATAGCAGCGATAATACTACTGTCTCATTTGAAATGGAAACATTTTTGCCAATGTTCATGCATAGAAAATAAATTCAACTGACAGATAATATTCTACAAGGGAAGTATCTATTTAGTATTCCTGAACTAGGTATTTTCTCTTGAAAGAAATTAATGTTATTTCAATAATGTTTGCCAGTCAAAGAGAGTACCTACCCGGTTGGGAACAAAACCCCGGTCAAACCGGCCCATTTGAGGGCCAAAGTCCCTTCTAATGGGCATGTCCAGCAGAGAGGGGACAGGGTTGGGCCGAGGTTGGAGCAAGTTAATAATGTTGCTGGCTAGAGCCAGTGTGGCCTCCGTGGATCCTCCTCCCAGCGGCAGCAGGTTGGGCAGTCCGGCACCAGGTCCACCACCCTGCCACGGCGAGACGCCGCTTCTCCCGAAGTTCTTCCTCCCATCATTGCGGTTAAAATCCATGCGACGCCCGCCATTCCCGCCTTGCTGAGGTCGTCGGTTGGCCATCTTGTTCTACGCGAAAAACACCACGCTTAGGAAAAAGTGCAGACACTTTGTGATATAAAAAGGATTGAGTATAACGAATACATAGATAATTTTCTAATCTTTTAAGCAAAGATTCACAACAGAAAGTACCACATTACGTTACGCGGTACGGTGTTTAATATTGATCGGCCTGTACCGGTGACCTAAATTCTAACGAATTGCGTTTTATATCGACGATAAAAATAACACATTTTAGAGTACGAACCCGAAGGATATCAACACAAAGATTTGGTCTAAACACACAAGATTAGAAACTAGAAATACAGAGATTTGTGATAAATCAAGAATTTTTTGATGACTTTTCTTTCTTTGACAACAAGCAAAGAAAAGAAAGATGGCGTTGGCGTTGGTGTTGTTGCTTTTAATATTTCCTGGCAATGGATACTAGTCCTTCAGCCGAATACATGTTTCTTCATCGATCCTTCTTTCTGCAGTTAAATGAGTCGTAGTCACAGTCCAAGTCACACACAGTAAATCACAGTCAAGTCCAATCATGCCCTAGTAAAGCCGTGGCAACTTAACTACAAGCTTCTTGGGAGTTTTGGAAACAACTCGAAAAGACACGTTTCACTACATTTTATCGCTTGCCCACACCCTTGCTCGTAAATCAGCACTTACAGCCTTACCAAAAATAATCTCTATTCTCTTAGTCGCTGCTTAAACTTCTCTGTCTTGTTCTTGCATGTTACACTTCACGTCAGAGAGAAGATGGCAGAGCATCTTAAGCAGTGACTAACGGTTGAAAAGTTTTTTTTAAGTAAGACTGTTACGGCCTTACCTAAAATAATCTTGATTCTCTTAGTCACTGCTTAAACTTCTCTGTCCTTTTCTAGCACGTGCAACTTCACGTCAGAGAAAAGATGGCAGAGCATCATAAGCAGTGACTAAAGGTTGAAAAGTTTTTTTAAGTAAGGCCATAGAGTAAGTAGACGGCTAAAAACGTTTTTTTTTTCAGTCTGGTTTCGGGGGGGGGGATATATCCCAACTATCCCCCCCCTCTGTATACGTGCTTGACGTAATACCATGTTTAAACGTGATAAATTTAGGAATTTTGGTTAAAACAGGAAAATTATGCTTATAACAAATAATTTTTGACAACCAAATCAAAACAGTAAAACGTAGTGGTTAAAACTCTTTGGTTGGCGAGTGCGTAAATAGATAACAAACCTAAGCACCATTATTCCAGGAATTTGTTGGCAAGAACGCGAAAAAATTATGTCGCCGCATTGTACCTATTATTATCCAAAACTTGTGTTACTGCATAAAATTAGTGGCGTTTTATTAATTAAGTGCCAGTTATCGTGCATGAGTATGGGCAATTGGTATAATATGGTGTAATATGTCTTTCGCGTTGTTTCCAAAACTCCGAAGAAGCTTGTAGTAAACTTGCCACGACATTATTAGGACATGATTGGACTTGACGGTGACTTACTGTGTGTAACTTGGACTGAGGCTAAAACTCATTTAGTCGGAATAAGAAGGATCGATGAAGAAATATTTATTCAGCTGAAGGCCTAGTATCCATGGCCAAGAACAAATTATAAAACACCATTATTCCTAGTGACCGTTTCATACATGTCTTGTCCATTCTGTCACTATGGCACTTTCGCCAGGCAGTAAGGCCGTATATGAATAAAACGCCACCATTTTTATGCATAAACAGCCTTACCTAAAATAATCTCGATTCTCTTAGTCACTGCTTAAACTTCTCTGTCCTTTTCTAGCACGTTCAACTTCACGTCAGAGAGAAGATGGCAGAGCATCTTAAGCAGTGACTAAGGTTGATAAGTTTTTTTAAGTAAGGCCGTAACACTCTAAAAAACACAAGTTTTGGAAAGTAATACAATGCAGCGACATGATTTTCTCGCGTTCCTGCCAAAACTCGGTTTTGGTTGGTTTTTAATAGTTCCTGGCCGTGGATAGTTCCTGTTCTTCAGCCGAATACATATTTCTTCATCGATCGTTCTTTCTGCATGCCCTTGTAAAGTAGTGGCAACTTTACTAAAAGCTTCTTTGTAGTTTTGGGAACATGTCATTGAGCATTTAACTAGAAGAGACGGGACTTCCATACATCGAGTCAATTTAATCGAGTCAATAATTCATTTTTTTTTACGAATTTGTGTCGCATCTTGTAGCCAATATAACAATTAAGTACTTCATTCGCACCACATGGGTACCAACCAAACAAACGAATAGGGTTGTGACAGTCCAGCTTTTATCGATAAAATGTACCGGCTAATGCACAGGCTAAAAAACCCTTTTTTATATTTTACCGGATAATCCATATTACAGTAACGTTGGAATTAGATGTAAGCAAAATGAAACGCAATTTTATATTCAAACTATTTATCTAGGTAACATTAAAATACAAAATATAGTAGCCAGTCACGCGTGTGAAATCCGAAGGCACGCACCCGCGCCATTTTGCGCCGCTTATACAATTTTTCAATACCGAATCGCGACCATGCTAGCGCGCTATCTTCAGCATACGCCCTGAAATAAACAAAAACAAGCATATTATGGGGTGGTGATTCTGTTCTTTTTATACGATTGTGTTACGGACGTGACGGCGGTCTCTCCACGAGCGCGCCAAAGCAGTCCAAGCCACGCCTCCTTCCGTCATGCAAGCCCGTCAATACTTTGGAGGGGAAGCGTTATTACATAAGTAGGCTAGCTGTTATTTCATGCCCTGTTCATATTCCACCGCCGATTAAACTAATTGTACTCCGTTTTGAGTTATTTCGTATTCTCTGCCGTTTCAATTGATATTCAGAACTGACATAATTATATAGTAAATTTATTTTCATAGCTCTATTATTACTTTGAAAACGTGAGTAAGCCCGTATAAATAAAACAAAACTCCTTTTCTATAAAAAGTATGCTTGCGTTTAACCATACATAATAATCACTAAATTATCGGTTTCTAAGTTATCGATAATTTTGGTACATCACTATCTTTGTTTATTTAATGTCAGCAATCTTTTTAGTTCTAATTTATATGTACGTTTACTGCCGTATGCGGCTACAGAATGTAATTTGATGCTTACCGGGTCTCATCCAAAGGAAACTTGGCCATAAAAAACCTTTTATTAATTCCAATGCGGCAGGTTCTAAACCCGCAAATTTCGCACGTAACACTCCGCGGTCTTGGCGGCATATCACTCCAAGCTTACCTACACTCTTAGTTAACAATATCAAGCTATTAGATAGTTCGGGTAACTATTAAAAATGTAATTAAACTCGAAAGCAAAAAAGAAAATAAACAAACGGACAAAGAACGGCGAATGACTGGGAATGAGCAAATGAACTGATGACCGATGAAGGGCGGATGGATGTACCCCCGTCCCACCCCGCCTGCAGGCCGCCATTATTTGCGGCACAAATTCCTTACAAAAATTCAATTTGTTCGTACTCGCGTCAGTTCGTACACTCAGGAACATGTTTTGGTTGGCTTGGCCAATGATATTATATGATGGGCTTGGCGCAGTGTTGCCGTGTCAGAATTTAGGTTTACGGTGAATCCATGTAAAAAACGGTAGATTCTAAGAAATGGGAGATTTTCTGACAGCCAACTAAAAAAATATGTTGTTCCTAAAAATCCGATAAACAGCGACGAAGAGACATGGACCTAACAGTTTCACTACCTTTCTAGTCTATAGTTCTGAAGATTTTGAACGAGTGAAGCAAAGTAAAAAGGTCAAAAAATATAAAGTAAGCTTATTTCATTTATGGTGGTAGAGAACATTTAAGGCTGTTACTACAATCTATAGGTTTTAGGTACAAAAAGTGCCAGTCTAACAGAACCGCTTTATTAGAAAAAGAGAGCATTGCAGCTAATAGGGAAAAATATTTGAGAATAATAATGGCAAATAGAACTCTGCCCGAGGAACTTTAGAAAGATATTATATATCTAGATGAAAGTTATATACATTCGTCATACAACGTAAAAAAATGTTGGCAGTCTAAAGGTACTGTTGGCGTACGTAATGATATTGCTAAAGGAAAAAGGTGGATAATAGTACATGCAGGCAGTGAAAAAGGATTTGTGCCAAACGCTTTATTACTCTTTAGCGGTGCCAATAAACAAGAGGATTATCATTCAGAAATGAATAAACTTAATTTCACAAAATGGGTCTTAGAAAAATTAGTACCTAACATTAAAGACCCATCCATTATCGTAATGGACAATGCACCATACCATTCAGTTATAAAAAATAAATCACCAACATCCGCATCAAAAGTTGATGACATAAAGAAGTGGTTGACAGAAAATAACATGACATTCCTTTCGATCAAACGTTGCGAAAGCCATTACTCCTGACTCTTGCAAAAAAACACAGATCAGACCCAGTCTATGAAATAGATGAAATTCTTGATGAACATGGTCATACGGTGGTTAGATTACCTCCGTATCATTGTGACTTGAACCCCATCGAACTGATATGGGCTCAAGTAAAAGCTAAAGTTGCATCCCGTAATATGGGTGCAAGTAACATTAAAGAATTAACAGAGGAAGCTTTTGGCAGTATTACTTCAAAGAACTGGAAACGTTGCTGTGACCATGTAAAAAACATTGAAAAATAATATTATGAGAGAGGTAGAACATTGTATCAAAACATTGAACAGTTAATCATACAAATAGGCGAAAAAAGCACTACGGAAGAGTCAGAGATCAAGTCTGAGTTTGAAAATGAGAATATAGTTATGGAGGCTCAACCATCCCAATCACGAGGGTCTGTGGAGCAGGAGTACATGTCGGGTGTTGAATATTTAGATTTTGAGATATTAGATTGATTAATTGTTATTTCAGGGTTTTTTTTTGTTAATTATACTGATATAATAAAATGTTTGTCCAGTATTTATTTTGTCCCAAATATCATACATTTATTTATATTAAGTAGGTCGAAGAAAATCAAGGTAAGTATAGGAATATATATAGTATCTCATTGGTTAGTTCAAAGCTTTTTCTAAACTATATATTATTATATATTGTAAGTAAAAAAAAGTATATTAGTTATAATTATATAAACCAGTTTCCATAGTTTGCTAAGTTTGGGACTAGGTGTCGCTGTGAGAAACGTTCACAAATAATGATATTAATTATATCAAGTATCAAGACTATTGTAGTCACGGTATATGGGGATGCCACTTGTATGGCATTTATATGGTTTTTACGACACTAGCGCCCTCATTTTTTTTCTACTCTTTCTGGTATACCTATACCTACTTGATTTATTAGGAGGACGAAAAAATATATATCTTTACTCTATGGATCTGTGACATTGGTATTAATATTGGTCCCGGTTGTTGGTTCTAGTTTCTATAACAACAACCGTCAGCCATGTCAGAGGCCTTCGGGCGGCACATTAACTCTGACACTAGGGCTGGCCACTCAGCCTATACGAACTTACTTACTTACTTACTTGTGACATGACAGTGACATATTTGTTCACTCGCAACGTGCTGTCATCATTGATTTTCCTTTTTTTCGTTTATCAATATCTTTACTTTAGTGTTATTCTCGCTTCTATTCGCCTAGAAAATAGAGCTATTTTTGTCTGACATTGACTGAATTTGCAGACGAAACAGGAAGCTAAAGATAGAGAAGAAAAAAACTGAATCAACAAGAAAGTCAAACAAATTAATTTGAGACTTGATAAAATTCAAAATCATCGAATATAAGATATAAGTCTGTGCTGTGAGTTATTTGATCATTTGATTCACATCGTCTTGCATAACCCTTATAGATATTTTGGGAAAGAAATCAGTAAAAGATGGAAGAAGTTGAAAACGAAAATGAACACAAGCGGTCTAAGGTAATTTCCAGAGCTTTTTGTAATTTTGATCGACGCAGACCTTTACCTATATTATGCTTTTAAGTTGATTCAAAGATGTTAGCCATTATATGCCCAGGTACACTTGCAATAATCTATGATATCAGCTATATATTCATCCATGTGTTTAGCGCTACTAGTGGCTACTAGTGTCTACTAGACCACAGAGTGTACCTCTAAAATCTATAGGTACAATAAGCAAGTTTTACACTAAACTGTACCTTTTTTTATTGTAATTGAGTGACGAGACGAGCGTGACGTTCGCCTGGTGGTAAGGGTGCCAGAATTATGAAATTGCGAATACACTCCTGCGCCGCACTGCACTGCGCTCATCGCCCTGAGCTATTAGATGTGAAATAATTATTTATCTGGTAACATTGCCCTGAAAACCGAAAAACACTACTGCTTACTGCGTGGCGGTTGAATAACTGACAAAGTTGTGGTACTTCACCAGGCAGACTCTGCAATAGAGTTAGCTAACACTATCTCTTGTAATCTTCAAGGCGGTGTACTTAACTTACATATTTTATTCAATTGAGCTGTCAGAAATCAGCAAATGATAGACTCTAGACAGAGTACAAAAATATGGTATTAATTTAGGGTATTAATTTGCCACACTAAGATGTGTGACATGGAAAAATCACACAGAGAAAACAAATTAATTATGCATTACTTATTGCTAATTATTTATACAATGTGTAACAAAAAAGGTTCAACAATACTAATTACATTACTCATTAAGTAACAACTTTTACTAAGGGCCAACCTTGAAATCCCGAAAAAAATAATCAACTGTTTCATACAAAATGTACATTGACCTATGACAAATGTATGGAACAGCTGGTTTTTTTTTTCGATGTCGGTGTTGGCTCCATAGTAAAAGTTTTTCATAATGATGAGTACATACTTTATCTCCGCAACAGCTTGTACGCTTCTCATTATCATCATCAGTAACATGTACACTTCCATCTAACCCACTGGAGTTACTATGCCAGCGGCCCAGAGCCTCGCTCCGTTATTTCAAGGAGCTGGGTTGGCTCGGGTAGACGCTGGCGGGGGAAATGCACAATACACCCCTAGCGGGACGTCAGTGCAGGACTTATCGCCCCCACGTTGAATAAGAATAAGAATAAGAGTACATACATACCCTTCAGTATTGTCGAACCTTTTGTTATATATTATATATTGTTTTAACACCTTGTAGGACCGCAGCCCATCACCAGCTATCAAGTCCACAGCAGTGGTAAAGTACACAGCGTTCCAAACGCCTGCCACATATGCTCAACTGCAGTGTAACACAGACCTTAACCTGCCGCCGTCCAACTATGGAGCTGCAGTTGATTCCTACGGTCTGAAGCAAATCTTGACTAGGGGGCCGGGGATGTCAAGGTAATGATATAATATAATCCTCGCTACAGGCCTAGCTAGGTCGCTACAGGCCTAGGTTTTTGAGTGGCGACCACGAACCGGAAGACACAGCGTAGGAAGGCCTCCCACTAGGTGGACCGACGACATTGTAAAACTCGCGGGTAAATGGCAGGTTGACGTACAGTATGGCGGTCCAAGGGGGAGGCCTAAGTTCAGCTGTGGACTTCTGGCTGATGATGTTACCGGTGGACTTCGTACCGCCTAATAAGTCTGCAGAAAATATAATTCGCGTATATAGGGCTATTTTCCAGGGAGGGCTTGTCCCTGAGCTGCTATGGCCAATTTTTCCGGGTCAACGCCCGGTTGCAAATGGCAGATTGTCGTAAAGTGTGGTGGTCTAAGGGAGGCCTCCGTTCAGCAGTGGACATCTCCGGGCTGATGATGATGTTTGTCATCTTAGTCTCAGCTGTATGTTCTCTTATTGTTTTGCACTACTCACATCATCAGCCAAAAGACGTTCACTGCTGGATGGGGAGGCCCCCCTAATAGGGAGGAGTTGCCTTAATCTCCACGCTTGGCAGGCGGCTTCAGGATCACAGAATGCTCACTACTATTAACCAAGAGGACGCTGTTGCCCGTCCTCCGGTTTTTCTGGTTGCAGTTTAGGGATATACCCAGGTACATGGCGGTACGTGCGCGTGGTGAAAATTAGAAGTACATCTTTCGTCTCATTTTCTATTTAGTTTTAAAGTGAGACAAACGTATCAAGCAAAAGCTCTTCCAAGGAGGTTCGAGCATTCAGCTTATTTATTCTCGTAATGTGAAACTCCTTACTTAATGGCATACTTCTATATTTTTATAGAAATAAAAAAAATACCATAAAGCATACGCACGGCGCTATACAACTAGGCGTGCGGTAAAATAGGTTTACTGCACGCCTAGTTGTAAGATGCGTAATGTTCAACTTTCGAATGATGTATACAAGCTTCGTTAATGCATTTTTCGAACAAATGTGTTGTAAATAAATATACACTGACTACTACTGTAGTTATGCGCCACAATGCCAATCCGGTTGCAGGACGAGAGCACGAAACCAATCCAATTGCAGAAAGGCGTGAGACAGGGAGACGTTATTTCTCCGAAACTGTTCACGAACGCATTGGAGGACGTTTTCAAGCTCTTGGACTGGAACGGATTCGGCATCAACATTAATTGCGAATACATCACTCACCTTCGCTTTGCCGATGATATAGTCATCATGGCAGAGTCGCTGAAGGACCTCAATACTATGCTCAGCAACCTCAGTAATGTTTCCCAACAGGTGGGTCTTAAAATGAACATGGACATGACAAAGATCATGTCCAATGTCCATGTTGTACCCGTACCGGTTGTCGTTGGGAACGATACTCTCGAAGTTGTTGACCACTACAACTACCTTGGACAGATTGTTCAGTTAGGTAGGTCCAACTTCGACAAAGAGGTCGCCCGAAGAATCCAACTCGGATGGGCAGTGTTCGGGAAATTGCGTAATATCTTCTCGTCCAAAATCCCTCAGTGTCTGAAGACAATGGTCTACGACCAGTGTGTGTTGCCAGTGATGACATATGGAACTGAAACGTGGTCTTTAACTGCTGGCCTTTTGGAGAAACTCAGAGTCACGCAACGGGCAATGGAGAGAGCTATGCTCGGAGTTACTTTGCGCGATAGAATCCGGAACGAGGATATTCGCCAAAGAACCAAAGTTACCGACATAGCTCGCAAGGTTTGCAAGTTGAAGTGGCAGTGGGCAGGCCACATCGCTCGAAGAACTGACAACCGATGGGGAAGAAAGGTTTTTGAGTGGCGACCGCGAACCGGAAGACGCAGCGTAGGAAGGCCTCCCACTAGGTGGACCGAAGACATTGTAAAGGTCGCGGGCAACCGGTGGATGTAAGTGGCAGGTTGTCGTACAGTGTGGCGGTCTAAGGGGGAGGCCTTCGTTCAGCAGTGGACGTCTCCGGGCTGATGATGATGACTACTGTAGTTATACCATATATATCCATAATCTCACAATTACAGTTGGGTATCTTGTTTTGTAAGTTACTATTATCGGTTCTTCTAGGCAAACAAGCTGTAGTTGGCATCGACGTCGTAGACGGCATCTTCACTTAACATCAAGCGAGTTAGCAGTCAAATGCAAGCCTATAAACGAATTAAAACATTTAGAGCATTTTTTTTAATAAATAAAATATTTAATTTAGAAATAAAAAATAAACAATTCATCGCTTTCTAGACATTGAAGCAAACCTGGTTTCTAATAAGAGATAAGACTGTGCTTATTGAACTTGTGACTATATTGTAGTTTCCGGATGGCGCACATGTTCCCCGACTGCGTGGGAGAGGTGGATGTTATTGCTGGGGCCGAGGTAATCAAGAAGCTCCTAAAACTGCCGTACCAGCCCAACGGAACTGTAAGTAACATGGTCTCTTATTTTGTGAATAACAAGGGGATAGAATTCACTTAAAAATTCAATACGAAAATCAGTCCACACAAACCATACTAGTATTATAAATGCGAAAGTGTGTCGGTTTGTGTGTGTGTAAGTTTGTTACCTGTTTCCCCTAAGTTTGTTACCTAACGGATATAGCTTATTTCTCGGAATAAATAATAATAATAGCCTTTATTTCGGATTTACAATAATATTAGCTTGGGTTAATACACATCACATTGTTTGCATTCGTTTGTCCTAATTTGACATAGGGCTCTTCCAGCTCCTTCCATTCATCTCTTGCTCTGGCTGTCCTTGACCATACCATACATACATACATACATACTTCTCGGAATAACATATAGATAAAATATTTCTATATAAATAAATCTATATCGTAATAAATCTTAGTAGACTTTCAAGCTGTTATCAGTTATTTTGGAACTTAGTATCTCGTTCTGTCTGTTAGTCTGACTCCTGAGATAATGCAATCCAACGCTCAATCCAACGCTGGCAAATGCTAGAGTGATCTTCATCGAGTTACCTCAGAGAAAACTAATCATTAAATGTTTCAGGTAAGCATGATGGTGCACCGAGTGGAAAACACACTACTCCTGGACGATTTCGATGTGTACAACTACCTCATGAAGTCGGAGTGGTCCTGGCTTAAGGACTTCTTCTACGAAAATATACTCAAGACTATGTCGGAGCAGGTATGTGGTGATTAAAATTAAACTATAAAGCAGTGAGTTTTATTACTAGAGCAGTTATCTTAAGGAAAGATCGTGCTCAATTTTGATGAGAGTTTAAACTATAGTCTGCTGTAGCGCTGAAACAATAATTACCCTTAAACCAGACAGTACAAACACGCAGCGCTAGAAAACTTTCAAGGTATAGTTTTCTCGCGACCAAAAGGTCGAAAGTGCCGTGATTTTCAAAGCGCTTACGCGTTTTGTTAAAACGAACACTTTAACAAAACTTGTTGTGACTTGTAACAGATGTTGCCAATAAAATTATTATGATTAAGACAGTGTGCATCACGGCTCAAAGGTAGACTTATGACAAACACATGTTTGTTAAAAGGTTAAAACAATAAAAATAATAATGTTCCTTACAGGAACGTATGTCACTAACAATGGCTCCGGTGTCCAAGTCGGCGTTACAACTCACAAACAAATTCCTGTCGCACAGCCTCGCGCAGCCGCCGCCCACGCACCTGCCGCACACCGACAAACACACGCACACTATCACAGGTAACTGTGGAATAAGAATATGTCTCTAGTATGTCCAGGTGCAGTGTCTAAATCCCTTCCCTACTTCCCCATATACCATGCCCCTATTTCCCTTGTACTCTATATCCCTATTTCCCTATTCATACTTCCCCATATATCCCTATACAAACTTCCCCAAGTTTTTATTAATTCTTCCTATATTCCTACTTCCCTATATTCATACTCCTACTTCCCTATATCCCTATATCTTCTTCCCCAATTCACAATCCCTACTTCCCTATTTTCCAATGCCTAACTCTAATTCCTTATTTCCTAATCCTGAATAAAAAATGCGAAAGTGTTTGTTGATTTGTCCTTCTTTCACGTACCAATGGATCGAATTGATTTTTGGCATGAATATGAAGTAAAAGTGTATAACTGTATTTAATAAACAATCTGAAAGTATCAAAGCATTACTAATATCTAAATTAAAAAATATGAATTAAAAGTTGCTTTAGAGAGGATTTTACTCTTAATAGGAATATATGTGTTCTTCAACAGAGTTTGATAGTATGCTCGGTTGGCGTTGACTCCGTGGGATGTACTTATTGTTTTTAATATCTATCAATCAAAATATTGTATAGAAACTGTTTGTATTTACTGTAAGTATTTACTAGTTAAAACACTGTTTTTAACTATCACGGTTGTCAACTATAGTTCTATTATTCACATCATTATTTTATTATATTTCACAACATAATCACGGTAAATATCCCGTAAATAATAGTAGAACTATAGTTTATTTACTAGTTACAAAAATCTAACATCAAATTGCAAACAGTGGTAGACAATACAAGCTGTTGTTTTTCATTCCCGCCAAATTTACAGGTGTTCCATACTATACAAAAAGTTCATTGATCTTGGACAAAATGTATGGAACGGCTCGGATTCTTTCGTGATTTCAGGGTTGGCCCCATAGTAAAAGTTGTTCATAACGATGAGTATACCTCTGTAAATTTGGTGGGAATGCAATACACTTTTATATTTTGTATAAAGTCGGCGCAGGCCCGTTCCTCCCCGAGCCGGAGACGAAGGCCGAGGAGCCGCCGTACGAGCAGCTGTACCACCGGAACGTCCACTGGACCTTCGAGGACATACACATGCTCATCGGCAGCGACCTACCCATATTCGGCGATAAGGTAAAAAAATTACTGTTAAAAAAACACGACTGCCCAAAATACGAACTAAAAAGTTAAAAAAAACATTTGAAAATGGCGCCATACAGCAGCCATATAGTTTTTTTCCAAAGAAATTCTAACCTGTGTCACTGGGGATGATGTTAGGGTTCTATCGATTCTCCATATATCCAAATCTGTTTGCAGGCATTTAGAAGTTATGGTGGTATACAGGGTTTGTTCTAATCTGTTAGCATCCTTTTAAGGGCATATTCTGTACATCAAAACAAACAGCTTTTACTACGGGGCCAACAATTAAATATAAAAAAAATAATTGTTGAATTAGAACTAAAAAATTACACTTCTTTTTTTGGGCTTGTAATGTGTCAGTTTCCATAAAAGAAAGCAAGAAAGAAAAATTAACTTATTCGAGACAAAAAAATTGATACACACACAAAAGACATCGATATTAATTTTGTTTTAGGACAGACCCTGCGTTAGCTTGCGCCTGCGCGACGCCCGCGAACCAATCAACGTCCTCACCGGCATAGACTACTGGCTCGATAATTTGATGTGCAACGTCCCCGAAGTTCTAATGTGCTACCACCTCGACGGAATCGTACAAAAATACGAACCAATGAAAACTGAAGACCTGCCCAATATGGAGCATTCGAAATTCTCCCCTAAAGTTATAAGGAATGTGGCCCAAAATATCTTGTCGTTTCTGAAGTCCAACGCGACTAAAGCGGGACACACGTATTGGCTGTTCAAAGGGCCGCACGATGACGTGGTCAAGTTGTATGACCTCACGTCGCTGTGTCCCGGGGATTTGGACAATCCGTTTACTACGCCCGTCGCTATGCTGCTGTACAGGGTGGCCAGGAATATGAGGTAAGATTTTTTACGTAGCATGTCTTACTTATACGTATAAACTACAATACGTATACATACTACCAACGACGATATATACAAGGAGACAAGCAGGCCTGAACAAAAAATCGTCCAGCGCAAATCGCGTCTTATTTCTAGATGGCGCTAGCAAATAGCCTGGGAGTTTTTGTTTTAACACTCTTAACTAATAAAATTGGTTTACTTCTGTACCAATCAAGCGCAAAATATTTCTATTAAGTTTTACAAACATAAGATTGTTTATAAAACGTACTTTACTTATTTTTAATTTTTAGAATTAATTTGCCATCTTTCATCGGCTATTGATAGATGGCGATGCGGTCGATTGGAATCTAGCTTATAAAGTAACTAATATTCATATCGCTAGATGGCGCTTAAAATATATAAAAAAAGCACTGGCAAAAAACAACTACCTACATATTTTGTTTTGTATTCTGATCTTCAATGATTAACGAATTAAAAGGTACATAAATAGCTACGTGTAAGTTAACATTATCGAATATGTACTTAAACCCATTTAGCCAAGCTAGACTTGTAATAGGGGGCAGAAAGTAAGGCATCACTGATGAAGCAAGACCTACCTACTATAGCATTTTCCCACAGAACTCCAATATAATTATATCTGTGCCTTTCCCAGTTATTTCACCGCCAAGCAAGTCTTCTAATATCTGATATAAAATAAATAGCGTTTTTCAGTGATGAATATGATTTTTTTGATGAATAATATCTGTTTTGGATAATACAATCAAACTCTGGCAATACCGGTGAAAGAACACCTAAAACCTCAAAAATAAAAACCGGTCAAGTGCGAATCGGACTTGCACACCGAGGGTTTCGTACCACAATAATAATTCGCAGGTTCAGGAATGTTACCTGTTGTTTTGTACGTTCAGTTCATAATCCCTAGTTAACTTTAAAGAAGGAACGATGTGTATAAGTTTAAAAGCTCGGTGCGGACATACGTGTTTCACTCCTCCTTACCGCACGAATGCTCTGTCTATGTCTAGACATCTTCGTAGGACAACACGATAATATCGTGAGGATACCGGTATGTTACACGATCATAACCAACAGCTTATTTTGTCGCAGCAGTTTTAAAATAGCGACCTTGCGTCAGCAAAAGCTTACATCTAGCTACCGCGGTTCTAGTATGATATGTCTCCTCTACATCTGCTTCACCCGCACCGGCATGCACCGGGCACGGTCCGCCGATCGGCACGAATTGTGAATCGTGCCGCAAAACAATAATTTAATAATAGTTTGTCGGTGACGATATCGTGGACGGGCATTGCGTAATACCTTCTCGTCCAAAATCCCGCAGTATCTGAAGACAAAGGTCTGTAACTAGTATGTGTTGCCAGTGATGACATATGGAACTGAAACGGGGTCTTTAACTGCTGTCCTTTTGAAGAAACTCAGAGTCACGCAACGGGCAATGGAGAGAGCTATGCTCGGAGTTACTTTGCGTGATAAAATCCGGATTGACGATATTCGCCAAAGAACCAAAGTCATTGTCTTAGCCCTCAGCGTTTGCAAGTTGAAGTGGCAATGGGCAGGACACATCGCTCAAAGAACTGATAACCGATGGGGAAGAAAGGTTCTTTAGTGGTGACCGCGAACCGGAAGACGCAACGTAGGAAGGCCTCCCACTAGGTGGACCGACGACATTGTAGAAGTCGCGGGCAACCGGTGGATGAAAATGGCAGGTTGTCGTATTGTGTGGTGACCACCACACAATACAATAAGAGGGAGGCCTTCGTTCGGCAGTGGACGTCTCCGGGCTTATGATGATTTCGTGGACGACAACGACACAGAGCGAAAGCGTTTAATAGTAATGGTTTGAAACTACCAGTCCTAAAATATCGTGTCGGTGTCGTAACGTGGCAGTGTACAAACGCCCAGTACCTAACCGACGGCGTGTAGGTTTAGCGGTTCCACCACAATTCACACACCCTTCGCGTACGGAACCCTAATGTTAATTTTCACAATTCACAAAATAATTTGGCCCAGTAAGTAAAGTATCCAAGAGCGGCAACGTCGCGCATTCGTCATTATACCCACTGAAGAGAGAAGAGTAGGGTCTTTGCTTTTCTGCAATCTGTGATCATAGCGGTCACGCGCGCCGATTAGAAAGAGAGAGAGCGAGCTTGACAGCACGAGCTGGCAACGGTAAACAAATGTTTGTTGGTACCTTACGTTCCGATTGCTGCATGAAATTAATTATATCAATAATTTTTATTCACTAAATAAATAATGTTTATAATGTTTACCGTTTTATTATTTTAACATGCCTCAATATTTATTTTGTATTTTTTACACAGATTATTTAATTATTTTAGTGCAAATGTATAAAAAACGCCATCTAGTCGTTTTGAGTTGTACTAGCACAAACGACTGTAACCCAATCGTATGATAGAACTTAGTAGGAATTGTGGTAGATCTAATTTTTATGCGTAATTTAAGCAGTTTGATACACTTAGCGACATCTAGTGTACCAGTAGGTAACTACCGATCGGCGGATGATTTTTTGTTCAGGCCTGCTTGTCTCCTTGTATATATCGTCGTTGATACTACGTATACATTGTAGTGGTATATATGACTTGCAGAGACCGCCTGGAGAAGTACCGCATCTTTGTCAGTTATTCAAGCGCCAAGCAGTAGCGTGCAAGCATTATTGTGTTTCGTTTAAAACGTTCGTGTTTTACGTTTGATGTTAGCAGATAAATAACTGGACATGAAGAGATTTGACATCTAAGGATTCTGTTAGCAAGTTTACAATTATGGCACTGCTAATGTTATGGGCAGGCGTGACGCATACCACCAGGCGACAAAAAAGTAGCACTAACATCGTCAGCTAGATAGAACACGTCCACTCCTGGACGAAAGCCTCTCAATCCCTTAATAGGTTGCCACAATTTCCACGCTTGGCAGGCGGCTGGGAGATCGACTGTTTAGCAGTACTGTGTAGTAGCACAGAATAAATAATATTACACGGTACAGAAAGATCACTCCGCAAAGGAATTGAAATAAATAAGGACTATCTACGAGGCAATAAAGTAGCAATTCAACTCGCACAGCGCTGGATAGCACTTGCTATATTCACCTAGATACACACAACAGTAGACCTAGACAAGTCACCTAGTCAGTATGTTTTATACGGATTAGATCGTTTAGTAGTCATTGTTCATTGCAAAAATCACAGAAACTACGCGATGCGGCTAGCGGCGGCCACTGACCGCAGCCCTGCCGTGCGCCTAGTGGATAGGCGTGCCGGCCGAACGTACCTAAACCAGGGGGGGTGTCACTCCGCAGTTTAGGTACGTTCGGCCGGCGCTCCGTCCGGGAGGACATTGCAGGGCTGAAGTCAGCGACCGCCAGCACGCTAGCCTCGTCGCACGTAACTAAGCATACGTGATAGAAAGAGAGCGGTATATCTAGGTGAATATAGCGAGCGGCATCCAGCGGTTTATTGCCTAGTAGATAAGAGTCCTTATTTATTTCAATTCCTTTGCGGAGTGAACTTTCTGTACGGAGTACTATTATTTATTCTGTGCCTTAACTGCGGAGTGCAACCTCTTGATAGTAGTACTAAACAGTAGTACGGTATAGTAGTTCTGAATACATTCCTACTGGTCGTCTGTCCCAGGATAACGAACCGGTCGCGGCACGTGCGCCAGCTGCTCGAGCACGTGGTGACGCTGCTGCAGGAGGCGCGACATCCGCAGATCGTCGCCTCCTCGCACTACATGCTCGCAGACTTGTACGTGCCCGCCACCACCAACCCGGCGACGCCTAACTTCAAGGGTAACCTTTTTTTCACCGCCTTCAAAAAAATAAGATGTTCTCAATTCGGTTGCATGTTTTTTATAAATAGTTGTTACCTCGTCACTCCGTCATTTTTAAACCGATTTGTTTTAACAACCAACTCCAAAAAAGGAGGTTCTTAATTCGACTGTATTTTTTAATATATTTATTTTTTAATGTATATTACGCGATTTGACCGCCAATTATGAACTGAATTAGATGATTATTTTTTTGTTTCGTAGGTTTTGGTACTTCTGAGGTGGTCCCATATACATTTTATCGAAATCGGTTCAGTAGTTTGGTTTTTAAATCAAAATTACTAGAAAATTCGAAGATGTCATCCAGGTAATTCGAATTCGGTTGTATTTTTTTAAAGCGTTATATTTTACTTTCTGTTCGGTCCCATAGAAATCAATCATCAAAATCGGTTCAGTAGTTTGGTTTTTAATTCATAATAACTGGAAAAAAGATGTCATTCATGTAATTGAAAGCGTTTTGTTTAAAGTACTTTCGTTATGCAATAGAGTGACGAGACGAACGATACGTTCGCCTGGTGGTAAGCGTCACGTCTGCCCTTAACAGTAGCAGTGCGTGAATTGTGAACTTGCGAACAAAATCCTTGGCATACAATTTTATTTTTTGTATTTCATGGACACTATTTTCTTTTTCATCATCATCCTTTGAAGTACCGTCCAGTGCTGGACTAGACGTAGGCCGTATTATCTCTTTATTTATCATCAAACCTCTTAATCATACCTTTTAGACGCACATTGACTAATACGCATTATGACCAGTTAATATTTATACCTATTGCCTGTAACATTCAAAGTTATTTATTGCCAATAAATATGTCTGATTTCTGATATAATTTCTGGGTATGTCCTAAAACTGCATCCAGACCCACCGGAGGACGGGAAGCAGCGTCCTCTCGACTAACGGTGGTGAGCATTCTGCGATCCCCAAGCCGCCTGCCAAGCGTGGGGATTATGGCAACCCTCCTCCTTTTAAAGGGGAGGCCGTCGTCCAGTAGTAAAAGTCTTCTGTCTGTTAATGATATAATTTTGTCCTTTTTCAGACGAAAGCTCAGATTCAGATGGCGAAGACATCGACTATGTTGACTTCGAACCGTGCGAGCGAGACAACTCTCATATCTACACGAGCGAGCAGGAAAACACTTATACCGACACGAGTGACCAAGACAACTCACCGCCAGACGAAGAGGAAATCATAGTAGAATCTGACGTGGCGGAAAGAGAGGAGAATATAGAGTGTAGTGAGGAAAAGAGTGGAGAATCGAAGGATCTTGTGAAGAGGGGAAATGAATTAGCGGTTCAGACGAGAGGTCTCGCTTTGAGAGATATTGGGGATCGGATCAAGGATAATAGTGAGGTAAGACCACAGTAAATATAATAGTACTAAGTAAAGATGATTAACTCCCATAGAAAACGCGTCTATACATAGGAATACCACAATACACTGTGTCACAAAACGGTGTGATAATACCGAAGGGTATGTATGTAATAGGCTAGATGACTGGTTTCTTTTATTGTCCTATTAAAATGTGGCCCACAAATATAGCCGATTAAGGTTAAACGTTAGATGTGGCTAAGCAACTAATCCCGCGAGATGGCGCTGTTTCTCCGAAAATATGTTTTTATTTATTTTACTTGAATTGACGAGACTATAATCTATTTTAGGTGAATTTGCGCCTTTTCTAATTAGTTCTAAGCACATTTCAATCATAGCTGACTCTCAATTACCTCTCAATACTTACACTTGGGACTTAAAATCAGACTCCCGTGTATGAACACGAATGACACGCACACACATGCAAATGGGTAAACTGTAGTATCTGTTTAGCAAAATTAGACACCTCTTTACAATCCCTAATGGCGCAATTGTGGCAGCGTTTAGCTAACAGTATAAGGTGTCCCAGTTCGAACCTGACCCACATCAATCTTTTTGTATGCATCTCAAACATTTTTAGATATTTTGGTTACGCTTATGCGTGCCAAATTTTTTTTGTGGCTAAACTGTACATAAATATAATATACATATTATAATAGTTTGTAAAGTAAAATGAAAGACTATTAAATAATATTTTAAATATTTATTTCATCATTCAATAAATTAAAATCAAAATCTAAACATTTTGCATTTTTTTTTACTCTTCTCAGTATCACTTCCGGTAATATACAGTTTTTATAAAATGATACCAATTTTGGCATCATTGTGTTGATAAAATCTTCGTCTCTTTCTACTTCTACGACAGTAATTGCCTTATCTGGTGAAATGAAGCCAATAAAATAACATTTCTTCATTTTTGATATTCTTAGTTGTCCTTGAAGCCAACTAAAATTACACGGGTTACAGTCATTATGAGTTTTATAGCATAAACTACCAATATCACATTAAGTTCGATTTTTCCCCAATACTCCCTAAATCCCTTTCAAAATGAAATGTCCCTAACCCTTACATAATTCTAGTAATTTTTCCCTAAAACAGGGAGAAATCCCTAAAAGTGGAAGCACTGGCACGAGCCACGAATGCGACAAAAAAATAAAGTTTTGTTGCCAGTACGAATTTCTCTAAAATGCCGACTGTTTTAATTGGTTACTATTCCATATTATTATACCATAGATTATAAAGTATCGTTAAAAGGTAATATAAAAATACTATTATTATTTATGTCTTATTATTAAGTATTTCCTAATGCTACATAATTTTCTTTAGGCTGCCTAATATTGTCGTTGGAATCATGAAATCCCTTATTTATTCATCAACTTTTTCAAAGCATGTCCACAATACTTATTTACATTGTTAATGGTAATCTAAAAAGGAAAGATCCAAAGTAATGCATTCAGTTGTATAGCACGAGAGCAAAGCGCTATTGTAATTAAAGTTACTTAAAAAGTTACATTCGCAATATTCTGGCAGCACTGACTGCTGTGAGCTCGAAACAAATAATTTATGTGTTTTTCATCCCACGGAGCGGCAACGTCGCACTTCGTTATCACTCGCTGCGATTGCATGCACATTTTGGCAACGCCGCACGCACACCATAGAATATTCAACTCACACTACGACCGCGTGCTAGTATAGCATTGCACCACTACATACGTAAAATTTGACGATTTTTATGTGCTAAAACATGTACTTTCAGGGTATTATATTAAAATATTATGGTGTTTGCGCCAATAAGAGCCTAAATTAAGGCTATGTTAAGTCATGGTTAGTTTCAATTCGCAACAAGAAACGTACCTAAGGGAAGCAAAATTTGTATGGAAAACGTTTAACCTTAATGAAAAGAAAATGAAAATCTGATCAAAATTAAGCAACTTATAAGCATTTTAATATCATGCTAGAGACAGAGAGGCGAAACAGCAAATCGTGACGTCACTTCTCTGTACGCCATATAAATTCTATTCTGGCAAGTAAGGCGTGACGTAATTTTTTGTTTTGTTGGAAAGGGACAGAGTTGGCTCTACCATAGATTAAGTATATTAACATAGATTGCTCACTTCATACAAAGGAAAAAACTTACTTAAAACTTATTATCGTCGCCGGTACCTCGTAGTTCCACTTATTATGTTAGATGGCGTGACTGTGTACATTTACGATTAATTTTTTAGTGCCATCTATCGAGGAAGTTGGTAACGACCGCGTGACCTTGCAGTATTCGTGTACAATATTGCGCTAGTGAGTGAGGATGACGGAACAGCGAGCGCATACACACAAATATACGACTTCCAACTAAAGCCCGCGAACGCTCATGAATATTGCACCAACATTTACATTATTGTATTTTCCACTATTTGCATAGTATTTATCAGTCTTCATTATAATTTTACGTACTTACCTACTAAATGTGGTTTTCCTCAATTTATTATTGGTTAGTACTCTCATAATCTCATTAAAAGCGAAATAGGTTTAATAGGTACCTACATAACATTCACTCATAACGCTAACTGAAGACACAAGGTGCAGGCAAGTTACGTGGGTCGGGGCGTTGTCGAAGCGGAGACACTAAGCAATTTCAACCTTTATACGTTGCTAATTAGAAGTAAAACGCGACGGCAAGAGTTGTAAAACATGTATCATGTCCGTCCCACGTGTCCTGCACATAAGTCCTGTAAAGCTGAAATTTTGGGCGTGTGTTCTTGTCCGGTTCTAATAGTTCTCATAGAAAGTTTAGTTACTTGTCTTGATGAATTAATAAAAGAAAAATGACAGAAATAAAATGTTTACAGGTTTTACTAAAACTTATAATGCATTTTGTTTTCTTTAAAATGTATTATAAAGGACTTGCAGAAGTCATACATTTTTACCAATAGAAGATGGATAAATAATGTATTATTCATGATCCTTGCAAATGCAGCTTTCTTAGCTCGCTGACATTTTGTTTTAAGTAGGTATGCATCTGAGCATTTGTGGTGTAGTCCGGCTTAGTCCTGTGTCGGTCGGTCATTTTAGGAGATCTCGATCTTTCGTAACCGACGAGCCAAGTGACCGAGCAAAAAGATTCGATCAAAACGTCGTTCATCGGTCTCGAGAACCTACAAATAAAAATAAGGCTTAAGGATTTTAATTTAGAGTTGAATTTAGCTAGGTACGCAATTTCACCGAGATTGATCGAAGAAAACCGAGACGAAACCGGTTGGTGTAGCATCAATCGCCGGCCATTCATTCGGTCTTGGTCTCTCGGTCGGTCGCAGATCGGAAGATTGTTATGAATGGCAAGAGCCGCGGATCTTGGGCCGCGCGTCGATCAATTACGACCCGGGTCTTTAACGATTGACGACCGGGTCGGTCACGCAGAAAGCGCGATTCGGTCGTTTTGATTCGTTCAATCACGATCGACACAGGACTAGTCCGGCTTCTTAGCATGAATAACGGTACCTCCGGCAGAATGCATGAAACTTGGCATGCTTGTAGCTTTTATATTATATGATATACTAGAGGTCCCCCATGACTTCGTCCGCGTACGTAAGAAATACGGTCCGGTCCAATTCACCACTTTCAATAAACTCGAGTTTTATTTTTACCAAAAAAATATATACTTAATAATCTATTTTAAAAAATCGGGATAAAATATCCTAAGTATGTCCGTCTCCTGGTTCTAAGCTACATCCTCACCAATTTTCAGCCAAATCGGTTCAGCCGTTCTTGAGTTATAAATAGTGTAACTAACACGACTTTCTTTTAAAATATATAGATAATAGGATAATAGATATGTGCTTTATTGTAGAATGAGAAACACGTCGAAAACAGATGGTTTCCGATGGGTTCGAATTTAGACGTTATGTCGCTTGTATAGTGTTCAATGTATGCTTGAGCGCTTATAAGACACAATCGTTCAAGTCGTTCAAAAAGTCGGCGCACTGCATAGCGTGCGCCTAGTTTTGGCACGGCCATTTTTTTGCACGTTTGTGACTCTATAGATATTAGCTTAATGTTATGATTATATTTATTTGTCAATCGAGCCATGCTAAGCAAAACAATCAAAATCTGCGATAGACCGAATGGAGAAGGTTCATAGGTCGGAAAAATTGCTTGAAACTTTGTCACAGTATAGCTTATATGTAAACTATTACACTAGTTCGCTAGTTAATTAGTTAAGGTTCTTGAGTGGCGACCGCGAACCGGAAGACGCAGCGTAAGAAGGCCTCCCACTAGGTGGACCGACGACATTGTAAAAGTCGCGGGCAACCGGTGGATGCAAATGGCAGCTTGTCGTACAGTGTGGCGGTCTAAGGGGGAGGCCTTCGTTCAGTAGTGGACGGTTTCGGGCTGATGATGATGATTACACTAGTTTTTGTTTTATTCAAAAAGACCCATTAGTTTTATGTTTACATCCATTTAAAACTCTCGTATATATCGAATGCCGCACGGGGGCGCACGGCTAGAATGTGACGTCATTCTACAACGCTCCGGTCGCGCTCGCAAGATTCACTATTTCGACCGCCAGTATTGCTAGGTATTCTGTGCTATGTTAATGTACCCATTTGTGAATGTTATTTTGTTTATTTATCCGTGCATTATGTTATCACTTGCATTCTTAGAGTGTTCAATTAATTAATTAAACAGTACAGTATAATGGATAAAATATTTGAAAAAAGAGCTATCGGCTATTATATAGATAGTTACATAAAATAGATAGACATAGATGGTTCCCCTTATTTTTTAAAGAATAGTGAATGTTTAGCCGCCTAAATCTACAATATGGTGTTTAATATCCTTTTTTAGGGTTCCGTACCCGAAAGGTTTCCGTCGGGACTCTATTAGTCCTTGAGCATTTTCAGAAAAATGTATAGCCCAAAAAAAAAAAAATTATTTCGCATGTTGTGTTTTATTTGTTTTTTGTCAAATTATGTTGCCAATTTATCCTATTTTAAGAAAAACATAAAAGTATAGGCTTTTAATGTGGTGGTTGACCTGGGTATGTGCTTAAACTGCAACCATACCCACCGGAGGACGGGTAGCAGCGTCCTCTTAGTTACCGGTGGTGAGCATTCTGCGATCCCCAAGCCGCCTGCTGGGATTATGGCAACACCCCTCTATTAAGAGGGAGGCCTTCGTCCAGCAGTGGATGTTTTATGGCTGACGACGACGAATGTGGTCGATTCTGACGGTTTTAGTTGACAGTTCTAAACTAACTAAAGTATTGCTGTCCTTAGCTAACATGCCTAGTAAAAAAGTGACAGCAATACTTTAGTTTAGAACTGTCTACTAAAACCGCCAGAATCGACCACATTGTGCGTATTGCAGAAAATACTAACACATAATGGAAAGTTTTGCATAATCAGTTGTGTGACTACAGTTAATGACATGAAAATATGCAATAAGAGTGAATATATCTAATAGTTGTTTTAGTAATTTATTTGCATAACATTTTATATAATCGTAATGATACAAATTATTTCCAGTTTTTATATCCAAACCCACAAAAAACTACAAACTCCTCTGATCTTAGGCGTTCCAACCATATTCGCATATTGATATAATAAGAGTAATATTGAGAAAAAACTTATACTAATATAGAAAATAAACATAATTTTTCTTATATCCATATGTTATCAACATTAAAATTACAAAAATACTCAAATACTCAAAAAAGTAGTAAAATATTCTGTGGGTTGAGAGGTACAGTCACAAAACAGAACACTGAAAAATAGTAAGGATGTGTTTACATGACGCCAACATGACTGCTAATTCTACGTTAATCCAATCCTAAAGAAACCCAGATTTTCTTAAAATTTATTGGTTATTAATTGTTACTAAGCGTGGTACTTAGGTACATTAAAACACAAAAACTAATGACAAAATATAGGCACCTTTTGAATTATGCTAAGTACTTAATACTTTATTAATAATTAGTTAATTAACCAGTTCTGGCTCTAGATACGTCAAACGAAATTATCTTGTTTTCACGGTATCATTGGTGAAATATTAATAATAAACAATTTTCTTTATTCCGGCGGATGTGAACACGAAGGCAAATCTAAAAAAACAAAGAAACGTTTAATACCCTAACAAATTATTGACACTTTGATCTATAATTTGGTCCGTTACGCTGTTGAAATAAGTACCTACCTTAATTTACACTCTTCTCGTCGTCAGCCATAAAACGTCCACTGCTGGACGAAGGCCTCCCCCTTAATAGAGGGGTGTTGCCATAATCCCCACGCTTGGCAGGCGGCTTGGGGATCGCAGAATGGTCACCACCGTTAACGTTAACTAAGAGGACGCTGCTGCCCGTCCTCCGGTGGGTCTGGTTGCAGTTTAAGGACATACCCAGGTCAAAACTCTTCTACTTAAATCTTATTATTGATAAAAATGCCATGTCAACTGTGCTTTATTTATTCAGATATATTGTGACTTTATGGTCTGCGTATATGTGACCATTTAAATACTCATACACCGGAAGTCACATGTGAGTCTTCTGATTTACTTATTAAGTTTTAACATATAACCAAAACGTTTATTGTTCTACAATTTGGATTTGTTAAAAGATAATATAATTTACAAACGAATTCATTAAAACGATGAGGAATAATAGTGGAAAATACGACAAAAAATTGTCACATAACTGAGGAGCAAATTTCGTTCCCTTACAGCGCCGGCACAAATATATCCATTCCTTTTCACATGCTGTATGGTTTGAATAATAGCCAACTGTTTTTTAAAGCGACAAATTTGATGTTGCTGCTAAAATACAACCATTTGTTCTGTTATGTAATAAAATAGAATAAACGGGTCACTAAACATAATGTCCGCGCATTACGTCGCATTATCGTGTGCTTATATCATAATAACGTTATTCTTAATATTTTCTACTGTATGTTATTTTTTGCTTAGTTATAGTTTTTATGAGTTAATAATCTCAAGATTCAATTATATCATTTTTAAAAGGTACTTTTCTACCAAATAATGTCGTAAAATGTGCTTCTCACTCCTCTCAGCATGAATAGGAAAGAGACAGAGAAAAATTACACATGTTAAAGAAATATATTTTTTGAATTTAATTATTGTTAATACTTAAGACAAAACTTTTTGTTTAATCTACAAATAAAATATACACCCGTGCTCAACCATAAATTACATTTTAAGAAAATACGATAGAAGTCGAGGTACAGTCGAAAATCAGGGAGTATATATTTTTTTGAAAATGCCCCCTTACCGAACCTATTATGGCTGTCTGTCTATCCGTTATACCTTTTAATTATGACATATAATATAATTATCCAAGCTATCAATAGCCAGTCAGTCAACATTTTACATTAATCATAATATTACTACGTAACGTACAGAAGACTCACTCTAAAAAAACGCGTCTTAGTAGTACCAGCTTATAGTTGAACCACATTACAAGCTGTTGTTTTGCATCCAATTTACAACCATGAAGTCGCGGTAAAAATATCAGCTGTTCCATACATTTTTTCCTAGATCAATGAACTTGTTGTGTGTAACAGCTGTTTTTTTTCGCGATGTTATGATTGGCTCTATAGTAAAAGTTGTAAAGTCGATGAGTATAATATCTACCTCTGTAAATGTGGCGGAAATACAAAACAACAGCTTGTATATCAAATACTACAATCATGTCATACAGTGTAAGCTAATGTGTAGCGCGCGCGCAGTTAGCGGGAGCCACGTGACGTCAACGAACCAAGCGTTTCAGAGGAAATCGACATACAGGTTATATCAATAAAGTATAAATTAGCTTGCACTGAATATGACATTATCGTTGATAGAGATGAATCTACGTTTTATATGGGAGTTAACCTGCCCTGATAGTATAAGATTGATTGCCTATCCATAATCAATACAAAATTAAAAAAAAATGTTTTCCCTCGTTAAAAGGGTAATACATAGAAGCGTATTATTATAGAACAAACAAAAGTAAATAACAAAACTAATAATAAAAACCGGTCAGCTGGTTTGGCGTGAAGAGTTAACAAACACAAATACACACACAGATATACCGACAAACTTTCGCATTTATAACATTAGTGTGATTGATGTTACGAAACGCTCCTCAACTAGTACAATGTACTTTGAGTGCAAATCGGACTCACACTTGACCGTTTTTATTTTTATTCGAAATCGGTTTATATTTATTTCCACCTTGCTGATTTTGATTTACAGTATTTGATAATAGTTTTGATAACAATATTATCATACTTTTTGGGGAACACTGAGACCCTGACAGAGTTCTACATGTTTCTACATTTTTCGCGACAATATACTCTGATTTTAGCTCCGGATTCAACCTCTTCATATCTAGCTATTTTATAGTATTTGCAATGGATATTTCAAAATATATTTGCGTAATCTTGTAGTGAACAGTATACTGGCCGTAGGCCGGCGCTAGACAAACAGTGCGAACTGTTGTATTGTAGTATGACGTCACACGCGGTGAGGGCTGGCCGGGGAATTTAATTTCGGGCGCTCATTTTTAAAAATATTTATCTCGAAAACTATTTGACGTTTATCGAAATACATTTTTACTCACATTTTTTTTAGTTTCTCATGGAAAATACGAAAAGCTAATAATCTAAATGTGTGAACATTCTTCATTGTTGTTAATTTTCGAATAATTCTTTGGAGTAAAGGGATGTGACATTTTGGTCCAGTTCCTACAAGAAAGTATGGGAAATTTGTGTAACTAGGCTCTGGCGAGGCGTTTTTTTTTTTTGTTTTTTTTTGTTCATTTTGTCATACGTCCTACGTTCATCGTGAATTCTTCCCGTAGTATAGTAGTGGCAATTTTATTTAAAGTTTTTCGGAGTTTAACATGTTATACATAGGCTTGCACAGAGTGTGTCACTAAAATGAAAAGATATATACGTAACTTTTCACTATAAGAAGTACTTAACTCATCTAGTTCACTAGTCCAAGTTGCTCGTTTGAAATGATTTCGCCATTCGATACCTAACTACTAAGAAGATAGGTTTACGAACGAAAACAGTGCGCTTACTATGATTGCTTCATTTTATATCCAAGCTCGTACAAACGAGTTTGTAAATTGTACATTGCCCTTTTCCTTACTAGTTCAGTATTAGCTATTTTGTATAACAAGCAATGTACGACCAAACTTAGAGGAGTTCTAAAATCGTTCTCGAACTATCGTAATAGGTAACCAGAGGACCAAACGCAACGAGCCAAAGTTCGAGTGAAATAGACAATTACTTCAGTACCTAAAACAGAGCGTGATAGCCATTATATCACACGCCAACATTCATGCACGTAAATCGGTACCTAATGAATAAAACGCCACTATTTTTATACATTAACACACGAAACTACACAAGTTTTAGAAAATAATAAAATTCGGCACCATGTTCTTTCCGCGTTCCCGCGAAAAATGTTGATTAAGTAAAGCGATGAGCAACTTAAAACTTAGGTACGTTAGTTTTGGATACAATAAGAGAATATCAGATCTGTGTTTCACCACCATTTAACACTTGCCTACATTCACACACGTAATGCACTTAAATAATTCAATCGTCACGTACCTACCATTTTTAAAAATTAACTCTAGAAAAATTATATGATTTGGCGACAAAGCTTTTTACATTCCCGCCATTATTATGTGATTATGTGACACCACTAAACAGCAATTTAATTGCACACACACACACACAAGCCTAAACAAGTGAAACATGGCAAGCTGTCGTTCTCGTATTGGTGAAATGCGCCATCTACCGGATTCCTGTATAACTGCATGTTCCTCCAGCTTACTAAAAAGGTGATAAAACTTGATCTAGTTCAAGGAAAATTGGAACCAATAAAGAAATTAAGTTTTTTTAGTTTTCTTTGGTTATAACCTACTGGAACGGGTATTTTATTGCTAAAATAAATATTTATGATGATCATGTACTATAAAAAACGGAAATACGACGAAAATAATTCGTTGATACTAACATTATTTCTCATTCGAACCAAGTAACGCCATCTTTGATTTATTGTGGAGTTCTGCTGAAATTTACAAGGAGTGAACAATCTATGTTAATTATTCTTAATCTATGGCTCTACCAAAAACTTTAAACGCTCATATATCAGAACATTGAAATTATTTTTTCAGTAAACATATTATATTTACTTAAATTCTTCATCAAATCTATTGGTTTCAACGACATCAGCCCTATTATAGACAACTACAAACAACTTTTGTTATAGGGCCAACAATGAAATCGAGTTTGTATATTTTGTCCCAGGTCAATGAACTTTTTGTATAGAACAGCTGTTTTTTTTTCGCGATTTCAAGTCTTTTTTTTTAAATTATAAAATCAAGTGACTAGAGAGTGAGACGTCCGCCTGGTGGTAAGCGTCACGCCTGCACGTTAACAGTAGCAGTGACAGAATTGCGAATTTGCGAACACAATCCTGCGCCGTTTTCACTGCGCTCGTCACCCTGAGATATTAGATGTTAAGAATAAGAAATAAAATACAAAAAAAAAAATTCTTCGCATTCAGTAATTTCTCTGGTAACATTGCTCTTCAACCCGAAACACAGTAATGATTGCACACTACTGCTTGGCGTCCGAATAACTGGCAAAGGTGTGTTACTTCCCCTGGCGGACTCTGCAGTAGAGTCCTACCACTACAGTGGGTTGGCCCCATAGTAAAAGTTGTTCATAACGATGAATACACTTCAGTATTGTCACACCTTTTTGTTACATGTTGTTGTTAAAATTACTGGAATAATAACTGTAATGTATGAAGATAACATCCCGCGGGGCTATCATGTAACTGTTCGGGATCGCGATTTGTCATAATTGACACTTGTCACGTCACAGCTTCACGGTATCACGGAGGTATTTCTCTCGCTATCGTTATAGAACGAATGCATTGTTTTCCTTAATTAAGTTAAGCAAATCCGTCGTTCTTTTGGCGTTTCGGCCTGCCCTGCAGGGTCAAATGAGTTTTGGCAGTGACAGTGACAGGTGTCTATTTTTGACAACTTGTATCCGAATCGCGATCCCGAAAAGTTATATGATAGCAGGTACCTAGTAGAAATTGAAGTAGTATTTTTTTCAAAAAGCGTATTATATAGAACAGTGGTCAAGCGAAAACGAGACAGACTTATACAAAGTCGTAGTCTTGTCCTATTTTTTTCATGACGGTTAGTATTGAGAGGATTTTGTCATGGTCCGGCCAAATGAGGTCTATTGGTCATAATATGGGGAACCAACTTTTATTATATTATGATTATGGAGAAATGGAGAGTATGTCCGTCGTTTAATCAAGCAATCAATATAAAAGCGATTCTACCAGCTAGTTTATTTCAGGACCAGAAGTCCAAACCTCAGCAAGGCAAAGGCCTGGGGGATTCGCCCCCCGATCGCTGCGGGAAGGCGCTACTTCACGCGCTCAAAGGATTACTGGCGTTGCACAATGTTACCATCGACAAATGCAAGGTAAAGTATGGCATTAAAAAAAAACAATAACATCAACATTGGAACATTAATTAGCATTTTACAAAATGAAAACGCATTTTACAAATTAAAATTGGATTTTGCTAATTAAGATAGCATTTGTTAAAATAAAAATAACATTTAACAAATTATAATAGCATTTTAAACATAAACTAAACAAAATGGTAATTTACAAATAATTGCTATTTTTTATATAATAGCATGTTACAAAATCAAATGAAATTTAAAAAAATGAAGTGGCAATAAGTTAATAAACATAAATGTCATTTTACATAATGAAATAGTATTTTACAATAGAATATGTTAATTTAATTGAGCAAAAGTCACATTTTACAAACTCAATGGTATTTTTCCAAATCAAATGGCATTTTTCAAAACTAATGGCATTTTTTGAAATCAATTGGCATTTCACAAATCATATGGCATTTTTGAAAAGCAAATGGCATTTTTCATAACCAAATAATATTTTCCAAAATTAAATACCTTTTCAAAAAATATTTCCGTATCACAGGAAGAAGAGCGCGAACGTCTCAAACAACAAATCATAATCGAAGAGCAACACCCCAAAATGGCGAACCCGTACGAACCAATCAAAATGGACTACGAACCGCTGAAGAAACAAAAAGAGCACGCGAGCCGAAGCCGCAGGAGGAAGCGAGACAGAAAATCATCCAGCCAATCGGAGAACTATCTCGTCGAAAGCAACTCAAACATCGACAAAAACGCGATCTCTATCCTTAAAGAGAAGAACGTATTTCCATCGTGGCACGAACCTAACAGAGACGACAATTTCGCATGGAAACTTCATTTGAAAACGTTATTGTACGAGAAAATCTGCCTCGCTTACGCTACGCTAGCAGAATACAGCTACGCCAATGAACAGTATGGCTTCTCCCTCAAATACATAAACATGGCTTCGAAGTGTCAAAAGTTGTTAAGCCATATGATAATAAAGAGCAAAGTGGTTGATATCAGTTGTTTGATAGGGAGGGTGGGCGATAACTATTTTCAAATGAGCAAGCATTGGTCAGGGATGGAGCAGTTTAAAAAGCAGTTTGAAACTGATCACGATATTGATGTGAAGCTTAGGTTGGAGATTGATAACGATATGGAGGAAGAAGTTGATGACGATGTTTCAGAAGAGTTTGATTTAGGTAAGTTTCCTTTATTATTGAAAGTAAGAAATAAATAAATATTGGGGGACATTTTAACCACAGCACATCTAGCCCCATACTAAGCAAAGCTTGTATTATGGAAACCACATAGCAGTTTTTTTTAGACCACAAATCTGAATAAAACTGATAGAATACTTATATACTATTTAAATAGTTTATTTTGTAGCATAAACAGACCAGACGTCCATTGCTGGACGGAAGCCTCGTCCTTAATAGGGAGAGTTTGCATAATCCCCACGCTTGGCAGGCGGGCCACGCTTGGGGATCGCAGAATGCTCACCACCGTTAACCTAGAGTATGCTGGCGCCCGCCCTCCGGTGGTTCTGAATGCAGTTTTAGTACATATCTAGGTCTGTTCAGGTCCATACTTTAGATATTTATTGCTTCCATAGAGTACACAGGAATTGACAAAAGGTCGTTTCACTTGGACCCCGTCGAGCTTGATATAGTTAGTGTAATTAATCCAAAGCAGATATGGAAATGGCTGCTGCCCGGCCTCCGGTGATTCTGGATGCAGTTTTAGGACATACCCACTAATATTTCATCATCATCAGCCCGGAGAGGTCCACTGCTGAACGAAGGCCTCCCCCTTAGACCGCCACACTGTTTGACAGCCTGCCATTTGTATCCACCGGTTGCCCGCGACTTTCACAATGTCGTCGGTCCACCTATATATTAGGTCCCTATGAAATTGCCGTTTTGTATGGAATAAGTGAAAGTACTTATTTTTTAAAACTTTTTTATTTCTGTTATTCAAAGTAATTACCCATGCAATCGACGCATCTTTGCCAACGAATTGGCAGTTTATTGATGCCCTTCTTGTAAAAATTAGCTGGACGGGGAGGCAACAAACTCTTCAAAGGCATTTTGTACTGCCTCTCGGGAATTGAATTTTTTACCCACTAAAAAGTTGTCTAAATTTTGGAAAAAGTGATAGTCGGTAGGTGCAAGGTCTGGTGAGTATGGCGGATGAGGGAGAGCTTCCAACCCCAGCTCTTGCAGCTTGGAGACTGTCTGTAGCTGCAGCGCGAGGCAGGTCTCGACGCGTACGTTGCGCTGGCGATCGTTAAGTTCGTGGGGCACCCATCTATCAAGTTTTTTTACCTTGCCTATTTGTCGCAAATGGATCAAAATTATTTTGATGCTAACACCAAAAGCTGCTGCTAGCTCAGCTGTAGATTGAGTTTCGTCAGCTTCCACAATCGCCTTAAATTCATCATTGTTGACCAAAGTCTCCGGACGACCACGAGCTTCATTTTTCAAGTCAAAATTTCCAGAACGGAACTGGGAAAACCAATAACGGGTTGTGCGTTCGTTTGTACAGTTCTCTCCGTAAACGTTTTTGATGTTACGCGCCGTTTGTGTCGCGTTGGTGCCACGACGGAACTCATATTCCATAATTACACGAATTTTTAAAGTATCCATTATGACGAAAAATGTTCAAATGTAATGAAAATACAACGCTAATCAATAAACAAAAGACTGAGTTTGTAAAAATAATGTCATGTTTTTAAGACAAAATTAATTTGATATCAGAATACAAAGCCATTCCAAACTTTTTTTCTATTTGTAATGACCAGTACTGAAGAACGGCAATTTCATAGGTAAAGACCTATTATATATTATATTCTCGTAAGAGCGCGAAATCGGAACCTGTAACCCGATGGAACCAGGTCACCAAGATACAGGCTCTGCCTAGTTTGGGACCTGCTAGTACCTACAAAATGTAATCCTGTTTCTTTAATTAAGTTTTATATTATTACCAGTGTTTGCTAATGCATTTTAGTGTATTTGAATTTTTTTCTTTTGGAAATAAATATTATCTTATCTATCTTATCTTATCTTATATACTATATAGTGGGAGGCCTTTCTACGCTGTGTTTTCCGGTTCACGGTCGCCACTCAAGAACCTTTCTTCCCCATCTGTTGTCAGGTGCCACTAATATTTCTGTAGTGGTAGGACTCTACTGCAGAGTCCGCCTGGGGAAGTACCACACCGTTGCCAGTTATTCAACCGCCAAGCAGTAGTGTGCAAGCATTACTGTGTTCCGGTTTGAAGGGCAATGTTACCAGATAAATTACTGGGTATGAAGAGATTTAACATCTAATATCTCAGGGTGACGAGCGCAGTGCAGTGCGGCGCAGGATTGTGTTCGCAAGTTCACAATTCTCGCACTGCTACTGTTAGTGGCAGGCGTGACGCTTCCCACCAGGCGAAAGTCTTGCTCGACTCGTCACTCGCCAGTATAAAAAAAAAATACGAAAAAAAAAGTATTCATCATTAATGATTTATTTCAGACATATCCCTGCCCGCGAGCGAGACAGACGCCATGCTGCTGTCGTGCTCCGCGTACCGGCGCGGCGCGGCGGCGGCGCTCGAGCGGCGCGCGGAGCTGCTGCGCCGGCTCGCCTCCGTCAACAACGAGCTCGCCGTCAGATACATGAACGACGCGCAACGTGAGTCGACATGATGTTCAAATCTGTGGCTCCGCAATATAGACGTATAGTTCTGCAATATATATACAAATAATTCTGCAATATACACGAATTGTTCCGCAATATTCAGATGTATAATTCTGCAATATACACATACATATACTTCTGTGTAATTATTACATAGAACAATAAAGAGTGAATCTATCAATCAGTACACAGACGTACGGATCCGCAAAATACAAACTTATAATAATTCCGTGTAATTTTTGGCGTGAACTATAAAGTGTTAATCAATCAATCAATATTTTAAAGTTAACATATACACGATATAGAAATTTTTGTAATTCGCTTATAAAGAGGATTAAAATCGCATATGAAAAAGATCAACTAGTGAAGGCGGGAAAAAATAGTAAACAAATATGGTCTGCAATTCGGGAAATATCAGGTACTAAAACTCTACACGACCACCCCAAAGAATTACTAAATATCTGCAGCTCCCCAGATTTATCTGTTAATAAAATTAACGAGTTTTTTGTAAATATTGGCAAAACCCTAGCTGAAAGTATATCTACATCGAATGTATCTAGTACTAGTGAACAAATACCTAGTTCAATAGAGTCCGCGAAGCAATCTTTTGTTCTACTAGACACTGATCTAGAAAAGGTGGAAAGGCTTATTATGGGTCTTAAAACTAATTGCTCGATTGGCTGGGATGGTATATCCAACAGTTTTTTAAAGGAATATAAAGATTTTCTTGTTCCCCATCTTACCTACATCTTCAACCTCTGTTTTGAAACTGGTATATTCCCTAAAGACCTTAAAAGGTCGCTAATTATTCCGATACACAAGAGTGGAGACAGAGACTGTGTCAACAATTTTAGACCTATTTCTATTCTTCCAGCTATTTCTAAATTATTAGAGAGATTAATGAACAATAGATTAGTAAAGTTCATAGAACTAAATAACATTTTATCGAATCATCAATTTGGTTTCCGACGTGGTAAATCTACCGATGACGCAGTGCATAATCTTACTAACTATATATCACAGTCTTTAGACAGTAAAAAAAAATGCGTGGCAATTTTCCTGGACCTTGCAAAAGCGTTTGATACAGTCTCTGTCCCTATTCTCATCTCAAAACTTGAAAAAATTGGAATAAGGGGAGACCAACTGGCTCTTTTTAGAAACTACCTAACAGATAGATATCAGTGTGTTAAGGTGGGTACTTACATTAGTGGTGAATTACTGGTCACACACGGAGTTCCGCAGGGTAGCATCTTGGGCCCTACACTCTTTCTAATATATCTAAACGACTTATGCTCTCTTAGTTTGGACAAAGGGAATCTCATTTCCTATGCAGATGATACAGTACTTATGTTTTCTGCAAATACATGGCGTGCGGCTTACGGTGCTGCTCAAGCTGGTTTTAACAGAGTTACAACATGGCTATATGATAATGTTCTATCACTAAATGCAGAGAAAACAAAATTTATTACGTTCTCTATCACAAATATTCCTAGAATCAATGATTTCAACTTGGTTGCTCATGATAAGTACTGCATTACTGTAAATTCAGGATCTTGTAATTGTAAACCTTTAGAATCAACACTGTCTTTAAAATACTTAGGTATCATTATAGACAATAACCTTAATTTTAAAAAACATATTGCAAATGTAAGCAATCGTATTCGGAAAATATTTTTTGTTTTTAAAAAACTAAGACCAATTGCGAGTCCAGAGCTAGTGAGGCAAATCTATTTAGCCCTCTGCCAGTCCATTATTACATATTGTATTTCGTCTTGGGGAGGTGTACCTAAAACCACTCTACGCCCAGTTGAAATATCTCAACGTGCTGCACTTAAAATAGGTACTGGTCGACCAATTTTATATGATACTACGCTGTTGTATAGATACTGTGATGTACTCACAGTTAGACAATTATTTATAGTGAGCATTATCTCGAGACAACACTCATTGTTACCCTACGATCTTCAAATGCAAACCAAACGACGCTACTATGACGTTTGTTCAATACCTCCAAGAGTTAACACTAGCTTCATCAAAAGATTCTCAATCTTTATTGGGCCGTTCTTGTATAACAAAATTAACAAAGCGTTAGATATATATTCCATATCGAAAAGTGAATTAAAATTTAAAGTAACGTCGTGGCTAAAGTCACTTACTTGGCATGATACTGAAGAGCTTTTAAAAGTAGTTGAATAAATAATTATTGATTGACCAAACACTTACCGAGTTATAACACTAATATGTATAGGTGAATTTGTTTGCGTTGGCACTTTTGTGTAAATATATGTAAAAACATAAGCTGTTTATGAACTCAAACCTACACACCCTCTCACACTCATTCATTCGCTTATAGGTACACTTTCACATACACACGCAATATGCAAGTATCGTTGTAAACCCAATTCGTTAGAGGATGACGTTTACGTTTACGTGACGATACCTACTCAGCATATTACACACATCAGACACACACATACACACCCCCACACCATCTTACAAAGATACACAAAGAGAGGATCATTCTACACTTCATTCTACACTTTAATAAAATAAAAGTAATACCTACTTTATTTATTTAGAAATTATGTTACAGAGCAAAACTCCATCTAGTAAAGTACAAAAGTTGACACTATTTATTTTATTTAAATCTATTAGAATTATTACTGTACCACAAAAATGTTCACTAAAATTACTAAAGTTTAAAATGAATGATTTTTGGCGCTTATATTTTTGATATTATAATTTATATAAATATTTTCAAACAGTAATAATGAATTAAAATTTAATTGTAACCAATATGTGATGGTTTTTCCTAGTTTGTAATGTGCATAATGTTTAATTTAACTTGTAATAACATAATGTGCAACTATATGGGGAGGGCGCTGACGCTGAAACACAGGCTTTAAGCCTAGTTCAGCAGAAGTTACCAAAAATGTATCATGCGTTTGTATTTTTTGTGTCATATGCTACCAATTATGTACTCTTCGTGACTTTTTCATGGAATAAATTATTATTATTATTATTAATCACTCATAAATCAATATACAGACATATAGTAACTCAACTCAATTCAAACGTATAGTTCCGCAGTATACATACGTATAGTTCGGCAGTATACAGAGGTATACTTCCGCAAGTTCCTCGTTCAGCAAAAAATATAGACGAATAGTTCAGCAATGTAGGCGAATAATGCCGCAATATACAGATGTGTAGTTCCGCAATGTACAGACGTATAGTTCAGCAAATTTATGTAATTTACAGAACCTTTCAATATAGTTCGAATAGAAAATTGCAGAACTATACGTCTGTATGTTTAGTTCCGCAATAGGAAATATCTGAACGGGGAATATGCATGTGCTTTTTTATTGACTCACAGAAAAGCTGACTGGCAACAAAACAAATCATCGAAAGTAACATTTTAAAATGTGCACAAATAACGAAGTTATAAACATTTTATTTTCATGTTAGACAGGGAGGGCACTATACTATACTCGGATTCTTAATTAAACGGACTAAACTGACATTTCGAGTGTTGCTACTTTATGGAAAAATTTAAATAGTGCTGGGATAAAATTATTAAGTTTATTAACATAAGCTATGAAACTTAATATTTTTATTAACTTATGAAGTTATGTTAACAAACTTAATAATTTCACACTAATAAACTACTACGAAATATTTATATTAGTCTTTGTAAAAGGTGAAGTTCCTTACTTTTGTACGAGTTCAATCTTTCCAAGGTTATAAATCATGAAAATAATGTAAAATTTCCGTGTAGCAATTTACAGAACACCGTTTTAACACAATATGTTTTCCCTTTTCTACACACACTTCCACTGGCAGCACTTTAAATATTTAACGGCACTTAATAATAGGCGTGTGGCCTAATGTTCAATTTATGACAAATAACAGGCTTAGTGATGAATATAACTAAATACCATTACACATACTGAAAAAAAAATTGTATTGGCTGATAAATCTCTGAGATATGAGCGTTTAAAGTTTTAGGTGGGGATAGAGAAGGGATGCTTTATACCTTTCTCGCAAAGCACGTGTTAGTATAGCATTTGTATGCCGCGCCTGAGGCTTGACGTCATAGCTCAGTATACCGCGCTCTCTGTTTAGCTTGAAATTAAAATACTTAGAACTTATTTATTTTTGAATTATTTTAAATTGTTTTTTCGTTGATAGGCTCTATTGATGATCAGCTTTTTTATGAGCTAATAAAAAAATTGTAGTCATCATGCCTATTATTTACTAATTCTTTTGAACGATATGAACTTAACAATATCCATCACTACGGTTTTTTAGCAGGCAGCATTATTTTGAAAAGTGACATTTCAATCTGTCAGTTTAGTCCGTTTGATTATGAATACGAGTATAGGTTTAATACGTCAAAGAACTCGATTCCAAACAAATTATATACTATGCACGTGTTTTGCTAGAAAAGGACAGATGACAAACACACTTTGAACACTTATATTTCAGACCACCCAAACACTTTGAACACTTATATTTCAGACCACCCAAACACTTTGAACACTTATATTTCAGACCACCCAAACACTTTGAACACTTATATTTCAGACTACCCAAACACTTTGAACATTTATATTTCAGACCACCCAAACACTTTGAACACTTATATTTCAGACCACCCAAACACTTTGAATACTTATATTTCAGACCACCCAAACACTTTGAACACTTATATTTCAGAATTTTACCAGCCGATTTCAATAATTTTTTCGACGTAAGCATCAGATTCAGTTAAACTCTCCATTTACCATTATTTTTAATAATTGAAACATGCATATTCCCTATTTAGATAAATACTATTTTGTCACGTTGCGGTATGTAGTCTAAGATTCTTAGTGTCATTACTCCCGATTCAACTCATTATCCTTTAACAGAGATCTACATAAAATACGCGGAAGAGTCTGACCAGAAGTCAACCTCAGCTAAACTTCTTCTGAAGCAGTTCAACCAGTTCTCTCGGAAATCGCTGGAATGTCTCGATGAAGCGACGGATATATTTCGAGATGTCTCGGATCAAGCCAATTTAGCTCTTCTGTACTGTAACAAAGGTCGATATATGCGGTTCAAGGCACATTGCGACCAGTCCCCTGGCTTTGAGTAAGTAACTTTGTTAGTATGTACTTGTAAGGAACAATGAATGTACACCAATGATTTTGAAGATTTTTCTTAATTCTAAAATGCACTATGCGAATACTTTAATATCTTGGGAACTATGGCAGCTCTTCCCTCCTAGGGGGAGAAGCCTTCGTCTAGCAGTAGACGTCTTCTGGCTGTTGATGACCCACGAGTAGAAACACTTCATATAAATATTCTCTAAATATATTTTATTATGAAAACTGACGTGGTTTTGCCACATTTTGTTTTATATATACGGGAAGACTCACGTTTAATTAAATCGGATACTCCGACTATAGATTCGATGAAATCCGGTGACCTTTTTCAAAGAGTGAAAACAGAGCCCGACGCACGTGCAGCTGCGCCCTGCTTAGCACTGCGGGCCGCTGCGCGTCGCGCGCGCGGTGACAGCGGTTGCTCTGCGGGCGAGGGGGTGGGGGCGGGTAGAGTGTAGTGCTGCGCCGGCGCGCTCTGGCGCGTGAGTATTCCCGTATAAATAAAACAAAATCTAAATATATATGTATTTCCCATGACAGCACCGAGAAGCGCAGTCTGTACAATCAAGCCGAGGAGCTGTATCTCCAAGCTCTCAAACTGCTCGGCCCCAGGGAGACGTGCGGCGCCACGTCTATATGGGAACTGGTGTCGTGGGAGCTGTCCTGCCATCTGTACACGCGGGCCGTGCTGATGCAGGACGAACCTGGGCTCTATGCACTGGTAATAACACTTATATTAGCTTGCAAAGTGACGGACTGCTACCGCGGCTCTAGAGAGACGTAGGTAGTATAATAGACTCTTGGGAACTCTCCTGCCATTTCTCATTAAATGCAGTATTAGCCCGTGACCGGGAAGGGCACTGTCGTTAAACCTAACTCATCGAGTACCAGCATGAGACACCGGTTGAGCGGACAAATGAACCGGACCACGGGCAATGAGCGTTTTTATCTATTTCCGTACTATGAGCGGATAAAAAGTAGTGTTTAAAAAAGTTAGTCGGCCTAGGTGAAACCTGGCAGGTTAGGAACAGTCACGCTGCACGAAGTTTTGAGTTATGCATGGGTGCAGTTACTGGGCACATGAAAGGCTATCATAGCGACGACACTGGCTCGAAGTGCCAGACACAATATAGTACATTATGATACAAGTGTGCTATGTAGGTCATTACACTAGAGGCGATAAGGAAGCCTAGAGTGTAATGACCAACATAGCACAAGCGTTTCATACGACTGTTTTCATCACACTTGCGAGGAAAAAACAAACTTTTTTTAAATATCAACCACACAGCGTAAATGTCAATAAATATTTGCGGAAAATGGCACCCAAACCAGCAATGCGCGCGCAGGTTGACATTTGCTTCAGCGGCATACAGACTCATTGTTGGTATTACAAATAAACTGTATCTATTACCCGGCTATATTAAGAATACTTCGCATACATAAATATATTTACAGTCACGTACAGACTTAATTTTACCGGGTTATACCTATTATAGCACTAGTGCTGTAATGTAAAGTAAAAAGCACGCGTGCGTAATAGCTTGGATTATGAGTCTAAAACCGATGTAATAAGACTCACGTTACGAGCAAGTGTGATGAAAATAATGGTATTCCTCCACAGGAGGTGACGGAGGTGGCGGAGGCGCTGAAGCACGCGCTCAAGTACTGCCTGGTGAGCCCGGGGCCGCGCCAGTACCTGTACCAGTTCCGCGCCGCCATGATCCACCACCGGCTTGGCTCGCTCTACCACTCGCAGTACAGGTACGGTGATAAGAGTTCAATTGCACGAAATTACGCCACAGCTAACTTCCTCCCTTTTTGGGGGAAATACCCCACTAATAAAAATCGACGATGGCTAAAATTCTATGAAATTGTAGGACCTGTACAAAATCGGTAAGTAAATGGCGCCACAGCAAATCTCCCCAATTCTGGGGGAAATACCACTCCAATAAAAATCCCCGACGATTAAAAATTCTGTGCCGTAACCGTAAAAATCTGTATGTACCAAGTTTCTTCAAGATTCATTGAAAATATGAACTGTACGCTAGTATCAACATCCAAACATCCGGCCAGGTGAAAGCATATTTTGCAAGTTGCTGGAGAGACATCCAAGCCGCCAAGCGTGGGGATTATGGCAACCCCTCCCTGTTAAGGGGAGGCCTTCGTCCAGCAGTGGACGTGTTCTGGCTTCCACCTTTAATAGGGGGTGGTTGCCATAATCCCCACGCTTGGCAGGCGGCTTGGGGATCGCAGAACGCTCACCACCGTTAACCGAGAGGACGCTGCTGCCCATCCTCCGGTGGTTCTGGATGTGGTGGTAGTTAGTCAATTCAATATTAGTTATTCGCCAAGCATTATATTTAGTGTTCCAGCATTACTGTATTTCGGTTTGAAGGATATGTTACCAGATAAATTACTAGGCATAAAGAATTTGATCTAATACCTCAGGGGGACGAGTGCAGTGCAGTGCGGAGCAGGATTTTGTTCGCAAGTTCACAATTCTGGCACCTGTTATAGGCAGGCGTGAAGCTTACCCCAAGCAAAATTCCTCTCCTAAAATCGAACGGGAGGGGCTGCACCCCTCCAATTTTAATACCTGGTAAAGAAGGTATCTCTGATTGCCCCCCCCCCCCCCCCCCCGTCATAGAGTACTGCCGTGGTCCCTGACCCCAGGCGAACGTCTCAATTGTCTCGTCACTCCATACCATAAATAAAACATGAATTATATTAAATGTATTGTAAAAAAATTAAAAGGATAACTCAAGAGGAGGGTCCCAAGCGGCGCACGCTGTTGAACGCGACGCAGACGAACTACACGCGCGCGGCGAACATGTTCGCGAGCCTCGAGGACGGCGGCATGTTCCTCACGGTGCAGTGCGAGCACGTCGCGCTGCTCGAGACACAGGCGCAAGGTACACCATCATACTAACTACACGCGCGCGGCGAACATGTTCGCGAGCCTCGAGGACGGCGGCATGTTCCTCACGGTGCAGTGCGAGCACGTCGCGCTGCTCGAGACGCAGGCGCAAGGTACACCATCATACTAACTACACGCGCGCGGCGAACATGTTCGCGAGCCTCGAGGACGGCGGCATGTTCCTCACGGTGCAGTGCGAGCACGTCGCGCTGCTCGAGACGCAGGCGCAAGGTACACCATCATGCTAACTATAGTCACCGCGTTACCAACTGAGTCATGCGGCCATAAACGTCATTAGGGATAGTGCGAGTACGAGCGAGATAGACATAGTGAAATGATTTATGGCCGCACGACTCAGTTGGTAACGCGGTGACTATAGTAATCACCATGTTTGAAGTTTTGGCGGGAACTCGGAAAAATCATGTCGCTCTCTTCTATTATTAGTGTTTTTTCGCGTATTAATGATTAAAAATGGTGGTGTTTTATTTATTGAGTGTTGAATTAAATGCACATGTGTGCAAGTGATATAATGTGGTGAACATGTATTTTTGTGTTGTTTTCAAAACTCCGTAAAAGCTCATAGTAAAGTCGCCACAACTTCACTATGACATGACTTAGACTCGACTTTGACTAATTTCCTGTTACTAACTGAGACTTTATGACATATTTGACTTGATAATACTACATAAACTTGATCATTCATATATACTTGAGTCTGGCAGAATGCACAACGTGCGACGCCAACAAAAAAAAAACACCGTGTTTGACAGCCATAGGACCCTAGCACAGCGGCCGCGGAAGTGGGGCAGAGTGGGCCAAATGCCCTGTCTAAAATAAGGGTGGGGGGGGTTGCTGCGCCCCATACAATTTTAATACCTGGTAAAGGAGAGGAGGAGGAAAACCTGGTAAACTCTGTCAGTACTATTGTGCTTTCTGTAATATTACAGTATTCCGGTTTGAAAGATATTAGCTAGCAGAATTACAGGGCTATCCAGACTCGCCATAGAATGTTTTTAAGTAATGAACAAATAATGAAATTTATTTATTTATTCTCGGGTTTGCATCATCCCTACCTTCCGGAGAGATGTTATCACGTATACGTTTAAGTTTACGTAACGTATTCGTGTGTGTGTTATACGTAATGTATACGTGCGTATGTGTGAGTGTACGTCTATATAAATAACCTTCTTAATGCTTCAAAATCGACCCGAATAGCTTGAAATGATCGATCTATTTCGTTGTATTAACCAACTTCTCTTCTCTTACAGTGTCACCAAATCTGAAACTGAAGTCACTACAAACAGCCATCCAACTCCTACGACAATGCTACTCCATCATGAAACTCCTCAGCGAGAAAGACCCCGAAGACTCGAACCCTAAACCTGACCCTGACGACAAAACCATAAAAAGCGAACATAGCTTACTGTCTCTCTTCGAAAATCGTCTACATTTCATACTGAAAAGCATCATCCAGTACTGTCGATCCAAATCTAATAAAGACTATGAAAAAATGACGGACATGTACAAGAAATTGTATTGCGCCAGTTTGAAGATAAAAAAAAGTGACGACGTAAAGGAATATGCGAGTAGTATATGTGATGTGCTTGTAGCTATGGATGAGATTTGTAAGGAGTTTGAATAAGTTTTTATTACCTACTAACAGACTTTTCATCACACTTGCTCGTAAAGTAGATCTTATTACATCGGTTTTAGGCTCATAATCCATCTATTACGCCAGCTATTACGCACGCGTGCTTTTTACTTTACATTACTGACCACTCAGCCTATACGAACTAACTAACTATTACGGTACTAGCGCTATAATAGGTACAACCCGGTAAAGTCAAGTTTGTACGTGACTGCAATTAGACGTATGTATACGATGCACTCTTAATATAGCCGGGTAATATTTCCAGTTTTTTTTAATACCAACAAAGAGTTCTTATGCCGCTGAAGTAAATGTCAACCTGCGCGCGCATTACTGATTTGGGCGCCATTTTCCGCAAATGTTTGTTGACGTTTTCGCTGTGTGGTTGATTATTATCAAAAAAGTTTGTTTTTCCTCGCAAGTGTGATGAAAACAGTCGTATGAAATTCTTGTGTTATGTTAGTCATTACACTCTCGGCTTCCTCATCGCGCTCACCTGCGGCTCGCGCGCATAATACTGCCTCTAGTGTAATGACCAACATAGCACACTTGTATCATAACGTACTATTATTCCTTTAAGTTATCCTGAATTTCTCAATTTTCTGATAACCCATATTTTTTCTGAATACACCTAATTCGGACTATTACGAACATTTTGAAACAAAAAACAGCCTAATCGGTCCTGTCGTACCAACGAACAGCATTTCATTTTTATTTATTTATACAGGGTGTGTATAAGCTTGGTGTATATCAGCGGTCGGCAACCTTTTGGCAAAATAGCGAGCTGCACTTGTTCATAATTTTGATAATAGTACATTTATCTATACATGTGACATTCATATCAGTGCTGGCTATTCGCAACCAGCATTATGCTGAGTTGGGACCGGTTTGTAGTGAAAAACAACTTTGTACCTATCGTATACATTTTTATTTGTTAGTTATCTTGTGTACAAAATGTGTATTTATAAATGTGTATAAATAAAACTAATTCTAAGTCTATAAAGCAAAAAAATAAATGGTAGGACTATGTAAACGACAATGGCGTAATGAATTACAAGAAATTAGAAAATACAATGGTATAAGTATTTACAAAACACGCGGGCCGCATGGAGGCCGCGTGTGACGACCACTGGTGTATACTAAGCTGAAAGCGGGGCATGGTCCTCATCGAAAGTACTCTCAAAGGTTAGATAATTACCAGTAGCCCTGTATAGTGTTGCTTTGCGCCCATGCAACGGTTATCGTTGTAAGCTGAGTAAAGAGGTAGTAACTACTGAGATCCATTTGTACAGTCGGGAAAATGTCGAGATCTTATATAAAAGACTGATGTGATTCTAGCTCTAAGCGGTTGTTCTTATCGTGTTAAATATATTATTTATTAACTTACTACATATTTTATTTACTATAACACACGCGCACCCATTTGCCATCAGAGTCCATTCAACTCATATGAATTGTTCAGAGTATGTTATATACACCTACCTATTTGTAATGTATAATTATGTACAAACGTCCACAAATTATTCGTACTCCGTGGCAAGACCACTTTAATTTCAATAGGTAAAAATTATAGAATAAAAATGTAGATAATAATGTATTTTTTATTATTTTTGTAGATTGAATAAAAAAAATGAGTTTCTAGAAAATAGGAATTGAAAGTGGCTAATAATGAATAGTGTGAAAAAATTTACATTACCTCCCTGGTAGTACAAGGGGAATAGCTAATTCCAGTTATCCACCACCACCACCAGTGGGGTACCACTCACTAAATAAAACTTAATTCGACAAACTGTTTGTATCCTTTTCTCACATATTGAAATGAAACGAGACGCAGATAGTTTTTGTTCAAAGCCACTTGAGATTTTATTCCATTTATTAGGTAAACAAATTAATAATACATATAAATAAAACAATACCTTACAATATAAAATAAGCCCAAAAGTATTTTTATTGAACCCAGTCACTCAACACGAGTTGATGGCGAGTGACGGTATACGTAATATCTGACTGCGAACTGCAATACGTAATACGAAATATTGCTATTTTTCCAACGTAATAGCGATTAGGAAAATCAGTAGGGCATTTATTTATTTATTTATTTTGCACACAAAACAGAATATAATCAATACATTTCAAAGCAAAAATGAGAATAGGTGCAGAGCTAGACTATATTCCTAAGCATGTGTACACAACATGATCAAGATACAAGCACCATGTAAACAATGGTTAATGTTAAGTAATCAAAAACGTTGAAAGTTACTAAAAATCGAAGAAAGTTACACAAAGTTGAGAATAATTCAGTGTTGTAGTTTTTGTAAAAAAAAAAAACATTGCGTTATTAAAATGACAGATATTTATTATTATTATATTTAGTGTAAGTTGTACCTACTACCTACTTATATCTATTAGTGGAAAAATGAAAACACTAAGAATAACTATACAACAATTTATTCGTCAACAATTACAATCGAACATTATTTACAAATGGGTAACATTATTAAATTCTCTACTATCACAACTCGCCAAACCATTCTTTAGAATGATTTGTACTTTGGTAGATTTAAGGCACTTTCAAACATGTACGTCTTCCGTTACAAGGAAAAAGGGCACATCTGCCATGATGCTATCTAATATGAATAATAAAGAGTTATCTTCACTCAAACTGGGAATAAGTAGCATAATGTATAAGCACCTTATTGCATATCTACCATATCTCAATGGGGGATTTTCCGACACACTAAGAAAAAAAGCAAGCTCATTATAGATGGCGCTGCCTTTGCGCTGACCAGAATTGTGTGTCATTGTCAAGTTTTTAATTTAATTTTATGTGCCACAGATATTGCTGTTTTGACTGGCAAGTATAGCCAGCGCCATCTATAGAGCTCATGAGAGCAACTTTTTTTTAAACATGTTTGAAAAATCTCTCATTGTCAGATGCAGAGTTTTCCCTTATGCCGACACTGTGATGAAAATCATAGGTATGTATATACAGGTATGTAGATGTAAATAAAAAAAATGAAAGTAGAAGATGTAAGTGAAAAATAGGGATCGCTAAAACCAGGCTAAAACTATAGGCCATCGGGAGCAACAAATGGTTTTGGCGAATTTTAGCTTAGGTTATAATTAAAATAAATAACTAAAAAAACAGTTTCATAAATATGTTTGCACAAATAGAATATTTTTTTAATTGTACCTACTAGGTTTTTTTTAAGTGTAACCATTACCTATGCTAAGTAGTGATATTAAAAATCTTCGTTAGTGTCTAGAGAGAAAATGTTGACCCTGTTGTCATTGGATAAAGTAATTAAGTATACATATTCTAACCCTCTCGGACTTTACTTACAAATAACACTGCTTAAAGTTAAGTTAGTAAATGTTGCGCGATAACTATGGTTATTTTAAAGCAGCATTTTTAGGTAAAGGCCTATGCAGACAGAAAAGACTATGCATCAGCGATCGGCGATCGAATTGCATCGAACGGCGGCAGCGAAGTTCGATGCCGCTACAAAACGCGTCGCTCATCTAGGCACATGCGGCGCTTTCACACTGACCAGAAACAATATCGTCGGAGTGCTAGTTTCATACAAATTGTACTACACGCTTTCACACTGACAAACGATGAAAGCCATGTTGATTTTAAGTGGGACCTGCAATATCTCGGCCATCTTCAACTTTTCGAGAAAGATCACGGGGATTAAAGTTGTTCATTATTCAATTTTCTACATTTTATCATTAGAATTTTTATTCGTGCTATTGATTTTTCCCGAGTTACACGTTATATGTCGCGCAGGCCAAATGGTACCGTTACTAATGGTATTTATTTATAATAACTAGCTACTACTACGATCTCTTAAAACCTCTACAAATAACGTTGAGATTTATTGATGCAAGGCAGGCAGAAGAAGTAGGGCTTTCGCTTTTCTGTGACCGGGACAGTCCGACGGGCGACTAAGGCGCACGGGTACCGGAGGCGTGACCATCGATCTTTTGGAAGATCGATACCTACCATACATATCATACCGGGCATTCTTATGGTTTACTGACGATATCGTTTTAGGCACTGTGAAACCGGCCAATGTTTGCGGTTGGATTCCACTTTCTTTATTCGTACTGCTGAACAGTGGAATGCGCTGCCCGAGTGGGTTAATCCCTAAAATTACAATCTGGGGTATCTTCAAGTCGCGAGTGAATCGGTTTCTTCTAGGCAAGCGTGCTCCATCATAAGCTGCATCTTCGTAGATGGCAGTCAAACGCAAGCCTATAAATAATAATAAAAAAAATATGTCTTGGCGACGTTAGATGAGTCGCTTTTAATGCAAGCATTGAATGCTCGTGTCGACATTCTTTCCGCTTTCCTCCGAGTTTCATCTCTCTCTCCAGACAACACATCAACACAACATTGAAATAGATGAAACACAACACGGATTTAACACAGCTAGTCGCTAAAACGCTAGCAAGATCCAGTCACAAAATCGCCGATGCTAAAAGCATCGTTTGCCTTGGCCCAAATACCCCTCATGAATATATAATCTTAAAAATTCTGTCTCGTTTTCACGCGGGATTTTTCTCGTAGGACAGAAGTTAACAGTCCATCATAAAGTAGATTAACTATCTACTGGTAGGCTTTAACCCTCTAATCGCCAAGTTTTTATATCCAATTATTTCCAACGCATGAAGGCATGATTTTCATTATTCAAACGTAGTCATGGTTTTAAAGTTATGTAACATTTCTTTAGTTGGCGGTGGTATGTCGCCTGGGATATCTTTATCTTTAGGTACTTGTTGGTATTAGGGTTATGGCACTTAACGGGTTATGCACAATTTTTTGTGCTTTTGCTAATATTTTGTTAATTTCAGTCTTAAATTTCTGTTAGTATTTTACAGTGAATTTAACAGTATAATTATTTAAAACAAATTATTATCTCCTTAAAACAATACGTAACAAAAAGGTTTAACAATACTCAAGGGTATGTATGTCCTCATCATTATGAACAATTTTTAGTATGTACACTGACACACACACACACACAGGTACACTGAACAGGTTTCTGACAGAACTAAACAGACAGACTAAACTGACAGGTTTAGGTACACTGAAATCGCAAAAAAAAACTGCTGTTCCATACATTTGGTCCAAGTCAATGAACTTTGTATGGAACAGCTGTTTTTTTTCGCGATTTAAAATTTGGCCCCATAGTAGAAGTTTTTCATAATTATGAGTAAGTACCTTTCAGTATTGTTGAACCTTTTTGTTACACATTGTATAACTGTACAATGAAAGCACCTTTAAAGTACGGTAGGTTTAGTACTTAACCTTACGTATAAATAGGAAAGTCCACCTAGCTTAGCTTCGGGTGGTAATACTAATCGTAAAACTATTTTAACTAGCAAATATTATTACAATTATAGTGGAAATAATTGTCTTCTAAGCCTTCCCAGACTTCTCGGAGGTCCTGAAAAATAAAGGAAAAAATAATAATTAAAAAACGTGAAAAGTTCTCAACGCGAGACATAACATTAGATTCTATTATTTACGAAAAAATTAAAGTGATAAAAATTCACATCGCAATTTATTTATAAATCAATAAATTTATTTACAAACACTATAAAATAAAACTCATAAAAATACACAAGCCAGTCGTGGTAGCCTAATCTAGACCGCTCGACTTGTAATCGTGGTCGCAAGTTCAAACCCAGGCCCTTACCAATCTAAGTATGAGCTCTTTAGATTTTAGTGAGGAAACCTGCGTACTTCCCGAGAAGAATTTCAATGGCGTTTGTGAATCCGTGTTTGCGATATCGCCCAATCGCCCATCGAGGGTAGGCCTTAGTCCAGCAATGGACTATTATGCTATGATATTTAATACATTTATGGCTAAAATAATTTACTCTTGTGGTCAAAAATAATAAAGACCAAATTGTAATGGTATGCGTTTACATAAAACTTATATAGATACTATTATATCGCATATTATATCTATCAAGTGATAAAAAAAACAGAAAAAATTATAGGTATTTCGATCTATAAAATACTCATAAAAAGACACTTGTTTAATAAAACGCCACGCCTTGCGCATACAGTTGTAAACTTATCTAAATATCTACTTACAAATGCTTGTGAGTGTGTCTTAAATTAAGAGGGTACACGGTCTGCGACTCCCCATTTTTTTTTGTTGTATAATACCTCAAGAGCATTTTTTTGAAAATCTAGGTCTAATGTAGACATGTCTCTGTCATTTCCATAGAAAAATAGAAAAATAAAAACAAGGTCATTTCCTATTTTTCAACAGATCATTCCTAATAGAAAACATAACCCTTCGTACGATGTAGAATATATTTTATAAAAAAAAAACTAGATACGTTATTCAGGAAGAAAATAGGGGAATACATCTGTATGGAGAATCGCACACCATGTTCCCTCTGTTTGTGAGTATGGAAATATAAGTATAAATGTTTGTGAGTGTAAAATCAAGTGAGAATGTTTGTGATTGTGAGGGTATAAAATTAAATTTAATGGAAATATTTTGTTTCATATTATACTTCGTCTTCGTAACGCTAAACAATGCGAAACTAACTCTATGTTTAGTAAGCATAGTTAGCTTACACCCTGAATTAGCATTTAGTTTGTATTTAAAACAATGGTCGGTTTCTGTATAAGATAGCAGACAAAACCGCGGGCCGCTGCTGTGTTATAAAAGTAGGTAAAGTAGAATAGTGGATAACTAGAACAAGGCAACATTAGGGCGAGCTGCCAAAAATCTATTTTGAAGTCGATTACGGTTTTGTCTCGATCCCGTAAACAAAACGAGCGTTATAGAGTAGAGCTGCGATTGAAGTAGGTAACGAACACTATCGAAAATAAATTAGAATGCAGGCCGCCAGATGTTAACACTAATTTCAATGTTTGGTTTTTAACTTCAAAAAAGGAAGAGGTTCTATGTTCGTCTGTATGTATGTTTTTTTCTGTTGTATGTATTGAAATTTAAACTATTACCCTTTACTTAACTTTTACGTTTTTCACGTTAGTTAAAAGTGTCTCTAGGTTTACGATAGATAGGTACATTTTAGAAATACCGACAAATTGTTAACCTAAAACATTTTTTATACCTAAGTGCAGCGACAATGGTAAGATGAATGGACGGGAAATACGGTTGCGATGTGGTTGGTATCAACCACGCGGTCGATAACGACGGCAAAATGTGGTACGTGTAAATTCTACTAAGTATTCATTTCCAATACAAAATATGCACCCGATCACGTGTTGTGGTTGTGGTGTGGTTGTGGTACGTGTGGGTTGACCCCTAATGTGACCCTACCTGATTAAACTTTAGACTAATGATCGATCTCATTAAAAAAAATCCTTGAAACGTGGAATACCCTGGCCTGAAGCTCAATTATTTTTTATGAATGAAATCTTCCGCGCCAATTAAAGGTGTTAAAGTGAAGGTGGATTAAGTGAATTTTATTCCGGTAAATTTATTGGATAAATTAAGTACTTTACACATTTCAAAAAAATATACGACACCTACAATAGCGAGTAATATTTTCACGAAATGTTTCGCAAGAACTATGGGAATATAAACTTACATCTAACGTCATCCCACCTGCCATAGTCATAATAAAAAGAAAAAGACGAAACTATCAAGAAAAGAAAAAGAAAGTACCTGCCAGCCAGCATGTCTTGGATCTCTTGGAAGCTCTTGCCCTTTGTTTCCGGCACCAGGAACAGCGTGAAGAAGAACGAGATGACACAACATGCTCCGAAGATAAGGAAGGCGACGCCCATGCCAATCGCGTCCGCTATAGGGTTGAAATATCTGGAAAGAAATGTAATAAAATATGTCACATGGCATGCAGCAAATTAACCTCAACGTCGATGAACCACTCCTATGAAAGTGAAATTTAAAAAAAATCAACAGTTAATTTGTGATGCTAAATACCACTATCTATCTAAATAGATCTATCGACCCAGCTCGCTTGTAAGTTAGGTTCCTAAGAAGGTCGCGTTAGATTAGTGGCCACAATGATCAACCTCCCATTGAACAATCTCGCGGGGCCCCAATGTCTGCGAGGTTCTGGATTTTCTTTCATATTATAAATCCATGCCAAAAATCATTCGATCCTCGATCCCTGTTGCTTCGATAAAGAGAAATTAATAAACCACCAGAAAAGTTTTCACATTTATAATATTTGTTAGGAAGGGATAGGAAATTAAGAATTGGCAAGAAGGGATAGGAAATTAGAGATTGGAAAGTAGGGGCTTACCCCTTTCCTTAGAATTGGAAATTGGAAATTAAGGATAGGAATTTGGAGATTGGGAAATAGGAATAAAATAAATAAAATCCCGAAGGACATTTTTCACACAGCGTCTCCTAGCCCGTATGAGAAATTAGATAGATTCTTACCTAGTAACTAAGAAGGAAAGGCCCCAACAATACGCAGTAGCAATGGGCGAGGCCAGTGCCTTCACTTCGATAGGGAACAGTTCCCCCATGACCGCCCACGGCAGGGGTCCCAGCCCCCAGCAGTAGGTCACGATGAACAGGATCAGAGCCAGGATGGGCAGGAAGTTGATGCTTTCCACAATCGGACTCCCGTTCTTATCCAAGATGAAGTACATCCCAAGAAGACCCTGGAAATAAAAATTAAGCAATCTTGCTCATGCCATATTGGTACGTGACGGACGTCGATGATTATACCGTTAGAGTTAAGAATCATCGACATTTTTTATTACAAGGACCGCTGTTTTTATCAGATTTCAGAGTCGCTCGCTTCCATAAAAAATATAACCATGAGCTGCTTTCGGCTTAGTACCTACTACCGTTGCGTGGAACCCGTACATTCCGGCATTCTTCGGATGTATTCGGAGCAAGACGCTGCAAAAGGACACGACGTCTATGTGCCACTCTAACAATAGGTACATTCTCGATGTTTAGGTTTTAAAAATAAGAATATAATGTTATTGCCATAAACACGAGGAACAGTACAATAAAACAACAACAACAGCAACTACAATAGTTATTGTTACTGTATTGTTGCAGCACTTGTATTCCTATAGGTACAATAACATAACTAAGTTTGGCAATACTGCCATTTGTTTGTTGTTAGTGTAGAACTGGCAGGATACTCACGAGTCCGACGGCAGTCCCGCAGGACGAGACCAGCAGCAGCAGCCTCCGGCCGAGCCGGTCCACCACCAGTGGCGTGATCAGCGACGCGACCACCTGCGCACCATGACCACCACGTTAGATAGGTACATTTGCAACCGCATAATAACGATAACTGTTTTATGATGCAATGGAGTGACGAAACGATCGAGACGTTCGCCGGTTGGTAAGCATCATGCCTGCGCATAACAGTAGCAGTGCAAGTGTAAACTTGCGTACAAAATCCTATATACGTCGCACTGCACTGCGCTCGTCACCATTAGATGTCAAATCTCTTTATACCCAGTATTTTCTCTGGTAAATTTGCTCTTCAAATCGAAATTGAGTAATTCTTACACATTACTGCATAGCGGTATGTACCATGGCGGTATTGGACCTGGGTATGTCCTAAAACTGCATCCAGAACCACCGGAGGACGGTCAGCAGCGTCCTCTCTGTTAACGGTGGTAACACTCTGCGATCTCCAAGCCACCTGCCAAGCGTGGGGATTATGGCAACCCCTCCCTATTAAGGGGGAGGCCTTCGTCCAGCAGTGGACGTCTTCTGGCTGATGAGTAACTGCATGGTGGTTGAATAACTGGCGAAGATGTGGTACCTACCTCCTGGTGGACTATTGCAAAAGAGACCTAGCACTATATACAAAAGTATTCCACCATAAGTTTAAGAATCACGAGCTATATCGTCGAAGACTATCTATGGCCAGAACAGATCATATAGGTTGTTGATGGCTCGTGAACATAATTTCTCCTACAAACACGACTCACCGTTGCGGGCAGAGGGCGAGGTAATGTTCTATGCTTACGATTGGCCAATCACTGGGATAATGATGCCACCTGAGTTATGAAATTTAAAGCGATTCTGACGTACTCGCAGTGGCTAGCAGTGGTTTTCGTGTGAGGGGAAGTCCAGTCAATGACCAACGACCAGTCAACAGGATTTATAGTGTTTGATGGCCAGTGTTCTGAGTAAAATCATCGACCAACTATTTTATTAATATTCTTCCATGGTAAAATAGTACTTCAACTTTCACACACCATACCATCGGTGTGTGAAAGTTGAAGAAGCGGTCAGGATCATACAAGAGGAGAAATGTCTCAATTCAAATCTCTGCCTTCCCAATGGAGACGACCCAGCAAAAGTACTTACAATACAATTATTTATTGTTAACACCAAAGTTACACTTAACATTAATTAGAACTTAAAGATTTCGTTTCGTTTTTTTATTATTATTATTCCTTGTGCTTGATTCTTCGTATAATTTGTTAGACTGCAGATTTCGTGAAGCCAAGGAGACGAAGACGACAAAGAACTCTTAAACTTGAAGCGAAAATCAAAGAATATCACCTGAATAGCACCAATAATGATAGTGGCGATGGCGGGCTCGAGCGCAGACCCGGCGGCGGTGAAGATGTTTGTCATGTAGAACAGCACGGCGTTGATACCGCTCAGCTGCTGGAAGGTCACGAGCGCGCAAGAGATGTAGAAGGCCTTGAAGTTGCCGCCGCGGAAGATGTCAGCGATCTGGAATGTGTGATCAACATTCAAAACGAGGTCTATATAAATATTAACTTGAAAGTATCCTTATGGGATATTATAGCTTATCATCCGCGACATATACGACATATATATACCCAATAAACTAAACGACTAACCATTAGGGCGAATTTGATGAGGCAATTATATTTTGTGTCATTGAAAGATAAGCTTGGACAAAAGAAGGAATATAAGGATAAAAATACATATAAAGTTAATAAAAGTGTCAGACGGTGGTCAGACGTTAGTGACTCAAACTGTAGACCTGTAACTCGAAACATAATGTTTGGAAAATTATTTAATAGTCGAAAAAAAGATGACAACAAACTTACCGTGGCGGTCTTAGTCTGGGAGGCAGTTACATCAGCCTGCATCTTATCCAGCTCGGATTGAACGCCGGCGCGAGACTTGCCTCGAATAGTCGCCAGGCAGCTGGCAGCCGCGTGGGGGTCATCTGAAATTGGATATTAACGGTGTTGTGAACTTACTGTTTGTGGTTTACATTTATTTGGTTGTTTTTACTGCAAGCGCTTTACAAATAGTCTTCGCTGAGTGGAGACACCGCATACCCTGATTCCATAGGCAATAGGCTCTGTTATTCAGCTTGCCGTAACCGGCCGTCGATAGTATATAGTTGGAATAAGGAACCAATATGCTCCAATACTGATGTTTGCAATAAATAACTTACTCTTTATCAAATGGTACATAGGTGACTCTGGCATCCAGAAGAAGCTGATAGCGAAGACGGCTACGAAGGCGATACCCACGTAGGCAATGACTGTGTACGATATAAACGGCCCGATAGCGTACACCAGCAAGAAACCGACAGTGATGAAAACCTGGAGGAACGACCCCAGCGCGCCTCGCACTTCGTCCTGTGAGTAAATAATTAAGGTAAGTCATAAAACAGCGTATTAATCAAATAATTTAGGAGAAACAACATGTAGTGCGATTTATCGATAGTTTTAGACACTGTTAACCATTGGTTATGTATTTGTTATATGAATAAAATAGAATGGAAACAATAAGCGGCAGGATGGTTTATGATAAGTCGCCATCACCTGTGGATTCCTGCAGTACTCGGAGCACAGCTAGTGTGTTTACCCTCCTTTATAGAGTTTATGCCCAAATTATGTTTCAGTGGAAAAACCGCAGGTGTAAGTTATTGTTTGACATTGTGAATTGAGAAGCTACAACATTACTGACGATATGGTTATATTTAGAGACATTCTTAAATGAGGAAAATAAAAACAAATAGGAAGAGTCAGCGATGAGGTATGACGTTTCAAGAAATCAAGATCGGGGTACCGCAAGGGCCTTCATTTTGAACACAAACTATTTTTATTGCTTATTATTTAAACATGTTTCGCCAGTGTCACTCACCGTAGCGATTTCAGCGCAGTACATCGGCGAGATAGTAAAAAGCATGCCCACAGCGAGACCCCAGAAGACGCGGCCCGCGTATATCATGGCAACGTTTTGTGCAGCCGCGATTAGTACCCATCCAACCAGCAGTGGCAAGGCGCTGGACAAGAGACCCCATTTTCTGCCGATGGTAGACGCGGCGAACCCACCGATGAAAGGGCCTGGGGGGTTATGATTTCATGTTACAGCTGAAGAATGTTAAACTGGAAATTTGAGATAGTATAGAGTGAATGTAACCATAAACCCGTATTGTAGTATAAGTCGATCAACCTTAGATGGCAACTTTCGTTTCTCAAAACTGATATTTGCTCAAAGTCTGTTAAATTGCTCTCGTGACATCGTTTGTATGAAAAATTGGACACGCTTGATTTTCATTTAATATGGTTTTGTAGTCTACTTCAAACTTCAATACAAATCTATAGAGTAAGAGTAAATAAGTAGTACCTAATTGTAGTACTTTTGTACTACAGTGAAATGTAAGATAATGTGACTAACATGTTTCAATGTTTTTTACTATTAGGTATATCTACAAGTGTTTGATTCCAGAAGGGAGATGAAACACGGAATCAGACCCTTATTAGATCTCTAAGTATCTAAAGTTAGAGGAACAAGTGTAGCTAACAAGAGCGTGTTTAAAAATGTTTGGATGATCACCGAATATGGCTCCGACAGTAAGCAGCGACCCGATCCAAGCTCCCTGATTGGCGGTGATGACTTCCTCGAGAGGGGACTGGGTGACGTTTTCCAGCTTCACGTTCACAGGAGACGTCCATCCCATGGAGTACCCCGTCGAGGCAATCGCGATGTTCGCTGTGGAAAAAAGTTTTCTCTTTAAAAGCGCCAATATATAAGTCCTGCCCTGGATATAGTGGGAAGAACTTTGAGCCGTTTTGCATGGTGCTGAAACTCTCGGCTGGGACAGGGACATAAAAAAAAATGGTTCTTGACATCTGGTCGACGCCACTTGTGACCAAAATGCTGGCCTCCACATTGCTCAAAGGTTGAGTATTGCCAAACAACGTGGCAATGGGGCCAGTATTCTAAGAGCTCTTTCATAATTATGGTACTTAGCTTTCTATAATATTTTATAAATAAAAAAAATAAGTTAATGTTATGTAGATACTTGCATGTATTTTGTTCAGAAAATGATTGAGTGTGGTATTAAAGTGCCATTTCGAAAGTTTCGTTAGCGTTGGGCTTTTACAGCAATGACGTTCAACATTGTTATCATCATCATTTGTCATCATCGTTGCCCATTTATTGGAATAGAAAGTGCGAGCTTCAGAAAATAGGAATTCAATTGGAAAACAGGACCAACTTAAAACGCCGCTTAATGTTATATTACTTAATACTGACCTAAACTTATAATAAATATTGTTTATTATGTACTCTATTGCCCATTAGTGTGTTTGCTTATGTTTCCATGCCAAAGAAACAAGTTTCTGGCGACTTATTTAAGGATTTACGTTGAAAAGTCGAAGACAGTTGAGTCACTTATAACTTACCACTATAGTGTGTAAAATTAAGTAAGTTAAATAGTATAGTTAATACTTTACTACTAACATCTGGAATAATCAGCTAAATTCCACAAATCGTAAAATAAAAGATCAAAATTACTTATCATTCTCAAATATTTACAACGTCTGTATTTACTTAAAAATTATGTAATATCAATTAACTAGCTGCCAACGTAAAACCTGCCACGTCTACATTTTGTTTATAAAAAGCCTAAAACAACTTACTTTATAACTGAGATAAATCTGTAATTAAATGTTGATACTAGTTTGTGGATCTACGATAAAAACTTTATTGTATTTTTAGCAGGATAGTAACCTAGTTCAGCTGACAACAAAGACTTATACCGTATGTTTATAGATTTGTAGGTACGTCAAATAATGATTATACTTTATGAATGAAATATATATGAATACATAAGATAATGCTTAATTAAATATTGAATTATGCGTGGAAATCTTAGGACTTGTGACGCGGCTCCGTCTCGCCTAGTATAGTATTATTTATCTTTGGGCTCGCTCAGCTGACTCTATGTCAGATACCATTTTTTGGTGATATACTGACATAATTATGACGTAGGTATACCAAGCCGAGCGTAGATACTAGATATAGGTACGTAGGACGTTTGTTACAAAGTAGGGCTTCGCTTTTATGTGTTTATTACGATATGATAGCTAATTTAATTTAATTTTATGTAAATAATATTCATTATTTTTATTTATGGATGCAAAGGAAAATAAATAATTACATATCATTTTCATTACTTACATATAATGCACATTTTATTTTTTATATATAAGTACCATGAGAACATACGAAAACTGACCACAGTTCTACAGACCATAGTGATGTTCATCTAGATAAACAATATAATGTTCATCTAGTCTGAGCATCGGTCAAATAAAAAGCGGATATCGCACGTCGCAGATTCATTGTGGAATAAGGATTTTTAACGTGGCAATGCTATATAAGTTTCTGCCAGCATTCTGGCTTCTCTTGGGGGATTTAGCTCTCTCTCTCTCTTTAATCAAAGTGGCTACTTTTCCGTTAACCATTTAGCTATAAGAGTATATAAAGAGTAAATAAAGAATAAATACATCATTTGTGTACATTGTGTTATCGTTAGGTACAGTTCCAAGCCGACGACACAAACTTCGTGAAAAAGATAAAAATATCGAAAGCACACATCGTATTAGTGTTTGCAAACATCGTTCCGCAGTGAGAACTGGGCAAACAGCATTGAAACAAGAGTTTGTGCCCCAACCCATGCAAATAGTACCTAGATGTATCTATTGATTGTTGGTTGTTTAGCTACCGTGGTAGTTTCGTGATTTCAGAGTCAGAGGGGGTGCGAATATTAGTTTAACCGAAATCCTTTTATTTGGGGCAGAAAATTCGCCTCGTAATCCTTTAATACTATTATTATTAACACATAATAATGCATTTTGTAAATATGATAAAAGACAGTAAATAAATGTATAAGATATTTAGATGTATTATATATATATTTTATATATTATATAATATACACGACGCTATAACGCGTAAATTTTTATCTTTGTATTGTTAATATATATAATCAAAACCGCAAAGGAAATATATATGTATTATATATGTATTTATAATATATATATATATATATAGAAACATATATATCTACTTTTTTATTTTATTCTTAATTTTGGTGCAAGTGTTTGCTCGGCTGTGGAGCGAGATAGCGGACTGCAGTAATCCTCGACACGGGTGTTCCTAGTGAGGACACTAGGAACACCCGTGTCGAGTCGACACAAAGTTTACTAATTGTCCCGTTTTAGTAAGTGTATAGATTATACACTTACTAAAACGGAACTTATAGATTACCATGCTAGTAACAAGTGAAATATTAAAGACCTGTATTTTTTTAAGGGGTGTACAAAAAAAAAAAGAAAAAAAAAGGAGTCTTTGGAATTTATGTACGGATTTTATTGTTTAACTCGCTTATCGGTGAAGGAAAACCTCGTAAGGAAACCTGCATGGTACGCCTGGAGAAGAAATTTAAAGGCGTATGTGATTCCACCAACCTGCAACTGAGCTAGCGTGGCCAATCGCCCTTCGAGGAGCCCTGTGTATGGCAGTGGCTAATAAGTACTTAAAAACTAATGCAATCGACTTTAATTTCGTGTACATATTAGAAGACATATCTTTTCCAGTTATTTTGATATAAAAAGCAAACTACTGAACCGATTTTAATGAAGTACCTATCTATGGGAATAATCTAAAATTTGAATTCGCCCTTTATTTCAAAGATATTTATAATATTACATTTAAAGATATTTAAGTACATTTATTTGCTTTCAACACGTATTTGGTAACTTTACATTATACTTGAACTTCATGTTATTGCCTAAGATAACTGAAACTGAATAAAAAAAAACAATATCGTTGATGGACTTTTATTCTAATTAATTGTTGCTAATCAATAATAACTAGGTAAGGTGATAATTTAATTCAATTCAAATTCAAATTTTATTAAATAAGATAACACTAGATCTATTTTTGTTAGTACACATAAATAAAAATAAACTAGTTTTAGTAATATTCTATAAATGAGCAGGTAAATCAATGAGTCATTAGGAGGCATCTCTTGAGATAGTCCTCATGAGATGCCTCAGTACAGGAGCTACACATAATAACAAAGGAATATTAAAAAAAAAAAAAAATGAATAAAAAAATGAAGGATTATATAGGATAATGATCGAGGTTCCAACATTATCTAAATATTTGTGGAGATACCGTCTAAATGAACTACTTATATCTTCAAAATACGTCATTGGGATTTTTTCTCATAACACTATGTCATCAATAACATAATGAAAATAATAGGTATTGTCGAATTTTATCATTTTATACCAATTTTCACTAGAATAGGCAAAATGATTAATTTTTATTTACTTAATGAAAATCAGATAATCGAGTAGTCGATTAAAATTATATTTTTGGTCACCTTTGTAATGCTATTCTCAGTAATTTCACCGACTGCGGTTTTCATAAATAAGTACCTATACCTATAGGCTATACAGGTAAATCTCCAAAAATTGTGAAATACCGGCGCAAGATGACCTGCAGGCCTAACATGCGCACCGCGAGAAATTTTTCTCGATTCTACAAAGCAGGACAAGGCTACGAATCTGTATAAGTTTGTCTCGTTTTCGCACGACATAAAGACACGACAACATTTTCTCGCGGTGCGCATGTTAGCCCTGCAGGGGCCTTATTTTTGAATCGTGCGCAATGTTGCGCATGCGAAAGGAGCCGACTTTCAAACGATATTGAACCTTATTCCAAACAGTATCGTTCGAAGGTCAGCTCCTTTCGCATACGCTACGCTTGCGTACGATTCAAAAATAAGGCCCCTGGGTCTTAAGCACTATGCCTGTAATACCCGTTGGAGACACTGATATATTATGTACTACGTACTCTTTGGTTGGAGAGTAGTTCTTTGCTTATAATATCGCCCACATAATCCATTTCTGGAAGACGTGGTAAGTAGCCTAAATCGTGAGATCGTAAGCCTAAGTCCAGAAGCTCTCCCATGCTTGTAAATGCTTAATCAATTTCCGGCATGATGGCTGTAAATGTAAACATCATTTATTACTCCTATATATATATTAGTGCTAGGTTTTTCATCAATAAATAATCTATTATAAATGTCTATTGTTATTTTATTTACTTATGTTTTAAATGATGCAAGTGGCACACCGGAAGACAATGAGATAAACGTATACTAAGTAGGTATATCTGCTGAATGCTATAGTAGGTATAGTTAAAGCGGACTGTGTTCAATAATAGATAATTAAACAGTAACAATAATCCATTCAGATACTAAAAAGGATAGCGAACGTCCGTCAAGTAAGTATCTAGGTATATACTATCTACGAGTACACAGGCTGACGCGGAAAGGTATCACTAAGCCGAAAGGTGATTGTATTCATCATTGAGAACAACTTTTGCTACGGGCCAAACCCTGAATTCAAGTTAAAAAGCAGCTGATTTTTTGCGCCTAAGAGGATAATGGCGTCGCACTTCTTGCATTTGCCGGTGTAAAATATTTTAATATTACAAGTTTTTCATGAATTTCAATGAAACGAGTCATATTCAAGTTGCATCAGTAAGTCAAGGTCAAGTCCAGTCATGCTCTTGTAAAGTGTGACGCCATAATCCTCTTAGGAGGAAACAAGAAAGTGTTTTTTCGGGTCTTTCATAAACAAACACACTAGATATCTTGAATCTTTCGGGCGGTTTTTGGCGGTTTGTAGTTCAATCTCCGGTGCATCCATCTCACAATTCGGTCATTATTTAATAAAGGCACCTCTACAAACTTCTTATTATCGTACCAACCAACTTCTGTACAGTTGGTTAAATGATAGAACTAAAATTTTGCGTTGGCTGTGCGCAATTTTGTTCAGAAAATACGATAGTGTCTCTTTTAACTTCAATAATAAATTGGTCGCATGGCATAGCACTTACATTCAAAGCGGTCGTTCAGTTGATTTGAACTTCCTTTGTGAGATCAGGAAGGGTTAAATTTAGATTTCTATTTAAGTATAAATATCTGAACTTTAGGGTAAATTCACAAAGACGTTGAATTCATAAAGGTACACACAGCCAGCAACACTAACACACAAATTAAGTTTAATTCTACATGGAAGTACGTATACTTTTTTTTTTTTTTTTCTTTGTTCTGTGGCCACTGCACGTTTGTGCATTGTGCCAATTCTCAAGTTATCATTTTACGTACGTATACTTAACGATACCAACTGATAATGACACCTACTATACTGATATACATAGGTTATAGTACTTAGTTCTGCGACAAGTGGAACTCGCGAACTGAGTCCTCTAATCAAACATTTTTGCAAAAATAAATGGCGCCGCAGAAAAATGTTTTGATGAAAATACCCATTCAAAAAACAATCGCCAAAGATTTTTTTTTATTATAGAGTCAATTGTGGCAAAGACTTCGCAAGCGAACGAAGTTTTGCATTCGCGTATTTTCAGCATTGAAATAAGCGAATGACCAAATCAGTAAATAACCATTTTCGCAAAAGGCCAAAGCTCAAATTTGTGGGCTGGTGGACTCCAGCTTGTATACGAGTTTACTTATTTTAGACAATTTTAGTAGGTACATCCATAACTATTTGGTTTGATTGTCAAATGTTATTCTATTCAACTACATTGCTTTTGGTGAGCACAATAAGTGTTCATTTCCGATTTTCACGCAAGATGACAAAATTGCTTGTAGGTAATAGAGCAATGATAACATGTTATTTGGCCGGAGAGTATATAATGGTTCAGTAGTTTGGTTTGTAACTCAATTTAACTGAAAAAAAGATGTCATCCAGCTAAGTAATCGAAATTGAAGTCGGTTGTTTTTTTTTAAAGTACCTACTTATTATGTCAAATTTTAACAGTTTTTGTCATGTAATACCTTACAAATATCAACGGTCGATTTGTTGCACCAACCAAACACTCTGAATTCCACTAAAAACTAGACCAATCTGATAAAAAAATTAAAAGGAACTAAATAAATGGCCAGCTATGACTTATACTTATACTTATGACTATACTCTCAACATCGATTATTGCTAAAATTAAATCATACAAATATTGTTAATGCGAATGTTTGTCGGTACCTATGTGCGCGTGTGTGTGTGTGCATGAGTGTGTACGTTTGTTACCTCTTCACGCCAAAACGCTTTAATGGATTTGAATGGAAATCGGAACGGAGATAGCCATACGCGTACGACACCAGTTACGGGAGAAGAAAAAATAAATTTGTTATACGATACTGGGTTACTGGAAAATAAGTTTTTTTCTTTACACGATACAGCTTATTTCCCGGAATAACATAATATAGGCTACCTTTTATCATCATCACCGTTTTACATCATGACGCGATTAAAACTGCGGGGCGCAGCATAAAAGAAACTTATTAACTTTTTCAATAACTCATCATAACATTTTTCATTAACCAATCTATGTTTCACTATGTTGCTCTCATTTGATATTAAAAAAATAACTCATCTAATCAAATATTGTGTAACGGAAAGGAACACCACATTATATTGGCCGGATACGCGACGGAAACTATAAATGGCCGGATTTGTCTCACCTCTTATAAATAATCTCCGCTTGGAAATTGTGTGTGACATTGAACTTCACACCTATTCTAGTCTATCTGAACTTACTAGTGTGTGTAAATAATTGTATATTACGTAGTGTAGGGCGTCAGACAATAGGGACGTAAATAGACACTAAGTACGCGTCATTTTCTCACATTAAACTAAGTATGCTGTGAGTGCGACTGATTGAGAGGGTGACCAAGATATCGAGTTTTCCTTTAATTTTTCTTAAATGAAACAATCATCCTTCGTTTTTTTATCATGTAACCGCCAGATGAAACTGAAACGTGGTCTTTAACTGCTGGCCTTTTGGAGAAACTCAGAGTCACGCAACGGGCAATGGAGAGAGCTATGCTCGGAGTTACTTTGCGCGATAGAATCCGGAACGAGGATATTCGCCAAAGAACCAATGTTACCGACATAGCTCGCAAGGTTTGCAAGTTGAAGTGGCAATGGGCAGGCCACATCGCTCAAAGAACTGACAACCGATGGGGAAGAAAGGTTCTTGAGTGGCGACCGCGAACCGGAAGACGCAGCGTAGGAAGGCCTCCCACTAGGTGGACCGACGACATTGTAAAAGTCGCGGGCAACCGGTGGATGCAAATGACATGTTGTCGTACAGTGTGGCGGTCTAAGGTGGAGGCCTTCGTTCAGTAGTGTACGTCTCCAGGCTGATGATTATGATGATGAACCGCCAGATGTAAGTTCTAGTTTCGGAGTATTTTCAAAAACCACAGTTGAAGTTATTGTTTTTGAGGATGATGAGTATAAAGCAAGAAGTAAACCTAAACTTTCCAATGGTTAGCAATTAGCCAATTATAATCACGTAAATCAAGTTACCGAATTTCTTCTTTTTTTTAAGTACTGCCCCTTAGTTTTTATAGCGACAGTTTCAAATTCAAACAATTCCAAAGATTTTCTATAAAGAAGGATGAAAGGTCATCATCAGCCAGGAGACGCCATCTTAACATTTTGCTGCTATAATCCCCATGCTTGGCAGGTGGCTTGGGGATCGCAGAATATACACCACCGTTAACTGAGAGAACGCTGCTACCCGTTCCCTGGTTGTTCTGGATGCAGATTTAGGACATAACCAGGTCCGAGACTGACCAGTGACATGAACAAATTATTTATACCCATAACCAGCGACGGTGATAATGGAATGGACGGGCCCAGCGCTTGCAAATCGTTCAAAATTAACAAGTCAACACAGAACACAATCAAGCATACCTAGCTAAAAGTATGCATATTACATTTGCCAGAAAATAGAGATAAATAAATAAATATCGCTGGACATTTTTCACACAACGCCATCTAGCCCCAAACTAAGCAAAGCTAAAACTTTGGCTATGTTAGCTTAGCTATGCAATATGGACCCCCCCGGGGGTACCCGCCTGTCGGGGCGGGGGGGCTTAGTAGCCGTGGGCAGTGTCCCCACGGTGAAGCTAAGAGGTACCCGAGGTGGGGCCGCGGAAGCGGCCACAGTTGGGGGCTAGGCCACTGCACGGGCCTGAGGGATGGAGACAGGCCAGAGAGGCCAGAGCTCTCCATTCCCATGGGCCACGGCTGGGGCTGGGCCCGTGGGTCCGGACCTAGTCCGGACATGAGGACTCTCCGCGTGTCCCTCTGATCAGCAGAGGGCACAGTGGAGAGCGAGGAGGGATGGTGGCCTCATCGAGGGCTTTCCTTGAGGGGGCACCCACCGGGTGTGTCGTGGTGGGGCTGCGGGATGGGGACAGGCCAGAGGGGCCAGAGCTCCCCATTCCCAGCTGCCGAAGTGGCAGGTGGCGGGGTCACTCACCTGACCCGCCGCATGGAGGCCAGGGCGTTGGACGTGGGGCCGTCCGGCGGCCATCTCGCTGGCATGGCCTCCGAGGTGGATGCACGATGTGTCTGGGTGTTCCGACACATCGTCATCGGTGCGCGAGGAGCTACGGCTCCCCGTGGTGGGCCCGAAAGGGCGGCGCCGTCGAGGTCGCTGATGAATGCAAGAGCGTACCCGTGACCTCGACAATAGGCGCAGTGTGGTGTGGGAACACCGTTGGGTTTTTAGTCGGTAGGGGTGCCATCGAGTCTCACTCTGGCATCGAGTCCGACATAACTCTCCTGCGCCCTGGCAGGAGGGTATGCGTAAGCGCATTCACAAAGTAAAAAAAAAAAAAAATTGCTATGTAATATGGAAACCAGATAGCTGATATAATACTTATATACTTTTTTTAGCGAATCTAATTACTACATGACTAAAATAGAACACATGTACATGTATTAGAAGTTTGTATTGTCGTATCGTACGGCTCGCATGTCGCAAAGACAGAGTATGACTGACCCGAGAGGAGAGCCGGCGCTCAACATATAGTCTTCAAAATCCGTGCGCTTATATCCCGTCCACTCATATTATCTTTGTCGCTGCCCCTAAACCAGCTTTGAAAGTGAAAAATCGAATTTTCCGTCCATTTCCCATGGATGACGCCAATTTTGAATTTATTCACAGCATCAAATCAATGGCGACATAAAAATGCACGTGAAAATAGTGGTAGACATGACAATCTACCTAGGAATAGAAAATATTGTGGTTACCGTACATAAAATCACGTTCCACTTGACAATAGTATCTAGTAATTACCTTATGATGATTGTATACTTTGAAATATTCCGCAAATTATCTTGTCTTTCCGTAAATTTGTTAGGGTCTACTTTTACCAGACTTCAAAAAGAAAAAAGATATTGAGTTTTAGGTACTTGCATTTTTACAAAAAATACTTCTAATACTAATGTTTTAAAAACTCCACTCCACAGAACCTATGAATTCAAAGCATTTTTATTATTTTATGTATTGTAAAAAATACATACCTACTTACTTAATTATACGTGATAGAGTACTTATCTATCTGTGACTACGTCAATAAAGATATCATGACATGAAAAATGTAACCATATTATAACTAAGTACGTGCCTATAACAGATCAGTAAAATTCTCGCATTACTTACTTCATTATTGTACTTATTGTGGGTTTTATTTTTTTATTTGTTGCTTTTGCACCATGGACTACGCAATCCGTGCCTATTGTCAAAACTTAAAAAAAAAACAAAATTACTAATATTTTATTTAAAAAAAACGAACGAACATTTTTACTTTAATATAAAAGCGAACGACTGTACAAAAGGAATATAGTAAAGGAAACTTATTTTACAACACATTTGCTCAAAAAGTGCATTTACGAAGCCTGTATACATCGTTCGAAAGTTAAACATTACAACGGAGCGTGCGGAAAAGCCTTTACCGCACACTCCCTTGTATATCGCCGTGCGTAATAGGTATTTTTTTAATTTCCATAATAATAATCCACAAAGAGTTTCACATTACGAGAATAAATAAGCTGAATGATCGAACCTCCTTGGAAGCGCTTTTGCTCAATACGTTTGTCTTACTTTAATATTAAACAGAAAATGTAATGAAATAAATTCTCACCACTACTTACTTTTTTTTTCAAAATTTTACCACCCTCACTTAGCGCCATTTGTTAATTCGCGCCATTTCATCTTACCTCCTAGGAGGATTATGGCGTCGCACTTTGTGCATTTGCCAAAGTCAAGTATATAATATTTGTATCAAGTTTTTGTTAATTTTCAAGTCGAATGAGTCTAAGTCACAGTCAAAGTCACAGTCAAGTCGTCAAGCCCTAGTAAAGTCGTGGTAACTTTACTACAAGCTTCTTCAGAGATTTGGAAAAAACAAAAAAGGAAGAAGTTTTTTTTCTTCTTTCGGATAGGATAGGAGGATTAGGGCAGATTGCTCCCGCAAGCAGCACCCATTCACGAGTTGGTGCATGTGCCAGCTATCGATCTCCTCAACCATATTAAAGGCAGATGGCGGACCCGACACACTACGCCACTGAAGAAGAAGCTTTTTAGTGAGCATGACACTAGGTATACACGCAATACTTACAACAATAAGACACATACAACATACAATATTTTGATCATGTTAGTAGGATGGTTGGCAAATTCCAGTTGCTCCTGCTCCTGGGTATGCCAACAATCGCACCCGCTATTCGTGGCATTTAAATTGTTTATGTTAAGCTGAAGTAACAATTTTAGAATCATTCGTTAATTTTGTCATAAAAAATATATTATAATATTGATTGATTGATTGATTAATACTCTTTATTATTAACCCCAAGAATTATACAGAAATAATTTAATAAACTTAAATATTGAAACAAGTGAGCCTTATTGCATATTGGGTTTACTCATTCAATAGGATATTGGTAATCAACTCGCAGGGGTGTAGTAATGCAGGTATCTTATCTAATGGAGTGTAACCAACGCGAATTACGTTTGCCTACTGTAAACTAATAAATAGGTATTTATGGTAGATAGTGTTAAGTAGGTTTAGGTAGGTAATTCCGTTTTAAAGTGTAAGTACTAGCCCTTTTTGCGTTATTTTATATTACTATCAAAACACACTATAACACCTAATCCCTATTATAGAACGTCTAACAAAATAAATGGCTGTACCAAGTAACAATGACTTGATGTGAAAAGGGCATTGGCCATTGCATTGGCAATCCTAACAATAAATACGTACTATTTTAGCGTGTGTCATTCGGACCTAGCCATATTTTAGTTTATACTTACTTTTAGTTCTTTTGAATTTTGTGCCGCTCCAAGTGTAACATTTTGGCCGGATATGGGGAAAAGCTAAGAGTAATGGTTCATACGTCAACGGGGAAAAGCTTGGCTTCCTTGGCTTGGACCTTGTAACATTTTATAAAAATATGCCTCATATTATGCATTTTTTGTGTACTTATATTGTTTATACACCTGCCAGTAATTAATTTATTATTAATTATTAAAAAATAATTAATTTATTTGTTCTTACGAGTAATAATTGACTAAGAAAAATGCTAAGAAAATAGTAGAAAATTATAAACCTAAACGAGTTACAAAACAATGAAGACCCTTTGTTTTCCATCGCCTTTGTTTACCTATATGTACTTTGAATACATACGAACGTTTTTTTAAATTAACTGTAAATTAATTTCGATAATAAACTAATACCACGTGGTATTCGTTTTTGGTATTAGAAGGGAAAAGAACAATTAAACAGCATACTTGACAGGTAGGTAAGTAGTTATGCCTTCCCATCTCGCTCGCCTGTATTGACGAACAGATGGCTCGCCCGTCTGTAGAGCCTGGTTATACAGCGTCCGATGCAATTCTAGTGTTGGACTGCTGAATAAGGATCTTCGGTAGTCGTACCATCCATGCAGATGTAAGTTAGCTTTAAGATATAATTCAAAATAATCATCATCATCAGCCCGGTGACGTCCACTGCTGAACGAAGGCCTCCCTCCCCGTTAGACCGCCACACTGTACAAAACTGTATTCAAAATAATATTTAGTAGTAATAAAGTCTCCAAATCGGCTACACCTTATTTTTATTGTAGTATGTTGTGCTCCCGAAATTTGACTAGGTACTCTAGGTAGGTACTTCTTTGATGATTACTGCATAATAAACCTATTATAATAACAACTTCCTTGTATACATACCTACTTTGGTTATTTACGTAATGCTATAATGTAAATGCAGTCGATTAATAATATTATCAATGTTTTATACGTTTAGTGTCAACTGAACATACATCTGGTGATAAGAAACTGGAACTGTCTAATTTACCAGAATTGAAATGTACTTATATTAGATTTACTAATTATACATATACTATTATATGCTATTATTAGCAGTGTGTGTTGCCAGTGATGACATGCGGAACAGAAATATGGTCTCTTTTGGAGAATCTCAGAGTCACACAAACGGGCAATGGAGAGAACTATGCAAGGAGTTATATTGCGCGTTATAATCCGGAACGTGGATATTCGCTAAAGAGCCAAAGTTACCGACGTAGCTCGCAAGGTTTGCAAGTTGAAGTGTCAATTATGGGCAAGCCACATCGCTCGAAGAACTAATAACCGATGGGGAAGGGAGGTTCTTGAATGGCGACCACGAACCGGATATCCCCGTGGCAAATGGCACCAGAATTTTGGAGATGCTTTCTATTGGCTGCGGCCTACTAGATTAATTAGGTTATTGTATGTATCCCAAGTACTATACGTTTTTACTTTTCAGAAACAAATTTGACAAGTACAAAAGACAATAAACAATGGAAAAAAACAACAGTTGTTTCATGCATTTTGTCAAGAGTCAATTAACTTTTTCTATGAAATAACTGTTTTTTTACATTTAAGTGTGAGTCTCATAAGTCTCATCTTAAGATTATTCACAATGATGAGTACAAAGAGGGTTCCTTCAGCAAGTTTATGAGCATGAATGTAATCTGCAAATTAAATTTAAAAAAAGAGTTTTATAGTTGTGTCCGTTATATAGTATCAGTTATTTATTTATTTAAATAAAAAATTAAGATACGGCTACGATATTTATACCAGCATTAAAAATATTAAGTACATTTATGTATACTTACCTACTTATAGTACCTACCTACAGAGATAGTATTTATATTACTTTGATAATCTTTGTCACCCTAGTTAATATATCACGCGATAATACAATTTATAATAAGCAGAAAAATAAAAGATTAGACAAGATATAGCAAAATAAAAGAATTTAAGAAAAAAATATAGGTACTTAAAAAAGATAAAAATCAATTCAGATACAGATTTATAAACGAGAAGAGAAAAAAACAAATATTGTATTTTTTTAAATAATGCTTGTTGCAAAAAAAAAACGCGACGAGTAAACAGACCGCTTTCACAATCCTTGATAGGAAGATCAATAACAATCTGTTTTAGTTATAACGACAGGACCTTAGTCATTTTAGTATAGGTCTGTGAAATCACTGGGTATGAAGAGATTTAACATGTAATATCTCAGGGTGACGAGCGCAGTGCAGTGCGGCGCAGGTTTGTGTTCCCAAGTTCACAATTCTGGCACAGCTACTGTTAGTGGCAGGCGTGACGCTTACCACCACGCGAACGTCTTGCTCGCCTCGTCACTTGAAAGTATACAAATAAATAAAACATAAGTCTTATAACCGGTCACAGCTACTTTTTTAAATCTTTAATTTTAATGGGGTTTTGTCAAGAAATTACAATATGATCCCATAAGTCTATAGATTGCAACTTGGATAGTCAATTATAAAAACTGAGAGCCACGGAACGGATAGTCTGCTATTCAGTGGCTGTAAGTGCACATACAGTACTATACAGCCACGTTATGGCATGCCGTCGAAAAGCCACAGAAGTAACGAGAATCGCTTGAAACGAATTGCATGAGGCAGTCTCATCTCCAACCATGTTACCGCAGCAGTTTGATTACTTTATACCATCATGCACACTTCCATCTAACCCCCTGGAGCTATCTACTATATGCCAGCGGCCTAGAGCGTTGCTCCAAGGAGCTGGGTTGGCTCGGGTCTTGGAGGATTTAGCTCCTCTCTCTCGCTTGGGTAGACGCTGGCATGGGAAATGCACAATACACCTCAAGCGGGACGTCAGTGCAGGCCTAATTTCCCCACATTAGGTAAGAATCTATATGCTCTGCGACAAAACGAGCTAGATAGTAAGAAAGATAATATGCGCTGACTGTAAAAACTTTAAAACACCGTTTTAAACTATTACGGTTGTTTACTAAAGTTCTGTTATAATACACGGGATATTTTTTTGTAAAAACTTTGCAAGTTGCGCTTGCTGTTCTGCCCTTTGTAAACCTTATAGTCATAATACTAACGTGCTAAAGCTACTAGTAAAGTACTTTTCTTTGGCAGTATTCTATCATTTCATCTTGAGTAATGTGCATTGAATGCCATTTGATGAGGCCAAAGTAGGCAATTTAGAATTTATATTAATTGTACTTACATATATAAAAATGAACGGCTCAAAGACTAAAAAGTTGTGTGCATATTTTTTGTAATTGTACTCTAAATCACATGTCTCTAACTTCTCTAACTCGCGCCCACGCACATCATATAATATTGTGATGAGTCTCCATAAATAACTATAGACAAATAAAGACCTATAGATAACCCCCATAGCCACATCATGTTTCCACATGGGTGTTTTAAAAACATTACGATAACGTCACAACCTTTGGCAACATAAACATTCAATTTATTAATTGTTAGTATTTTCATTATCAATGGTGAATGATAATGGGGTATCCCAGAATTACAGATATTTAGTTATGTCTGAACGTATGACGATGGCTTTGTTATATGTTAATACAAAAACAAGTATGTAAGGGCTTACGTATGCAAAGCGGAATAAAATAAATACTTTACACGTCTAGATTAAATATTATTTATATATACTTAATAGAGGGCGACCCCCTCCGGCGACCGGGGGGGGCGGCCCGCGACTTCGTCTGCGTACGGAAGAAATTCGGCACGATATTCACTAAACACTAAACAAGAATAAAAACTATCGATAGGATGGATTAATCAGACAAAACACAGCCGTTGTGTCTGGACACTCCATCTTACGATTGAATTGGAGGATATCCCTATTAAATTTAGGAACAAACACATCTAATTCTGAATTGGTTTATAACAAATCATTGTATTGACGCGAGCCATTCTTACAATAGGATTAAAGAAAGATGTATTATTTTTATAGACTTTAATGAACTACCCAAATATCATATTATATGTTTAATTATAGTATAGAACGAAATCATAATTCAAATTTTCTAGGCCTTTTCTTGTACTGATCTGTATGTTTCAAACAGTCTGTTTGTTTACATATGAAAAGTCAGAAAAATCCAGATCCAGAGGAAATAGGGCTATCTGGCCCTGGTCTGGTAACCACTAACAACGTAATAAAGATTGGCGCTGAATGCAAATGTCCACCAATTTTTTATATATTTGTTTATAACAAAATAGCGGAGCTTTGTTCTGCGTAAAATTAGCATCCTTGATTCCCTAATATCAGATTTGCGTATATAAACAACGATGACTTGTAAGGTCATATTTATAAAACAAGCACAATTTGATAAAAAGGTTATCATTTATCACATGGTACCTAAAGCCTCGGTGTCTCCAAGCATGTTATTATGGGAGATTATGAGTATCATGGGTATATTATAGTTTTTTTATCTGTCATGTGTTGGAACTCCATCAAAATAATGACTCATTTGGACAATGTTGTGTTGTCGTAACTGTCAATGGATTAGAGTTGTCGTTACTCGTCAATGGATTAGAGTTGTCGTTACTCGTCAATGGATTAGAGTTTTCGCAACTCTTAATGGATTAGAGTTATCGTAACTGACCATGGATTAGAGTTATTGTAACTGACGAAATGGATTATAGAGTCGTCGTACCCGTCAATGGATTAGTATTGTCGTACCCGTTAACTTGTTAGAGTATTCTTAACTCTTAATGCAATAAAGTTATCGTAACTGTCAATGGATTAAAGCTCTCGTAACTGACAATGTATTAGATTTATTAGAGATATAAGATTAGTTGTCTTAACGTCTAAACATTAGTTATCGTACTCTAATGTATTAAAAATCGAAAACTGGTGGGATTTAAGATTAAGGGCGGGCGAATTACATTTTGACTTTATTCTGAAATTTGAATAAATCTTTACTACCTATTTCTGCTTCAACTCTATATAGACAATGTGAATACGTATCCTATAGACATAGCCTAGGGTATCCATGTAAATGTGTATCATAGTCTTCATAATAAACAAATTACAGTAAGTGCTAAGACTGAAGTTATGCATTTTATTATGAAAACTGACGTGGTTTTGACACATTTTTGTTTTATTTATACGGGAATACTCACGTTTAATTAAATCGGATAGTCCGACTATAGTTTCGATCACATCCGGTTTCACTCTTTGAAAAAGGTCACCGGATGTGATCGAAACTATAGTCGGAGTATCCGATTTAATTAAACGTGAGTATTCCCGTATAAATAAAACAAGAAGTTATGTATCTCGTTAATTATCTTTGTCTATCTCGTTCTCTATCTATCTCGAAACACGAAAATTGCCGTATATTTTTTTTATCGTATTACTATTAACCTTTGCTAATCTTTTTAGTAATAAAAAAATATGGTGTTTTTTCTCATTGTAGAACGGTATCTAGAACTTTTCAACATAATTATCGTCCAACCACTTCCAACGTGTAGATTGTGATTTTGTTGTGATTGGTTCATTTTACTTCACGAAATCGCCAATCACAGGCAACTTCACTAAGATTTAGTAGTCACTAAAACTTTGTTTGTAGCTTTACTTAAAGAAGAACAGACGCCTAGATTTTCTTTCGACACTCTGTACGAAACCCAAATAAAATACGATAACAACAAATTATGCTGATTTGCAATTTTCGATATCACAAAGCTTATCAATGGACCTTTACCCTATCTTATCACATTTGAGCAAATTTTTCCTCACACTATTTATTATTAACTTGCTGAGTTCCGCGATTTGTCTTGTAAATAAAAGGTTATGGGGGTAACGGGGTACGGGGGTAACTAAGCCATATAAGAAAGTTTTTGTACTCATCATTTTGTACAACTTTTTCTTTGGGACTATCCCTAAAATGCGAAGAAAACATCTGATAGACCAGGCTAATTTATTTACCGGTGCGCTACATACATAGAACAGGCACCAGACAGGGATGATTGCTCCAGACAGGTAGAGTCCAAATACGATATTCACGCTTCTACAAAATGCTGGTTTTAGAACGAGGATAAATGAGGAGGCGAGGATGTGGCAGGTGCGGATCCACAGTTGTGGGCACGGTGGGTAATTATATACCCAGCCCACAACCCATTTGACGACACATATATATCACTTGATACTTTATAAACATGAAAATGCATAATACTTGACATTGGCTGAATGCACAAAGTGCGAAGCCAAAAACTAAGAAAATAATTTAAAAAAACATCCATTATTTGGGATGCAGTTCCTAACACACACAAACACATTGCGCACTAGCGAGTTCCTTTGTAGTAAATGCAATGTATTGATCGTCTTATCCGAATTTCGGGTAGCCGTGACCACAACCTTTTTTGATGGCTGGATCCGCGCCTGGGAAGTGGTCAGGGTAGTAGTAGGTACTAAGCGCAGCTCGAGCGCACGAAAAACTGCTGAAAAACGCATTCCTCGCACGTACACTATCATTAGATACCAATCTATTGAAGTTGAAACGACAGGATCTCTATCTTTTAATAGGTCTTATAACCGATCATTACAACTTGAATAGTAACCTGTATATAAACTGGGGGCCACGCATAGCAGGTAACTATACATTTAAATCGGTAGTTATTATACGTGTAAAAATAAATGGTTCAGTACATTATAATATACCTACATTATCGTTTAGTTATTCCTAACAGAGGTCGCCCCCGCGCCTCCGTCCACATACGGAAGACAATCGCCACGCTCACAAATAAGTACCTTAGGTAAGTACTCATTTTTCTTCTCCCCCTTTTTACCCCTTTAAGTGAACCCAGGCAAAAAATATTATTGTTTTTGTTTTTAAAAGTATTTGGTATATCCAAATACCAATTTTAATCACAATAATTTCAAAAATAAAGAACTTTCCAACAAAGTTTCATCCGCCCGATCATCCCCTTAAACCCTTCCAAATTATTAAAAAGAGCATTTTTTTAAATGTTTTATCCCAATACCAATTTCCATCACTATGAATTCAAAAATAAAGAACTGCCCATACAAAGTTTAATTCCCTATTTCACCCTCAATAAGTCATCCCTGGCAAAATATATTTAAAACAGCATTATTGTTTTAAACACGTTTTAAAGGAACCTTCGCCAGCACTGGTGGCAATCAAGCTGATATAATGCTTCTAAATGCGCGTATTCTTGTAAATTATACATGTTTAAAACATCCAGACCCAAAAAAAATGTTCGCCACACACATAACATGATACATAATTATGTTTGTGGGAATCGAACCAAGACTCGCTCAAATCAGAGGTATTATTACCAACTGAGCTATACAGAGTCAGACGGCATAAGCATAGACAATAATTAGGTAGTACCGAAACTTTGCGCGACCGTGGGCACAAATCACACGCTCTTACGCGCTATCTGAGTATAGAACGTAAGAATAAGAACGGCAGTAGGTATGATCACGCTGTAGCTAGGTAGTTGGCGCGCCGGATTGCGGTGTAATATATGTATTTGTATATAGAGACATGGATATGTATGTGAGTTTCTTTATTCCACTATAACTTCTAAATGCCTGAACAGATTTGGATGTATGGGGTATTGTTAGATTCCTTACATCCCGAGTGACAGTGGATATATATATATATATATTTTTAAATAAAGGATATTTTGTTGCTCCAACTACTCCTAGCAACAGGAAGTATTCCGTTTTTGGTATAGGCACCGGTTACCAGAGGCACACAAACACACACCGACCTCGCCGGCGAGGTCGAGGACTCCCCAGATCTGTCAGAAGATTGGTTAGATTCTCTCCAAATAGTCAACCAGATCAACCTACTAGGGCCCCAGGGCACACCCCTTCTGGGGTGCCAGGGCAAGTCTGACCCCACTCCCGGCGACGGCTAAGCCGAGGTTCGTACCGTTTGTTGTTTTACAGAGCAGTAGTGTTTTATATTTTTTTAATTATTGCTTGTTTATTTGTTTATAGCGTCAGTTTATTTAGTTGTATTTAGCGGCAGAGTACACTATACCTACCTATTAATTGATGATTGTCTATACTTGTGCAGACGGATTCACTTTCACATTGACTATATCAGTGAGTAAAGATCAATAAATTCCTGTTAGAAGATATATATTAATCAATTGTTGAGCAATTACTTGCAGGCTGATACAACATGTTTTCTTGATAACTGTAACATGATTACGAGGATTACTTATGTTGTTAAACTTGATAGCCGATTAAAAAATGTATCGAGTAATTATTAAAGTTCCTTGTCCCCCACACAGATAGTATGTTGGGGAGGCTATCTGTGGGGGACAAAGAACTTGTTGGGGACACTATCCTATCTATGGGGGACAAGGAACTTCAATGAATTGCGTAATTAACCGACTTCGAAATGAAGGAGTTATCTGTAGTAAATAAAGGAGTTGTAGAGTTCGTGAACAAGGATCTGAGCAATTCTTTCAGAATATTGTTTATGTTGCTTAAGGAGTGAACATACTAAAATTTCTCACGTCTAAGGGATGAGCCGGAGGAGGGAGGGGACAAAGAAGGTCCCTATTTTGTGGTTTTGCTTATATCTCGTAAGTTTTTTTTGTAGCAACAAATAGCTCATACAATTCTCTACAATTTGTATTCTAAGTATAGACTTTTAAAATTTTCAAATATTTTCTTGCTACTGCTTCCGAGCAAAATTCAAAATTTATTATATTAGGTAACTAGAGGTCCCCCGCGACTTCGTCACCGTACGGAAGAAATTCGGCCCGCTCCCAAAATTCACCACTTCAAATCATCCCGAGATTTTTTTTTCAGTCAGTCAGTCAATCAATGAGTCAGGACAGAGCGTTGTATATATATATATATAGATTCACTGGCAAAGGACTCCCTTTCTTCCACTCCTCTCTATTTTACGCAACATCGGACCAACCAACCTTTCAAGTATTATGATTTTGGTCCAACGGAACACAGAACAATTTCGGATCTAAAATCGGCTCGTCGTCAGCCATAAAACGTCCACTGCTGGACGAAGGCCCTTTATAGAGGGGTGTTGCCATAATCCCCACGCTTGGCAGGCGGCTTGGGGATCGCAGAATGGTCACCACCGTTAACCAAGAGGACGCTGCTGCCCGTCCTCCGGTGGGTCTGGTTGCAGTTTAAGGACATACCCAGGTCCCAAACAAAAATCGGCTCAATCTTAGGAAACTCGTTCTACCTAAAGTGGAAATTTTAATTTATAAACGTAATTCGGGCTCGATGATTAAAACTAGCCAAGCGTGCATCAGCTGTAATGATAGACGCTGTAATTCTTATCAGATTTAGACATTTTCTTAGATTCAAATAAGGAAACAAAGAGTTATAATTTTAAGTTTCAGAAAAATAGCAGGTTAATTTAGTTAAAAAGGGCGTTTAAAAGCATAAGTAACAGAAATAGTACATTTTTGATCACAGGCCATACTTATCTATGGGATTGAAGGTATAAGATTAAATATTAATCTTTTTATTATATATCTTATTATTAATAAGATTAAATATAAATAAAGAGAAAAAATATTGTTTGAAAGATTTTAAGATTCGATAAATAAATTTAAAAAATAATAAGTAAATAAATGTATCTAGTCTAATCTTAAAGACAAATATGCAGTTAAAACACTGTTTTTGTTTTACTGTTTTTATCCCGTTAATAATAATAGAACTTTAAATATGCAGTTGTTCTTATATACTATATAATATACTATCCCACGCCAAACGGTTAGGGCTGGGTTTTATTTTTTAATTTTATTTATTTTGTACTAAGACTTATAAGTATAAATACTTGTATTATATATATTACAACATCATCAATATAAATGGTTCAATCTGCTTAATGCTAACAAGGGTTTAAAACTTTATGTGATTAAAACCTCTTTAAAATTAAAATCTTGTTATAAAAAACAAGAATTTCCGAGAGTCCATGCTCCATGCCCATGTTCCATGCTTTTGTCTTGACTTTAGTCCGTATTTAGTGATGGGACACTTGTTTCGATATCCGGAATCGTACTATCAAGTTAACTGATTTTTTTTAAGTTTCGTATACCTATTTTTAATGTCATCTAACCTAGCGTTACTTATAACCTAATTCAATAACCGCTTCAATGACTTTTGTCTGGGTAACACATTTACATGAATAAAATAAAATGGACTCTGATAACAATTGTCATTCTGACTGACCTGTCGGACTTCACACATAAATTATGATGTTAACGTAAATGTCTAAATAATTCACTTTTGATTATACCTGTTGCGCTCGCAGTTTCTATGACTAGCACCTACAGCTGCTAATAGTTATTATTGATTTCATTGCGCGAAAATATAGAAATAATTTATGCAGATATTATAAGCAGTTTGCCTGGAAGAGATTATTCTTAACAATAAGGCAGCCAGTTATGGTACTATTATTAGTCATTTCTTGTTTAAGTTTTAATTTGAATAATAAAAAGTCTAAACACTACTAAAACTCTCAAGAACTCTACAAAAGTTATTTTTAATGCTTTGTTTCATCCTTTGTCTTGTATCTTTTTTTCAGTGACGTAAAACTTTTCAAACGCATAAGTACAAAAACAACTCACGTCCCACCAAAATACCCGCGCTTTTAAAAAAATACTTGGCAACAGTGTCGATTCCACGTTATTTTCAGCCAGTAGTAGACGTTCTATTTTTAATTCACATTTTTTTTAATATAATGATATCACATACCGATGCCCGCGATGACATATTGCCGCCACAATTGTCCCGCCTCCATGTTGCGTTGGTGGTTGACTGGTGCGCCGCCGGTGCTCACCGGGTCGTAGTCGTAGTTCCTATCGGCCATACGTCACGCGACGTCACCCGTTTGTTTACGTTGTAGCGGGGTGGCGAGTGTGCGGGGGTTTGGCACGAGCCCTATATCTGGCTTCAAAATCTGAAAAAAATATTAGTTTATGATTTGCCATAGAGCCAGATTAAAATCGATCATTTTTTATCGATTCAATTAGTGTGGATAGGTAATATATAGGTAATCACGCTATTTTATCAATTACGTTATTAAAATTATTATATTATATTATTAAGTAATTACGCAGATAGGAATATGTTTCAGCGACACAAAGATTGAACATGTTGTGTTAAACTAATTAAATTTTAACTATTATATTCTCACGTTCTCAAACAACAAAAACATTCTCAAATATATCTACCCAAACTATATATTATGAGGATACCCTCTGTACCTTCTTAAAACCTAGTATTAATGCAATGCGAATATCATAGAAATATTTTTACCTAATGTTATGGCTCATAATATATACGTTTTTTATCTATGATATGATAATATACCTAAAATGAAATCAAAAATCTAATCTAATGCCTAAGTAGATAATAAGTATTACTAAATTTTCGAACCTACTTAGTTGCTAAATCCGTGGGTCTATCTAACATGATAATTGACAAATAAGTAGATAAAAAATATTCAATTAATGGGCTTACGAAATCACCTTACATCGAGTATTTCTAATATGCAATATTATGAATTAAACCTACGTGTTTATAAATATATTGTATTTATGAACACGTAAGTACGTATATTATGAAAACATGCATTTAAATCAGTGCATCGATCATTTGGATTTCAACCGTCAGAATAAGCGGGAATAATTCGCTTGCAAGATGATCACGACTTGAGCGTATCTTATCGATAAATATATTTTATTGGATATAGTACGGCTTCTTAGCTCGAAAAAAGTTGAATTTTTGGATGGGACCGTATTTCGGACTAATTACAAGAAAATATCAGATTTGGCACCTATGTTTCCTATTCTAGACTCCGACTTTCTGAAAGTCTGAGCGTAGAAAGAATCGTAGAGAAGGTGGGTACTGTACTTATAATAATACATAGTTTTTTAGCCGTAGGTACTAATTAATAGGGGTTTTTATAGTAATCATGTAAGTAAGTCAATCAATGTTATTTCTTGTTAATTCTCTTTTTCAATGTTTTATTATTATGTGTATTATTTCTAGTTCTTATCACAATATTTTTAAATGTTGTATTTTGCATGCCGAAAGGTAGAATATGGCGGCCACTAATATGTTTTTGTTCCACCTATACTTTATACCCATATACGCAATAAATTGAAATTGAATTGAATTGAATTGAATAGTTTTAAATCCGATAACATTAAATAAAAAAACAAACAGTTTGCGGTTAAAAGCAGCTAAACATGTAGATATAAAGAAACATTTTTATTTCCATTTTCATTTTTAAATGGGCCGTTTCTATATTTTCATCATTCATCTCTTAGATTAAAGATAGGTCCAGATTCCCAGTACGCGCACCTTAATTGTTTCCAATTCAAAGTAGACAGTCTGGCTACTTCGTTCGACCGCGCACGCCACACGCGTCTCGACGTTTGTTGCGTAAGCACGTCACTAGTCGGCGTGTTTCAATTTCAAAAAATGACTGTGTGTGCAGTGAAATCGTGCAAAAACTACTTTACAAAAAAAGAAAAGTGCACAAACATCACATTTCATAAATAAGTACTCAGTTTCCTGACGCATTTCTTCGCAAAATTATAAAAACCGTAAATAATATTATTGCGGCGCCATAACTGCTTAGTATTGCCAAGGGTGCATACTAAATTCTCCTATTTATTTTTCTAACAACTTAGTATTGTTATTGATATTACTTTGCTTTGTTTTGAATATACGGGAATACTCACGTTTAATGTGTCGTCAAAACCACGTCACTTTCACTATTAAAAAGGTATTATCGTCGTTCGTTTCTAAATAAGTATCATTTTCCTATGTTGTTTTAACAATTCGTTTTTCTAATATATATTTTTCCCAAAAAATATGCAAAATTCTAGTCATTCATGATTTTTTCTACTATTTTGTTCATAAAAGACAATAGCTTCCATAATTAAAAATAAGAAAAATATTCATTACTTAAACTGAAAACTGACCCACAAGAGGACGGGCAGCAGCGTCCTCTTGGTTAACGGTGGTGACCATTCTGCGATCCCCAAGCCGCCTGCCAAGCGTGGGGATTATGGCAACACCCCTCTATAAAGGGCCTTCGTCCAGCAGTGGACGTTTTATGGCTGACGACGACGAAACTGAAAATTCCCACTTATTTTGGGGTAACCTCTTTACATTATTTCCTCTTTTTATTACACGCGTCATGCACACAAACGTAAGCGAGGTAAGTAATACACTCGCGATGGGCGGAGCTAACTCACACGCGTAGAAAACTATCGCTTCTTTTTGAGCGCTGTGCTTTGTATTTGAATTATACTTCTGGACCTATATTTATTCTAAGATTCATTTCCTGTCTGGGTATCCGCCTGAACATTTTTATAATAATAAAAAACCATGAAAAACAATGAAATTAATTTACACTTCACATTGATAGAATTTATATCGAATTGTTTTTTTATCTCACGGATCTGGTAAAAACATTCTATTGATAGTAGAAGTATATTTTTTATACTTATATAAAAATATTCCAACCCGACATTTTAATCATTTTTTTATTTTAAAATTAACTTTTAAAAGTTCCTGAACATATAAAGACTTACGTGGAATTAAAAATAGTACTTATTTCATACTATATAGTTACCAGCATACTTGAACATTTGTGTTTTCTATAATACCTAGTTACGAAAACAGGCCAGCCCTAATATGCTAAATTGAGTTGCCTTCATTTGTTATGAATTTTGGATTTGCACAATTCCAGAGAATGGCATTACCTACTTCAAATACCTACTTAAACAAATAACCATTCGATTTACTTTGATTTGGTTCGGAAGGTACGTAATTAAAGGGATGGAGCAAGTATTTATTTTATTACTTAGATACCATTTTTTTTTTATTAGATTGAAATTGATATCTGCCAACCTTCAACTAGGCCAGGGTGGAGGATATTACCCAATCGCCCTTCGAAGGTAGCTCTATATTTAGCAGAAGACTATTAAAAAAGCGAATTATACTAAATAATTACAACTACATACCAAGTTTTATCAAAATTAGACTGGCAGCTTCCAATATAATCGTACGTACAATTTGTAAAAAAAATAAGAAAACAAACTTAGGGGCAATCGGATAAACGGCACGTACTTATATGCAAACCTCTAATACTTGCTACTGGCTCTACCGTATGTGTCTTTGTATACTGAACACGAACCAATAAATATTCCAGTAGGGACTGGTGAAGATCAACTTACTGAGAATCACCATATTGCAGTGTTAAAGGACAGGTCTACAGGTAAATGCAGCTGCAATTCCTGCCAAAAGGAAAATGTCCACAAGGTTTTTATAAACCTACTTGTCCGCCATCACTCACTGGTAGCCATTGAGAAAAAAGTGGGACGAAAGCAGATTTTTTAATGTGGGACGAACTCTCGCGGGACGAAAATGGCATGAATCGAAAAATACCTAGTTTCCACGAGTAGTGGTATCGAGTTTTTTTTTACTACGAGTTGCCACCAGTAGTGCCTTTCCCAATTTGAGTATCGATTAAATTTAACAAACTCATCTCTAATTGAATAAACTACCTAATTAAAACTAAAGTAATATAAAAAAAAAAAAAACGATATAAGTGACAGTTTAAAGTATCTATAGGTAGCAAAACTATAGATAGATTAAATTAAACGGTCTCTAATTTCGTTTAATGTGCCCAAAATGCTGGCCACGTTGCCCCGCTGGATTGCGAGGCTAATTTTCTGGCCCAAATAAAGGCCAGCATTTTGGTCTTTATTTGGCCATTTTGGTCATTCATCGATTAATGAGTCTCACATCACACTATAATATATATTACATATTATAGCAAATTAAGCGTAGGTATCTAATATTTTGTCGCCAAGGAGTATTGGGTAGGTATTGTACTGAGCTAGCGAATTACAGGGCTAATATAATTACACACCAGCGAATGTCTCAATGCATGCAATTGCATACGTATGCAATTGCAGGTACCTCACGATGTTTTTCTGCACCGAACAGCCAGTGAAAAAAAATCCGTACATAAACTTCAATAAGTTAATTGGTACGGGCCTGGGATTGAACACGCGACTTCAAGATTTCATGTCGAGTGGCCTCCCGATTAGGCTAGGGCTTCATTAGGCCCTAGTTATGGTTTGCTAACGATATTTTCCTTTGAACAGCATTGGGATCACTAAGGAGTTGTCATCACTCAAATATTATGTTGTTTAACTTTGACGATTCTAGAACCCGACAGTCGCAAAACGCCCCGAACGCTATACATTGTTTCTTGAAGCGGAAGATATCTAAGATGACTCACATTTTGCTTTCCTTCTTCCTGCCCAGAAGTAATTTAGGAAAATGGTCACGTCCTATACCTTTTCCTCGAGGAAAACTGCACACCGCTAAGTGTAGACTAGTCTAGAAGAATTGGCGTGACCTCAAGAGGTTAACAGCCTTTGTATGCAAGAGCATTTTGGCATACATCTATAATATATATAGATGTATGCTAAAATGCATCATGGATTATACAATCCACATTCATCCACAAAAAAAAAACAATCAAAAAAATCATAAGATTAATTTAAATAACCTTTTTCCCTGTTTGTTCTCTTAAGTTTTAGCTGAGAACATTATCGATCAAGACACATTTCAAACATAAAACAACTAAATCAAAATAGAACATCTCTCTGTGTGCTCGAAAGCTAAAAAGATCACGCAAGACCTTTAAAAAGACAAGCCTTGAAGGTAGATCAACAAAATTTAGGTAGCCTCAAAAAATACGCAGTACGTAACCGATACAGTTAGACAATGTGTGAAAAAAAGCAGTTTCCATTTACGCCTCACAGGAACGGTGTCCTAGTTGTTATTAATTTTAAACATATGTCAGTCTTTTAAATAACCCCTCGAAAGGCGGTTAGGTCATATCCATCACGTTGGCCCAGTTGCGGGTTGGGGGATTTACATACGCCGTTGAATTTATTTTCCGTACGTATGCATGTTTTATCAATGTTTTCCTTCACGAAACAGTAAGTTTGTGACCGTACATAAACTCAAAAGAGCTCATGGGTACGGGCCCGGGATTAAACTCACGACAACAGATTTCAAGCCGAGCGGTCTCCCACTAGAAATCCACGTATTTTTTCTATAGATTACACTGGTTTTGGTTGGCTCCTTGTCTTTTGTTGATATTATAATTATAATCAGGACGGCTGTTTTGACCCAACATACATTTGTGAATTGATCACCATCATAATCAGCCCAACCTAATCCAGACTTGCCAGACAAAATAAATAAGTCTGATAACACGCCGCTTAGCCTGCCATTGGGGATTGTAATTTCAATTACCTAACTGATAAACTACCTAACAACTCATATTTCGTTTCTCTATTGAGTCTTATAGTGTCTAGTCTAGTGTCAAAAAAGCTTAAAATGCAGATACAGACTTATACGGGAATACATCTATTTAACCAAGTATTGAATAAGCCAACAATTTCTCAACAAAGTGCCAACAATTTCCACTTAGCAACGCACTAAAACGCTAAAAGAAAATTTTACACAGGCGTTTGTTTTGTCCTATGTGTTAAGTAATGCTGCTATGATTATTAGTTTTTTGTAATGTATTCAACTTTTTTGCGTTTTTATTACAACGTTTACATATTGTGATTGTTGAATATACCTAGATATTTTCATTTTACTCGTAGTTACCTGGTAGGTTCTCATATTGTAAGCAAGTACCTACTTCAATACAGCGACGGTGATAATGGAATGGACGGGCCCAGCGCTTGCAAATCGATCAGAATTAACAAGACAACACAATCAAGCATACCTAGCTAAAAGTGTGCATATTATATTTGCCGGAAAATAGAGATAGCGAATCTAATTACTGCAAGACAAAAAGAGAACATGCACATGTATTAGAAGTTTGTATTGTCGTATCGTACGGCTCGCATGTCGCAAAGGCAGAGTTTGACTGAAGCGAGTGTAGAGCCGGCGCTCAACATAAATAGTCTTCAAAATCCATACATCTTATCATTGTCGCTGCTTCAATAGACATGTTCAGACGTATACTTTTATATAGGCGTATTCTTGATAATATCATATTTGTTTTTACCATAAAAAACCTCTACGTATAAAATTTCACACTTTTAATAACATTAATGACAAAAAAGAACGAACGAACTGTATTTTAAAATAGCGTTTATGGGGAGCGAATGCATATTATGACAAATGATGGAATGAAGTGGAAAAGAGAAGCATGCTGTGCTGACACCAGCTTTTTTTTTGGAGTTTGGCTTGCGGTGATATGAGGTGACGAGAGCCAACCAACCGATTCACTCGCTACTTGAAGACACCCTAGACCTAGTGAAGTAAGGGCGGATCCCGGAGGGGAGGTCATGGGGACACCCCCCCCCCCCCCCCTCTGGGCTGGGTGTAGGTCGACTACTGTTTTTTTTTTCTAGTTTTAATCAAATTGGAGCCTGTCCTAACTAGACCTCGACTCAACTATATGACCGGGGGGGTCTTTTAAGTCAGGGGGGGGGGGCTGACTTAGCAGCTGGATCCGCCCTTGAAGGGCAGATAGATGATGATGAGGACTTTTAAGAGCCTCTCACTTACGCAGCTTAGTTCAATAAGTGCATTAGAGACTAATTGCAGTATCAATACTAACACTCTACGATGCACTTGTTACAAGTGTTTGGCTCTATGTGAAGTGCTTTTCGTAATGCAAATGCACAGTTTAAATAGCGAATAAGTATGAGTAGGCTGAGCGGCCAGCCTTAATGTCAGACTTAACATGCCATTCGAACGCCAATTATTTCTTCTGTGATTTGATAGTTGCTGTTATAAGGCAAATATCTGAGACCAAACAACTTAAGTGGGAATCCGGTGAGCGTCTCCATAAAAACGTATTCCCCAATTATTTTTTTTTATGCCTATAGAGCATTTTTTTTATAAAGTCAAGGTCTACTGTAGACATGTCTCTATCCACCTGTGCCACCTGATGCTCCATTAGTGTTCAATTGTAAACGCCACTCGCGGTCACCCGGAGACTGACCAGATAGTCCGTTGGTTAGCTTCGATGATCTTTTAAAAACACCTAAAGTAATAAGTACAGCCGCCTGCCAAGCGTGGGGATTTTCAACACCCCTCTATAAAGGGCCTTCGTCTAGCAGTGGACGTTTTATGGCTGACGACGACGAAAGTAAACAGTAAATAGCACTAAAGTATTTGCTTTGAATTATCTATGAGTTTCGTTAATACTTCTATTTGTCACTAAATCCAAAGAATAAGCGCAAAAAACGTGTTAGGTATATTGTATTCGCTGATTAATGTTGTCAATATTAGCTAATTAGTATATCTTAAACAACAGTTATCAAGACATTTTAGAGATAATCTAACAGATACAGTTATCTGTGGATTAAAAACTGGGCTAGCAGATAATTTTTGTGATCGAAAAAATATCCGATAATATTTTAGAGTCCTTGCTTAATTTGAAGGTTATCTTTCACAAGGCCGGGGACGATGATGTTTTAAACAACATTTTAATCATGATAACGTTTACTACTAAACTTATGTAAGTAGTTGTAAATAGCCGGACATACCCGAAATTCCGGTAAATACGAGTCGGACTTTCCTTATATGCGATTGATATGTCGATGTCATTGCATTTCTACAAAAGAAGCTCGATCTATCACTATGTGTCTGTATGCGTCCCAAATTTCGGACCACACATTTTTTTTACTGACTTCAAAAAAGGAGGAGACTATATATATATATATATATATATATGTTCGACTGTATGTATGTAGGTATGTTATGTCCACCGATTTCTCCGTCAATTGTGGACAGATTTAGAATTTTTTTTTTTGGATGTACTGGTCCAATTGGATGCTCTCTCTCTAATGGTCCCTTAATAGTTTGAAGTCCGTTGGCATATTAAAAAAAAGTTACGTAGAGTAGTCGCCAAACAAGTTGTCAAATTGTGAGCCTGCGCAGGTATGTCGTGTACACACTGAAGAGACGAGAGGTATAAGGTAAGGCCTTCGCTTTGCTGTGGCGCACACTTCCGTGCAGTATATTTGGCAAGTTTAATGACAAGTAATTATTTATTTCTATCTGCGTATCCCCACTTTTTGACAACTTGCGTGGCGATTACTATAATTTAAGGTTTTGGATGTAACTATCGGCATATTACACGTCTTGGAGGATTTAGCTCCTCTCTCTCTTCCACGTAGAACTTTAATGTAATGTACTTCTCTTATCACAACTAAGTAACTAAGTAAATCTTTGTCATTCGTGAATGAATCAGATAATCTTGTAAAAACAGCTGACGATTACATATTTTGTTGTTTCAGCTTAACAATGATAAGAGCTGCCACGTTTACGCCAATGACGTGCGTATTTTTTTGAAATTAAATTATATACTGACGATTTATTTTTATGTCGACCAGAATTGTTTTTGATTGTTCCTGTTATGTTATTTTGTTTATTGTAATATTAATGCGATTGTTTGATTACGGTAATGTTCAGTTTTAAATGTAGCGTATAACAGAGGAATAAGGAACACTATTAGTATATCTATGTTACCGGCCAAACCCGATTTCAGGATGAACTAGTTTTGCCTAGGCTAAACTAATTCCTACATGCAATAGGATGAACTGGTATAGCCTAGGCTAAACTAGTTCGTCCTAAGCCCGATAGGATAAACCAGTTTACCGTAGGCCAAACTAGTTTATCCTGATAGAAATACATACCTACTCTTAGGATAAACTGGTATGGTCTAGTATAAACATTATAGAATACCTAGAACGACATAATAAATAGGTAAATTGAATAAAATACAATTTAATTAAGGCTAAACTGGTTTATCCTATCAGGCTTAGGACGAACTAGTTTAGCCTAGGCTATACTAGTTTATCCTATTGCATGTAGGAAGAAGTAGTTTAGCCTAGGCAAAACTAGTTTATCCTGAAATCGGGTTTGGCCGGTAAAATCTATATCTCTGGCCGGTAAAATCTATATCTCTGTCAGAATATGCGAAAACCAACCACTTGACGATTGCTATATGCTTTTTATGCAACGGGATGAAGCGACAAGATGTACGTGCGCCTGGTGGTAAGCGTCATCCCTGCTCATAAAGTAGCAGTGCCAGAATTTTGAACTTGCGAACTAAATCCTGCGCCGCACTGCACTACGCTCGTGCCCTAAAATATTAGATCAAATATCTTCATGCCAAGCAATAATATGAGAATTTACGTTTTTTATATAGCTTCGTGCCTTTTTGTCCCCAAGGTAAATGAACGTTTTACACCAAAAATCTAGTACTTATTTTTCATGATAGATAGAAGATTTTGTTCATATTACTAGAAATACATTAAGTAGCCAGAATAAGTATTTAAAATGTAATTTTTTTTGGATTACTCTATCACGCAAAAACAACTAAACGAATTTGGATGAAATTTGGTAAAACTGTAGCTTATACCTTTGAATAACGCAAAAGCTACGTATTATCTCAGGAATCACGGGTGAAACCGCGGGGCGCAGCTAGTAAATAATATATAGGTAGATAACATGCAGAAATATGATCATTACGATTTTTTTAAATTGCCGTGAACGATATTTTATTATTTTATTTCGGTACAGGGGCCGTACCATGAACGCTTATTGCGGGACCGAATAGGCTCACTCAGCTACTGACGCTGCGCGACCGCGAACCGTATTGCGGGGTGATAAAATTCACAATCACGCAGCGTCGGCAGCCGACCCTATTCGGTCCCGCAATAAGCGGTTCAGGGTACGGCTCCTGGACCTAAAAAGAGGACTAAAAGAATAAACCATGATGTTAACTCATAAACTTTCAACTTTTATCTTCTTAACTTTTACTACGGGGCCAACCCCGAAATCGCGAAAAAAGTCAGTTGTTCCATACATTTTGTTCAAGGTCATTGAACTTTTTGTGAGGAACAGCTGTTTTTTTTTGCGATTTCAGGGTTGGCGCCATAGTAAAAGTTGTTCGTAATGACGAATATATACATACCGTTCAGTATTTTTGAATCTTTTTGTTACACTTTGTATATAACTGCTGTGTTGTGCTTTGGAAGGAATGCAATAAATACTTATTAGATAGAAAAGTGCTTTCATCGTCATAATCTTATTTTGATGATAATCTATGGAACCAAACTGAAAGGATAAGCTTTAAAAAAAAACCCAGATCGGTTGATAAAAGACGGAGTTCATCATCATCAGCCCGGTGACGTCCACTACTGAACGAAGGCCTCCCCCGTAGACCGCACACTGTACGACAACTTGCCATTTGCATCCCTCTTGCCCGCGACTCTCACAATGTCGTCGGTCCACCTAGTTGGGTCTACCTATGCTGCGTCTTCTGGTACAAGAAAGGTTCTTAAATGTGGTCGCCCCCTAGAATTTTTCTTCCCCATCAGTTAAATCAGTTCTTAGAGGGATTTGGCCTGCCCATTGCCATTGCAAGAGAATTTTAATTTTGCTTTGAGAGAAGTGTTTTAATCATCTGTAAAATAAAATGTTATATTGAAAAACCACTAATTCTAGGTATAGAAGTACGGGAGGCCATAATGTACGACACAGATAATGTACGGCATGATATTGTACGGCATAAAAATGCACAGCATGATAATTGGTGTGCATTTTTTTGCATCGAATATCATGCTGTGCAATATCGTGCCGTGCAATATGATGCCGTACATTATTGGCTCGGCTCAATAATGCACACCCCGATTTTGTACAGACTGATATTTGATGTACAAGTACACGAATTCCTTATATGTATAGCAGTTAGGTTCAGGTTTTTTTAAATGTCAATTTGAGGAATGTACGCGGATTATTGGCTGTACAATATAGGGCCGTACTTTATAGACAGGAGCCGATAATGGACGGTCAGTATTGTACGACATGGATTGTACAGCATGATATTCGATGTACATGTACACCAATTATCATGCTGTGCATTATTATGCCGTACATTATCGTGTCGGCAAATATCATGTTGTACATTATAGACACCCTAGAAATACTATCACTTGATAATAGCCCAGTAAATGAGAAGGCACAATCGATAAGTACTCAGATACTTACTGATTTATTATCTTTTAATCATGTAGTGTGTTAGGAAAATTCCACACAGATAATAATTACCCGAGTATACATAATATACCTATTATATTCTTTGCAATAATAGGCAGGTACTATACTTGATATAGCTTGCTATATCACGCGGATTATTGCATAATATCAAAAGGCATGACAAACAAAACAAAGTTTAATACATTCATTCATCAGAACCGCCGGAGGACGGGCAGCAGCGTCCTCTTAGTTAACGGTGGTGAGCATTCTGCGATTCCCGAGCCGCCTGCCAAGCGTGGGGATTATGGCAACCCCTCCCTCTTAACGAGGAGGCTTTCGTCCAGCAGTGGACGTCTTCCGGCTGTTGATGATTCATCAGAGTCAGTCGAAATAATTGAACCTTTCACTCTGGAAAGCTCTCTCATATTAAAGTTCGAAAGTTTTACTCCTTCCTAAATGGTAAGTACCTAGGTATATGCCATTTTAATAGTTACTTTAAATCACAATAGACTGAATGTTAATTAAATGAAATAAACTCCCTCTTTGTGCTTTAGGAAATCATCTAAGCTTTACCAAGAATTCATCTAAGCTTTACTAAAGGTAACACCGCTATCTTGCTCGCGATTATGTATAAAATCACTGGATATAGGTAAAAATCGCAGCCGGTGAAATTACTGGGAATAACATTACAAACGATTAGAAATAAATTAAATTTCGATCTAAGAAAGTTTTCATTTATTGAGTTGATTTTATACTTCCCATAAACTTAGAGAGCTGAAATTTGGTACAGAGTTAGGGTTTAATGGCCACATAAAGGGAAAACTATAAAAACTAGGATAATCGAAGATCTGGAGTACCTGGGGACCCTTATTTGAAAACACAAGAGCCCAACCAAACTATTAAAGATGGACATACCGCCTTTACAAAAAATATTCAACTTTGTTCGTATGTATATCTAGAGTCACAATCTCTAAGTGAAAACAGTCAAAAAACGTCCGAGTGCCGTTGTACATACCTATACGTGCATTATATAGTTCACTATTGTTCGAGTTTTTTTTATACGTTCAAGTGACGAGATGAGCAAGACGTTCGCCTGGTGGTAAGCATCACGCCTGCCATGCACTAACAGTAGTAGCAGTGCCAGAATTGTGAACTTGCGAACACAATCCTGCGCCGCACTGCACTGCGCTCGTTGCCCTGAGATATTAGATGTTAAATCTCTTCATACCCAGTAATTTCTCTAGTAACATTGCTCTTCAAACACAGTAAGCATTACTGTGTTTGAAGAGCAATGTGCAATATGCACACTACTACTTGGCGGTTGAATAACTGGCAAAGGTGTGGTACTTCCCCAGGCGGACTCTGCAGTAGAGTCCTACCACTACAATTACTACAATTTAGACGTTATGACGCTTGTATAGTGATCAATGTATGCTAGAGCGCTTGTGTCATTGTGTCTTATCGTAGTTCAAGTCGTTCAAAAAGTCGGCGCACTGCATAGCAGCGCCGAGTTTAGGCACGGACATTTTTTTTGCACGTTTGCGACTCTATTTATATGGACATTACCTAAAATCCCATTTTTAAGTACACAAATGTGTTTAGATCAAAATTATATTTTTACGGATCCTTTATAATGTTATGCTCACCAATGCACCGCATTCTGGACCTTAATACAATACCATCTAGACTATAAATTTATAAAAAAATATTTAAAATACTGCTAACATGGTTTATCTTATTATTATTTGCCAAACAGTAGAATCTCAAGCAAACAGTCTCAAAACTGAACGGATTCATTACAGAACAAACATGAGATGCCAAATAAGTCAAAACTACCAAACAAGGGAAGGCCGTTGTAATGTTGTACTGTTCAGTGACCTATATTTCAGGACAATGACTCTAAGGCAGGTATTTTTATAATAATACCCTTTTCAACCGATTTCAAAAAAGGTTTTTTTAAATGTATTTACGCGATTACTTCGCTATTTATGAACTAATTTTGATGATTCTTGTTTGGTAGGTGGTCCTGTATATAGGTGGTATGGTCTTGGTTCTTCAGGTGTGGTCCCATATAAATGTTATCGGAATCGGTTCAGCAGTTTGGTTTTTAAATCAAATTTACTAGAAAATATGAAGATGTCATCCAGGTATTCGAAGTTGAAGTCAGTTGTATTTTTTTAATAACAAGCGTATTATTACAGTACAGTAGAATTGAGAACCTCCTTTTTTGAAGTCGGTTGAAAAGCAGCAGAATAGATATCAGACAAGCTTCTTCCAATCCGCAAGCTCCTTTCATACAAACGAATTTCCCATTTTTCATTATTTGACAGCATTAGACGTTATGGATGGATCGATGGAGTTTTCCGAATGCTAACCAGCCAGTTTTTAAAGTTATTGACCGAGCCAAGCGAAGTTCTTTGAGTCTACTGGGGCAGATCAGATGTTGTATGTATATTTTGTTAGGCGGTAAATTGCGAACCGTTAATCCGGCCTTTATGAAAAAACAAGCAAGTAGGTACTGCGTGCAAATACCAAAAATGAGCCAAATTGGTAAAGTAGCTTGGAAGATATGAGAATCGCAAGTTTCAGTTCGCTGCGAAGTACTGATTAATAAAGTCATATGACTTTTTAGATTCGAGAGAGGTAAGCTAAGTACAGTTTCTGTAGGAAAAGCTGGGGGTGATTAATTATGATTCCATATCAATACTTGGTACTTAAATTTTAATTAAGTAATAAACAAGAATTAAGGTTAATCTCCCGTGAAATTACAGAATAGCTGTTATCTACAGAATATGAATTAATAATGTGAAATACGATAAACTTATTAAATGTAATTCTTTAATACCAGGATTAGCCGTGGGGTTCCAGACGTGAGGGGTGGCCACACCTTGAACTGATAAGTGGGATTATATTTTTAATAATACAGTATAATCAGAATATTACAATCCATTGGTTGAAATAGGTCTCTTCCAAGGCAAGTCACTCAGACATGTTCGACTTTTCGCTTTCGAAGGATCTCTATAATCAAAATGTCGGCTGTCTTACGTAAGTATATCGTCAAAGTCGCCCTACGCTACATTTGGCATATATCTTATTACTTATACCCTATATTAAAAACTACATCGTCGTCAAGCAAAGGACAACACGGAATGTGTTTTTTTCTATAAATTGGGTTTATTTGAGTGAATTTAAAGATAAAAAAGAAACCTACTTATATATAAAAAAAAAGGTATGGTTAATATATTTTTGACCCAAACAAACAGACAGAGGGATGTTATAAGTATAATGGGTATGTATGTCATCTGTCTTTGGCATCGTTGCTCCCGAGAGGTTTAAGCGATTTTTATTAACCGACTTCAAAAAAGGAGAAGGTTCTATGTTCGACTATATGTTCACCGATTTTGAAAATTATTTTTTATTTGGTTGGTGATAAGTCAGAGGTGGTCCCATATACATTGTATCGAAATCGGTTCAGTAGTTTGGTTTTTAAATCAAAATTACTGGAATAATAACAGGAATAGGTATAAGAAGATGTCATCCAGGTAGTCTAAATTGAAGTCGGTAGTTTTTTTAAAAGTATATTATTATTTAGTTCGTGTTGTTGGAAAGGTGACTTGATCGTGTTCTTAGCTACAACTAAAGAAGAGAATAAGAGAGAGTAGGTTTTTATTTATTATAAATAAATAATAAATATCGGTGGACATTTTTCACACAGCGCCATCTAGCCCCAAACTAAGCAAAGCGTGTAGTATGGAAACCAGATAGTTGATAGAATACTTATATACTTTTTTTGCTTTACTTATATAAATATTGGTGGACATTTTAAACAGCGCCATCTAGCCCCTAGCCCCAGCCTAACTAAGCAAAGCTTGTACTATGGGAAACTGATGATTTTGCTTGGTTGGTTTTAAGTGGTTGTTTTGATATATTAATTTAGTTTTTTTAAATTTAATAAGTAGTTTAGTTTTATACTGTTATCTTATATATATTTAAGATGCATGTAATACATTGTCTAAAGAAAGATCAGATTTCATTCATTAAAATATCATTAAGAACATAATAAATGGAATTCAAATTTGATTTATTTGCTTTCATATCTCTTGTTCTTTTTACAAGTTATGCTACCCCTATCCTAAATTATATATGAAAATAAAAAAAAACAGATGGGAACACAACACAATCATGTTCGTAGGTACTTGATACTGCGTGTTAGGTACACACGAGAACGATTATTATAATAATATTTACCCAAATAAAGTTTACTTATATACTTTACGTATCACCTTAATTCATATTAAAATTTCTTTATTAACCAAAAAAAAAAAACTCACATTATAACCAAAACGAAGCTGCAGCGATTTAGAAGTTAATATATAACTTTTAAACTATCGCGGTAAAGTCACTAAAAATCACTGCTAATACAACTTATGGTTATAGATAGATAGTGGTCTACCCGGCTATCGCTCCAATAACGGACTGATAACCGATATTTCCAACTGCCCATAATAAAGAATCGAATAATATTAACTATTATTATTAGCATGTGTCATAAAGTGACGCGCCCGCCAGGTGCACGCTCCCTTTTAATTTATGTCAACACGCATCAAGGAAATTAGCCCCATTTTTTTAAACAACGGAGTGACGAGACCAGCGGGACGTCTTCGGCTGGTGGTAAGCATCACGCCGGCCCTAATCCTGCGCCGCACTGCACTGCGCTCGTCACCCTGAGATATTAACTTAGAGGATCTAGCTTTCGGGTATATAATCAAAGGATATTAGTCAATCTCTTCATAACATTGCCCTTCAAACCGAAACAGTAATGCTTTTTTTTGTTATTTGCTTCGCACTTTGTGCATTCGCCAGTGTCAAGTTTATGAATTTTCAAGTTTTTTATTAAAATCTAGTCAAATATGTCATGAAATCACGGTCAGTCACACGAATTTAGTCATAGTCGAGTCCAAGTCATGCCCTAGTAATGTTGTGGCGACTTTACTTTGAGCTTCTACGGAGTTTTGAAAACAACACGAAAAGACATCGTTTCATAACATTATATAACTTGCCCACACTCGTGCATGTAATTCAACACTCAATGAATAAAACACCACCATTTTTAATCATTAATTCGGGAAAAAACACCCGTTTAAGAAAATAATAGAATGCAACGACATGATTTTTCCTTGTTCCCGCCAAAAACTAAAAAAACAGTAATGCTTGCACACATCTGGTGGTTGAATAACTGGGAAAGGTGTGGCACTACCCCAGGCGAACTATGCAATAGTGTCTTACCACTACAAAAAAATCAAAAGTCTACCATATCTTATAATAACATGTACCTAGCCAGTTAAGATTTATTTTGCCACACAATACAGGGTCCATGTATAGTTAGTTCTTAGTGTACTAGACTAAGATACTAGGTGCAATAAAAATACTGAATACTGAATACCTACCGTATTCGGTTCATTTGTTGGGCAAGCTTGGAACTTTTTTTTTAATAGGTACGATTTCTGTATAATATGTGGCAGACTTTTCAAGTGGGACAAATTTCCTGGCTGGGGCCGAACCGTGAACCGCTATTGCGGGACCGAATAAGTAGGCTCAGCTGCCGACGCTACGCGACTGTAACACAATTCGAGCAATTGTGAACTATATAATAGAGGGTTAATAGAGGGTTGTTGCCATAATCCCCACACTTGGCAGCCGGCTTGGGGATCGCAGAGCTCACCACCGTTAACCAAGAGGACGCTGCTGCCCGTCCTCCGGTGGGTGTGGTTGTAGTTTAAGGACATACCCAGGTCTATACCCAGGATTGTGTTCGCAAGTTCACAATTCTGGCACACTGCTACTGTTAGTGGCAGGAGTGACGCTTACCACCAGGTGAAAGTCCTGCTCGTCTCGTCACTTGACAAAGGTAAGACTATAAAACAAAGGTATTTAAATTTCATCCTAACTTAAAATAATAAATTCAAAAGTAATAACTCTGCGTCTCATCTATTTGTTGCCTCTACCTTTTCACGATCAATCGTCTAGTGGATCTTAATGACATTTTGCATAGTGATAGCTGACCATTAGCTGACACAATGGAAAAAGACATGGGCCTGGGTGTCTCGGACAGTTAAGGATATTGACGTCACTAGGACTGAATCAGTTCCGATCGAGTCTTGGAGCATCTCCGTAGAATATCATCTCTAGCTATAAGTATCACATCACACATCAACAGCCGGAAGACGTCCACTGCTGGACGAAGACTTGGACCTGGGTATGTCTTAAAACTACAACCAGAACCGCCAGAGGACGGGCAGCAGCGTTCTCTTAGTTAACGGTGGTGAGCATTCTGCGATCCCCAAGCCGCCTGCCAAGCGTGGGGATTATGGCAACCCCTCCCCATTAAGGGAGAGGCCTTCGTCCAGCTATAAGTGTATTTTGTCTTTTTAGAGTACGAGTATGTAAGTAAATAGTTAGGCAGTCGCTAAACCGCTAGACTCAGAATCGTGAAATCATGACTTCGAATCCCGGGCCCGTAACAATGAGCTCATTAAAGGTTATGTGTATTTTCATACCAATTGGTTTTCGGTGAAGGAAAACATGCTGAGGAAACCTGGATACGTCCGGAGAAGAAATTCATAGGCGTATGTGAATCCACCAACGAGTATCTAGGTCAGTGTGGTGGACATGGTCCAATCACCCTTCGAGGGATGGCCTATGTCCAGCAGTGTACTAGCTATTATGCTAAGTAATAAAATACTTACAGTTAATCCAACGCTCCAGGTACCGTGCACTGTAAAGATATAACAAGAACTGCAATAAAACCATCGGCGACTGTTATACCACTCGATACTGATATCTAAGGGATCGCAAGCAAGGGTGAGTCAGCGCGGTATGCGTGGGTTCAGTACACTGACTTCAATGCCCATTCGTGGGGTTTACTTTGTTTATTATTAGTGACAAAGAAAAACTGGTTAAAACACATGGGTATCAGTAATGTAACGGACTAGGGCAACGACCTTTGTAGTTCCGCATTTGATTGCCATTACTTATTGTTATTTTATTGTAGGCACAAAAGCTTAGGCTTGTCGATTACCATCTAGTTACAATGGAGTAACCTTTGTAACTAGATGGTTCTTCGCGGGTCAACATTGATCAAAAGCCAGATGTCCGCTGCTAGACGAAGGAGGAGGGGTTGCCGTAATCCCTATGCTTGGCAGGCGATTTGGGGATCGCAGAATGTTCACCACAGTTAACCGAGAGGACACTGCTGCACGTCCTCGTTTGAATGCAGTTTTAGGGCATACCCAGGTCCACATCTCCTGGTCGGTCAACATTATAAAGGTTAAAAATATTGGTTAATCATACTTACTTCATGTTTATTTATTAACATTTATACATTGGGGTAAAAATATAATAATAAAAATAAATAATAATATAATATACAAAACAAACCCTAAAATATAATATATACAAAACCTAAAATAAAAACCCCGTGGTCGCTGGAAAAGTAGCCAGAATGCTGGCGGCATTGCCACGTTGGGTGGCTATGCTGAGTTTTAGCCAAAATATACGCCAGCATTCCGGTCACCTGACACATCGACCAAACGTTGGGCCAGCAGGCTAATCCGTATCCGAATTGCGATCCCGAACAGTTACATGATTAGCCTGCAGATCCCTATATAGGCTGTGTGCGGCCAGCCCCCAGGGTCCTAAAATCTCGACCCCAAACAGCACAAACATGTACATTAAGTCCAAGTACCCGTATTTGTACCGTTTGAGGTTTTCAGCATTAGATGCGGCAGCGCCAGCGTGAACATTTGCCCTGGGAAGATGAGACGGCGCTAGTGTGTCAGCACATGTAGCGTCCCAAACCAAAGGCCATCCCATCTTCCATGGGACAAGGGTCATCCCGTCGGGTATCTTGCCGTCATCCCGCATCAAACCAATTGGTTCTAAAACTGACGGGACGCCGGCACTGACGCCCGACGGATGAAGTCATTCAAGCTGGCGTGCCATGGAATGCGCCCTGCACTTCTCACACAAGAAAGCGCATAGTGGCCGAACCGGTTCACTGTATCACCACATGTACAGCGGTGAGGGAACTGGCAAGGGGCACCTACACGAAGGGATACGGTTAGGGGCCGTCCATTAATCACGTGGTTATTATTTTTTGCATTTTTAACGTGAAAACGTCGCACGTGATTTTATGTGGGGAAACATATAAAATCACGTGTATATTTTAGTACCTACAAAGAATCTCAATTTTTCTAGTCTAGAATATTATCTTTCAATACACGTATAAACTATATTCTAATTTTATTCTGAATTTAAGGACCATGAAATACACGCCGCTTTTCAGTTTAGAAATCGCGCGTTTGACGTAAAAATAAATACACGTGATTTCTTAATACTCTCCTCCTGATATTTCGTGATTTTTGCCAAAGCGAAATGTGAAATTATGTTTACCAAACGTGTAGAGCTGAAAACTGATGATAGGAAAGCTGGCAATGACACACTAGACATTTTGCGAATACCGAGACCTCCAAACCTAACCGGCAGTGAGGCCTGCCGCCAAGACGGTCATCAAAAGGTGTGTTGAATATGGTGATGAGTGTATACCGCTGAATGTTGTCAAGCTGTTGTAAGACTGCAGGATGATTCCAAAGCTGACAACATCTAATATCAAATATATAAATTTAAGTAAATAATGTTATGTTCATGTTCATTCTTACTTATTGAGTTTGACGTTTCTATGGATTACCGTTTATACGATGCAGCTAAAATAAACATGTTTTTTTCTTGTATACAACGTGTAACAAAAAGGTTCAACAATACGGAAGTCAAATCAGTAATGCGCGCGCAGGTTGACATTTACTTCAGCGGCATAAGAACTCTTTGTTGGTATTACAAAAAAACTTCCACGGAACTCTATTTCCGTACCCTATCTTCCACTGTAAATAAGAAGTAAGCACCCAAGAGTTCTCGAGTAGATGACTAATGTGCTTTTTCCTTTTTACCCAGAAATATACTTGTAGTAGAGCAAGTGTAGCACGTGAAATAAGTACTACGTAACTAAGTGAATGTATATTATTTATATGACTGTGTGGAGGTATATTATCAGGTTCAAAACCTTAAACTTCGACGCAGTCTCTAGTCTGAAGAGTGCACAAGGGAACTAGATCATGCATTCTGCCCTGCCCATTGTGCCCATTCTACTATCGGACGGCCAGGGCAAGGCCAGCTAGTAATAGCGACATTGTTTCATGGTTAATGTTCCAAAATCTCGAACAAAACGATTAAAATCCACTTTCATTGTGCGAGCTGCTAAACAGTGGAATGTGTTTCCCCTGTGGGTTTTTCCCTATATTAGTATATAATCTGTGTCTTCAAGTCGCGACTGAGTGTCGGTTACTTCTGGGTCAGCGTGCTCCATATTATCGTAGAACGCATCCGGAGTACCTCTTCGCTGGTGAGCGGTTCTCCATACAAACGTATTCCCCTGTTGTCTTCCGGGATAATGCCTCAAGAGCCTAGATTAAAAGCGGTATCCCGGAAGATAGAGGCATTATCAGATTTGTTGAGTGTGATGGTTTTTTTGTTTTTTTTTTTACTTTTTTTTTGACTGATAACCGATGGGGAAGATAGGTTCTTGAGTGGCGACTGCGAACCGGAAGACGCAGCGTAGGAAGGCCTCCCTCCCACTAGGTGGACCGACGACATTGTAAAAGTCGCGGGCAACCGGTGGATGCAAATGGCAGGTTGTTGTACAGTGTGGCGGTCTAAGGGGGAGGCCTTCGTTCAGCAGTCGACGTCTCCGGGCTGATGATGATGATGATAGAATTTTTCTATAGAACATCTGACTTTTCGCGATATCAAATATCGCCTTTGAAATCGCGAAAAGTCAGCTGTTCCATATTGATATTCTTTTAAATTCTTATCCGGGCGTATTGGATCTCTCAGTAGATACAGGAGCCAGAACCACGTTGGATCTAGTGAGATTTTATATTCTCAAGATTTTGGGGCCACCCCAATACGTCAGGGTGAAAAATTCAAACGCTTATGTCAATCCAACTGCCCGCAACTGGTTCAGCATGGTGGATATGGCCCAATCGCCATTTGAATAGGCCTAAGTCTAGCAGTGGACAAATAAATAGGCTGATTATGCTTATACGGTGTCTAAAAAAGTAATTAAAAAATACCGACTTCAATTTCGTTTACTTGGATGACATCTTGTTTCCAGTAATTTTGATTTTAAAACAAACTACAGAACCGAGTTTTGTGAAAATTTCTATGGGACCAAGGAAGCTCATGAAAAAAAAATCAGTTCATTAATGACGGAGATCTGAGGTAACTGCAATTTTGAATTGAGAATCTCCTCCTTTTTGTAGTCGGTTAAAAACGTATGTGTAATAAACCTATATTTATTATGTACAATTGACAACACGTCATTAAGTCTTATAAATTTCCTTCATAATTATTTAAAAGAAATGTTTGTCTCATCAAAGGGAGAAAAATAGAGGAATAGGAAAATTACAATAATTATTACAAAACAACCTCTTCAAGTGGCAGATAATGATTATTGTTTCCATGATTGTTCTGTGAGATATGGCAGAGTGCTCACCCTCATTAAATAACTTGTACTAGAGGTATATAGCTACCTATTTTAATATGAAAGTTTATCCTTATCTTTACATACATACATAATTTTCTAGGCTTATCTCGCATTTATACAAGCGTTTAATTTTGGTATTTAGAAAATATGTTTTTTTCCAAAAAAAAGTTGAAGTCGAACGCCTGTGAAAAAGTACCTACATAGCAAGCAATAAGAAGTGAAGAAGAATATGTGAAACTGAATAGACAGGTTCTTTAAAGTGTTGGTTTTGAAAATATAGAGCAAAAACAATTCGGATCCATTTTAGAATTCGTTATAAGGGTTCTGTATCAAAACCCTATATAAATAAACAAAAGACAACTTTTAGATAAATAGAATGTGAATCACACTAAAAAACACACTAAATAAACTATTGTCTATTGTCTACTATTGTTATACAACGTGTAACAAAAAGGTTCAACAATACTGAAGGGTATGTATGTACTCATCATTATGAACAACTTTTAGTATGGGGCCAACCTTGAAATGTAGAAAAAACAACTGTTCCATATAAAAAGTTCATTGACCTTGGACAAATTGTATGGAACAGCTGTTTTTTTCTACATTACAAAGGTTGGCCCCATAGTAAAAGTTGTTCATAATGATGAGTACATACATACTCTTCAGTATTGTTGAACCTTTTTGTTACACGTTGTATAAATTAGTAGACAACAAACAATAGTTTATTTAGTGTGTTTTTAGTGTGATTTATTTTTGTTACACATTGTATAACGGATATTCGCTATATGTGTTTGCTAAGCGCATCCAATTATACGCACAGTGTGAATGTGGCCGTTTGCTGAAAGTAACTTCCGACCCTAGGTTCCTTTTCATTCTAGGTACCTAAGCTTACTTGATTATCCTATATACAGGGTGACATTGAATTCATGCGCATTATCTTAGATTAGAGGGTCATTCAACTCATAGTACTTTTACAACAAAATCAACATGTAAATCGCGAAAAAAGTCAGCTGCTCAATACATTTTTCGTTAGTAAAAGCACTTTATGTACGCGACAGCCGATTTTTTTTTCGCGTTTTCAAGCTTGGTTTCCAAGCTGGGACCTGGGCAACCAGAACCACCGGAGGACGGGCAGCAGCGTCCTTTTGGTTAACGGTGGTGAGCATTCTGCGATCTCCAAGCCGCCTGCCAAGCGTGGGGATTATGGCAACACCCTTCTATTAAGGGGGAGGCCTTCGTCCGGGCGTTTTATGGCTGATGACAAAGCTTGGTTTCATGGGGCAAGTTGTTCATTACGATGAGTTAAATGCCTCTAAGACCATGAATTCAATGTCCTGTATAGACTACAAGGCAAATACAAACCTAAGATTAAAAAACAAACATCTGTTGCTTTTAGCGCCTCAACCCCGACAGCCGAAGGACGCGGGCGAAGGCTCATAAAGTTATGATTTTGTCAAAGTATTTAGTACTTAACAATATTTGCAAAAGAGTAGTAAGTAAATTAATCGTTTAACAAATATTTTGCGTCGCACCTATCATTATTTGTTGGATCAAGTTCTTTGTTCCAAAGATTATAAGCCTCATCATGCAAAGATTTTTATATCCTCGTTCAAATATGAACAACTACTGAAATAAGTCTTGCATACACTTCTTGACAAAGATTTGCATGCATATGGCATATGCAATGTGTACGTCTACCTCTCTCACAAAATAGACAGCATACCATACCATACCGTACCATAGACGAATATATTAATATGTTAATATGCCAATATAAATATGCCAATATAATATATTCGGCTATGGTTTTTTTATGTATAGCGCTCGTTGGCTCCAACCTCCATGGAGCCTTATAAAGAAAGAAGAAGAAGATATTATATTTTTATAAAGATTTAGTAACGACTAGCTAACCTGGCGACCTTCGCACCGCCTGTTTTTTTTCCGTTAGTTATAGTTCTAATAGTTATTAAAGATAATTTATAATACTATACTACATAGATAGATATTCTGCTATTCGCGGCGGAAATTCAACAAATCAAAGATCATAAAAATCAGTTCAGCCGTTCTCGAGTTATGAATGGTGTATCTAGTATAGTATTATCAGCGAAATGTTATCAAGAGGGAATCCTCCTTCCTCCGAGAGTATTATAATTATTATCCTTGTCTAAACCGACTTTGTTTTATACAAAACTTGACTCAAGGAGGTTATTTGACTGTCAAATAACCTTGCATTATAGTACAACTAAACCTTCTTTCTAACTTCAGGCCGAAAACAAAAGAAAAATAAAACTTTCATTTTATTTTGATAATTTCCCGTTGTCAAAGTTGCCGACAAAAAATGCAATCACGTTACGAAAACTTGAAATTATTCCGAGTAATACATAACACAAATTAACATGGCAAGTTCCCCTAAATGTATGCATGGGAAGAGTAAGCTAGATGACGAGGTAATTATTCGAGGAGCTCACCTTTTAGGTCCCAGCATGGAGTCCAAATTCGACGAATTGAAATACGAAATAATTCACAAGATAGAGAAAGAACTCGCCGACTCACAAAACGCTAGAGATTACATATCTCAGAAGTATGACGAGCTTTGCAGCAAGATTCAGTATTTGACGGAGCTGGACGCTACCGTGACAGGATTCAGGAGCGATGTTAAAGCCATAGAGAAGCAAATAACCCATCTTTCGAACAGGGTGGATGACATTGAAAAGAGAACCATATGCAAGGAGTGTCCATCGCTTACTTCCTCTCTGTTTTGATGCAATAAAATTCTTGTAAGTGCAATCTATATTCAATATTTTTATTCTTTTACTTGAAGACAGTACCTACCTACTACGTACAGAAATTTCAGTCCCTTAAAAAATGTGTCTAAACGAAGATACCTTTGACTACAGTCACATAGGTACTCTAAAGAAGACACTGATACGTATTCAGGATTGAAACCATCGCACATCTATTGATGTCGGCGCCGCCGGCGCCGCCGGATTCTCAGTGCCGGTGGTCGTTGGGAACGATACTCTCGAGTTTGTTGACCATTATAGCTTGGACAGACTGTTCAGTTAGGTAGGTCCAACTTCGACAAAGATGTCGCCCAAAGATTCCTACTCGGATGGCCAGCGTAAAAAAAAAACAATAACAATTGTTCGGGAAATTGCTTAAATATTATCGTCCAAAATCCTGCAGTGCCTGAAGACATGAGTCTTCAAGCAGTGTGTGATAACAGTGTTGATATATGGAAATTAAACGTGGTCTTTGATTGCTGGCCTGTTAGAGAAACTCAGAGTCACACAACGGGCAATGGAGCTCTTTCCGATTGAGTTGTGTAAACTCCTGCTGGCTTTAAGCTCGTACCGGGCGCATAAAAGGCTAAGTAGTTAGGACACTGCTAACTACTACCTACCTAGGTACCTACTACATCATCAGGGCCAGGAGTTGCAAATAAAATTAGTTGCGAGAAATCTGTATCATTATTTATTTAGTATTGTTTCCTAAATTTCACATTTTTGTAGGTAAATCGATAAAATTAGTAACATTTTTCAAAATAATCTAATTAACTATTTGGCACATACCAATTCGTTCACAGTTATCTTGTACAACTAAATTCATAATTTTACTAAATGCTACGAAGATAATATTATAAAAATAACTAAAAAACTAATTATTATCAATTTAAATTGTTTTTCGTTCATTGTTATTCTTATCTAAACAGTTATAAACAAAAAGCAGAGTATTTTCGATTCCATGTTTAATCATGACTTCAATATTAAAATTATTATTGATTTGCAAGTTTGTTCTGAAAATAAATCTATTTACAGTAAGATTGACAAAATACTTAGCATAAAAAATTACATTCAATTCAATTAGGTATTTATATTATTTCTTTAGAATAACAGTGTTGTCGAAAGTTATAAAAGACTTAAAAAATATATGTGGTAATTACATCACCCACAGCATTATCCACTAAATGCTAATGTATAGTTACTCTTTGCTAGGATTTATTATCTTTAACACTATCACTAATAACTTAATAGCATAAAAAGAAGTATTTTCCGCGTTAAGTTCAAGATTACGCGAACATTTTGATATACATACGGGTTTCTTTATCATTTACAGACTTTTTGCTAAAGCATATATAGGTATATAAATGTAGACTACATTTAAGCAAAGCTGAAACGCTGAGCGTATTTTCGCAAAAAGCATACTGACATTAAAATGAATAAAATTGAACTCTATGCAATAACCCATCCGGATATAGTGTTATAGTTTCTCAATATAATTGTTACGAATATAGACTAAGTAGGCAGTTAAACTTAAAGTCATCAATCAAAATATACATTCTTACAATTTCTCTGTTACCTTTATAAACAAGCATATAAATTCATTATATATCTCACACAATATTTTCCCGTTTCTAATCTAAAAGCCTTAATCAACAATTTTATTAACACCTCATTAGAAAATATGAAAAATACAATAAACAATTATTTTTTTCCCATTTACTCTAAATATAGGCATATCCATTAAATCTATAAACATACAACCTTGCATTCGAAGAATTTGTACTCAGGTACCTTTATCAAAGTATTTTCCTTCAGTAAAGTAAAATAACTTAAGCTATGTACTTTGCCTTTGTTCCTACAAGGACATATTCCAAAAAACAGAAACACAACATTCAAATAATTATTAGACTTCTTACAAAATAGAACTACGGATTTACCTACTAACCAGAAAGGAGAACTATCTCCTCCAAGAACTGACTGGTCTATCATCTATTATTTTAATTCTCAATGTTCGCAACAAATGGGAAATTGTATTTTATATTATTTGTCTTTTAAAATATGATCTCATAAGGTAAAATATACAATGACTCTTTTAAACATTTCTAATTTCAAGTGTACAGTCATGGTCATAAAGAATATATCCTTTTAGGCATCTCTAAAGTTATATGACATACATTATTTTGTTCTTCATCAATCGTTGGTAAAAAATCATTATAACAGACTTCACACAAATTACATTTCACATTCTCTTCCCGGCTAATATAGCCTGAATCTGCGACACAGTCTTCCCTTTCGTCTCCGGAATTAAAAAGAACACAAAGAACACACAAGCTACCATAAACGCTGCAAAGAACCAGAAGCAAATATAAATTCCTAACGCATCCTTCATGATGGGGAAGCATAAAGTCACAACGAACACCAAACACCAGTTCGTGATCACGGTAACTCCAGTGGCTGTACCGCGGAATTCAACTGGGAACAACTCGGCCATCATCATCCATGGAATGGGACCGAAACCCATCGAAAACGATATAATAAACAGGACAAGGCAAACTAAAGGCAGCCAGCCAAATGCAGCCACGTTAAATTTATCAGCTTGTAGTTTGAAGTAGATGCCAAGAACGACCAAGCAAAGACCCATGATGATACAACTTTGGAGGAGCAAGATTCTGCGGCCGGCGCGTTCTACGAGTAAAGAGCTGACGTATGTGGCGAGGGTTTGGACGACGCCGACGATGATAGTAGCAATGACAGAGGGGATGGTGGAGCCGGCGGATTGGAAGATGTTGTTGGTGTAGAAGATGACAGCATTGATGCCGCTGAATTGCTGGAAGAACATAAGGCCCAGGCCGCAGATGAGCGCCATGCGGGACGCTTTGTTGGTCACCATGCTGAGGACGCCGGCGCGCTGTCGCGCTGCGTCATCCACCTGAGAACAAAACATATAATTAAAATTAATTTGTCAGTTTTTCGGTTTCAATCTCAGTATCAACGGGGCTAACTCCGTGCCCTAAGACACGGGGTCTGTAAGGGAGTCCGACGATTACTCATAAGTTTCCTTGATTCGCCAAATTCGTTGGATCGTTAGTTTCATTCATCGATGTCATATAAATCTTCAAATCATCACCAATCGTCCGTCTGGCCAAGTTCCTGGACTGATCACTTACGTAATTTATAGTTGAGTGAGTGCAGACACAGAATCAAAAATAGACTTTCAAAACGAGTTTTTCAAATTATAGGTAGTGGAACATTCCTAGTTCCACTATACTAAGATAAAATTATGAGGAAGGGAATCCTTACATCCTTCTGCATGTCTTCAAGCTCAGCGCTGAGGTCAGCATCAGGGCCGCGCAGCCAACGTAGGGACTTCTCCGCGTCACGGCGTCTGTTCTTACTGAGCAGGTACTGGGGAGTTTCCGGCATCCACCTGGAATTTACATATCACGTATTCTATATAATTTATAGCCTCTGTGGCATATCATTATTTAATCATAGTTGGAGATAATGGCAAATACGCGGGAGATGATTGTGAACTGAAAACGCCAAACACAAAAAGAAAATGACCCTGAAACTGAACTGAAACTGAAAACGTCAAACACAAAAAATAAACCCCATGACTTTCCTTGTTTTTTATTTCTTCCCTTTGATTTAAATCTTGATTTGTGAAGGTAATATTGAGAGGAAACCATGCTATGGTTGATATATTATTTACCTTGGCTTACTCCGCAACTCTGTATTCAAGTTAGATCTATTGGAAACCAAAGTCTGAAGTCTGTTCCGAAAGTATTACTAGAGCCACTTCTTTAGGTGCGCTCCATGTAATTTTTCTAATACTTACCAGTATTAAAGTAATAATAAGTACATGCATATTACTCCAGTAGCATCTGATCCAATTAGTCGAATTCAGCGTTTCGGGCTCAAGCATAAAATGGACCAGCCATGAAAAGAGTGTCATCATCATTGGCGTTTCCATCTACACGAAACCATTTAGTAGCGGCACCAGCGCTCATGGATAAATAAGCCTTATTCTGAAGCCACAGATGCAGTCACATTTATTCAGATATATTACGAAGAGTGTGGCAGTTGGTTATAAACACAAGGTTGTATTTTCCCATGCTTGTGAGCTACCCGAGCAAACCAAGCGTAAATACTATAGGTATGCATACCAAAACACAGCAACCAGCAGCGGCGGTATAACAGCAGATACGATGGACAGGGTTTTCCAATGCGTCCAGCCTCCCACCACGAAGGTGAAGAGGATGCCTACAGTGAGAAATAGCTGGAAGAACGCGCCCAGTGACCCTCGAATGGAAGTCTCTGCGATCTCGCCGATGTACATGGGAGCCGCCACGCAGATGCCTCCTGGAAATGATATAAAGCTTAATTAGGAAACCATTAATAACACAAGACTGCAATGATCATTCGTTTTAGATAGAATACAAAGACATTGATGAGAAGATTGGTAAACTGACGAATCACCCGAAACCACCCGAAACCTAACTAGTTATAGCATCGTAGCGTTTATCTACAAGAGTTAATTTATGAACGTCCACATAAAGTACAAGTACATTTGCGCTCGTGTATAAATAGGTAAGCCTTTCTGGAGAGGTGCGGTCAGGGTTGTTGTGTAATTGGTGGCAATCAAGGTACATCACAGGTTTTGATTGTAAGCTAACCTTTAGCAAGAACGTGAACAAAACATGTGTTCGCATTGTATTATTTTATCGAAACTCCATAAAAGCCTCATGTAAAATCTTTATCCCTTGAATTAATCTAGTATTATTTGGAATTAGATAAGGAGTTGTGGCTTGATTATCTTGACTGGCTTGTTCGTCAGTATATATAAACAAGAGAAGATTATTTAAATACTCAACATTGGCAAAATACACAATATGCAATGCCAAATAATCGCCCCTAGAGGAAGGAAGGAAGAATATCATTGACACACTCGTGTTAGAAGTACTAAAAGTAAGCCTGAGTAGCTAACCCTAAAGTCAGTGTTAATGTGCCGTCCGAATGCCTCTAAAAGTCAAGGCCTCTTAGCGGTTATTGTTATAGAGATAATGTAAATGCCACTCACATAGTCATCCATCTGTAGACTGACCGGAACGTCCTTTGCTTAACATCAGTAATCATTTAGAACCATCTAGTCGAGCTATATACGCCATGAGCGTATTAACAAAGAGACAAACATATTCCTCGATCAAGTCCACGCACCAGTAGCAATTCCAGCGAAGAACCTCGCAGCAATGAGCATCCCAGCTCCATTCGCGAAGATGGTGAGCAGCCAGTTCAGCATGAACGGTATAGCCAGAATGAGGATAGTGGGTCGACGGCCAGCCCTCTGAGCGAGCACTCCAACTGGCAGGGCTGACATCGCCGCACCGATGGCCAAGATCGAAGACACGAGGGAACCTGAAAAAGAAACGGATTGGACGTTATGTTTTCACAATTTTAAACGTCTAACAACAACACACATACAACAACATCGGGTAACATCGTTCTACTAGTGTTATTTAAATATATATTTTTTCTAATGATACGGCCCTTTCGTGTATCGTTTCGAGACATCGTTTTTTGTCGTTCTGTGTTACGCCGCGCCTTATAATATCCTAGCTTGGCCAGTGGTGTAGTCGCCTTATGGAAAATCCCGCTAGAGAGTATTACATGATTTGCTAAAACAACAATTAAAACAAATCCTCCCGTCTGCTAAATAAATCGATAATTTACCAGTGACGTCACATGCGCCAGCGGCGACGGCGCCCTCTGGCTTTTGTCCAAGTCGTATTGTTTTGAGCTAAGTAGTTGCATGTGGGCGCGTCACACGGCCGAGTGCGTTTCAGGACCGAGACGTTTTCAATGGGAAACGTGATATGGGGAAAGAGAATCTAAATAGAACTTAGGATGCAAGTATGGCCGCTCTGGTATCTCGCATAGAACGCGCGGTCGAGAGTCTCGCGTATTGAACGCGATTTACGCGATCGTTAAATCGCGTGACTGCATCTGGACGGAAAGTATGGATCTCAAGTACCCCACAATCGCGCGTGAATCGCCTATTTTGAACACTAGACAGTGTTGCCATGCCAAACCAAACCATTTTAGGAATAAAAAAGTTAGTGCGTATCAATACGGAGGGCACCAGTGTAGAATAGGATAGAATAGTATATTTTTATTGCCCCTCGCTTCCCACGTACCTACAGCTACTGTTTAGAGAGTGGGTGTTTCCGGATAGATACAATCTGAATGACTTCAAGCCGCGCATGAATCAGATTATTATAGGGTGGACTTCGCAACAGCAAAATTTACGCGGCACGGATGAATTGGTAGTGTAGAACGTTATATAATAGACAATTCTAAAAAAAAAAACTAGGTAGAAGAGGTAAAACCTATATGGAGCAATAAATATTTCTTGATTAGGATTTCAGTTAATTAGGAAAAAAAATGTTTTAAACTAAAAAAAAAAAAAAAAACATTCGTGAGTGCGCTATTCCCCAAGCCGTGCCAAGCGTGGGGATTATGGCAACACCCCTCTATAAAGGGGGGAGGCCTTCGGCCAACAGTGGACGTTTTATGGCTGACGACGAGTGCGCTATTTGTACTACGTTAATTTGTTTAGTATCCATTATGTTCTTTAGTAAATGGTATTCTTTTAATGCTAGTTTTCGTCCTAGATTTTAATTCCGGTGTTTTCTTTCGGTTGATTCGGTGGCCTAAACTGTTGACCGAATTGATAAAAATTCACCGGAATAATAAAAAATATCATTTCGGTGAGTGTTATGAATTTCGGTGGATAAATGTTTCATTTCCGTGGATTGATTTATCATTTCGTTTGTAAATTATGTCTTTTCGGTGAAAATTCAAGAGAGAATGCAGCTAAATTTTTAATAATCTTTGAATGCATTTTCTAATGCTCCAATGATTCTGCACTTTACGCGATATGCTATAAATTAAAACAAACTACTACGAGATATGGAATCAGTAAAAAAAATAAAGTGCCAGTTGTAATCAACGTTGTTATGCTAGGATTTTATAAGCGTTGTGTATGTGTGTTAGTGTCGTGTGAGTTAATATTTGAAAATGTGACTTCAAGTACTTCCTCTCTTTCATCTCATTTAGTCGTTAGTTCTTAAAACAAATGTAATTTTTCAACTTTTTCTTATAATATAAGTTTGCATACGTTTTCGGCGGTTTTTAATTTCGGAGGGTAGGTTATTTCATTTCCATGGCTAATTATTTCATTTCGGTGAACGACTGCTTCATTTCGGTGCCATCAGTTTATTTAACTCGTATATCTCAGAAGTTTATTACGATATTCTGATAGCATTAACTATGAGCAAGAACAATATCAAGAATTACAATAAACCACAATCTAAATTTGAAAAAACTCAATAGTAACAAAGTTCACCGAAATGAGACAAAAAAACGGCTATTTTGAAATTCACCCTTTAGCAAGCGACTGATGGTAGTCAAACGCAAGCCAAACATACAATAAAATAATTCATATACTAGACATTTTTATAATTCTTACAAAACAAAGCACAATTACAGTTTCCAACCTTTGTCCGTTTATCTCGGTAGAGAACCTAAACGAGACAAAAGACTTTCTCCAGTATCTATAGCTTTTATTTTGATGTCTTCTCTAAGATAACTAAATATAGATATAACAAACAAGGATGCTTACATCCGCCGAACAATTTGCCCAGTTACTCGGTCCAACAACTCAAACATTATCTCATTGCTTTTCTCGGCCAATGCCAACATGCAGTTTCCTTTTAAATATTCAGAGAGTCTTTGTCATGAAACAACGACTAAAAATAATCTACTATTGCGTTTCTTCGTACCACGATTCATATAAAGTCAAGAAACGTAGAAAATATTTTTGTCCGTAGGAATAAGAAACTATAGTAACTTTAGATGGTGAACTACCTGGTGAAAAGCAAAAGTCGCATTGTCGCGAGACCTAGAAAATGTAAATTTTGTCAGATGGCATAAAAAATTCAAATGTAATTCAAAGGAACCAAAAACCAAAGTAGGTACTTTAGCTTGATCTAAGTACATGAAACACCAAATTTTTTACTAATTGTGACTTTTGTTTTCAATTAATTAATTAATTTATGTATTGCCAATGCAAACATTACATAAAGTTTTAGAAACTAGAGCATGGTACATAGATCCTGTTAGGGCGCTGCAATTAACTAAAACTAACTACAATAGTAGAGGAACTTTTTTTAACTTTTAGACTAGTTTAACAGCACATCGCTTCGGTCAAAACAGACTTGTCGCCTAGCGTAAAACTGATGAATGTAGGGTACTTAGGTATATAAAAATAACAAAAAAAAAGCAAAAAAAATTAATAGGTTGTAAACATAGTTGCATTTCTTAGAACAAGTTGTACCTACTTTCCACTACTTAAGGTAAATTTATACTAAGCATTTATAATGTATAAATAAATAATATTATATTTAAGTATTTAAGTCTGTCGAAGCATATTAGTTACCTACGTAAGTAATTTATTAATAAGAAATTTTATGTAATTTCTTATTGAGGAAATAAAAATTCTTTTACCCGAACTATGCATATTACAAATATTTGAAAGTACCTATTATCACAATAAGTTACATGTAGTAGTTATTACCTAATTGTTTTATCTACTTAAATAAAGTATTTTCTAATTTAAAATTATCAACAGATATAGTTCTACTTAAGCTTAATAAATTATACATAACTACAGTGTTAAATAAAACATACCTATCTATTTTCTACCACTTATCTTCCATAAAAATCAGGAATTTATAGAAGATATTCCATAAATTCTTGGATGTTGTAATAGGCCTTTTCTATAAGTATGGACCTCAACAGAACAAAGTATTCTATGATCCCATTGTTTTCGTATTAAATCGTCATGACTTCTCTGAAACCGTATTTTATCATCAAATCCAGTTTGCTAACACCCGAATACTGAAACGTCACTCAGGTGACCCACTCAACTGAGCGCTACTTAATTTTAAGAGGCCATTAAATTTAACTGGAATTTTCAAACGCCACTCAAGAATTTTAAGACCATGATCAGCTGAGCAGCCTTCAAGTTTTCTATAAATGGCAACATTTACTTAAAAATTACGTTTTCAATTACAATTTTTATTATTTGTTATAGCTATTTCGTTTTACGCAGTAACGTTTAACAAACAAATAATAGAATTTATAGATTAGATATATAAACTGTTTTAAAATTTAATTTGTATTGTTTTGTCTTAAGAGTTATTAAGAATTTACTTAAGAATTATCTCTTACGGTTGAATTTTTACAAGTTGAAAATTGATAATACTGTGTTGGCAATTTGTGTTTTTAGCGTATTTTTCAGCGTGATAAAAAACGGAACGTAATTTTTCATTCAATGGAGGCTGTCACGTACGGTAACGTCAATGTCATTCTTTCTAATCGGCGGCCCTAATTATTAAAGAAAAATCGTTATTATAATTTATAATTACATTTAAAGCAATATTTTAAAGTTAAATTACATACTGCGAAACCAGAAAGAAAATTCTTAATTCAACGACATACATTGGAAATGGAACTGCTAAGAATAAAAATTTATAAAATCAGTGCTACAAAGCGCATAGTCTAGCTCGATAGTAGGTACTCGTAGTATTTTATCTTAATGTAGATTGGTTTGCTATATTAAATAAAAACAAATTTTAATCTGTAAAATATGTATTTTCATTAACACTAACAGTAAAATTTTCATTTCCTGCATGTGATCCAAATTCATGCACTGAATTCATTTCAGTGGTTTCCAAGAAATCATTTTCTTCCACAAAATCTTGCCTAGACAGAGCAATGTTGTGCAGTACTGTACATGCCACAATAATATTAGGGATATTCAATTTTACCTGGAGACCAATCTGCAGACAAGGAAATCTTTTTAACACTCCGAAGAGCCTCTCTACAGGGTTTATTGTGCTTATCTGAGCCCGATTGTATGCTTCTTCAGCTGGGGTGGATGGGTTTGAAAGGGGTGTTAGCAAATAGTTACGACACGGATAACCACTATCACCCAACAAAACCATATTTCCATAGTCCCCACGTTCCAGCTGTGTCCATAATGGAGAGTCATTAAAAATGGTGCTGGTATGAACTGAGCCCGGCCATCTTGCTATAATGCTTCTTACCATCAGTCTTGTGTCGCATTTCATTTGAACATTCAGGTAGAAGAAGCTTTTTCTATTACGGAATGTTTCTGCTTGCCTTCCACCTGACTACTACCTACTAGGTAGGCATATCATAGTTATTAGCAACAAACAAGTAGGTAGTCATACCAGGTGAATTGATTTTTATTTGTGTGCAGTCCACAGCACCAATCACTCGAGGAAACCCTGCGATCGCCAAAAAACCATTTGCAATTTGGTGTTGCTTGCTTGTGGTGGGCATTTTTATGTAATTGTTTTTTTAGTTTCGCCAGCTCTGGTGCTACTCGGTGGACAATACATTGGACAGTTGGTTGGTCAACATGAAAATATATGTCTCCGATGACCCTCTGGTAACTGCCAACAACTTTTTTGTGGCAAAAAAACGCAGTGTGATCAGTAACTGATCAACTAGTTGGATTGCCTGATTTCGCCTTGTGAGAGGCTGGAGGTTCTCTCCAAATAAAGTACATAAGTATAACACCGTTTCTTTGCCGAGCCGGAACCGCATCCTGAATTTTTCTTCATTATACTTTTCAAAGGCGTTTAGGTTCGGTTCATTTCTTAGACTAGTGAAAGCCACTTCTTCATCATAAAGCGAAGATAAAGATGAAAGAGGCATTTTTCGTCATTCAATATCCAACCTGAGACTGGTCGCAAGCACTCTTAGATTTAACGGCCCCTCAAAGCATGTAAGCGGGACTTAAATAGCTGTCAAACGTTAATTAGCGTTTGTGAATACCATTTCTTTAATTAAGTGGCACTTATAATAATGCCATGTTAAATTTAAAGTCACAATTTAACTAGCGTTTCAGTATACGATTCTCAAGGATAACAGGGTCTCAAATGTTTGACGAAAACTTAAATATTTGATTGGCGTTTCAGTATTCGGGTGTAAGTAAACAATAATTCTACGAGTCTATTGCTAATCGTTCGATCAGGTTTTGTACACTAAAACCGACGCAAGCCAGTTTTATCCCAAATCACGGTCATTCTATTCTTGCCAAAGAAAAAATAGATTTAGTTGTTATCATCACAAGATTCGCTTACGCTGTAAAAATGTAAACAACGAGAGTGTAAGTAAATTATCAAATGGTTGAGAAATTAGAAACGAAAGTATTTTTAGCTTCGGATAAACAGGATGCTTTTATGCTCTCGATTTATTGGTTTCAAAGACGCATGCATGACGTAGGTTTTGGAATTGCAATGAAGAAAAATAATGGGTAAACCAAGTCAGTGAAAATGCCGGCCTTTATTAGCATCACATGTTTTATTAAAATGTAAACATTTCATTACGACAAGCTGTATTAGTATTTGTTTTAAATCTAATATTATTTTTATAAATATTTCATCACGCCATTCTTCATTTTGAGTGGTAAATTATAAGTAGGTACATGATTATACGAAAAGAAAGAAAGAATGAAAAGAAACGGCTCAATGTATTCAGTAAAGCTTTATCTTTTAAAAAATAGTTACAAAAAAAATAGTTTTAATATCAGCCATATTGGATTTACTGTGACGTCATATCCTGTGACACGCGGGTTCCTAACACACGTATGAACGGATCATAGCAAATGTGTAAATAGTTTAGAACGATACGCGGAAACAAATAGACATACATACACCCTCTTTTTGCGTAATCGGGTAAATATGAAGTATTTAAATGAATTAATCTATGAACGGCAGGCATTTCATATTTTTACAAACGTAACACGTTTCTTTAAATACCAAACGTTGTTGCCAAATGTTTGGAGGTGTGTGCCTCAGCCGTCAGCGACGTAAATAAATATAAAAACCGCATGACTAGAATACTTGCCAACCCCGCCCACGAAACTGATAGCTTTGTGACGTACTTAACTGGGTTCAAAAATATAGGTGCTGTGTTTTATGCGACAAAACTTTCGATCCTATAGTCTGAAAACTCATGTATAAAATTTAAACCAGTTCTTCTGGGAACAGCAGCCGCCGACGACAAAAAAAACTATGGAATTGTAGTAGGTACCAAGTTCAAGATTAGTTGAAAAATACGTCCAGAACATCCAGAGAAAAAATATATATGTTGGTGGACATTCCAAACAGCGTCATGTTTTACCTATTTCACCTATTACGGGAACCAGTTAACCTGATACAATACAATAATTTTATTAAAAAAATATTAAAAAAAATTACACCCTCCAAAAACCCGCTCCGCCAATAGCATTTTTTTTTTCAAAAACAAAAATAGCCAGTGGCTCTCTGGATGATGTAAGGATTCTATAACGATACCCCAAACGTCCAAAATCAGTTCAGGCAAAAAATAATAATTAAAGAAACTTACATACAGACAGACATGAACACTGAAAACATACTCCTTTTTTGAGCAGTCGTGTAAAAAGATTTGAGTAAGCCTTTTATAAGAAAACTATTTTTGCCATTTTATCATTTTTAGTTCTTGTAAAGACTTCGCTCGCTTCGTTCGTTCGGTCAATCACACTATAATAATAATTGTCTGAATCTATTCATTTAGACATTTTTGTTATATTTTTAAGGGATTACTCACGTCTAATTACCACCAAAACCGTGGAGTTAAACTGTTACTTTGTATCAAAAAAGTTCAACAATACTGAATGGTATGTACTATGAATATAGTCATCATTAAGAACAACTTTTACTACGGGCCCAAACATGAAATCGCAAAAGAAAACCAGCTGTTCCATACAAAAAGTTCATTGACCTTGGACAAAATGTATGGAACAGCAGATATATTTTTCGCGATTTCAGTGGTGGCCCCATAGTAAAAGTTGTTCATAATTATGAGTACATAAATACCCTTCAGTATTGTTGAACCTTTTTGTTACATGTTGTACATATAAAGTTGGAGTATTAAAAAAGGGTTGACCAATTACAACATTAAATGAAAAAAAAATCTTAGACATCACCCGCATAATATGCATTGTTAGCCCGCATAATATTGTAATACCTACAAGTTCGACTAATTTGTCGCAACGTGCTACGTTTTCCTTTAAAGCCGTCACACACGATGAAGATGCTATAATATTTCATGTTATCTTAGAACATAGACGGCCTTTAGATGTTGAGTATTTAAAGTTCGATAACAATTACCTATTATCAGTTCATATATTATATGTTCAACGTCTAAGGTATTTATTATTACAAATAGTAATAGTCTAATATAAGTATTATCTATTATATATATTATATTGATCACCAATTCTAATAGTTGGACATAACTCAGGAACTTGTAAATGTGCGTTGTATATTATATTGATATGTCAAGGATATATTATGCTACTGCACTAGATACTTAAACATTACGATAAAACATGTCACAGAGGGTCTAGACTCTTAGATATTGGCCATTGACTGTCTTGTAGGTCAGTTGGTAGCATGACTGCCTTCAGAGTAGTAGGGCGTGGGTTCGATCCCCACCCGGGACAAACATTTATGTGACGAACATTGTTCTGCGTCTGGGTGTGTAGTATGTAGGTATTATAAGTATGTATTTACAAAAAAGTAGTATATAGGTATTCTATCAGCTATCTGGTTTCCATTATACAAGCTTTTCTTAGTTTGGGGCTAAATGGCGCTGTGTAAAAATGTCCATCGATATTTATTTATTTATTGGCTCGAAATATAGATGACGAGAGTGTAATGTACTTCACGTGCCAATAGTAGCGTCTAAGGGAGTGCATTGCACTCCGTTTTATTTAGACTAAGTTACACTCCGTTACGGTTACGTAGTATGTATAAATAGATATCATAAAAAATAATATAGATATATTATATATTATAATTGATCAGAGAGCACTTACCTTGGCCAAATAATAAGTTTGGCCATTCAGCGTGGTAATGTCGCTAGCTTTTTAGGTACCCTGCCCGAAGACAGTGACCTTAATGCAGTTTTTTACCTGTAGATTATAGTTTTGGATAGTTCAGGATAGGTATTTAATTTTATTATTTTGTTTTGTATATAGTTCTTAATTTTATTGTTTTAAGTATATCATCATCATCATCATCATAATCAGCCTGTCATAGTCCACTGCTGGACATAGGCCTCTCCCAAGGCACGCCACTCAGCCCGATCTTCAGCTATCCGCTTCCAACCACTGCCAGCTGTCCTACGTATATCGTCACTCCACCGAGTCTCAGGACGTCCTACCCTACGTTTGCCGATACGTGGCCTCCACTCTAGAACACGTCTACCCCAGCGGTTATCGGTTCTGCGACAGATATGACCAGCCCACTGCCATTTCAGTTTACTAATACGCAATTAATAATACGTAATTAATTTGTAATTTGCAGTTTAAGTATATATTTTACCCCAATGTGTATAAATGTAAATAAAAAGCTAAAATAAAAACATATATATGTAAAAAATAATAATTGTAGAAATAGAAAAATTTGAATTTTAAAAATGTTATTTGCCGTATTATGCTATATAAACTACACAAACGGTTGGCCGAGGTAAGGGAAACGTTTATTTTTATCAGTAACACAGAATAAATAATAGTATGTCGGTAAGTAGAAAACAAGTGGCACGCTTGAAAAGACTATGAGGGATGATATGACTATAATATATCTATTTCGATCAATGTCTGTGGTCTACCTAGTTTCTGGCATAAAAAAAATTGAAAATAACGCCCGATATCGAAATTTTTGGTGTCCCAGTTTTCATACATTTTTACGTAATTTTCGTAAATTATTTTGCTAGACGCTCTGTTTCATTGTCATCTGCGCCACAGTAGCCACTTTAGCCCCGCTAATACGCGGACCGAAATAAACCACTTCCTCCCCGCAGCGGCACGTAAAATCGTATACACACCACGGGAGCAAGTAAAGAAGCATCAGATCTCATGCATATTCATGAGATCTGAGACATTATTTCCTTTTGCTCCAGGCGGCGCGGCGGCACAATACCGTAAGTTATGGCGTTCTTTAGAGGCCTGTGTTCAGCAGTGGACTTCGAAAAGCAATATTAATTTTATTTTATTGTGTAAGCTCTAGCAAATAGACATTCAAGGTCTCAAGTTTTATGTTCCTCGGCTTCGCCTCAGTCCACATTTTAGCGATCGTCCACCAAAAACTTAACATCCTATCACAAGAATATTATCGTTTTGATAAAATGTACATTAAAATAGGTAACAAATAAATATTTCAGTTCTAACGATAGATAGGAATACATGGTGACATTGAATTCATGGGCAGTCTTGGGAGGTCATTCAACTCATTATAATGGACAACACCATGAAGCCAACCCTAACGAAGCGGAAGAAAAATTAAAAATGCAACAACACACAACAACATGTATGGAGTAGCTGTTTTTTTTTTTACGATTTCCGCGTTGATTTCTTTGTAAAATTGTTCATTAGTTCATTACGATGAGTTTAATGACCTCCTAAGATAATGCCAATGAATTCAATGTCATCCTGTATATAATTTAAACATTATAACGAAAAAAAACTGTACTCACTCTCTTTAGTATCCAACAAGAAGTCAGCCGGTTGGCACAGACTGTTGACCAAAGTCGGTCCATATAAGTCGGTGCTTGCGTTAACAACAAGCACTGTGTTGTTGTTGACTGGGCAGCTTGTGTCGTTGCTGACTTTACTGGCATCCCAGGGTTCTAGCTGTGGTAAGGCTGGCGACGTCCACGCGAGGATTGTGCCCGCTATCACGGCGCCGATCGCAGCTGAAAACAAGAATCGTTGTTTGATTCAGAGGCGGATTAAATGTCGACAGCGCTCTTGGATAGTACCTCATCGGCGTCCCTCTGGAACCTGGCGCCCATAAATTGTCTTGCAAATTGTTACAAGTAAAAGAGACGTGGTTTGATTGGGTAGTTATCGGTAACATCATAAACAATTTGAAGACGATTGATTTTCGTTTAATAACTTCCGCCCGTGCCCCTTGGCACGTGCCTAGTTTGCCTTACGTATAATCATTAATCCGCCACTGGTTTGATTGCAGATAGAAATTACAATAGTTACCTTATTATAGAAGTAAATAGTTACCCTTATTGTAAGAATCGTCGTTAGACTGGAAACGATTTTTTCTGGGTATTTTCACTAACATTTACCTACTCAACTTTTTATGGCTTTGACCGATAGTCTGAACAAACTTTAAATTAGACAAAACCTCATTTGATTTAGAACGTTGGTCAATATTAGATTGTTAAACAAGGGGCTAAAATAACCCATTTATACGAGGTAGCTTTAGCGAGGGAGTAAAAGAAACAGAGTTATAATGGGTTTTTAGCGCCGTGTGTAACTACTATTCACTACGATTGCGAGAAAATAAAATAATTAAAATACCAAAATACGTGACTTTGACGGCAACAGATTGAAAATAATTTATTTTCCTTTCTCTACCATCTGCAAATTAAAGTCTCCATCACTATATAGACGATGACATTTTTAGTAATTTTTTTTCTTTACTTTAGCCCTTGGAGCAAGATTTTACTTTAGCCCCTAAAGCATGGTTTGCTATTTTAGCCCCACTTTAGTGCTCTATAATGACGGACTTTTTGAGCAAGAACCGTGAAAATCACTTTTGGTAATTATAACGTTAACGTCAAAACCCGAAAAATCATTCAAATAATTTCTTTTGTTGGGGGGTTTGTTTTTTTTGTCGCAATCAAACTCTGGTTTTGACGGACATCGCCGTCGGTCAAACAATTTTTGCCCGATTTTCTCAGACAAAAGTGGTTTTCACTGGTTATGAGTTTTGACTGTAACACATAAGTGGCGAGAAGACCGTGACGTTCGCCTGGTGGTAAGCGTCACGTCTGCCCTTAACAGTAGCAGTACCAGAATTTTAAACTTGCGAACAAAATCCTGCGCCGCACTATCTATGTATGTATGTGTGGCTGCACTGCACTGCGCTAACGGATCTAATGACCACATTAGCTACTAATTTCATTCCGCTACCTACCTACTCCTACCTTGGCACTAGCGCTGCAATCCCGTTTTTAGATTAGATAGTTATGCGATGTTAACAACCCTAAAACCGTGGCGCGTTGCCAGCACGCCCGCCAGCTGTCTAAATACAAATGTGGAATACCATACCATAATACATCAGTCTGAGTTCGATTTGGGTATGTCCTTAAACTGCAACCATACCCACCGGAGGACGGGCAGCAGCGTCCTCTTGGTTAACGGTGGTGACCATTCTGCGATCCCCAAGCCGCCTGCCAAGCGTGGGGATTATGGCAAAATCCTCTATAAAGGGGGAGGCCTTCGTCCAGCAGTGGACGTTTTATGGCTGACGACGACGACGAGTTCGATTTAGACAATCCTTTTATACAGAGTGTAAGCTTGGGATGTACTGCCGAAATGGGGTCATTGTACTTATCATTATCATATAAATGTAAAAAATGGCCAACAGCTATCAGCTGTTCCATACATTTTGTCCAAGGTCAATGAAGTTTTTGTATATTACATATATAGTTGTTTTTTTTTGCGATTTCAGTATTGGCCCCATAGTAAAAGTTGTGCGTAATGGTGAGTACAATGGTACCCGTAGGATAACGGTGTTCAAACTATAAGCCTGTATTAGTCACTTCCAGTGATTAAGTACAAGAGCTGACTCCTTCAAGGTCACTCCTCTAGACGTGTTGGTCCTCTTCGGATACAGAATTCTTCACATGGTTCAACAACAGCCAGAAGACATACACTGCTGGACGAAGACCTCCCTCTTCTTGGGGATCACAGAATGCTCCCCACCGTTAATCAAGAACGTCACTGAACTCTTAAAATGGTAGGTACCTGCAACGGCTGCGATGTACTGGTTCTTCTTCTGGGTTTGTCCGCCCTTCTCCTGGACGGAGAGCATGTGCATCGTCGGCTTATCCATGGTGGCTCGCTACCGGTCCGGTGGCACCCTGGAACAAGGAACAACCACCATGACATATTTGTTTTACTCAGATATTGATAGATAGAGATTTGACATCTAAGATCTCAGCGACGAGCACAGTGCATTGCAGCGCAGGATTTTATTCGCAAGTTCACAATTCTCGCACTGCTATTGTTGGACAGGTGTGATGCTTACCACCAGGCGAACGTCTCGCCTCCTTCCCCCAAGGCCTCCTTCGTATGGGAAATGTCCTAAGCCTTTCCTTTAAACACAGACTTCGGCAGATAGTTCCACGTGATCTCTATGTGAATAGAAACGTGAAGTTGTATGATTTCCTTACATCTTCCACAAATGTATGGAAAGGCAGGATTTCGAATTTTTGGATTGGTCGCATAGAAAAAGTGTTCACATGATGAGTACCTACTTTCTGTAATACCGTAGTTCCGACTACCTTCGAGTGTTTCCGTGTCCTGGACCTGGGTATGTCCTAAAACTACATTCAGAACTACCGGAGGACGGGCAGCAGCACCCTCTCGGTAACAGTGGCGAAAATTCTGATGTGATCCCCAAGCCGCCTGGCAAGCGTGGGGATTATGGAAACCCCTCCTAACTAAGGGGAGACCTTCGTCCAGCAGTGGACGTCTTCTGGCTGATGATAATAGTTCCGAAGAAGCCCCGTGTACTTATCTACCTAGATACTTATAGCTATCAGTAACCTGTACAAAAGACTATACAAATCCACCTTTACAATTATACTTCGTCGTCGTCGTCAGCCATAAAACGTCCACTGCTGGACGAAGGCCTCCCCTTTTCTAGTGGCGGCTTGAGGATCGCAGAATGGTCACCACCGTTAACCAAGAGGACGCTGCTGCCCGTCCTCCGGTGGGTCTGGGTGCCGTTTAAGGACATACCCAGGTCCAAATACTTACAATTATACTTAATATATACTTGTTATACTTATTATATACTCAATTATACTTATTATAATATATAATAATTATAATTGTAAAAGTCGCGGGCAACCGGTGGATGCAAATGGCAGGTTGTCGTACAGTGTGGCGGTCTAAGGGAGAGGCCTTCGTTCAGCAGTGGACGCCTCCGGGCTGATGATGATTATAATTATGGGTATAAATAATTTATTAATTATTGTACTCATTTCGAAGCAAATTATTGCTCGCTGTGTAAGTAATCCCACAAAAATTGGTTTTAAACCCACACTAAGACACTCATCATCGTAATGATGTACCTAGTCAACTAGTCAGTATCCTTGAGAAGTGTTAATGTGTGCTAACCTGTCGCTAAACCGCATGTTAATATGTTGTGGTTTCCTCCTCTCTATATCTACGTTTTAGAAATACAAATAATCAGTCATGTCTGATTTAATTAGTCTTCTGTTGAACACTTTGATTATATACCCAGCCAGAGCTAGATCCTCCAAGGTTGAACATATAGAGAACTTAGAGCAATGAACTATTTCATTAGGTACTTATAAGGGTATATATACCTTCAAAGGGCGGTTGGGTCATTATCCATGCTAACCCAGTCGCGGTTTGGTGGATTAAAAACTTTTTGCTATTTTTTTGCCACAAAACGACCCCAGCTCGGTAGTCATATCCATTTCTCTGGTAACATTGCCCTTCAAACCGAAACACAGTAATGCATAATACTTGCACCTTGGCAGTTGAATAGCAAGTCGAGGGCTTACCATAGTCACGAGTTTGTAAAAACCAATACCGCACGAGTGCCATACAACGTTTTACAACACATTTGCGAAAAAACAGATAACAGAAGTACTTTACAACAGAAAATGAGGCAAACTTTATTATTTTGTTTTTATTATATCGGACGGAAAGTCTCCACTAAATACCAAATTGACAATGGCAAATCCTCGAAGTGCTATGCTATGGCAGATTTTTTTCTTCTTTTCTCCTAGTAGAACCATAGTTCTAGAAATATAAAAAAAAAAAAAACAAAAGAGAAGAAAAAAATCTTCGTTCTAAAGTTCGTCTTCGTTGAAACGTTTGTAATATGAGTGTCTTTTCGTGTTGTTTCCAAAACTCCGAAGAAGCTTGTAGTAAAGTTGCCAAAAATTTACTAGAGCATGACTGGACTTGACTGTGACTTACTAAGTGTGATGTGATGTGACATCACTTTGACTCATTTGACTTGAAAATTATCAAAAACTTGATACAAATAAACACTTGACACTGGCAAATGCACAAAGTGCGACGCCATAATCCTCCTAGGAGGCAAGATGAAATGGCGCGAATTAACAAAGAGCGCTACGTGCGCGTGGTGAAAATTAGAAAAAAAAGAGAAAGTAGTGGTGAGAATTTCTTTCATCACATTTTCAGTAAGACAAACGTATTGAGCAAAAAAAAGCGCTTCCAAGGAGGTTCGATCATTTAGCTTATTTTTTCTCGTAATGTGAAACTCTATGGTGGAGTTCTTAAATTATTTTTATGGAAATAAAAAAAATACCGTAAAGTTTACGCACGGCGCTATACATGGGAGTGTGCGGTAAAATAGGTACTTAGCTGAGAGTACCTCTTTTACCGCACACTCCGTTGTATGGTGCGTAATGTTCAACTTTCGAACGATGTATACAAGCTTCGTAAATGCATTTTTCGAGCAAATGTGTTGTAAAGTAATTTTGTGGTTGTAACTGCAATCCTTCGGTTAGGTGTCTTATTGTCTTATTGCCTAATCATATCAATATACATTTACAGGGCTACACGAAGAGTGTACTGACCGAAAGGAGCTCATCGCATAGATGCATCGTTTTTTTGCGATTCCAGGTTAATGCATTCAAAAACAGTGGACCGTTTTGTCTTTAGATACGTTGGCTATGCATGTCTATACAGGGCGATGGTTTTGTTAGGGTGGACTATTTTAAACGATATATTAGTTCAGCGTAATTTTATGGTTTTCGAGGTATTTATAATTTTGAGGAAAATTTCTCAAAATTTCCCAGATATGTACCAAAACGTCTGACTTCTGAAAATACTATAAATACTGATAAGTAAACTATCTCTGAACAATTTTTTTTTTGGAAAAATAATAATGGGATTTAAAGATGTAGTCAATCAAAGAGGTTCACCACTAACCATCTACATTTTTACAGTAGGTACATAACGTAAGGTTTCATGTACAAAAGTGTGTAAATTACTGGGTGTGAAGAAATGTAACATCTAATATCTCAGGGTGACGAGCGCAGTGCAGTGCGGCGCAGGATTGTGTTCGCAAGTTCACAATTCTAGCACTGCTACTGTTAGTGGCAGGCGTGACGCTTACCATCAGGTGAAAGTCTAGCTCGTCTCGTGACTTGACAGTATAAAAATAAAAGAAACGTAACAATTCGTGTTTCAAGTTACAAAACAGCGGAGTCAAGCAGAGAAAAACGTAATGAAAGCCGTATCTTTAGTCGAAAGGTTCCTTCTAGGTAAGCTTGCTCCATCCTAGATTATTTTATTTTATTTCCTGGTTTATTTTATTCTACTATTCCACATTGCTCACCTGCGTGAGTGGGCATTGTTCAAAGTGGAATTGAACGCAAACCAAGGCTATGCAAATAAAGGGCGGGTCAAATGGGATGAAATACGTGATCCGTCTTGTAACCTCATAAAGGATAAATAGGAATAAATTAATTAACATCTTAGTCATGCGTGGAGAGGTATGAATTGGATGTCGGTGCATGATTTGCATGGAAATTCTATAGGCACTGATTTACAAGGAAATGTCGTACAAAATTGTACACCGTCTACGTCTACGTACGACGTACGTCTTTACCGTACTTTGTCATGTGTACATAAAGCAAGGTTATGTCACAATAAAAAACACAAGAAAAAAGGAGAGTTTAGGCCCGATCCGAACATGGATTGCCTATAACGACCTCTCCAATTTTACACTTTATTACTAGAATCTTATTGTTACCAAGAGGAAAAAATATATGGTAAGTACTTCGAAAAATCGTTTTATAAAAATCATTTATCCAATACACGATTTAAATTATTTCACACGATATAAAAATCTCAAAGAAACCGCTTTTTTAATATATTTTTTTATTTAGACATTTTAAACTTTGAAACGTTTTAATATCGTATAAGTTTCAGTATTAGGTAACTGAATCCGAAAAATTAAGTAAGTTTGTTTGTCTAAGTATTTATCTTGTTTATTTTATCAAAATCACGACAGTTCCTCATGTGTTCCAAGGCCGCCACTAGGGCCACTCCTGACAAGAGCTCTATCTACCTTACCATCTCCATGCAGATAACGGTGAATAGATTTGGCGCCGATTTCTTATCGATTGACGATTCCAAGACTTCGCGGAATATCTATTGGCCTTCCAACGTGGCAATGTTATTGCCAGCATTCTGGCCACATTTCCCTCTACCAAAAGGCTTCAGTATTACTAAGCCGAAAGGTACTCGTCATGAGAACAACCCTGAATTTGCGAAAAACAAATCTTATGTTCCATAGAAAAAAATATGGAAGTGTGATGAGTGTTACATTTATTGATAAATGTTGTCTATAAATATGTAAATGTTTACGCCCTTGACAAAATTGCTTCGGACCAGTTATACCATTGAATTATACCATTAATGTTACAAATGATAGTTGTCCCATTTATACCTGTAATAGTACAGGTGGTACTAGGTAATACCAGTAATATCCTTGGACAATATTACATCATAGTATAAGTGGTATTTATATGTCCCAGCTATACTCTTAATGATATAAGTGGGATAGGTTGAGACCATTTATACCGTTGGATTATGCCTTTATTGCAATAGAACTACTGTAATGTATCAATAGCTGTTTTTTCACTTTATTGTAATATATATTGTTGACAAAGTTTTATTATCTTGAAAGATTTATAGAATAGAAGTTGAACCACTTAACTTCTTACGTGCAGCTGTCATAAGGATTTTCATGTGATTTATCTTGCTTATCTAAATTTTCACAGGATTAGAGTTGACTTGTGAAGCGAATACAGTAGCTTATCCGCGCTCTATCTAAATCCGTCAATTTAGAGTTAGTGATAGCCGTACCTTACCCGTCTATGTAAGCAGCGACGGTGATAATGGAATTGACGGGCTTGCAAATCGATAAAAATTAACAAGACAATCAAGCAAACCTAGCTAAAAGTATGCATATTACATTTGCCGGAAAATAGAGATAGCGAATCTAATTTACTGCATGACAAAAAGAGAACACCATGTACATTGTATTAGAACTTTGTATTGTCGAATCGTACGGCTCGCATGTCGCAAAGGCAGAGTATGACTGAAGCAAGTGGAGAGCCGGCGCTCAACATATAGTCTAAAAATCCGTCCATTCATCTAATCATTGTCGCTATGTGTAAGTATGTTCTTACCTCATTTATGGGTATAAAAAGATAGTAGTCAGAATATCACACCGATGATAATGATAATTACCGATGATAATTATATATTTTTTTGCAATTATGTTTTCTCTTGTTTTTTTCACATTTTTTGTATTAAGTACCTACTCTACATCCTGTATATCGTAAATGAAAACCACTGGAGTAAAATTCAAAGAAAAAAAAAAGAAAGAAAAGAGAGAGAAATTCAAAATTCAAATTCATTCAAATCCGATAGTTCCTCGGAGGAACTAGCTCTCCATCTCGATAGTTCTGATCCGTAACGTGTCTTTAAATCTAGTGTAAATAGATTCCTGCTAGTCTAGGTAACCGTGCTCCATCATAGACCGCACCGTTGCTTACCATCAGGCAGGGAGTAGTCAAACGCAAACTTATAAAAAAATTAAAATACCAGAGTAGTCAAAATGCCCAGCAATGTAATTTAGCATTATTAGAGGACTAAGTAATTTATCATTTTTGGAGGTGGATAATGCTAATTTATAAACGGGGTTACGCATAACGTAGTATTACTTTCGCCGAAAAGAAACTTCGTAAAAAGCTTTTACTATGGGCCCTACCCTACCGCAGAAATGATTGGTAGAAAGTGCTTTAGCGTTAAATCCTTCTAGACATTTTATGTATGTGTGCAATAAATAATTAAATAAATTATCGTGAAACCCCGAATACAAATCAGCTGTTGTAATGGAACCATATGGAACTTTCTTCTCCATTTCAGGGAAATTAAAAAAACAATATTTAAAAAGTCGTTCACAAAAACGACTAGGTATGATGACCAGTACTACGTAGCCCTGATGTAATCTAAATGGGCATCACTTTAGCACTATGTCCATAAGTGCCGATTTATCAGCTTTCCTCTTGATAAAGATGGGCCATGCACAAACAGCACCTACAGCACAAATTACTCAACTACTCGAGTAACATATTATTAAAAAAACAATTAAAATATTGGTAGACATAATCACGCAGCGCAATCTAGTACTATGGTACTTGTACTATGGTAATTGTACTGTGGTACTTGTACTGTGGTACTTGTTCTGTGGTACTTGTACTGTGGTACTTGTACTGTGGTACTTGTACTGTGGTACTTGTACTGTGGTACTTGTACTGTGGTACTTGTACTGTGGTACTTGTACTGTGGTACTATTACTGTGGTACTTGTACTGTGGTACTATTACTGTGGTACTTGTACTGTGGTACTTGTACTGTGGTACTTGTACTGTGGTACTTGTACTGTGGTACTTGTACTGTGGTACTGGTACTGTGGTACTGGTACTGTGGTACTGGTACTGTGATACTTGTACTGTGGTACTTGTACTGTGGTACTTGTACTGTGGTACTTGTACTGTGGTACTTGTACTGTGGTACTTGTACTGTGGTACTTGTACTGTGGTACTTGTACTGTGGTACTTGTACTGTGGTACTTGTACTGTGGTACTTGTACTGTGATACTTGTACTGTAGTACTTGTACTGTGGTACTTGTATTGTGGTACTTGTACTGTGGTACTATTACTGTGGTACTTGTACTGTGGTACTATTACTGTGGTACTTGTACTGTGGTACTATTACTGTGGTACTTTTACTGTGGTACTATTACTGTGGTACTTGTACGGTGGTACTGGTACTGTGGTACTGGTACTGTGGTACTTGTACTGTGGTACTTGTACTGTGGTACTTGTACTGTGGTACTTGTACTGTGGTACTTGTACTGTGGTACTTGTACTGTGGTACTTGTACTGTGGTACTTGTACTGTGGTACTTGTACTGTGGTACTTGTACTGTGGTACTTGTACTGTGGTACTTGTACTGTGGTACTTGTACTGTGGTACTTGTACTGTGGTACTTGTACTGTGGTACTTGTACTGTGGTACTTGTACTGTGGTACTTGTACTGTGGTACTTGTACTGTGGTACTTGTACTGTGGTACTTGTACTGTGGTACTTGTACTGTGGTACTTGTACTGTGGTACTTGTACTGTGGTACTTGTACTGTGGTACTTGTACTGTGGTACTTGTACTGTGGTACTTGTACTGTGGTACTTGTACTGTGGTACTTGTACTGTGGTACTTGTACTGTGGTACTTGTACTGTGGTACTTGTACTGTGGTACTTGTACTGTGGTACTTGTACTGTGGTACTTGTACTGTGGTACTTGTACTGTGGTACTTGTACTGTGGTACTTGTACTGTGGTACTTGTACTATGGTAAGATAGCTGATTACTAATAGATAGATTAATTACACTTATAGTTCACCACACACACATTTTTTGTATATATATATCTTACTAATAAGACTATAAAAAATAAAAACAAACACAACAACAACACGCGCACAACAAAACAGCACAACAAACAGTGTGTAAAGTGAAACAAAACCTAAGTGGAAAGGTGTAATTTCTGCCTTTCCTAACGAGAAAAAACGTAGTTGTAACTATACTGTAAATTTAATATTTATAACCGCTGTATAAATCTCAAAACTTCCATAAACTAGAATAATAGCCGTAAAGATAAACTCGTAAAATAAAACTGATTTTATATGTTTGGTAATCGATAAGAGTTAGTAAGTAGGAATATCTATCGAAAGTATTTCAGTATCTATGACACAATTGGACCACATTTCGTCGATAACTGATTACTTATGCGATTACCGATTACGATAACGCTAACAAGGTTAAAGTATCCCCCATGGTTAAAATGTCTTTAAATATCACGGACGACTGGAAATGAAATGAAATAAACTATATTGACATAATATAGGAGATTACGACAGGTGAAAATAAATAATGATTTTACTAGTTTTTGCGTAGGGATCAATGCACTAAAGAGAGAAGTAAAGTAGGTCCTTCGCTTTTCTGTGGGATCAATGGCTCTAATCGGGGGATTTAATCGGATCAATAGATACGCGATGAGGCTTTTAGATGCCGTGGTAGACTAATCGGGAGACCGGTTGACTTGTAATCGTGAGGTCGCGGGCTCAAACCCAGGCCTGTGCCAATTAACTCTTTGGAGTTTATGTACGGATATACTCATTCGGCTTTTCGGTGAAGTAAAATATCGAGGAAAACTGCATACGTCCGGAGAACAAATTCAATAGCGTATGTGTATTCACCAACCCGCAATTGGGACTGCGTGGTGAATATGGCCCATTCGCCCTTCGAAGCTGACTATGTTTTTTATACCTGAGGCTTTTGCATGATTACCCGATTTCTTGACTTGAATTAGGTATCGTTTTTTTTGTAATGCCTTCCTACATCACCCGTGACCATCGCACCGGTATACGTGAATGCGGCTCTCTTTACTTTGACATTCGACGGTGATCAGCTGTCATTTGACCTCGTGACACCAATTCATCAGTTATTATGCGGGTACTGCATTAAAGTACATCAAAGTAGTATTGGCTATTGAGTTCCTAGATTTTGTGATCTCTGTCTTAGCGTATGTAGTTCATCATTATCATCATAATCAGCCTATCATAGTATTTATAGTGCTCTGCTGGACATATTTGGCCTCGCCCTAGGCACGCCGCACTCAGCGTGATCTTCGGTTTACCTCTTCCAATCACTGCCAGCCCAGCCACAGATCATAATTATACAGGATTTAAATTATTTTCTGCCAGCTGTCTCACGTATATCGTCACTCCATTTAATCTCAGGGCGTCCTACGCTACATTTGATGATTCGTGGTCTGGAGACGAAGTACAATAAGTGCGTCAGTTGAGGAGAGCGATGGCTGGCACAATAGAATTTCTTTTTGTAATATTTCGGACATTATTCTACTTTTTACTAGCTCTGCCTAAGTACCTAAACAGGGTTAGTCCTTATCAGTTAGCTTCTTTTTAAGGGCATATTCTGTACACCAAAACAAACAACTTTGACTAAGGGGCCAAATTTGAAATCGCGGACAAAATATCAACTCCATACAAAAAGTTAATCGACCTTTGGAAGCTCTTTTTTTGCGATTTAATGTTGGCCCCTTAGTAAAAGTTGTTTGTTTGACGTACTTTGAAATCGTGAACAAAATATCAGCTGTTCCATACAAAAAGTTCATCGACCTTTGGAAAATGTATTGAACATATCTTTTTTTGCGATTTCAATGTTGGCCCCTTAGTAAAAGTTGTTTGTTTTGACGTACAGAAATTTAACTGATTTGGACTAACCCTGTAGTTATATGCCTAATCCTGAGCAGAGAGCAGTCCAGCTCCCACAAGAAGCACCCGTTCAGGAGTTGACGCATGTGTCAGCTATTTATTGGTCTTCTCAACCATATTTGAGGGAAGAGGGCGACCCCGACATTCTTATTTTAGTATTTTTTTGTAGTATGAGTCTATTACAGAGTCCGTCTAAGGAAGTACCACACCATTGCTAGTTATTCAACCGCCAAGCAAGCATTACTGTGTTTCGGTTTGAAAGGCATGTTATCAAAGAAATTACTGGGCATGAAGAGATTTGATATCAAATATCTCAGGGCGACGAGCGCAGTGCAGTGCGGCGCAGGATTTAGTTCGCAAGTTCACAATTCTTGCACTGCTTTATGGGCTGGCGTGATGCTTACCACTGGGTGAACGTCTCGCTTGTCTCGTCACTCCATGGCATAAAAAAATATAGCTTTTTTACGAGAGCAAGAAAAAAAACAATTACAGTTTTTGAGATTTCCGTAAACCCTATGTTCGTTCGTTCAAATAATAGGGTCTGACTTGATTCACTTTGGAAATCCCTAATGAAGGATATGCCATATACTCGTAGGTATAACTATACTCCCATTTGTGGGGCATTCTTTCCTAGATTTACCTTGTTATAGGCTAGATGACTGGTTTTTTTTTATTGTCCTATTAAAATGTGGCCCATAAATATAGCTGATTAATGAAAAGAAAATGAAAATCTGATCAAAAATAAGCAACTTATAAGCATTTTAATATCATGCTAGACAGAGAGGCGAAACAGCAAATCGTGACGTCACTTCTCAGTACGCCATATAAATTCTATTCTGACAAGTAAGGCGTGACGTCATTTTTTGTTTTGTTGGAAAGGGACAGAGTTGTCTCTAACAAAAACTTTAAACGCTTATATATCAGAACATTATTAACAGATTTAAATAATTTTTTCAATAAAGATACTATATTTACTTAAATTCTTGATCAAAGCTATTGGTTTCAACGATTTAAACATCAGTCATCTACCCTATTGTGTGTGTGAGTGATACAGTCATCACACCTAACCGTCAGCCATAGTATAGCATTGACCAAGTGACGTGTGCCTCCCACTAGGTGGACCGACGACATTGTAAAAGTCGCGGGCAACCGGTGGATGCAAATGGCAGGTTGTCGTACAGTATGGCGGTCTAAGGCCTTCGTTCAACGGTGGACGTCTCCGGGCTGATGATGATGATGACCAAGTTACGTGCGTACGTAGGTAATATGGAGCACAAAAATGGAAGGCATCCATATGGATTAATCCATTTGGAAGCCGTCCATTTGGATGCAACGTGAATGCCCACCTTTAGTCGTTTAAAACCTCTGAATGTACTCAACCGGAGCTAAATCCTCCAAACCTCTGAACTTTGTCCATTGGATATTTATACCGTCCGAATGTCAATATTATACATGCAAAGACACCGCCTGCCCTTGCATGCATTGTGTGTAAATGCTTATAAGTAGGTACGTCGATACCTACTTAGCACAGAATTATCACACATTATAATATTGTGATCCACTAATGTAATACCTAAAGAAAGAAAGAATAACATGTCCGGACCCCGGGGTATGTCCTAAAACTGCATCAAGAAACGCCGGGGGACGGACAGCGGCGTCTTCTTAGTTAACGGTGGTCAGAATTCTGCGATCCCCGAGCCGCCTGCCTAGCGTGGGGCAACCCCTCCCTAAAAACCAAACCAAAAAAAAACCTCGAAACCAAAAAACCGAAAAGAGTTTTTTGCCTTAGGGGAGAGGTTTCGCCCAGCAGTGGACGTCTTGCGGCTGTTGAAGTCAAGAATTATATGCAACAACAAGCGAGATGTTCGCTTGGTGGTAAGCGTCACGCCTGCCATAACAGTAGCTCGTGGAACAAAATCCTGGGTCGTACTGCACTGCGCTCGTTACCTACCGGAGATATTAATATTACTTACCTAGATCTCAAATCTCTTCATGTCCAATAATTTCCCTTCACTATAAAATGTTTATCGCCACTGGTACTTATTAAGTTTTTAAATAGACGAAACTTATACCTACAATGTTTTACTGGTACATCGTATCGGTTGACCCGAAATTCGTGTTTAATAATAATATAGAAGTAAGTAAACAAGATTTTTTATCACTTGTTTGTGTTAAAATCTGTCAGCTCAAACAATAAAGGACAGTGACTTGATATTTTGTATCTACGTCTCTAAAAGGTTAAGCGGAACGATAGTACAAATCCGAAAGGAGCTCATTGTTTCATTATTATGAAGAGCTTTTAATATGAGGTCAACCCAAAATCGACAAAAAATACCAATTTCCATAGGAAAATATCATTTAACATAGACGAAATGCATGGAACTGCTTTTCTTGTTTCAAGCTTTCAAGGGCAAATTGCTGTTCACAAAAATAGGTACCTACAAAGACCTCCTCTCGACTTAATAATATTATTATTACCATTCCACGTAACCCAATATTTACGAGACTTTTAAGACTATTATAGGTAAGATAGTCTTACTATTATATTTGGCTATTTTTGTATATTTTCTTGGGCATGAGCTTTAATTACACAGCAAACTTTAATACTTACAACTCTACAACAGAATAGATACAATCATCAAAGTAGATAAACTCTTTAGCTATACAAAAACAACAGGATTTGCATCCAGACCGATGAAAGACTATAGAGACAATTTTTGCATTATGTAGGTACCTGGATGGATATAGGACTTAGAGCGTAGATGTTAGGAACAAATTGGACATTTATTATATAGCGTACTTAGAAATAAAAACGATATTTTGTCTATGGTTCATAGCAGACCTTCGAAGCAGTTATGTACTTTTAAGATACCCACAATCTGACGAGAATTCGGAAAAAATAAATCTAATCGGAATTTATTATATTAGGTCCTATTATAAGTAGTAGATGCTATTACGTGCTCTGTGATTTTACTTCCTCATAAATTATGAACTAACAAGGTTAATAACACATTTATCTCCCAGAGCGACTGGTTAAAATGCGCGATAAAATATAAACGCAACACATGCTAGCGACGACAATGTTAGATATATTTAGGGCGATAAAATGGATTCCCAGCAAGGACTGCTTGCAAACAATGTGTTATTTCTGTCCGCTTATTATTTAACAAGGTCAAAAGGTTAAAAGAAATGAAAAATTCACTAGAAACTGATTCGAAATTACAATAACAGAATAATGTGCCAAAAAATAAAGCAAATTGAAAATAAAAGAAAAAAGAACTCACCAAAAAATAAATGCTGATAACAAACAAAATCACACTGGCCACGAACACAACAGTAAAAAACAAATAATTGAAATATAAAGCAATCGATTTTAAAAAATTATGTAATCCAAATCCGCCGATTAAGGCGCGCGGCGACCGGCGCGCGACGTCCACTGTATTTCGGTACACTAGCCAAATAAAATTAAAACTACCGTGTTCTCCGTGCGTAAACACGCATTATGCAACTTGCGACTTTCCAGCTATTTTCTGACTGAAAAGTGCTGTGACTGAGTCTGGGCTGGGACGGAATGAGCTTTTATAAGCTCTCGTTGAATTGAAACAACCATTGTATTGGAAATGCCGTGCGTGAGGAAAACCACGCCTCCATTTCCATATTCTTTAGGTTGATATTTACCTTGTACCTCTATTGACGTCATTCTGACATCATGAATGTTGTTTTGTTTCGTCACGATGACACGCCCTTTTAAACTATTAATCGTATGGACTGAACTGTGACCTAGCGATTGATTATGTCTTTTCAACATCTGAATTGATTTTGTTTTCTTGTAAACTTAAAAGTTGTATGACGTATTACAGTAGCCGCCAAACAAGTTGTCAAATTGTCGGCATGGAAGGGGTGAGCCTGTGCAGTTACGTCGTGTCCACCACTGAAGAGAGAAGAGATAGGGCCTTCGCTTTTCTGTGGTGTACACTTCCGTGCAGTATATTTGGTAATGACAAGTAATTTTTTTTTTATTTCGGCGCATCCCCACTTTTAGACAACTTGCGTGGCGATTACTGTACCTACTAATTGCCTAGAAGATCGATTAAGCGTAGGTAAGTACTTAAGTTATCATTTTGAAAAAACATACAAAATACAAATCTGCTACGACAATCTGAGACCTACACAGTCAATTTTTTTTAACACCTGTCTGCGTTTGACAACCACCTGTTAGGAAGCGACGACGCGATCGAAGATGAAACACGCAAAATAACAAGATACCTATTAGATCTTTTTATTATATGACAAATCTTGGTATCAATACTACAACAACTGAATGAAACTCATATTTACCTAGGTAAGTACTTACTTAGATAAAACAAAAATTAACTACTAACTAACTTATAAGAAAAAACTGGATTGGCATTTGATGTTTTGTTCGAAAGCTTTTGTTTAGACATTTTTGTATAAGTTATGTACTTACTGACTTATACATTTTGTTGGTGGGTAAGTAAAATTTCAAAATTTTCTACTATCTTATTTACAATAGGTACTAGATAGTCTGTCTCTCTTCTGATTTTTTGTAGTATATTATGATAAAGTGAAAAGCGAAATACGCCTGCTTTAAAAGTTTACTAAAATATTATTGCTCATATTTTTTTAAAGGCGTTAAAAATGCGCCTATTTCGGTTCCCCTCGTCTCGCAAGTGGTTCTAGCCTGGGTAGGTGAAGGTTATCGGTCTCTTAAATTTTAGCCCATGAGAAATTAAACACTACGTTATATTTTAGCCCTTCGCCATGCGTACAGTGATAGTCCAGTGCAAAGCCTTGTTACTGGCGCAATGCAAAAAATTGACTAATCCAAAAAAGAAACGTAAGAGATTACGTTCCGTTGTACGTAAATATTTGCCAATGCCAAGAAGTTCAACGAAAATCTTACCGTTGAAGTAGGAGAAACATATAATGGAACGTCAGAAAATAAACTAACCTAGGGATGAGCGATATAATTAAAATATAGTTATAACGTCATATATTGTTATCGATAGCTTAATATCGATACTTCAATATTATCGACTACAAAATATCAATATTTTTTTATATCGAGGGTCTATTGACATTATTAAGGCATGCTAGTATTATAATAAGTGAAGACCATGATCAACTGTAATTAAACTGCTAAAAATAATAGATCATAATATTTTTTATCAGAATTTATCATAAAGAACACATTTATAAAAAAAAAATTGAAGTGTTAAGTATTGACAAGAAATAACATGACCACTATAGTACATATGACCTATCACAATTTGACTGTCTGTAGGCTTTTTGACTAGCGATTTCTATAGCAATAGGCTAGATGACTGGTTTTTTTATTGTCCTATTAAAATGTGGCCCATAAATATAGCTGATTAATGAAAATCTGATCAAAAATAAGCAACTTATAAGCATTTTAATATCATGCTAGACAGAGAGAAGAAACAGCAAATCGTGACGTCACTTCTCAGTACGCCATATAAATTCTATTCTGAGAAGTAAGGCGTGACGTCATTTTTTGTTTTGTGGGAAAGGGACAAAGTTGGCACTACCAAAAACTTTTAACGCTCATATATCAGAACATTATTGACCGATTTAAATTATCTTTTCAATAAACATACTCGGCTTTACCTAAAATAATCTCGATTCTCTTAGTCACTGCTTAAACTTCTCTGTCCTTTTCTAGCACGTGCAACTTCACGTCAGAGAGAAAAATGCGATAAAGATTTATATACAATTATTAAAGTAACAGACGGTGCTATACAGTCAATATAATTATTATATTCGTAACGTAATCGTAATAGTAATTTTATTATTCTGAGATATTAATAATGAATATTGTATCAACTCCGTGAAATACATTCCTTATTATTAAAAACATCGTATAAATAAAAAGCAAAACAAGAACGATATCTTGTTAAAAGTATCGATACATCGAAGTTGTGATTATCGATATTGCAATATCGATAATTTACCAATATCGATAAACAAAATAAACATTCAACATCGCTCATGCCTAAACTAAAACTAACCTCAAAATAAGTTCAACAAGCGCAAACAACGTGTTTATATTCAAAGAGAGAAATTAATAAAAAATATGACTTAAAGGTGTTAAAGACTATCAAAATGGTGCGTCATTTATATTCTAGTCTATGTTAGTGATAAGAGTTTGTTGTGAAATGAAAATGTGTATTTTTGTAGAGTAAGATGCACGTTTTGTACGAGCATAGCGCGGGCTTCGCGTTGTTCCGTGTGGCCGAATTCGAAGAGTTGGCAGCCTTCCTGCCTCAAGTGGAGGAGTCTGTGACTGATCTGCAGCGATTTAACTCCGTGGTGACACTGATCGCATTCCAGCCCTTCAAATCTGCAGTCGTCGCTTTGGAAAATATCAACGCTGTTTCTGAAGGTTACAAACACGTTTTATTAAATAATCTTCTGAATCTGGGACCGATATTGAGGTCAAGAGTCACATGACTCTAAGCAAATGTAAAAAATCGCTGGGATATATTATACCTACTTCTGTATTCGTTGGGGAACTTGTTTATGACATAACAAAAGAGCTCGCGATCAGTTCATACATCAAGTGCCTGGTTTAATAGAAAAAACTTAAATAGCACATAGTCCACATTTTTGGTTCATTGTGTCGTTTCCACTAGACTAGACAATCAAAGTTGGCTTTTAGCAATATAATTTCATAGTCACTTATTATCCCTTACTTTAATCCCTTATATTTCTCTGTATAATTGAGTGACCTGGAGTCAGGCACTGTCATATTCAAAACGAAACTAAAATTAATCTAAAAACATGCATTCATATTACTTATGGAATGTTTACCGTGAATATGATTAAATCGGATGCTTAATTCACATCATAATTATGTCAAGTATCCCATAAATAATAATAGAATTGTAATGAACAACCATTATAAACAATGTTTTGTTCTATCCAGGCATTGTACCAGAAGATTTAAACCTATTTCTGGAAGGTGCGCTACCTAAGCGCAAGAAGCGCGGCAAGTGCACCCTGGGCGTTTTGGACCCCAAGCTCGGAGCGGCCATTAGTGAGGCCCTCGAGATACCATGCTCACATACCGGAGCTGTTCCAGAGTTGCTGAGAGGTAAGATTATGTTATAATGCGAGGAGTTAATATGATAATATTATATCGACTACACCGTCACTTAACACCAACAAACATTTTTGTTTTATTCATACGGGAATACTCACGTTTAATTAAATCGGATACTCCGACTATAGTTTCGATCACATCCGGTGACCTTTTTCAAAGAGTGAAAACAGAGCCCGACGCGCGTGCAGCTGCGTCCTGCTGCGTATAATACCAACAAACATCTAGCCTATCAAGCATACAAATATTACATCCATATAAACATCAGATAGAAATTTGTGATTGTAGATCTTCTATCAATTAAGGGGCTTCTACATGGTCAAGTACAAGGCTTTACCAAACCAAGGTCACTTGGTCTGTTTACACAGTGTAATCTAAACCATCGGCGAAGGACCAACTCAGTCCAAGGCCCCAGACTGGGCTGTGAAGCAGCCCCTTAATTTAATTTTTACTTAATAGTTTAGCTCTGAAATCTTGTCTAATCAACTAGTATCAAGTTATTCAGTTCAAGTTTTTTTGTTTTGGTGTTCATTCGTTTTGGTACACAGTTGAAATCAAGCTAAGTCATGGTATGCAATCATTTTGTTCATGGACCAGAGAGCCTAACATGCGCACGGCGAGAAAATTTTCTCGATCCTACAAAACAGGACAAGGCTACGAATCTGTATAAGTTTGTCTCGTTTTCGCACAACATAAAGACACGACAAAATTTTCTCGCAGTGCGCATGTTAGCCCTGCAGGACTAAGCAGCCTCACTGTTTATTCCCACTCCTTCCTCACACATGAAAATGAAATTAGACATTATTATTATTATTATTATAGCCCTTTCTGCTGTGGCTTGTCAAATTATTGCTTTTTAAATTGTTGAATGTCCGATATTTCCTATTTGATTATTCAAATGTCCAATATATTTATATTTTTCACATCGGCTATTCAGCTTTCTCTGGTTTATGTTTTTCCCCAGCTTGCCTTCCGGCATAGGCCTCTTCCTGGGACTTCCATTCCTTCCTTTTTTGTGTCAGTTGTTTCCAATTTGTTCCTGCTTCTTTTTTAATGTCATCCTCCCATCTTGCTTGCTGTCTTCCTTTACTTCTTTTTCCCTCTCTTGAGTACCATTCTAATATGTCCCTATTCCATTTTCCTTGCTTATCCCTTAGCATATGACCAGCCCACCGCCACTTTTGTTGCTTTATTACATATGATACGTTTTTAGTCTTTGTCTTCTCTTTTATTTTCTTTAGGTTGACTTTATCTTGCAATTTTATGTTGAGTATACTTCTTTCCATGTTGTTTTGACATACTCTTAATTAAACTGTCTGATTAGGTCAGAGCAAGGCACAATATTTTCTACATTGATATCCTTTGTATTATATGCACACTTTGATCTATCATGAGTGTCTATCTCTTTTGGTAATATCAGTAGTGCTAAAGGGACTACGAATCATATCCTCATGCATGTACCTTGTGTACATGTGTGCTATTAAGATTCTAACAAATAGATATTAACAAACATCTAACAAGACAATAATATGTGTAGGTTAGGATTAGTTTAGCTGTAAACAAATATACTGAATGATAGTAAGTATGTAGTTTCACAAACACAGTTTTACTAGAATCCTAGCAATCATTAGCATTATTCAGGCATTCAAAACAGCATAATCCAAACTCAAATGCAACTACTTGCGCCCACATTGCCTCTCCTCTCATGGTGCGCAAGAGCGTGCAAACATATAAAGTGCGTTTTTCAAAGAGAGCTCCTTTCATATTCTACTGCTACATTATGTACAATAGAGAATATACATGGTTTGTTTTTATTGACTCATCATCATCATCATCAACAGCCGGAAGACGTCCACTGCTGGACGAAGGCCTCTCCCTTAGAGGGAGGTGTTGCCATGATCCCCACGCTTGGCAGGTGGTTTGGGGATTGCAGAATGGTTACCATTGTTAACTGAGAGGATGCTGCTGCCCGGCCTCTGGTGGTTCTGGATGCAGTTTTAGGACATACGCAGGTCCTTTTAATTTATTGATTGACTCACAAACGAGCTATCTCACAACAAAACAACACATCGAAAATAAAATTTTAATATGTACACAAATAACGAATTTATAAACATTTTGGTTTCATGTTAGACAGGGATACAGCATATATAGCATAGTGTCCATGCTAGTAATTGACATCAAACTCCACGATTTCAAACAAATTCTATACTAGAATATGTTTTGCTAGAAAGGGACAGATGACTCCCTCCCTTTGAATGCATATATTTCAGAACTTTACCAGCCTATTTCAATAATTTTTTCGATGTAAGCATCAGATTCAGTGAAACTCCACTTATCCTATTATTTTTAATAATCAAAACACATGCATATTAACTATTGTGCTATTTGGTTTTCTATTTATAAAATAAGGTGTGTCCATTACAATTTCCTATAATCTGAATGCTCTGTGTGTCTGAATAAAGGTATGCTTCTCATAGATCAGATTATATGTATTAGACCGTTGCTGTACTTGCGTTTACAAAGTTTGTGGAATTTTGCAGGTATCCGTCACCACTTCCACTCACTCATCAAGGGTCTGACGTTGAAGGCATGCAGCGTGGCCCAGCTTGGTCTCGGGCACTCGTACTCCCGGGCTCGGGTGAAGTTCAACGTGCACCGAGTTGACAACATGATCATACAATCCATCGCTCTGCTCGACCAACTTGACAAGGATGTCAATACCTTTTCTATGCGGATCAGGTAAATATTGAATCTTAACATCCATATAGAAATTTGACGTGTAACTTTGGTGTTATTAATAAACTATTGTATTGTTACAATTGAACCTTAATAACAGAAAATACAATGAATTCAAGTCAAATGTGTATTAAACTAAACAATAAATTGATCTCTATTTACAAAAAGCTTAGTAAAGAATCATAGGACATCCCAAGCGGGGCATCAGCTTTATAGGCCCACTTAGTTACTATCTATGATGAACTTGATAATGTTATATATTATACCTTGTATTTAATAATTATATGAAATGATTTCATGCAATCATAAATCATAAAAGCAAATAGAATTAAATTATGATTACAAACTTACTTTCTTTCCAGAGAGTGGTATTCCTACCACTTCCCAGAGCTGTACAACATTGTGTCTGAGAACCATGTGTACACCAAATGCGCAGAATACATCAAGGACCGGAAAACTCTCACGGAGGAGTCGGTGGAACCACTGACTGAGATCATCGGAGACTCGGAAAAGGCCCAAGCTATTGTAGACGCAGCTAAGATGTCAATGGGGATGGACATATCGCCTGTGGACTTGATCAATATTCAGATGTTTGCAACAAGGACCGTTGCTTTACATAATTACAGGTAGGGCTGCACAGTTGACCGCAATCTAAAGTAACCAACATCAACAAAAGGAGTATGTTTACCTGTAATTTTCTCCAAAAATTTATTTTATTAAATATTTTTTTGCAATTAAGTGACGAGATGATCAAGACGTTCGCCTTGTGGTATGCATCACACCTGCCACTAACAGTAGCATTACGAGAATTGTGAACTTACAAACACAATCCTGCTCCGCACTGCACTGCGCTCGTCACCCTTAGATATTAGATGTTAAATCTCTTCATACCCAGTATTTTCTCTGGTAACATTGCCCTTCAAACCAGAACACAGTATTGCTTGCACACTACTGCTTAGCGGTTGAATAAATGGCAAAGATGTGTTACTTCCCCAGGCGGACTCTGCAGTAGTGTCCTACCGCTACACATGCATAATTTTCCATTTACGGTTATGTAAGGATTCATCAAAACATAAACAAAAACTCTTGTGTTTACTAGTAGTCTTTGATGATCGAATATCCATCTTTCTGCCTCATCATGAGATTAGTTTGTTGGTGCCAAATTATTGATACTTATACAGGGAACATACATAATTATACAGAAATATTATGTACAGGATTTTGGTGAACGACGAACATATTCTGATATAATAGTACTCAGTAGTAATGATATCATAAAACCCATCTGGACATATGGCATACAGCTCTGGGGTCTGCTAGTAACTCAAACCTGGAGATCCTACAAAGGTTTCAAAATATTGTATTAAGGGCAATCTCTGACGCATGCTGGTACACAAGAAACTCTGAGATACACGAGTACCTCGAGATGCCCACTGTCAAACAAGAGGTCAATAGATACTCGAAAAAATACAAAGAGAGACTGGATTCTCACAGCAACACTACCCAAGGAGTTATTAAACGTGGCTGGAGACGTCAAGAGGCTAAAAAGATGGCATATATTGCAACTTGAAGAGCGAACATAACCAATCCTTGTAGGATGATTCCCGTTGGGGTGTCACCTAATAAACTCAAGCCAAAAAATCTGATTATAACTGGTACTAGTCGATGGCAGATAAAAGAAGCAAACAATAAATAAAACCATAACCATGAACAACTTTTACTATGGAACCGCCTCTAAAATCGCGAAAAAATATCAGCTGTACCATACATTTCGTCGAGAGTGAATGTAATTTTTCTATGGAAACGCTGATTTTTGTCGCGATATCTTTAACTTCATAGTAAGGAGACCTACCCATACTAAGTGACTCATTATTTACAATGTTTTACCCCCCTCCACCCCTCGGTGACCACCCGTACTATATTATGCCAAGACCCCCCCTCTCTAATGTTCACGTAGTAATTCATAAATATGGTTTTATATATCAATTTTACAAACAGAATGTAAAAAAAAAACTGGCTCATGTGTCTTCTTTATTTATAAAGCGCTTGCCGCATGACGCCAAGAGTGCGTGCTTAACTATAATTAAGTACACGTAAAAAAAAAGCGAGTTTAAAAAGCGCTAAACACTGCGCGCCATATTTGAATATAGCTCGAAATAGCGCGAGATTTCACTAGTTCAGGGTCTGGCTGGACTCCAGGCTATAAACCTGGTTAAAAACCTCAAGATTAAATTAAATAGTTCCGAGTTAAATGATATGATCATTTCTTCTATCAGGAAACAGATAGCGGAGTACCTGCACAGCAAGATGACCAGCGTGGCCCCGAACCTGACCGTGCTGATCGGGGACCAGGTGGGCGCGCGGCTCATCTCCAAGGCGGGTTCGCTCACCAGCCTCGCCAAGTACCCCGCCTCCACCCTGCAGATCCTGGGTGAGTCGCGTGGAACCCACACAGGAAATGTATACAATCTCGCACTGCGATATACCGGCACGTCCAGTAATCCGGTACAATATGGTGTAGGTACTAGCACTCATTTTCAACCGACTTCAAAAAAGGAGGTTCTCAATTCAACTGTATGTTTTTTTTTTGTATGTGTGTTACGCGATTACTCCGCCAATTCTGAACAGATTTTGATGATTATTTTTTTGTTTGGTAGGTGATACTTCAGAGGTGGTCCCATATAAATTTTATTGAAATAGGTCCAGTAGTTTACTTTTTAAATCAAAATTACAGGAAAATATGAAGATGTCATTCAGGTAGTCGAAATTGAAGTCGGTTGTATTTTTTTTTAAAGCGTAGGTATTGCTGATTGTATTTCTAGATCGATGTCCTTATGGGCGTTATCGCGAGTGCGCGCCAAAACCGTAAACATGAAATTGATTCGCTGATTATTCAGTTTCATACGCTTAATTTTTCATTATGGGGTCTTGAGATAAGAACACACACGTCCTAATATTTTACACTATTTATCCATATTCAACTAATTCGAGTTTCAGGGGTTGATTTGTTTATAATATAAGTGTGATTGCGGTCCATAGCTTGCATGGGGGTTTACAGTGGTCGCAGTCCGCCAGGGGAAGTACCATACCATCGCCAGTTATTCAAGCGCCAAGCAGTAGTGTGCAAGCATTACTTTTCGGTTTGAAGGACAATGTTACTAGAGAAATTACTGGGCATGAAGAGATTTGACATTAATGTCTCAAGGTGACGAGCGCAGTGCAATGCGGTGCAGGATTTTACTCGCAAGTTCACAATTCTGGCACTGCTACTGTTATGGGCAGGCGTGATGCTTACCAGCAGGCGAACTTTTCACTCGGCTCGTCACTTCACTAGATAGATAGATTAACTCTTTATTAACCCATTATATATTTTTGAAATACTAGTGCACAAATGGCGGTCACACACAGAAACAAACAACACACCCCTACATACAATACACACACACATTGAACAAAAAAAACACAACTTCAGGGTCACACAGGTATCACTCCATAGAATAAAAGAAGAAAAGACGCTTTAAGGTTGCTAACCATGTTTGTGTACGTTTGTCAGGCGCGGAGAAGGCCCTGTTCCGCGCGCTGAAGACGCGCTCCAACACGCCCAAGTACGGGCTGCTGTACCACTCGACGTTCATCGGGCGCGCCGGCATCAAGAACAAGGGCCGCATCAGCCGCTACCTCGCCAACAAGTGCAGCATCGCCTCCAGGATCGACTGCTTCTCCGGTAACTACTACCAGCTACCACTAACTACTAAAACGAAAAACATCTAACTACTCATACGCTAAACGTTCTACAATCTAAAAAGGTCCCATTCCAAAATGCCACAGTTGCAAAAGATCCTATTCACAACACGTCTCATTTGCAATAGGTCCCATTATCAGAACGTCACACATAATTCTAAAGGTCCCATTAGCAAAAAGTACAATTCTCTATAATAAACATATCATTCGCAATTTCTCAAATTCTCATAACGTCACATTTGTAAAAGATTCTCAAAAAGTTTGCAAAAATTCCAATTCGTGGCTACACGTAGCAATAGTACTAAGCCGAAATTTGACGATTGTACTTATCACTGTGAACAACTTTTTGTGAAACACAAAAATTCGGGAACAAAATAATCATAACCTTTGTTTGTCAAAATATGCACACTTTGATCTATCGCACGTGTGTGTCGCTTGCGGTAATAACAGTGTTGCCAGAGTGAATGCGAGTCGTATCCTCATGCACGTACTATAATGTATGTGTGTGCTATGAAAACATCGCTACAAGTTTTTCTTTCCTTGCTCCTGATTTATGGCATCGCACATTTTGCATTTGCCAGTGTCATATTCTAAAACTAGTAGTTCACAGCCACCTGAGACTTCGCGAAAATAACAACAAAATGAATGAGCTAGAACAGTTGACATAGCCGCATCGACGATGCGCCATCTAGCGGAAAAAAACGCAGTGGGGATTCCCACTGCTGCACTGTTAGCTGTTACCGCTGTTACTATTACACTAACTGATAAAAGAGAGCGCCTATTCAGTGCCTAAACTATTAAAATTATATAATAATTTAACTACCAATTTTATTTCCTATTTCAGAAATTCAAAGCACGATCTTCGGTGAGAAGCTTCGCCAGCAAGTAGAAGACCGGCTGAAGTTCTACGAGACCGGAGACATTCCCAAGAAGAACTTAGAAGTAATGCAGGAAGCTATAGAAGAACTCAACCAGTCCAGCGCAGACGTCACCGACGGAAGCGTTAAAAAGAAGAAGAAAAAGAAGAAAGACAAGAAACAAGAAGTTGTCGCTATGGATGAAGACTAGCATTAAATATAATTATGTCAAATTTTTTTTACTGTATGGACAGTTTAATTTTGATTCATTAATAAAGGTTAAGTATACACTAGAAAGTTTTTTTTATCTATCTGCATAAGAAATAAGTTCTTGTAGTGGTTCTCTATTGCAGAGTTCGCATATGGAAGTACCAACCTTTGCCATTTATTGAACTGCCAAGCAGCAGTGTGCAAGCCAAGCATTACCGAGTTTCGTTTCCTCTACAAGAACCAAATACATTACATTACGACATGAAAAGATTAGTCATCTATACAACATGTAACAAAAGGTTCAACAATACTGTAGGGTATGTATGTACTCATCATTATGAACAACTTTTACTTTGGGGCCAACCCTGAAATAGCGAAAAAAATATCAGCTGTTCCATACATTTTGTCCAAGGTCAATGAACTTTTTGTATGGAAAAGCTGTTTTTTTCGCGATTTCAGAGTTGGCCCCATAGTAAAAGTTGTTCTTGATGATGAGTACATGCATACCCTTCAGTATTGTTGAACCTTTTTGTTACACGTTGTATAACATCTCATGGTGACGTAAGTGCAGTGCGGCGCAGGATTTTGTTTCCAAGTTCACAATTTTATACTGCTGTTATGGGCAGTCGTGATTATAACGTAGTGTTAAATTCTCTTTGGTCGTGATGCTTACCACCAGGCGAACGTCTCGTCTTATCACTACATTGCATTATAAAACCGCCGAATATGTTTAACTTCTAAGGGGAATGTAGGTCTCCTTCGCTGAAGAGAGAAGTAAATAGAACGGAAATGTGACGGGCCGCGCTAGCCGGCATTAGGTGCAAATGCGCTTAATGATAACTCTGCCAATATACATGTTTTTAGACTGAGAATGCTCAAAAAGACCATTTAAATGGACGCGTAGGAAGCAAAACCACATTGCATCGTAATTAGATCAATTTTAATCTGTTGCAAAATAGCATTTCGAGCGTTTTACTTCAAATGCGCGACCAATAATTGGCATTTTATCGTCGTAGTTTCTATACAAATAAGTGTAAAACTGGCGACAGCGGTTTTCTATACAATTGCTTTAGAAAATTGTTTTGACAGCCGTTCTAACCTAAGAAGTAGGGCTTTCGCTTTTCTGTGGTCTCTTTACTGTGCTGAGCGTGATGGGACCGATGATGTCATGCATGTTTTAACCGTTCGTTCCCTTGTCATCTCTGACCCCCTAGTACCCGCTGAAAACTAATTGGTCTTTCCCCGCGTGGGATAAAGCTTGAATATGGATAAGTCTGTCTCATTTTCAAGGGAAAAAAAGAGTGCTAGGTGGGCTGGTGTGTAATCGGAAATCGCTATGCCCGAAGACACGAAGGGGAAGGCCCGCCCAGGGGCCGTACCGAACTCTTATTACGGGACCAAATAGGCTCGGCTGCTGACTGAAATTTTTCATCGCCCCGCAATAAGAATTTGTACTATGTGCGGCCCCTGTACGGGTAACTTGATAATAATGGTAAAAGCAAATTACTTCATCAAGGCCGTCGGCAGGGGGGGGGGGGGAGGGGGGGAGCTCTGGTCCAGAGCTCGACCCCCCCCACCCCCCCGAAATGAGCTCTCGACCCCCACCCCACGAAATGAATTCCTGGCTACGACCTTGCACTTAATATACAAAACCCTAACAAACAACACTACAAGTATATTTGCTCATTTATTTACACAAATAACAATATTCTTAATATATTCATTTTGTTTGATTAATTAATTGTATTATTCAGCACGCTTGCAGGCCGAGCTCGCTGCAGTTGATCTTGACGTTGATGTTGACGCAGGCGAGCTGCGTGACGAACAGCTTGAAGATGTAGGGGATGGCGACGGAGGCGAGCTGCCCGGCGCCGCACAGCCGGCACGACGCCTCGCTGCTGCTCGCGAGCCCGCCCACCACGGGGCCCACCAGCGTGCCGCACTTCACGCAGATCGTCGCCTGGGGGAATTTTTAAAATTATTACTGGCCATGTATTTAGGTCCTTCTGCCGCAATACATATTTGCTCATCAATCTTTCTTTCTCCAGACAAAAAAAAAAGTTTTAATCACAGTCATACACAGTAAGTCACGTCAAGTCCAATCATGCAACATATGTGGCTACATGCAGGTCTTAAGTAACATGTTTATATTACAGTAATAGAGAGAAGCCTCGGACAGTAATAATAATAATAAAAGTTTATTGACCAAAACTTAAGAACTAGACAATAACAATTAATTTGGAACATTATGTAAGTAAGAGCTAAATGTAGTAATATCTATTGTTTAATTGCATGGGATTTGTGGAACTGGCTGGCACCCGTACTAGTAATAAAACTGTGCTACGAGCGCCAGAGCCCCCCGTTGGAAGTTCTTTGACATAGTTAAATATAACAGAAGGTTGATTGAATTGATTTAAACCAAAAAAAGATATATACTCGTATACCAAAAACACTAATTAGCGAGAGCACTAAGTAGGCGTTGATAAATTCAAAATTCACAATAATCATCACAGTTTCATTATTATACATGACTTGGACACTTAATAAATATAAGCATGCAGTACAATAAAAAGAAAATTAAAAATATAAATAAATTAATAATATAAATATATATAAATGTATGCTAATTAATTATACCCATGGCTTATTTGACGAGAATTAACTTTTTTTTTTACTATTGTAGACTATAACCCATTTTATTTTTTATATTAATAATATGTAAGTTTTGCAGTGGTACTGAATAAATTTCGATATGTATTATATTTATGTGTTTATGTGTGTTACGTTTAGTTACTTACCCCAATCGTTTCATAAGATGTTCTGTTTCTTTATAGTGTAAAGTTTTCAAGAATGTTGTTACTGCTATTTTAACTTTAATTGAAGGAAGGGGATATATATTAATTATTTTATTGATTTTATTATAAAGTGAATTTGCAACAGCTTCAAAGTGTCTTCTAGCTAGCTCCGTACGGCACATTACACTAGCGCAGACTCTGGATCTTCTACGCAGGCTATCATTTTCAGGATTATACGGCAATTGTTTGTGTCTCCTAATAATAGTGTGTAATATAAATAGTTGCCTTACAGTTAAAACATCTGCATCTTTGTATAAAGCGTTAGTTTGATGTCGGATTGGCTTTTTTAGCATGACTTTTAAAATTGCTCGCTGTGCTCGCTCTAGAGATAGTAGGCTAGTGGGGCAGGCACCACCCCAGGCAGTGTCACAGTATGAGAGTATTGATTGAGCAAGCGAGTAGTAAACTATTTTGAGGGTTACAATGTCTGCCGAAGATCGTAGATGTTTGAAAATATAAATTAATCGTTTTGTTCGAGTTACAAGGTTGTCTATTTGTGAGTTCCAGCGTAAGTTACAGTCAATATATACTCCTAAATACTTGATATTGTTAGTCCTGTTTAAAGGTAAGCACGCACAAGCATCATTGGATTGTGTTTGACATTTGTGAGCTATAATTGAAAAAGTTCTGAGGTTAGGTTGGGATTTTAAATTTGTGGAGAAGGTCATGTACTTTATTTTTGATGTGTTCAATGTAAGGAGATTAGAAGAAAGCCAGCGCATGACAAATCTTAGGGCTACCTCCGCATTCTTTTTTACCTCACACCAGGTTTTACCACTCACTATTAAGGCTGTGTCATCTGCATATGTGATTATTTCACAAAAAGGGATTTGAGAAAGACAAAGCTCATTTATATATATAATAAAGAGTATAGGTCCTAAAATACTGCCCTGTGGAACCCCAAACATTAGGGACCTGTCGTCACTTAAGTGGTCATCAATCCTAACACAATGCGAACGGTCTGAGAGGTAGCTACGGAAAATATCCAGAGCAAGCCCACGAATGCCCAGTTTATCCAACTTCAAAAGCAACAGTGCCGTAACTGGGGCGATGCCAGCGATACTCAGGCACAGGGCCCAGAAATGACCAGATCAGGGGCAACTTTACTACAAGCTTCTTCTGAATTTTGAAAACAACTCTAAAAGACCGCGCACTAATACACCGCGGCTATTATTTAGAATTATTAATTAATCACACTATCAAACTAAAATATGATCAGAGCGAAAGTTGTGTATTTGTTACCACTTCATGGCTGAACGGATTTGGATGAAACTAGAAATGAAGATAGCTTATTGGCAGAGGCCTACGTCTAATCTGCAACAGCTGACATGATGGGATAGTGTTGAAGTTTTCTGTGTTGTCTGTTACAATTTGGGCTTGGTACTGTCGTAAAATTGAGACGACACTACTGGGCCCTGTTTTATAAAACTACAAGTCTTGTACTTGTAGTGAAAAACTGGCAACACCGCAAAAAATATTAAGTACGGCGTTTTCTAAAGCTAGAAGACAACCAGTGTTCAAACTACAAGTACAAGTACTTGTATATAAGTTAAAGACAAACCAACTACCTGTAACTTGTAGTTACTGGTACAAGAAGCTAGTAAGATAGGGAATATGCATGTGTTTCAATTATTAAAAATAAAAATTACGTCGTATAAATAATTGTAATGGGCTGGTAAAGTTCTGATATATAAGCGTTTAAAGTATTTGGGAGGGAGTCATCTGTCCCTTTCTAGCAAAACACGTGCATATTATAGTTTGTTTGGAATCGTGAACTTCGACATCATAAACCTAGTATAGTGCCCTCCCTGTCTAACATGAAACTAAAATGTTTATAACTTCGTTATTTGTGCAGATATTAAAATTTTACTTTCGATGATATGTTTTGTGGCCAGTCAGCTTTTTGTGAGTCAATAAAAAAACACATGCATATTCCCTATTGTAAGCTTGTACTTGTAGCTTTATAAAACAGGGCCTTGCAGGGCTAACATGCGCACCGCGAGAAAATTTTGTCGTGTCTTTATGTCGTGCGAAAACGAGACAAACTTATACAGATTCGTAGCCTTGTCCTATTTTGTAGAATCGAGAAAATTTTCTCGCGGTGCGCATGTTAGGCGCTCTGGTAGTGTATTTGCCAAAAAAACTATTATGATGACGATGATCCCGATTGTTACCTCAGTCTTGTCGGAGCAGTGGAACAGCCTGTCCTGCAGCAGGAAGGAGGCGCCGTGCGACACGAGCGCGTCCCGCTCCATCTCCCCGAAGCGCACGCCGCCGCCGCGCCGGCGCCCCTTCACCGGCTGCCGGGTCAGCGCGTCCACCACGCCGGTCGTTCGCACCTGGCCACAAAACAAACATACTATTATATCTGCCATAGATTACGTAGATACAAAATATCTGTTTATTACATCCATCGTAGACCCACTAAATCTATTGTAGACCCACTATATCTATTGTAGATCCACTATATCTATTATAGACTGCACTGTCATTGCATCTATTGTAGACCCACTATATTTATTGTAGATCCACTATATCTATTGTGGATCCACTATATCTATTATAGACTGCACTATCATTGCATCTATTGTAGACACACTATATTTATTGTAGATCCACTATATCTATTGTAGATCCACTATATCTATTATAGATCCACTATATCTATTGTAGATCCACTATATTTATTATAGATCCAATATATCTATTGTAGATCCACTATATCTATTATAGACTGCACTGTCATTGCATCTATTCTAGACCCAATATATATTATGTATATATATTATGTGGTGGGTCTAAAATATATATATTGTATACCCACCACATCTTCCGTGGTTCCACTATATCTATTGTAGATTCACTTTATCTATTGTAGATTCACTTTATCTATTGTAGATCCACCACTACTGTAGACCTACCACATTTATCGTGGTTTCACTATATCTATTGTAGATCCACTATATTTATTGTAGATCCACATATCTATTGTAGATCCACTATATCTATTATAGACTGCACTGTCATTGCATCTATTCTAGACCCAATATATCTATTGTAGACCCACCACATCTTCCGTGGTTCCACTATATCTATTGTAGATTCACTTTATCTATTGTAGATCCACCACTACTTTAGACCTACCACATTTATCGTGGTTCCACTATATCTATTGTATACCCAACTACATCTATCGTAGTGCCACTGTATCTATTGTAGACCTACTATATCAATTGTAGAGCCAGTACATATCTATTGTAGACCCTTTATATAAATATCTACTCTCGACTCACTATATCTATTATAGACCCACTATATCTGACATAGCTCCTTTGTTCCAAAACCCTTACAGACGCACCTGCCACTTATCGGAGACCATATGCCTGAGCCGCTGGTAGTGGATGACTCCGTAGAATATGTCCGCGGTCATCTCCCTGCCGTCCACGCCGCTGTACATGCGCTCGGTGCCGTAGTAGTTGTAGCCGCCCGCCTCGAGCAAGCGCCCGAAGTAGTTGATGGCAGAGTCTTTCTCGTTGAAACGGAACGGCGTGGCGTCGTATACCTGACCAACCGAATATTAAGACAGATATTTAATTTATTGTATGTATGGGAAAAGAATATGTAAATAAAAATAAACAAAACTGTTAACGAATAATTTGGTAATTTTCTGTAGGATTGGCCGAGTTTCGTTCATGTTGAAGCTACGGTGGAATAAAGAAACTCACACTCATTGTTGAGTTGCATGGTTGTAAGTATCACAGTAAAGCGAAAACCCAACTTCTTAGAAAGGCTGAAAGAAAAATAAAAATAAAAAAAAAATGCTGGTAGAATGGCTGTAAAAACAATGTTGTAAAGCAATTGTATGGAAAACCGCTGTCGCCAGTTTCACACATAATTGTATAGCAACTAAGCCGAAAAAATGCCAATCATTGGTCGCGCATTTGAAGTATAACGCTCAAAATGCCATTTTGCAACAGATTAAAATTGATCTAATTACGTTGCAATGTGGTTTGGTTTCCTGCGCGTCTTTTTGAGTATACTCAGTTTAAAAACATTTAGAATTGTCATTAAGCGCATTTACACTTAATGCCGGCTAGCGCGCCCCTCACACTATTCACTTCTATCTTCAGTGGTAAGTATGTATACTGACATACATGAACTGACCAGTGGGATCGATGCAATAAGATTAACTCTGACTCTGATGACTTTGTTTGTTTTGTGTTTCTGACATTTAAATTAATTTTGACATGTTTATTTTTAATTTTTGTTTCTTACTTTTATTATTATTATTTTTGATTGAACTGTTATAATTGAACTGTTTTTGTATTGTATTCCCTTATTATTCTTATTTTACTTTTTTGTTTATAGTTATATTTGTGAGATTCTAATGTAATAGGCTAGATGACTGGTTTTTTTAATTGTCCTATTAAAATGTGGCCCATAAATATAGCTGATTAATGAAAAGAAAATGAAAATCTGATCAAAAATAAGCAACTTATAAGCATATTAATATCATGCTAGACAGAGAGGCGAAACAGCAAATCGTGACGTCACTTCTCTGTACGCCATATAAATTCTATTCTGACTAGTAAGGCGTGACGTCATTTTTTCTTTTGTGGGAAACGGACAGAGTTGTCTCTAACAAAAACTTTAAACGCTCATATATCAGAACATTATTAACCGATTTAAATGATTTTTTCAATAAATAATACTATATTTACTTAAATTCTTCATCAAAGCTATTTGTTTCAACGATATAAACATCAGTCATCTAGCCTATTGGCCTGACCGTGTTTAATCTCAATAAATACAATTTAATTTAATTAACCCTGAAAACATTGCACTTCTTTTTTTGGGCAGTTGTGTAAAAAGGCTAATTATGCTTTTTGTAAGAGCGTGTGTGACGCAAATAAATGTATCTTTATCTTGTGCAGTGGAACTCACGTGTCCGTGCAGACTGGCCGCCTTCCCGGCCATGCACTCGATCATCATGGCGATGGTCATCCGGGAGGGGAAGCCGTGCGGGTTGAACATGATGTCCGGGATGAGGCCCGACTCGGTGAAGGGCAGGTCCTCCGCGCACCACTTCTGGCTGCAGATGCCCTTCTGGCCCGCGCGCGACGCGAACTTGTCGCCTACGAACGGGTTACGCTGGGAAATAAATACTTTATGAGTAGGTATAATAAGTCTATATGATATTATTTTTGTAGTGGTAGGACTCTACGCAGACGTATGCAGTTTTCCTCGCGATGTTTTCTTTCACCGAAAATACAGAGGTATGAATATCCGTACATAGACTCCAATGAGCTCATTGATACGGGAGCGGGATTTGGTCCTGCGACCTCGCGATTTCAAGTTTATTTTTTATGCAACGGGTTAGAGTGACTAGCGAGATGTTTGTAGTGGTAGGACTCTACTGCAGAGTCCACCTGGGGAAGTACCACACCTTTGCCAGGTATTCAACCGCCAAGCAGTAGTGTGCAAGCATTGCTGTGGTTTGAAGGGCAATGTTACCAGTGAAATTACTGGGTATGAAGAGATTTAACATCTAATGTCTCAGGGTGACGAGCGTAGTGCAGTGCGGCGCAGGATTGTATTCGTAAGTTCACAATTCTGGCATTGCTACTGTTAGTGGCAGACGTGACGCTTACAGTGAATGTCTTGCTCGTCTCGTCACTAGATAGTACAAAATAAAAACAAGTTCACAAATCTGGCGAGGCGTGATGCTTACCACCAGGCGAACGTCTCGTTCGCCTGTCACTCTATTGCACAAAAAATAACTTCTTAGTGTGTTGAGCTGTGTCCTGCATATATTAGGTTCCTCTTCACCTGTATCCTGAGCACGACGCACGCCTTCTTGAGGTTCTCCTTGAAGTCCCCGCACTGTCGCACGCTGTCTACATACACGTCCTCCTTGCCGTGGTACTTGTGCGTTATGTAGTTGTTCTTCTCGCCGTCGAAATAGCTGCTCGTAAAGATTACTTAGTAAGACGTCAGGTTTGGTAAACACGAGTAAGAACGTGTTGACTTGATGTACAACAACCACTCGGTATCTACCATAAATAAAGATCCTAATGTAACAATTTCCGACAGAAAAAAAATAAAAATTGCTTTCTTTTTTAGTTTAGACACACTTTATCTATTGTAAACCAATAACGTCTACCGTAGACCCACTATATCTGTTGTATAAATATCGTATCACTGCAGACATATTATATCAATAGTAAACTCGTCATATCTACTGTAGATCCACTATATTGTAGACCCATCATCTATCCCACTATATCGTTTATAAGCCCATCATAGCTACCATAGACTCACTATACACTATACAACTTTATAGACCCACTATATCACACGAACGTAACGTAAGCAGCATACAGTAAGAAGCATTTTGAATTGTGTGTATCTCATCATTAGCCCGGTGGCGTCCACTGCTGAACGAAGGCCTCCCCCTTAGACCGCCACACTACGACAACCTGCCATTTGCATCCACCGGTTGCCCGCGACTTTTACAATGTCGTCGGTCCACCTAGTGGGAGGCCTTCCTACGCTGCGTCTTCCGGTTCGCGGTCGCCACTCAAGAACCTTTCTTTCCCCATCGGTTGTCAGTTCTTCGAGCGATGTGGCCTTTTTTTTTTTTTTACTTTGGGAAATGCACTTACGCATACCTCCTGCCAGGGCGCAGGAGGGTTATGTCGGACTCGATGCCAGAGTGAGACTCAATGGCACCCCTACCGACTAAAAACCCAACGGTGTTCCCACACTGCGCCTATTGTCGAGGTCACGGGTACGCTCTCGCATTCATCCGCGACCTCGACGGCGCCGCCCTTTCGGGCCCACCACGGGGAGCCGAAGCTCCTCCCGCACCGATGACGATGTGTCCGAACACCCAGACACATCGTGCATCGTGAGCGATGTGGCCTGCCCATTGCCACTTCAACTTGCAAACCTTGCGAGCTATGTCGGTAACTTTGGTTCTTTGGCGAATATCCATATATATTATATATATATATATATATATTATATGGTGCTCTGAAGCGAAAAAGTTCTTGGCCGATCTGGGGCGCCGCTTGCGGAGCAGCGGACGTGACCCACGCTCGGGTCAATATTTGGCCCAACATATTTCAATGGCCATACAACGCGGGAACGCTGCCAGCCTGATGGGTACGTTTGGGCGAGTGGTTTTAGATAAGTTATAGGTTGACGTGGTCTTTTTGAGATCCAAATTAATAATTGGAACGCATTTTTTTTTTAAATTAATTTTAATATAATAGGATTAGACCTTATACTTATTATTATACATATATATATATTATGTGTATGTATATTATTATTTTGTATTATGTGGTACTGTTACTTAAGATTTAGTTTAGTTTTTGTTGTTAGATATGTATAATAATCAGCCTTTTTTTTAAATTGTCCACTACTGGACTTTGGTCTACCGTTGAAGGGCGAATGGGCCATATTCACCACGCTGGCCCAGTTGTGGGTTGGTGAATTCACATACGCCATATAATTTTTTCCGAACATATTTTGTAGGTTTCCTTTCGATTTTCGATTTTCCTTCACCAAAAAGCCAGTGGTTTGAGTATGTAACCTTGTGGAATATAAATGTATATAACCTTAACTTACATAACATTGTGGAAAATAAATAAATTATCTAATGTAAATATCTACCGTAGACCCATTGAGATTTGAAGATTTAAGCAGAGAAGTAAAGGGACCTGGGTATGTCCCTAAAACTGCAGAACCGCCGGAGGACGGGCAGCAGCGTCCTCTCGGTTAACGGTGGTAAGCATTCTGCGATCCCCAAGCCGCCTGCCAAGCGTGGGGATTATGACAACCCCTCTCTATCAAAGGGAAGGCCTTCGTCCAGCAGTGGACGTCTTCTGGCTGATGCGTTCACACAAGATAAATCAAAAGGTTGTTTTAGCACAACCATTTTGATACAATTACAATTGAGTTGAGTTACAGTTGTAACATTTTGTGAGGCTTTCCTTCAAAAAAAAAGTTTCGGCGGTTCCTGACCAATAAACAAAAACCACTTGTAGAAAAGACCACTTCTTGAAATGACCATGTTTAATTGACCTTTGCGACTTACCAATAGAACGGATCGTCGGGTTTGATCCGTGCGCCGATGGCCGGCATGCCATCGTCGTCCAGGAAGTCCACCAGGTCCGGCTTGGAGGGGTCCCGCGCGAAGTAGGACGCGGCGTGCGTCAGCTCTATGAACTCGGACTTGTACACGGCGCCGGCCGCGAACCCGCGCTCGTACGCCGACTTGTTGATTATCATCGCGTCTTCCATGTCGTAGCCCTGTACGAGATTATACAGGGCTATTTAATAAAAACCAAGGTATTCTACTCTAGCTATCTTAAAGTCAGAATTATCGGTCTTCCAGTAGATTACCACGGCTTTAAATGGGTCCAAATTTTCCGCTAACATCAAACTAGAGAGAAAGATTATCTTCCGCAGTGACTGCTGAATGACCTGCCGATGCAGGCAAATCCCCTAACAATTGGACCCTTGTGCCCTAGAAAGACTCTTCACAAGCAAGATCTTGTGGACCTTGGGTATGTCCTAAAACTGTATCCAGAACCACCGGAGGTCGGGCAGCCTTTCGGTTAACGGTGCGTCCGTGGGGATTATGGCAACTCTCCCTATTAAGGGGGAGGCCTTCGTCCAGCAATGGACGTTCATCTAGCTGATCATCATCATCAGCCCGGATACGTTCACTGCAGAACAAAGCGTCTTAAGCCCCTTAAGACTGTACGACAACCTACCATTTGCATCCACCAAGCGATTTTCATTGTCGTCGGTCCACCTAGTGGGAGGCCTACCTACTATTCGTCTTCCGAATCACGTTCTCCACTCAAGAACTTTTCTCCCTCATTTTCGAGTGATGTGGCTTACCTAAGACCACTACAACTTACTATATGTCGGTGTAAAAAGACACTTAATCATCAGGCATAAGACGTCCACTGCTGGACGAAGGCCTCCCCCTGCCATAATACCCACGCTTGGCAGGAGGGCTACGCGTAGGGATCGCAGAATGCTCACCACCGTTAACCGAGAGGACGCTTTTGCCCGTCCGACGGTTCCGCAGTTTCAGCGGTTCCGCGGTTGCAGTTTTAAGACAGACCCAGGTCCACAAGGTAAAAAAACTAAAAAATAAGACACTTATGGTCAGTGAACTAGTGAACTGACCGTGTACGATATGACTGCGACGATAGCGTTGGTGCCCATGGGGTAGTCGTCGAGCGCGATGTTGTCGTGGTGCGTGGGGCGGAACAGCGGCGTGGCGGGCGTCTGCAGCCGGTACAGCTTGGTCTCCGCGTTGGTGGCCCACGTGTGGATGGGCGTGCCCATCGTCTGCTTGCCCATCTGGCACTGGTACATGTTACTGTTCGTAGAGGAAAACAAACATACAATCCGCGGCCCAGCTAACACAAACGGGGGAAAAAGCTGGATTTTCAGTGCAAGCTAATTTGGACTCTATCTGCATGTTACAGTGTCGGAATTCTACTGTGGTGCTTCAGGCTTGCGCATTGCCGGCGTGAGCCGCGTGTCGTCAACGAGCCAAGGGTCACAGTCGACAATTTACACTATCTCATACATATAAAGTACGAAATAACTTGCACCGAATATGACATTATTTTACACTATATTGTAGTTATAACTATATGATCTACCCTGCCCTGGTTTTAGCACTGAAAACATAATTGACCAAGCGAGGCGAAGGTCTCGGAGTATATTGTCGCAGATTGGCGTTTGTATGTAAGTATTTATGTGGTATGTATATATGTTCGACGATAACTTGCGAACCGTTGATCTGATCCTTATAAAAAATTGTGTAAGCAAGTAGTTTAGTGCAAGTTTATATTATTTATATATGTTTATTTTTGCTGACTTATATTTTCAGCCAGTATCTTTTTGAGGCCATCGGGCGGCACATTAACTGACACTAGGGCTGGCCACTCAGCCTATACGACCTTACTTACTTAGTGCAAGTACAATTACCAAATTCGAATATGAGCCAAATTAATGGGTCAAGGGAAGATATGGGGAGTCGCAAAGTCTCAGTTCGCCGCAAACTACTAGTAAAATGAGCGTCTTACCGCGGCGACTGGTTGCAGTCCGGCATGGGCACCAGCTGCGCCAGGTTGCTCATGAAGGCCGACTTGGAGAGCTCCAGGTGGGTCGTCTTGCCTGAACATTAACGAAAAGGAGTGCTATCTATGACAGTACGCGTGAGAATGGTAGTAAGACAAAAGGAAGTTATTGAATATTTTATATGAAGTGTTTCCACACTGGACCTAGGTATGTCCTAAAACTGCAACCAGAACCACCGGAGGACGGGCAGCAGCGTCCTCTTGGTTAACGGTGGTGAACATTCTGCCATCCTCAAGCCGCCTGTCAAGCGTGGTCAAGCAATTAAGCGTGATTATGGCAACACCTCCCTATTAAGGGGGAGGCCTTCGTCCAGCAGTGGGCTTTTTCTGGCTGATACTGGGTGGGGGTTTCCACACTTTAGGTATTTCTATGTTTTTAAAACATAAACAGTAAGAAAAATTGTATGGCCTCAGGCCGGACTTGATCCTGCATACGACCTATCTCTGGGTTTCTTTCCAGAGATCATAAATTTTCTTACTGTTTATGCTTTAAAAACATAAAGAATATAAAGGAAGTTATTCATCAAGCTAATTTCTTTTAAACAACTGCCCAAAAAGAAGTGTAAAATGTTTTCAGGGTTCATGTATGTGAGTTTCTTTATTCCACCGTAAGTAACTATCCTACATAGAAATAGGACTTAGGTAAGTCCTATAACTGGATCCAGTACCACCGGAAGACGAGCAGCAGCGTCCTCTCGGTTAACGGTGGTGAGCATTCTGGGATCCCTAAGCCGCCTGCCAAGAGTGGGGATTTTGGCAATCTCTCCCTATTAAAGGCCTTCGTCCAGCAGTGGACGTCTTCTGGCTATTGAGGATGATGATTCGTTCTAAATGCCTCAACAGATTTGGATGTAAATTAGAATCGTTACATCATCCCGAGTGACACTGGCTTTTTTGCAGGGCAGTCGTGTGTTTTAATTTAAGAAACGCGCCGCCAGATGGCAGAATTTAACACTCCTCCCGCAACCACGCGTTCTATAGAAAAAATATTTAATCGCATCTCTGTTTCTCCTTAGTCTTTCATAAACAAGTAACTTAAAAAAAAAAAAACAACCGGCTTCAAATTAATATCGGGCCACGTCGAGAGTATAACCATTCAAATAAAAAATGAATTTCCAAAATCGGTCTACTATTGACGGAGAAATAGAGTGAACATACATTAAAAAAACCATACATACCGTCGCACATAGAACCTCCTTTTTTGAAGTCGGTTAATAAAAGGGTTGATTACCTTTAACGATCTCCGTGTTGGTGACGGCGACGTCCAGGTAGAGCTGCTCCATGGTCCCGATGAGCTCGAGCTGCCCGCTCGCGAGGTTGATGACGGGCCGCATCATGCGCGCCTCGTGCGTCATCAGGAACACGCCCGCGTACTGCGCGCAGATCTAGCGCACACAATATTATCATACAATAATCCTGTGCCCTGAATATTCTGATAGTTTTTTTTAAACCAAATTTAGTTCTCATAAAATGATGATACATTTTTTAAAAGTAAATATAGTTTTCGTAAAATGATGATAGACAATTCTTTCAACCAGATCTAGTTCTAGAAAAAATTATGATCGATTATTTTATTCAAACAAATCCGGTACTCAGAATATAGATAGCCATAGAGACTGCTCGTATGCAGGTTCGAGTCCTGCCAGAGGTCATAATTTTTCTTCCTGTTTAAGCTTTAAAAACATGATCATAAATGTTTTTTTAAACTAAATCTAGTTCGGACCTGGGTATGTCTTTAAACTGCAACCAGACCCACCGGAGTCGGGCAGCAGCATCCTCTTGGTTAACGGTGGTGAGCATTCTGCGATCCCCAAGCCGCCTGCCAAGCGTGGGGATTATGGAAACACCCCTCTATTAAGACCTTCGTCCAGCAGTGGACGTTTTATGGCTGACGACGACGACGACGACGTAAACTAGTTCTCATAAAACGACGATAGATTATTTTTACGCACACTATAGAAAAGATCCTGAAATCGCGAAAAAACTTCAATAGAAAAATCTTATTCAGCTTCGACATTATTTATGAACAAGTTTATTTTTTCTTTTCAGGATTGCCACTATAGACCATGAATTCTTTTCAGCATAGTTATAATCCTTTTGCTGTCCTGTGGATACCTCCCACTAGGTGGACCGACCACATTGTAAAAGTCGCGGGCAACCGGTGGATGCAAATGGCAGGTTGTCGTACAGTGCGGTAGTCTAAGGGGGAGGCCTTCGTTCAGCAGTGGACGTCTCCGGGCTGATGATGATGATGTCCTATAGTATACTAAAACACGTACCTCCATCTTCGGTATGACCACAATCTCCGTGCTGATGGGCATCTCCTCTCCCTTGACCTTGAGCGCGCGGAGATGCGCGGTGGACTTGTGCACCGTGTCCGGGGCGAGGTACCCCACCAGGCGGCCGTCTATGAACACCGGGTATTTGAACTCGTCCTGGGACAGCGGCGTCTGGGACACGGACGATATCGGCTCCATACCTGGGGGAAAGGTTTTGTTATGAATGACTACCGTACATGCCACAGAAAAGCGAAAGCCCTACTTCTTAGGTAGAACGGCTATCAAAACAATGTTGTAAAGCAATAGGCTAGATGACTGGGTTTTTTTTATTGTCCTATTAAAATGTGGCTCATAAATAGAGCTGATTAATGAAAAGAAAACGAAAATCTGATCAAAAATAAGCAACTTATAAGCATTTTAATATCATTCTAGACAGAGAGGCGAAACAGCAAATCGTGACGTCACTTCTCTGTACGCCATATAAATTATATTCTGACAAGTAAGGCGTGACGTCATTTTTTGTTTTGTGGGAAAGGGGCAGAGTTGTCTCTAACAAAAACTTTAAACGCTCATATATCAGAACATCATTAACCAATTTAAATTATTTTTTCAATAAACATACAATATTTACTAAAATTCTTATCAAAGCTATTGGTTTCAACGATATAAACATCAGTCATCTACCCTATTGTATGGAAACCGCTGTCGCCAGTTTCACACTTATTTGTATAGAAACTACGACGAAAAAATGCCAGTCATTAGTAAAACGCTCGAAATGCCATTTTGCAAAAGATTAAAATTGATCTAATTACGGTGCAATGTGGTTTGATTTCCTACGCGTCTATTTAAATTGTCTTTTTGAGTATAATCAGTCTAAAACATGTATATTGGTAGAATTGTCATTAAGCGCATTTGCAATGCCGGCTAGCGCGGCCCGACACATTTCCTTTCTATTCACTTCTCTCTTCAGTGGTACATGCCAACAGCATGTTGGCCTCAGACGGCCTCTACAGCGTCACCGGACTTTAGGCAAGCGCAAATTGCGCTAGACCTAGTATAGTTTTTATAGGCGACCAGCTCAAGGGCATCTCAGACGGAACGGACCTTTGCTTGGCCGTCGCCGGGAGTGGGGTGAGACTTGCCCTGGGGCCCTAGCAGGTAGATCTGATTGAGGGGGATACAGAAGTCGGGTAAAACAAGACATAGGGTGAAAAATTATTCAATTGAGTCTTTGTTTTTATTGGGCATATCACAACACACTTTTGAATGGTCTAAAAATAATTAAAAATAAACTAAAACTATACAAGATAATCATGCAATACAGTGTTGCCTAAAACCGACTACTACCTTACAAGACGCTACATTTTTGACTGACTAATTATACATATTTCGTATTCATTGAATTGAATATCGTATACAATTCGAATAAAAATTAATGAAATAATAATGTTTAGCAAATTTAGGTTACAAAATACGCTATATTGGATTTACCGTGACGTCATAAAGCCTATGTACTACGTTCATGTCAAGAGACACCTTAATTTGTGAAAATATGAACAGATGTTCATATTTCCGTAAAGACATTTTATATAGCTACACGGCGCTGAAATTCTTATTTAATAATTGAGTACGAAAAGAGAAACTGAAATTCCTCTATCGTAGCTGACTACGAAACGCAGCTACCAAAACGGCAACAAAATTCTTGTTTCATAATTGATTACGAAACAATAAAAATAATTCTTCTCTAGCTGACTACGAAAATCAATTACCAAAACGGACCAAACCATAATATAGACCTGCTACCATCATAAACCTGTTCTTTGGATAGTTGGATATAAAAAAGTAATTGTTGTTTTCTTTTTTTTCCTTCTAGCAGGCATAATTCCTGTACTTCATTTTTAACAGTGAACAAGCACGAGAGTTGTATAAAATACTAGTCATTCTGCTAAAAAAATTAGAAAAAACAAACAATAAAAACAGAAAAAAAAATAAAAAAAATATTGATTATTTAATACAAATAGAATAAAAACTGACCACATCTTTCTAGCACCCCAGGGAGGTTGTCCATCAGATTTTGCTCCGGTTTTTGCGTGATCTGAAACCAAGAAGTGTCAAGTTTGCTTTAAGTTTGCAAGCAGCGTCCTATCCTAAGTAGGGCTGGTAAATTGTAAGATTTGCACTGACTGTGTTTTGTTCATTATCCTGGCAATCATGCTACGGTAGTGAGATGGTTGAATCCACACTATCAGCCAGAAGACGATCACTGCTGGACGTAAGCCTCGCCTAAGAGGGCGTTGCCATAATCCCCGCCACAGGCGGATTGGGGATGGTTGAATATTACTTTGCAGAGTTGTCGTTGTAAGGGAAAAGACAATTTCGAGCTTAGCTATAAAGTTCAGGATGTAAACACAGATTAACCCGTAGGAATGACCCGTAGAAAAGGAAGAGCCGGTTTTAATCATATTCCTCAGTCAATAAAGTCGTATTTACAAGGTTGAGAGAATGACCCGCAATCGAACTAAGGAAGAGCAAGTTTCAACCATATTTACTAGGCAATAAAGTTATATATACGCAGTCGAGAGAATGACCCGCAGTCAAAATAAAGAAGAACCAAACATTAATATTCTCTCAGCAATGGCATATTAAGGTATGACCAGTTTCAATCATATTTCGAAGGCAATAAAGTCGTATTTACTTGATTAAATGTCCCGCAGTCGAGCTGCTGTCAGTTTGGACCATATTTCTAGGCGCTAAGGTGGTGTTTACCTGTGCGGTGGTGGTGAGATGGTTGAGCAGGCCGCAAGGCGCGCCGTCGGGCGTGTGCACGGGGCACACGAAGCCCCACGCGTCCGGGAGCAGAGCCCGAGCCTCTGTCGTGCGCATCTCCATGAAGAACGACCCGCGATGAATCGACCTGTAACAAAAAAGTCAGAAATATGGAGCTCACGGCTCAGGAGATGTCTGGCTCTATGAGATGAGACCTGCGATGAAATATAGGGTAGATCCCCGATCGTCGCTTAAAAACGGCACCATCAAAACAAGGCATAAATAGCGTAATATGGCTTGTTTTGCTCTCAGTCGCGTGTGACCGCACCAATCGTGTTACGTGCTACACGCTCACAAATTTATTATAACGCTATTACAGGGTGTTACGGTTGATTATTAAAATAAAACAATATCCGCTTGTGGGTTTTTTTATATTAGCTGGAGAGGTATGATATCTGTATAAGTAAGCATTGGCTCGGGGACACTTTTGAGGTTTGATTTTCATAGAGACTGTGTATCTATAGTATATTTGATCTAAGGACGTGAATATTTAATTTCGTTTTTATATTGTTCGCTTGTGTGTGTATCGGTATATCGGCAGCAGTCTACCTGATTATCATAAAACATTAGACTAGCCAACTACTTTTAATGTTTAAATTGTGAAACACAACATCCAGACCCACCGGAGGATGGGCAGCAGCGTCCTCTCGGTTAACGGTGGTGAGCATTCTGCGAGCCCCAAGCCGCCTGCCAAGCGTGGGGATTATGGCAACCCCTCTCTATTAAGGGGGAGGTCTTCGTCCAGCAGTAAGTAAATAAATATTGGGAGGACATTTTACACAGCGCCATCTAGCTCCAAACTAATCAAAGCTTGTACTATGGGGGCCAAAAAGCTGATAAAATACTTATACAATCTGTAACAAAAAGGTTCAACATTACTGAAGGACATTTATGTGCTCATCATTATGAACAACTTATACTAAAGGGGCCAACACAGAAACAGCTGTTCCATACATTTTGTCCAAGGTCACTGAACTTTTAGTATGGAACTGCTGATTTTTTTTTCGCAATTTCAGGGTTGGCCCCATAGTAAAAGTTGTTCATAATGATGAGCACATACATACCCTTCAGTATTGTCGTTGTGTTACACGTTGTATACTTGCAGTGGACGTCTTGTGACTAAAGCTCTAAATGTATGATGAAAGAAAAGTAAACTCACTTGAAATGCGACATATAACGCATCCTGTTAATGTTCTCGGCGACTATAGTCAGTCCTTTGTACTGCGGCAGGTTGACGTAATTAGAGGGCGCATTCCCAGTCGCCAGAAACGTCTCCATGCGGCTCTCAAACGTACCCGACGCCTTCATGAATTGGATCACGTCTCTCTATAACGAAACATATTTGTTCTTTTGATAATTACTGGGCATGAACAGATTTGACATCTAATATCTCAGGGTGACGAACGCAGTGCAGTGCGGCGTAAGATTTTGTTCGCAAGTTCAGTTCTGGCACTGCTACTGTTATGGGCAGGAATGGTGCTTACCACCAGAGAACATCCTGCTCGTCTCCTCTTGCTTACTCTTGCTTGGCGGTTGAATTACTGACAAAGGAGTGGTACTTCTCCAGGCGGACACTGCAATAAGCTCCTACCACTAAAACTACTGACCTAACCCGCTACCGACCTGTTGTTCTTGGTCTTCTCGAGTATGGCGATGCGCACATTGTTCATCAGGTTCATGAGCCCTGCTAAGGTGAAGTGACGGTGAAGACGCTTCATCATCGTCATCAGCCCGGAGACATCCACTGCTGAACGAAGGCTCTTAAAAAGAGGCTGAAGGCCAAACGGAAGACACTTACTTGCAATATATTCAACCCGCTGCCGATCGTGTTGTTCTTGGTCTTCTTGAGTATGGCGATGCGCACGTTGTTCATCAGGTTCATCATGCGCTCCTTCAGCACCTGCAGGTACAGGTGGCCTCCGAGCAGCACCTCCTGGCACATCACCGCGTCCTGCCCCTCCGCCTGCAAACACCGGGGAGTAGGGGGACGATCACAATAAGCTAGATGACTGGTTTTTTTTATTGTCCTCTTAAAATTATCTCGGATTACCAGGGAGAATCTGCATATTATACTGGCTTGTACAGCAATCCTTTGCCTTGCTAATTAAAGCTCTGTCCAACATAAAATGTAAACAACTATCTAACCTACAAATCTATTTTCAGGCCGTCAACAGTTGCATAGATTGTTAAAACAAGGCACACTACCCAGTATTTTTCCTTTGTCTAGATTACCGACAACAGAAAGATATAAGCAAAGATTAAAAACAAAACTTGATTTTGCTACATCCGGGCCGCTAGAGACATCTGCGAAGTTTTACCTGTGGAACCTCCTTACGAACACACTTAAGGCATAGGACATAGTACCATGTGCGAACCCCAAGCCGCCTGCCGGTTAATGTGGAGATTATGGCAAACTACCTTGCCGCCCCCTACCTATTAAAGGGAAGGCCTTCGTCGAGCAGAGAACGTCTTCACGCTGATGATTTGGAAAGTCGATATGTTTTGAGACTAGAAAACTATAGAGGGACGATATACTTAAGGCGGAGAGCAGTGGAAACGAAAATGGGAAGAAGGAGAGAAGGAAATGAAAGAAATTGGGCTAAGTGCCTTGCATTAGATTTAATGGAAAAAAAACACGCTTTACGTCCTTGAGATTGTGCATGCGATTCTCATAGTAGAAGCAACGATATTATAATAGTATACTATAGTAGTAGGAGGAACAAAGATAGATAATAATAGTTTATTTCAGCCCATATTATAAATACCTTACAGACTAACATACATATAAAGATAATCTTAAAGTTATATTATTATTAAGTACAAGTAGAGAGTAGTGAGTAGTGGTCGAATGTTGTTCTGTCTACTCGTGAACATGGTGCATGCAACTGCGAAGAAATATCGGGAGCTCATTTCACAACATAATCACGGTAAATATCCCGTTAATAATAATAATAGAACTTTAGTAAACAACCGTTATAGTTTAAAACAGTGAATCTTAATTAACACTAGATAGATAGATAGATAGATAGACTCTTTTATTGCTCAAGCAAAGAAACATACCAACAAACAGCGACGGTGATAATGGAATGGACGGGCCCAGCGCTTGCAAATCGATCAAAATTAACTGGACAACACAATCAAGCATACCTAGCTAAAAGTATGCATATTACATTTTCCGGAAAATAGAGATAGCGAATCTAATTACTGCATGACAAAAAGAGAACACATGCACATGTATTAGAAGTTTGTATTGTCGTATCGTACGGTTCGCATGTCGCAAAGGCAGAGTATGACTGAAGCGAGTGGAGAGCCGGCGCTCAACATATTGTCTTCAAAATCCGTGCGCTTATTTCCCGTCTATTCATCTTATCATTGACGCTGCCTACAAAGGATTAAATAAGTTAAATAATAGTGCACAAATGGCCACCATAACTAAAAGCGATCTCTTCCAGGCAACCTTATTAACCTTAGATGTGATCAAAGATTTTTTATAATACCCAGTTCCGATTGTACACATACAGCAGAATTATATCGTACCTTACACTTGTTCTGCACAAAGTCATAGAGTTTCTGCGCCATGTAGATGAGGCCGTGGAACTTGTCTATGTCCTGGGTAAGGTGGATCATCACGCTCCGGTCCAGGAGGAACTGGGCTGCCTCCAGGTCCGACTTACCCTGGAACAACACTTCTTATAAACCAAAGCAATAGAGAATATGCATGTTTTTTAAATGATTCACAAGAAAGCTACTTACACCACAAGCGCTGTGAGTTACGGTTACGGTACGGTACGGTTCCGGTGCGGTTACGGTAGTTACCACTGAAGAGAGAAGTGAATAGAACGGAAATTTGCCGGCCGCGCTAGCCGGCATTAAGTGCAAATGCGCTTAATGTCAATAGGCATGATGACTACATTTTTTTAATTATCTCATAAAAAAGCTAATCATCAATAGAGCCTATCAACGAAAACAACATTTTAAATAATTCAAAAATAAATAAGTTCTAAGTATTTTAATTTTAAGCTAGACAGAGAGCTCGCTATACTGAGCTGTGACGTCAAGCCTCAGGCGCGGCATACAAATGCTATACTAACACGTGCTTTGCGAGAAAGGGATAGAGCATCCCCTCTCTATCCCCACCTAAAACTTTAAACGCTCATAACTCAGAGATTTATCAGCCAAAACAATTTATTTTTTCAGTTTGTGTAATGTATTTAGTTATATTCATCACTAAGCCTGTTATTTGTCATAAATTAAACATTAGGCCACACGCCTATTCTACCAATATACATGTTTTTAAACTGAGAATACTAAAAAAGACAATTTAAACAGACGCGTGGGAAACCAAACCACACTGCATCGTAATTAGATCAATTTTAATCTGTTGCAAAATGGCATTTCGAGCGTTTTACTTCAAATGCGCGACCAATGACTGGCATCTTTTCGTCGTAGTTTATATACAAATAAGTGTGAAACTGGCGACAGCGGTTTTCCATACAATAGGGTAGATGACTGATGTTTAAATCGTTGAAACCAATAGCTTTCATGAAGAATTTAAGTAAATATAATTATTTAATTGAAAAAATAATTTAAATCGGTTATTAATGTTCTGATATATAAGCGTTTAAAGTTTTTGGTAGAGCCAACTCTGTCCCTTTCCCACAAAACAAAAAATTACGTCACGCCTTACTTACGAATTTATATGGCGTACTGAGAAGTGACGTCACGATTTGCTGTTTCGCCTCTCTGTCTAGCATGATATTAAAATGCTTATAAGTAGCTTATTTTTGATCAGATTTTCATTTTCTTTTCATTAATCAGCTATATTTATGGGCCACGTTTTAATAGGACAATTAAAAAACCAGTCATCTAGCCCATTGCTTTACAACATTGTTTTGACAGCCGTTCTACCTAAGAAGTAGGGCTTTCGCTTTTCTGTGGTAGTTACCTTGGGCAGTTCTGGCTCGAGCCGCGGGCGGAACATGCGCCCGAGGTAGGCGCGGCACTCCATCGCCGTGTGCAGCCCCTCCTCGTGCAGCTCGCGGATCATGTTCTGTATGCAGCTGCAACCAACGCAACACATAGGAGACACTAGCGAGGAGTTTTGGCGGGAACACGGAAAAATCATATCGTTGCATTGTATGATTTTCTTAAACTTGTGTTTTTTCGCGAATTCATGGTTAAAAATGGTGGTTTATTTAAGAACTGGTTTCGAATTTTGGTTTCGTAAGTGGCCGAAGGGGGTGTTTTATTCATTGAGTGTTGAATTACAAGCACGAGTGTGGGCAAGTGATATAATGTGGTGAAACATGACTTTTCGTGTTGTTTTGTGTTGTTGTTTCAAAACTCCGTAGAATCTGATAATAAAGTCGCCATAACTTACTAGGGCATAACTTGGACTCGACTATGATTAATTTCGTGTGACTAACTGTGATTTCATGACTCATTTCACTTGATTTTAATATAAAAACTTGAAAATGCATTAACTTGACACTGGCAGAATGTACAACGTGCGATGCCAATAACTAAGAAGAAAAAAAGACACTCGCAACGTACCCGCACTGATGGCGAGAGATTTGCTGGATCAAGAACCGGTTTGATCAAGAAATACTCACTTGACATAATACAAGTCGTTCTTCTTCCCTTGCAACAGTAGCCTGTATATGTAGTGGTCGGGGTAGTCCGCCAGGCACTTCAGTATGAGCAGCAGCGGGGCGTAGTACATCATCTTACGGTAGCCGAACATCAGCTTGCACGTGCCGTTCGTTAGGAAGTGGAGGACGTTGTTCTGTTAACATTAACAAATCTACTATGACATATTATTATAGCTAGAGGGAACGGAGATTTCTGTCAAACTATCACCGGGGTTTCCGTTCCTGGTCACAATTATACAATACAAAGACTATAAATCCTGTTGACTGATCGTCCGACTTCCCCTCACACGAAAATTTGTAGTTTAAATACCACTGCTAGCCACTGCGAGTACGTCAGAGTCTTATAACTCAGATTGCGTCATCCCAGTGATTGGCCAATCGCAAGCATAGAACGTTACCTCGCCCCCTGCCCGCAACGGTGAGTCGTATTTGTATGAGAAATTAAGTTCACGAGCCATCAACAGGCTATATGATCTGTGATACAATACAATAAAACTTTATACTTACACCAAAAAAAGGGCATTACAAAGGGAATATACAGACACAAAAGGCGGTGTAAGGCGCTAAGACGCTTCCAGATAATCGTAAGAGGGATCAGTTAATTTTCGAATAAAATTATTTAAAAAAAATAGTTGTTGATGCTGGAAAGAAAATCCTGGAGATGGACAGTTAAAAGTTTTTTTTAGGATGCTGATGGAACTGTGATTCTGATGTTAAGTTCCTCATATTTAGGCATAGTTCCATACCCCTTGTTCAAGGACAGCTAGAAGACGGCAGAGCAACAGGGATGATTTACTTTGACATACATTATTTGTTTTTTTTTAATTGCCACACATTTTTAAGTTCCATACTCCATCCTAGACCACATCATTGGATAACATCAGTAACGATTTGCACATACAAACTTAAAAAAAAAAAACACTATTTTCAACAACATAATCTTCTCGGGCAGAAATATAAAAATACTTACAGTGCTTGTCTGATCAGATGTGACGCAGCGCATCATGACTCCATACTCGGAGAACAAGTTTCCTCTCATCTTCCATGTGGGCCGGCGGATGGTCACCGGGAAGTTCCGTCTCGTCACAAGCAGCATGCGGGCGAGTCGCTCGTGACCCTGTGACGATGCATACAGACTTCAAGAAGAGGGAGACACATTATCACAGAAAGCTTAATAGTACTATATACAGAAGAATAATTCCCATATTAAACGGGTTAAAACCGACGACAACCACAATATAACACTAAAACTAAATTTTACTAATATATTAGATACTAAGTTTCTTTTTATTAACAACCTGGACTCTTGTTGTCTAAAATAAAGAATTTTGAATTGAATTGAATATACTTATAAGTCATATTCAATGCAACCTTATTTGCTTTCTATTTGTACATTATTTTTTATTTTTTTATACGTTCAAGTGACGATACAAGCAAGACGTTCGCCTGGTGGTAAGCGTCACGCCTGCCACTAACAGTAGTAGCAGTGCCAGAATTGTGAACTTGCGAACACAATCTTGCGCCGCCCTGCACTGCGCTCGTCATCCTGAGATATTAGATGTTAAATCTCTTCATTCCCAGTAATTTCTCTGGTAACATTGCCCTTCAAACCGGAACGCAGTAATGGTTGCACACTACTGCTTGGCGGTTGAATAACTGGCAAAGATGTGGTACTTCCCCAGGCGGACTCTGCAGTTGAGTAGAGTCCTACCACTACAACGCGTTAGAACGTCGATAATTATTATTCAATTTACCGCTTGGCTAGCTTCGGCTAGAGCGCGCCAGCCGAGCCGGCGGCGGCGGTGCGACAAGTCGAAGGTCTCAACTCATAGTTAAACCTCACAGTACGCCAGGCCTGGTAATATATCGGCTGTTCAGCTCTGTAGCTGTTTCATACATTTAGTAGAGAGTGAATTATTTTCGATGGGGCAGTCGTTTTTACACGACTGCCCAAAATAGGAGTGTAATGATTTCAGGATTCATATTATGTATTATGTATGTGAGTTTCTTTATTCTACCATAACGTCTAAATGCTTGAACAGATTTGAATGTATGGGAAATCATTAGACATTATCCCGAGTGACACTAGCTATACATTTTTGGCAGGGCAGTTGTGTTTTTATTTTTTATTAGATATCTAGTTAGATCATTTTCAGTTTTAATCTGGTTGTGAAAGTTGTTTTTAATGATGCAAACAATGATATTTATTTATTTGTTTATAGGCGAGCAGCATACAACAGCACAAACGATGACGCAGACGCAAAATCCGTATCGCAAAATCCTCCGTATCTGGGTGCGGTTATAGGACGTCCCCAGGTCCAGGTAATTACTCTGTAAGTTCTACTGATTTATTTGTACTGTACCTTGATAATAAAGTATCCCCCCCACTCGTCAGCATGCTCATTGTGTTCCACCAATTCTTGAGGGGACAGGTCAGCGAGATGACACATTTTAGACTGGAAACATTAACATAATAGTCAGTCATTACCAAATGAAAGCAACTCTGTTCATCTATTTATTAGGGTTGCCTGGAAGATATCGCTGTTAGCGATAAGGCCGCCTTTTGTGGCACTAGTTCATAAGGTTTTTATTTCTATAGTTGTTATTATTTTTGGTGTATAAAGATAAAGCAATAAAGACTTTCTATCTATCTATCTATTTAGGAGCTACGATGCCACAGACAGGTACGAGTCAAAATCAGAGTGGTGAGCATTTTAAGATTTCAAATATCTGAAAAATAACTTTGCTTCTGAAACAAACAAACAAAAGATGTTTATAAATAGCGCTAAATGTTATGAAACTATCCTGGGAAGAGCCACGCAAAAAATACGTATGTTCAAAGTTCTGGCGGTCAATGAAAATTATGGCAGAGTCGGGAGTCATTTTGGGAACATTTTTCTAATTCATTTAGAATAATAAGTACTTAATCTTAATCAATATAAAATAGAATTGATTTTAAAAAATCTGTAAAAAGCATGTTATTGAATCGGAAAATATTGGGATTAACAAAATTTGTTACAATTAAGACATTACTTTTTTAAAGTATTCGTAATTATTTTGTAGCGCTCGTGGCGTAGCTTGTCTAGGTGATTCTAAACGATGTTAAGCAACGGACGGTCCGGTCAGTCTTCGGATGGGTGACCGTGAGTGGCATTTATTTCTGAGCGCTACCGTGGATCGGAGGACACGTTAAATTGTTGGTCCCGGTTGTTTGTTCTAGTTTCTATAACAACAACCGTCAGCCATGTCAGAGGCTTCCGGGCGGCACATTAACTCTGACATTAAGGCTGGCCACTCAGCCTATACGAACTTACTTTTTTTATTATTTTGTATTTGGTGTGAATTTTGATACTAAACTTTAATTTTTTTTTTCAAGAAAAGACTATGAAGTGTATTAATAATATAACTAATTATGTTTAAAAGATATTTAATTCTGTGTATGCTAACATTTCAAAATTTTTTTTTATTTAATTGTCGTTTTAGTGACATTCCCGAAAATGACGATGATGTTGTCGTAATTACAGTGCAGTTCCCTAAATTAATGAACTGACACACTGTTTTTTGATGCTCTTTCTTCACGGTTTATGGAACTACACTCTAGAGAAACCTTCTTTCGCAAACTATCCATTTTTCTTTGCATTTTTTCTATTAGGCTTTTCTGTTTTTTAATAGTTCTGTTAGCCTGCGCTCTATCTTTTTTACCATTTTTTCTGGAACAAGGCAGGATTAATATTCTATTCTATCTCATTTTCTGAATCTGGAGGGTTTTGAACTAAAATATTTGACAAGGTCTTTTAATGATTTGAATAAAATTTACCATAATTTTATTATTTTAACAGTGTTTAGAGCTAAATTTATCTTCTTATACTTTTTTGACATATTATCTGAATTACGAAAGATTTTTTAAGGACACATTCCCGAAATGATTATATGGGCAAATTTTTGTTTAAAAATCAACTAAAACATTATTACTAAAAATAAACATGTGAAGTGCATATATGATAGCATTATATTTCAATGCGTATAATAATGTTTTAATGTTAATTTAAATTTTTACACAAAAACTTTGTCCGAAGCAAAATGTTCACTTCTCTGACTTAAGACCGTATGTACCTGTCTGTTTGCATCAGGGGTTTAAAAAACTGTATCTATCAATATGTCTTAGCAGGTAGTGTAATAACAAGGTAAATCCAATGAAGCGGATTACTCACTGTACTTATGGATAATGAGTCCGTTTTTTATTTTTTTTATACGAACTAAATTCTAATTTCTATCCTAACTTCATGTTTTTTTATAGAAAGTGCCTTTAAAAACTACAAAACAAAATATAAGCAAACTATAACACCTACTACATGAAAACAAAAGGATGGTTTCCAGACCGTTCAAGGTTTGATAGGCAGTGGCAAACTGAGGTATGGGCTGCACTGGTTCATAATTTTGATAAGTATGTATAGGAAGAGGTGTTAAACATGCAAAAAATAATTATTGAAATTTGTCATACAATTGCTTTCATGTTTTTAGTTGAAATTCTTAGAATTACTTAATGACATTATTTTTCATTTTTCATTTACAAAACAGTTGCGGGCCGCAAGGAGGGTCGTGTATTGCCGACCACTGGTCTAGAGAGCTAGCAGCAATGTTTTAACTTACCCTGATCATGATTGGTAGATTACCAACTGATTTGTCCACTGTTGTCGTGTTCCCATTCCAAGTAACAGTCATCCTAATTTTAAAGTCTCCTTTGTAAGTTGCCGCTCTCTGTCGACATTCTGTTGGTAAAACTTTTTGATTCTTCACCCCCACAACCTCCATTGGAACAGCAGGCTTCGCAAATTTCGCATCGTCTATGGTGATTTTGATCTTATCTTGGCACTGGGTTTCAAATTCGACTGGTAAGAGACTTGCAACAGCTAGTTTTAAGCCTTCTTGGCACATGAAGTTGAATGAATCGATATGCGGGGCACCCAGGCTTTGGAGGTACTAAAATGTAGAAACGCAGTTTAAATTCTTTAGGCTAGGGACCGTAAATAATAGTTTCTTAAAATAACATTGTTTTACGACAAGTTCATTTGTGTAGGTTATGTTTACTTACCGGATTAGCTATCTTTGGTGGGTTTCTGTATTCAGGATCACCGGTATACTTCAGGGTAGGACCCTGGGCTACCTTCTTTACGTTCATTTTGCTGTTATTTATTGCATGAATATCAAGTTTGTTTCAAAAAATCACGTGTAGAAATTGGATACGAGAACAAGTCAATATTTTCTATTTTGTTGTCAGCTAATATGTTTTTAATATTTCCTGGCTATGGATACTAGTCCTTCAGCCGAATACATATTTCTTCATCGATCCTTCTTTTTCCAGTTAACTGAGTCGTAGTCACAGTCCAACACACACAATAAGTCCAATCGTGCCCTAGTAAAGTAATGGCAACTTTACTACAAGCTTTTACGGAGTTTTGGCTCGGAGGAACTAGCTCTCTCTCTCAGTTTCTGAAATAACACAAAAAGACACGTTTCACCACATAAGATCACTTGCCCACACTCATGCACGTCAGTTGGCATTTACGGCCTTACTTAAAAAAAACTCTCAACCGTTAGTCACTGCTTAAGATGCTCTGCCATCTTCTCTCTGACGTGAAGTTGCACGTGCTAGAAAAGGACAGAGAAGTTTAAGCAGTGACTAAGGTAGAAAAGTTTTTTAAAGTAAGACTGTTAATGAATAAAAGACGACTATTTTTATGCATTAACACCCGAAAAAACACAAAAACACTTTGGTGTCGAAACACCAGACTTTTCTTCGTCCTCACTTTCACTCATGATTACAAATTGCGACTACAAAATTGTTTATTCCTTAGAACCTCTACTTGACTTGATGATAATAAAATATTCTTTGATAAAGGACGAGAGCTAGATCCTCCAAGTAAAATATAAACTTGAAAATGCATTTTCTTGACACTGGCAGAATGCACAAAGTGCGATGCCAATAATCAAGTAGTCAAACTCAACTCAAGCCACACTTTTTTGGCGAGAACACGCGCCGCGTTCCGAATTGAGTCAAAATCGCTGTTGGCGCTGTGAGCGCGATAAAAACCCATTCCGAATTGGCGTTAGCGCATCTACGGTAGCAGTCTCGACGTCATGGATGACGTCATTACTGGCGCCATCTTGCGTTCACAGTGATATTGCTTCCCGGCGTTATCACTGTGAGCGCTGTCAAATCTGACGTTTAACTCGTACAATATAAGTATGGAAAGTAAAAGGCGAGTTGTTTGTAAATACTTAAGAAAAATAACAACTGTTATAGAAGAGAAATAATGTTGTTCGTGATTAATGATGAGACTGGTGATAACGAAATCCAGTTATATTTAAGTGCATACCTGTTCGAAAGAGGTTAGTTTATTAGTTTTCCATGTTCAGCCATTCCGAAATGATATCGCGCTGATAGCGCTGTAAGCCCAATAATCAAAACGGAACGACATTTATCGCTCACAGCGCCAACATCGATATTGACTCAATTCGGAACGCGGCGACGGAAAAATCAGCGGGGCTATCATGTAACTTTTCGGGATCGCGATTCGGATACGAGTTGTCAAAAATAGACACTTGTCACTGTCACTGCCAAAACTCATTTGACCCTGCAGGGCAGGATGAAACGCCAAAAGACCAACGGATTTGCTTAACTTAATTAAGGAAATCAATGCATTCATTCGATAACGATAGCGCGAGAAATCCCTCCGTAATACTGTGAAGCTGTGACAGTGACAAGTGACATTTATGACAAATCGCTATCCGAATCGCGATCCCGAACAGTTACATGATTAGCCTGCAGGTCGCTGCATTCTATTATTTTCTTAGACTATTGTTTTTTCGCGAATTAATGATTAAAAATGGTGGCGTTCTATTAATTTAGTGTTAAATTGCATACACGAGTGTGGGCAAGTGATATAATGTGGTGAAACATGTCTCTTTGTGTTGTTTTCAAAACTCCGTAAAAGCTCCTTGTAAAGTCGCCACAACTTTACTAGGGCATGACTTGGACTAGACTTTGACTAATTTCGTGTGACTGACTGTGATTTAATGACATATTTGACTTGCTAATACTACATTTACTTGAACATTCATACCATATTCACTTATACATACTTGATTCTGGCAGAATGAACGTGCGATGCCAATACCAAAAAAAAAAGAGGCACAACGGACGTTTTTGACATTTCATTTAAAAATCTTGAAAAAGCTTTTAAAAACTAAAAATGAAATTTTGAAATCTGTGTGAATTGTGAATTGGTGCGCGCGAATGCATTTTTCATTTCTTGTTATCTTCCAATAATACAAAACAGTGAGCAAAAGTGTATTATAGGTCTTTATAAAATGGTGTGAAAAGAAAACTTATAAACATGGCTGCAATGACCATGCAAAGAGATCTTATTGCGGAATTGAAGAAAGAGACTGTTTTAAATGTGGGAATTCTCATTAAACTTAAGGCGTTGCCGCAGGACATCTCCCGCCAAGTGCTGAAAGAGAATGCTTTAGAGAAACCGACACAAAACTTATTTAATCACCTTACACATTACTTTGTTTGTATCATTGATACTAAAACCTCAGATTCCTTTCCTTGGCCCCTGTACGACAGCAATAGTGAAAGATCCTACAGAAACGAGCTTGCAAGCTTCATCAGCAAATACAGCAGTAAAGGTTTGCTATCTCCAGTTATGGCGTCCTACTTGGTCAATCCCAATTGCTACAAAGTCACTCTACTGCTCTTCCAATTGTCACAACTAGCTATACAAAAGCTTTTAGAGTCCAAAATGAAGAAGGAGAGCCAAAAAAAAGTTTACAACGAAATTACATCTAAATACAAATCCGGGGTTAAAGAAGATTTTATTGAACAAGTAGAAAATGAAACTGTTAAGTTGATAAACAAGTTTTCGAACTTTCTGCATAAGCGAAAAGCTACGGAAAAGATAGCAGAAAAAATCCGTACGAAAATATCAGAAATGGAGTCAAAACTTGCATTGTTAAATGCACAGACATTTCTGGATAACATTGTTGATAAATTTGTCTCCACACATGAACTAGATAATAAAACAAAAGATGAGATTATAAAAATTAAAAATGTGCACAAACCAGCGCCATTCTTCGACTGGTGGTTATCCCATGTGGATCAGAAAATTGATGAAATGGAATCGAAATGGACAGAAAAGATGACCCCATTCATCAAAATATGTGATGAAACTAGATCCTGTACGGAATCACTAATAGCACGTCACATGGGAGAAGTAGAGAAAAATACATACATGATAGAGTACAATCACAAAACAGATGAAATCAGTACGAATGAATTACAAAATCAAGTGAACAGTCAACAGAAATACGTCCTAAAGAACATCACAAAAGATGGAAAGCTGGATTTTCCAAACTTAATTCGAAGCTTTCTCATAGCTATTTCCTTCGTACTCAGAAATGCGGAGATGGGTGATGAAATATATAACTTCAATGAGTATTTAGATGAAGGATCAAGAAATTACAGGGAAGTTGTCCAGGCATTAAGGACACTCATAAAAAGAGTTGAGAATGCGGAATCTCGGTTACAGGTAAAGATATTAAAATTTTACATCTTACTACTTTTAGTTGAAGTGTAATGGCGTACTACACTAAGTTGCAGGTATGGCCTGGCCACCAAGCGACAAGCCCACATAACATTATGGCGACGCAACCACGCTGGTGGCTCATGCTCTCAGTATGGCCACAGGTGAGCGATGCGAGGTATAGAAATCCTATGGTGAATCCTAGGATTTCTATACTTACTGCTTTCCTATATATTACTCACTTACTTACAAACTGTCAGATTTATAAATATATTATGGCACTAAACTCCAGCTTTAATAGAAATTGTTTTTTCCAGCCATCACCAAGAACCCATTCGGTGTCCACAACACATTTTCCGGAAATTCCTTCATTACCAGATCTGTCGGACCTCCGCTGCACCAGAGAACAATCATGCCATGCATTATTTGACAGCTTCACTCCTATAAGCATGTCCAAACAACAGTTCACCTTATGGCGTAGAGCAACTACCCACACATTTGTACGATCACAGCCTAAAACATTAACACTGTTCCAGCCACCTAAAGATGACTTTCTAAAGAATCTAAAACATTGTCATGTAAATTTGGATCAGGATGCAACACAAAACTTCCACAATATGTCGATTATTCCTACCATGAGCAGAGCGAATGAAACCATAGCTGGATGTATGACTGGATGCACGAAACAGCAACTTATGAGGCTATTATCAACAAAAAAAACAAGTAGCTCTAAGAAATTTGAACACAACATTGAACGTAGCATGAAAATAAAAAAGACCAAATTATTTAATGAATCAATCTCATCCACTGAAGGCAATGGACTATTTAGAAGTTATTCATCTCCAAACCTCTATGAGAATAGAGAGCTAAGGTCTATTCAGAGGTCTGGTCGTAGAAAACTGTCCATCATGCAAGAAAGCCATTCACCATTGCTGGAAGTTTCCGGTATTATTGCGTTGGATAAGGACAGCAGTTGTGAGAGCTCTAGATATCAAAGTTCTAGAAAAACTATACCCACAGTTCAAATTATGGAAATCTCACCCACTGATAAAAAATTCCACACAAATCTCAAAGATTTCAACATCGATTTAGACAAAGAGTTTGTAATTGGAAATATACCTAAAAGTATAGAGTTCGAACAGGCGTTAACACCTCAAAATAATCCAAAGATAATAAGCAAAATCAGTTCATTAGAGAAAATTATAAATAGACATAAAAGCTATCAAGCAACAGTGCAACGGGAAGATTCCATTGAAAAATGTAATGATATCCAAACTATTGTTGAAGAAAATGATGTGTTCACAGCAAATAGAAATTTATTGCCTGATCTCTTAAGTCCTAATTTCAGTGGGATGAGTAATACATCAGGAGAAGTGGAAGTGTGTCGGAATGCTAGAGAGAGCTTAGGTACTGCGCTGGGAGTAGATAACAATTTTTTGGACCAATTTGATTTGATAGATTAATATTTTGGTATAAAGTCCATAAACTTTTACACACAAACTATTCACAACTTTAAAAAAAAAATGTTATATGTAAATTTAAAAAAACATTTAGGTTATCAAAGAGTCGAAGACTGGTTTGAACTAAAGAAGTGGGTGCGGCGGTTCATGTCATGGATCAATTCATTACGGCTAGCCGTGTTCGAGGTTCACTAGGCACGATACAAAGCAGCGAACGTTCAGTCAGTCGTAGCCCGTAATACAATCTGGCTAAACGATCACACCTCCGCCATAATACAAAACGTTTACGTTTTTTTAATGGCTAGCCATTAAGTAATATCCTATTCTACAATTCGGCTGCACTGCAAAATACAATCACAGATACAATGTTGCTAAGTGTAGGTAAATTAAATAGGTTCAGTGATAGATTTATAGTTTTTGTAGTGGTAGGCTCTACTGCAGAGTCCGCCTGGTCAAGTACCACTCCTTTGCCAGTTATTCAAGTGCCAAGCATTAGTGTGCAAGCATTACTGTGTTCCGGTTCAAAAAATCCAAAGGTCCAAAAAATATTGAATTAGGTACATGTAAATAAAATCTAGACAAAACTCTTTATAACGAGGATATGGAAAATAAAAAATTCTATTTAAAAATCACAGACTCAAAGTTACAATTTAGAATACAAAAAAAAAACACTAAGTTGGCAACACTGCACTCATGTCTGCACTTTAACATTAACAATATAAAGATAAGATACTCACTTGTTATTGGCTGAAGCATACGCACAAAAGCGCTTCCCTAGACTCTAAAGAAGCAGGCTTATGATTGGCTGACCCGAGCAGGTAATCCGTAAAAAGGCCCATTTGCTTGACCTTGAAATTAGCGGAGCTCGTGCACTTAGTTTAAGTATTATTAGGGTAAAAATATATTTAGTTTTAGTGTTAGTGAATAAATGTGGTGCGTAAGTTTTGTGATGGTAAGACTCTACTGCAGAGTCCGCCTGGGGAAGTACAACATCTTTGCCAGTTATTCAAACGCCAAGCAGTAGTATGCAAGCATTACTGTGTTCCGGTTTGAAGGGCAAAGTTACCAAAGAAATTACTGGGTATGAAGAGATTTAACATCAGATATTTCGGGGTGACGAGTGCAGTACAGTGCGGCGCAGGATTGTATTCGCAAGTTCACAATTCTAGCACTGCTACTGTTAGTAGCAGGTGTGACGCTTACCACCAGGCGAACGTCTTGCTCGTCTCGACAAATTACTAATTGAATAATATTGGTATATTTTAAGTCATAAAAATAAAAGATACGGCTTTTCTCCCTGACTGTACTAATAATAAAATTGGACAGTGGGTCCAGTCGACCTATTCAAAATGTGACTAGGTTGAGTGGACCCGCGGGTCCACTGGCGAGCGGGTCCGACTAACGACTCGTCTATGCGCGTGAAACTTTTATACGTAGTTGATACTATTAATTTATTTGTGACAGTTACTAAATTGGCCCAAAAGTGCGTCCCGCGTGTTTGTGTTGTATTAGAAAATCGCGAACAAACATCACACTCAGACTTTTTATTTGACCCCTACCTGTACACTCAAATGCCTAATTTGGGGGTCGAATACAGAACCTGCCTTTTTAAGCAAAACTTAATAATTTTGCACTTTTGTCATCTTGCCTGGTCCCAAATATTGTTGCTGAGATACATAAAGACTGAAATTTTATTTAATAAACAACAATGTTGGATTAAAGGTGATCGTACAGTTATCCGCGCTGAACGTGCCGCATTTATTGCAATATGTACGATCAAATGTATGTTCTTATAAATCTACGTGGAAAGAAAACTACAATCGATTTGTATTTATAAGTTTTCTTTATTATAAAACGTGTAATAACTTAGATTAAATAAAAGTTGTAGAAAAAGTAAAATGCTTTCATTGTAATTCTTAGTTTAGTCTATCAGACTTGCAATTAAATTATGCTTATTATAATTAATTATTTATATTTAAGTACTAAGACACTAATGCACAATGACATAATATTTTATAATCTTTAACAATTAAAAAATTATACCATAAGTGTAAATTTCATAAAAATAATATTAACTTACATAAAGATTTACAGTTCACCATTTGTATTATTTGTACTTATTTTATAATAACATAAAAGATGTTTTAGTTAAGAAACAAGTAAGGTTTTTTCATTCAACTTCAACTCTTGTTTAATTCCGTTTAATGGCCAAGGTTTTTTAATTAGTTTTTACATGGTTTTTACCGACAAATTTGACATTTGCTGTCGACAAAATTATCATCAATTGGAACGATGTCAAACGTCGCAGTCTCCTGTAGATTAAGTTCTTACCGTCGTATGCATAAAACGTTAAAAAATATTTCAAACCTATTTTTGTTAAAAAGTGTTTTGTCTTCTTTTTCAAACTCAAATCGTAATTCGAAAGTTTGATAAAACACTTTTTAGGTTAGACTATAAATATCAAATTGGAGAGCTAGTTCCTCTGAGCAAATTGGCGATCGATAAATTAGGTAGGTTGCGAAGGTGTTGTGCCATCCAATTTCTAAACTAAAGACATCTAAAATTGTTACCTACTTTTTCACATATATAAAAGGTCGTAGAAAAATGTTGACCAGATATATTCGTTTAGACAGGGTAGGTATTAAAGAAAATGAACTCTTTGTCTTATAGCTTTTGGTTTGAAAATCAAATACGGCAAAGAAAAACAGTATTTTCCATTTACTTGTTGGATATTTCACTGCATTCACCAGCAATGATTTGATAGCAGTGATTAAGAGAGGAGCTAAATCCTCAAAGTTTGATATGTAGTGAAGAGATTAATCATAAACTATTGGCGATGGAACCAACAAGAAATAAGGTTTTATAATACCTAAGTCTTTCGACTACATATTATCATGCATCTAAGCAGTGATCCTAGGGTCGTTTTCCTCCAACTTAACCATTGTCTCAGAAATCTCCCATAGTTTCCTTGCCCTGCCCATATCGCTTGCTGCAGCAGAGAGCGAACTCTCACTGCAATCCGAAAAGTACTTCCCAGTAACCTTTTCTAACGTCTCATCCACTGCCAGCATTACTGTCGTCTGAGCTCCTTGTTTTGGAGTCTTGAAGAACCCCTTGATTATCAGATATAGGCCCCAGCTTAGAGGCGCTGGGACGTTTCTCCAAATCCCGGTATCGATGAGACCTGGGTGTAAGCAGTTTGCCGTCACTCCAGTGCCTTCTAACCTTCTGGCTAACTCCCTTGTGAAGAGGATGTTGGCTTCTTTGGAAGCGTAATATAGATAACCAGGTAGGCTGTCTACGGGATTGGAATTATCCAAATCAAAAGACGCCAAACGGTATAACGAAGACGCAACGACGACGATTCTTGCCGGAGCGCTTTTCTTTAGCAAATCTATGAGGAGATGGGTCAGCAAAAAAGGTCCGTAGTGGTTGGTTGCCATGGTTAACTCAATGTTATCTTTGGAAGTGGCTTTTTTAAACGTTTCAGCGTAACCAGCGTTGTGGATTAGGACGTCTAGTTGCGTTTCGGTTTTATTGATGTCTGCGGCGAATTCTCGGATGGATTCGAACGAGCTGAGGTCCAGTTTCTTGACTAGGACTTTTGTGTTCTTCGTGGTGTCGATGATTTCATCTGAAACATGAAGAAATAAATGATGAATAGATAATAATAGTCACCATGGTTGGTCGAACCTGGACTATATTAACACAGGATCGAGGAAGATAAGAGGACAAGGGGTGTCGAGGCCGCGGAAGATTGAACACTCCAGGGTGTGGAGGTGGAATAAAACCACGGTTATTTAGTGGGTCGGCCGTCATAAGGAGTCCCACATAGCCCCAAGGCCAGTGGTAGTGGTAGTCAAAAAAGGCCGCTTAGATTTTCCTATACCCAGCAGAGGCCTATATTAGGCATTTTCAGCAGCATTGCCAGCAGATAAGAAATGCTGGGAATGCTGCGGATGACCATGAGCGACGATAGTGATTAGCGCTTTTGGAACACACGCCGCGTGGCGTGGCATGGATGCAAATTCCAACAGCCGCTACGTGACGATCCCGTCATTTAACACCAGGTTAAGTGCTCAATTTCATTGTCAGTGTAAAATAAAATAAGTCAGCATGTTTATGCCTTTTCGGGGTAAAGGTTTTTAGACAGACCTCATATAGCAACTTGCAACACAGGAGGTAAATCTGCTCTTTCGAAAGGAGTCGTAATCATTTGAGTGCAGGTTTACCTGTGAGGTGTTTACATAACATAATAACACGTTTTATTTCGGAGTTCCGAAAATGTTCGTGGTAACACATTACAGTAACACTTGCAAGAAAGGCAAATGACCTATGGTTATGCAACTTTCTAAAGATTTCGTTTTGTTGAAGCGAAGCGGTTGGAATTTTTTGTACTTACAATACTTTATTGGCTCTTTATTGTCACCACAGAAAGTACCACAGTATTTTAGTATTATTCCGCGGGCGCATTAGCGGTCTTATAACAAAACGACGAGTTTTCATGTATTAGGTACCTACCTATTCATTGTAATTAAAAAAAACTGTTTTGCTACCAACACGCCTGCCTGATGCACTCGTAAGCGAGGTGTGGCTGATTCTTTGCGTGTGCAAAGATAATAATAATACCAAAATACTATAGTGTGTGTGTAAAAAAACTAGTGGACCCTATACCTACTTTGCTTCTTGCTTTGACAATTAATAGCACAGATAAAAGTAGGCACCTAATATTAAATAGCGGTTTTACCCGCGATTGTTGGGATCAGCTACCTCTATACAAAATTTCATCTAAATCCGTTCAGCTGTTTCAGCGTGAAAGAGTAACAAACACACACCCCGACAAACTTTCTTATTTATAATATTATAGTAGGATAATAACAATATGTGCTAATATTTAGGTACTAGGCAAATCAGATAACATCATTTTTATTCTGCCTGTTCGATTCATACAAACATTGTATGCCTCTTTTAGTGATAGAAGAGAAAGTCTCTCCAAAATTGTGGATTTCATTCGAGTTTGTTTTTTAACCTTTGGTACCTTTCTTTCATAGGGAGATAACGACTCTTATCAAAACTACATAATTATGGACAAATGCAACGTTTTTCATCATCAGTCTTTATAGTCTATTGTCCATTGCTAAAGCCTCTCTCAATGCACTCTTCAGTTCAGTTCGATATTCGGTTTTTAGCACTATCTAGTCATCAGTCACTGCTCAGTAAAATACTCTTCCAGCTTGATGAACCTGTTCAGGGGTATTCTCAACTCGGAAAAGCTTCCGTCCGGATCTAATAACTGTAACTACAGTGTTAAAGATTACCTCGACTGACAAACGTTTCATTTATTTTGCCACACCCTTACAGGGTCCATGTATCGTTAGTTCTTGGCATTACTGTACTAGACTAAGATACTTGGTGCAATAAAATTACTGATTACTTTACATTCTCCGTCTCTGTCATCCTGAATTTAAATGACTGGGATGGATAGTGTGAATCCGATCGGAAACATTTCCGATTGAGTTATGAATAGCTGCTGATGTTTTGGACCAGCCTCATAATCTTATTGAAATTTGTCTCTACTGAGTGTCTAGTGATGATAGAATGTATTTCAAATTGTTATTGTTGTTTGGAATGTCCTCCAGACTTTCTCAAAAGGTATTTAAAGCAAAGAACAAACATTCAAAACCAAATCAAATCATTCTTTTAAAACCAGCTAATTCTAACCCACCTTTGATCTTCTCGGCGGCTTCCTCATTCCGGCACGCCATAATAACCCTGGCGCCTCTATTCGCCAGTTCCTTAGCTGTTTCCTTCCCAATTCCGCTCGTGCATCCAGTTACAATCACTGTCTTCCCGTCCATTCTGGCTCGGTTCCGGAACTTTCCACAAGTGTAGACGACGTACAGTCTCACGCTTATGATGACGACGATAAGGCCGCAAATCGCTAGGAATGCCAACAGGATCAGCAGTGGAAACATCCAAAAGAGGAAGTTAGACTTCCAAGCTTCGGCAACGATCATAGCTGGAAAACAAAATTAGCTTGTTAAAGCATAGTTCTCGTGCCGGGGCAATAGAGCACGGTGCTAGGAGAGAAAAGAGAACATCGACGCTTATACAGGCTGATATTGGATTAATTGGCAAAATCTTAGGGGTCATTATACTAGGTATCATAATAGACAACGTGGTACCATGAAACTAAACATGAAAACGCGAAAAATAAACGGCTGTCCCATACGAAAAATGCAATTATAAGCACGACAAAATGCATGCAGTAGCTGTTTTTTTTCCCGCGATTTTCGTGGTGATTGCTTAGTTAAAGTTGTTCATTACGATGCGTTTAATGACCTTCAAGATATTGCTAATGAATTCAATTTCACTCTGTATATACCAGTGGCGTAGGGTAGTAGAGGGCAAGAGCCTGCTAAACGGGGATCCACACTGCTCTTATAAAGAGCAGAAAGATATAAAAGCAAATGATTTTGCCACATCCGGATCGCCGCTGGCGCCATATGCGAAAAGTTTTGCATGTGGAACCTCATTGGGACCTATTGGCTTAGGATTTTCGGAGCTCTGCTCATCCACCTCGGAGGGAGTATTTATTTTCGGCCATACATTCGGGGGCTAAAATTTGATGCAATTTAACGCCTGTCTAATTCCTCCGGGAATACGACGAGTTACCAGGTAACCCTGTATGTCTATGTTAGCCGAAAACCGGATTAAGTAGCGTGGGAGATGCCTGTGTCGAGCATTGGATGAGTGGACTAATGTTAGACTGATTATAATGATGATGGAACGTTTTACATGGTACAAAGAAACGGGTCGTTTGTAAGCAAATTAGTATTTTTTGCAATTCTGATCACAGAAGTGGGGATAGGTCAAAAATTATGACGAAACGAACTAATATGGTGGTCTCTTTCTATAAAGCACACGATAGAATGAGAAAAACGGTGTTAGGAAAAGGCAATTCCAATGATATCCTAGTTCTTTGGCACGGATTATCTATGATAAGTATAATACCTTACTACTTTGAGGTTATGTGGAGAAATGGTTATTGTAATTTGTGATTATGTAGGTAGGTACCTCTTATTACTTACCACATAAAAAAAACATTACAATAGTCACAATAGTGCACATTCTTTTGTGTGTAGTGCACAAAATTAAATTACATTAAAATCTTCTTTTCGATTAGAACCGCTTGTAACCGCGAGTTCTATGTCGATGCTTGTGGTCACGTAACCTTCTGACCACAGGTACTTACTATTAGGTATTCTGTGTCAGGTCAATGTCGTCGCAGATTTGGAGTAGGTATTACCACAGCATATCTTATAGTATTAGTAGGTACGTAATTCCTGATGACCCGGAATGCCGTGACGAAGTTTCGACATTGTTGCGAAACGGTCCAAACAATTAAACAATCGAAGTGATGAGCGTGACTCATTGTGCAAGATGCCACCTATTCCAGGTAGGTATTTAATTTAGAAACCAGCCAAGTGCTAACGGAAACAGTTACGTGGTTAGTGCTAGAACATTAATTTAGCCTAGATTACACGGGCTTCGTACTTCTCATTAGTATTAATAGGCAAATATTATTATGACACGACGTGTCGCTTAGTAAATAGGATGGGTTCTATTCACTATTCACTTGCACTGTAACTTACTAATACGCTTAGTATTGGTAAGTTACAGGTGTCTTACGAAGCCCCGTGTAATCCAGTGCATCGCATTTTTATATGCTCTATCGATTTGTAAAGTTTATCTTCCGCCGCGAGTAAAAATGTGGTTTCAATACATTCGCCAATATCTCAGAAACGGAAACGGTTACAGGCCCTGTAACTTACAGGGTCAGTGCTAGAACATTTAGGTATCATGTTTTTATGCTCTTTCGATTTGTAAAGGAATCATCTTCCGCAGTGAGTAAAAAAAAACGTACAAAAATCACTAAGCCAAAATGACATAAGTACTTATGCGGTCTCTTAGTAAATATTACCTTCAACCTGTAGAACTTCTTATTTATACTGTGACATCAGACAAGATTACGACGTAATCGGCATACTAAGCAACCGTTTTCCTCTATCTACCTACCTTCTTTTTTTGAACGATGAGGAAAATATAAACGTACCTAGGAATGGCTGCGTGTGAGCAAGGAAATACTGGGTTATTCGAAAGGAAGTTGTCTCATCCTTGGGCGTAGGGGATCCGGACCCCCGTAACATTAGGCGGTGACAATTTTATGACGCCCGGTGGGAATAAATTCGAATCAAAATATCAAATATATTTTCGTCTTCATGCTACCTTGCATTTGCATGGTTTACACCCCCCACCCCCGCAACACCAGTCTTATCTTTGTACACTTTTGGCCCCTGGGACGCCCCACCATTGTGAAAGCTTTAGCTACGCCCATGTCCCATCACGTGTTCTCATCCATCTCATGATTGTGAATAAGTTTTACTACGGGGCCCAACTACGAGTATGAACATCGAGAAAAAAAATACAAATACCTACCTACACAACAACAAACAACCAAACAAAGCGACAAAGTTTTTTTATGTTTTATTTCTTGTTTACCTACCTCAAACGAATAATATTGAAAAATGAAAATTATTTTATAAACATACCTCTATGTTTATAAACTTATTAAAATAACAACAAAAAGTATTGCTGTGTGTAATTATCTAGAATAGGCACACGTTTATGCAGAGTTCATTTAAATTAATCATAATGATATATCTAATGATCCTCACACTAGACAAAATATATAAGTACCTAACAACAAAAACAAAACAAGCTCCAACTCTAGAATCGTTATAATGCTTTTTCGCACGATAAGCTTTTTTATCATTCAAAAGTCAGTCTAATTGTGAGAAAATTAATACGAAATATTAAAAAAATGAGCCCCAGACAGATCAAAGGTCTTCTGAATCCTGTGAGTAATTATTTCCGGCATGGATACAAGAAAACGAGATAAACAAATGACATGTGACATGTTCATAATTGCCTACTTTATGATTGTACTAACGTCATTTAGCTAATTGATTGACTGAAGCAAAGCCTCACAAAAAATTACAATTACGCAAACGGTTTTACTAAATTAACCTTTTGATAATCATTTTATGTGAACAAGTAGGAACTTAAAAAAGAACACTTTCGATTGCCTGGATGACATCTTGATCCATTTATTATGATTTAAAAACCAAACAACTGATCGGATTTCAATTAAATAATTATAAATATGGGACCAACGGATTGAGAACTTCCTTTTTTGTAGTCGGTTGAAAAAGAGCTCATTGAACATAATGATTTTAACAACTTGTAATAATGTGCCAAATCTGATATCGCGAAAGTGAGTTTCAAACACACGCGTGTCCAGGGACCTTATTTTTGAATCGTACGCAAGCGTAGCGCAAGCGAAAGGAACTGGCCTTCGAACGATACTGTTTGGAATAAGGTTCAATATCGTTTGAAAGTCGGCTCCTTTCGCATGCGCAACTTTGCGCACGGTTCAAAAATAAAGCCCCAGCCCCTCGTGTCTAGTTGGTGAATATCAGCCGCTTCAAAATACGTTAAGTCAAGAGTCAACTGCAATTTGTTTTCTCGTGATTTCAGGGTTGTCACATAGTAAAAGTTGTCAACAATGTTACGTTTTAGTACGTTTTTAAAGCTTAAACACAGAAGTCAGAGATTGCTCGTGTTTAGGACCTACGTGTGTGTAACCTGTTTGGTTGGAGTCCTGCCGCAGAGGTAATAATTTTTCTTACTGTTTAAGCTAAAACCCAAAGAGTGGAAACACTTCATATAAAAATATTCAATGAAAAGTACATTGGCAATTGGCATCCTTTCGCCTCTATATCCCAAGCCCATAACCCTGTATAGGTATAGGTACATAATGTAGTTATGTTGCAATAAAAACTCTTAATCAGTCAAAAGTACTTTTAACTAACAAAATCAGTCAAAAGTAATTTTGACCGTACGTTTAGAACAATAGTACTTTTGACTGGAATAACAGTCAAAAGTAGTGCATAGAGATTGCACACTACTATTTCAAGCCCGTCTACTACATAGAACTCGGTAGGTTCATTAGGTTGACAGTTACCATCCATCAACGTAAACACTATACTTAACTAATGATTTTCTGACACCAGACAAAACTACTTTTGACCAACCTGTTCAATCAAAATTACTTTTACCTGTTTTTTTCACCTAGAAGTAGGTAGGTACTTTTGACTGGTTAAGAGTTTTGTTTGTAACAGATACACTTTGCTTAGGAAATATGTGTATCACCTCTACCTAGTTTATAGCTTTACTAAACGTTATTATTTCCAAAATATCATAGTACGCGGCTTTCAGAGAGAGAGCTAGATCTTCCAAGCGGCTTTCTCACAAAAAGTAAGCGCCTCAAACAAATAAAATTGAATAGGGTAGATGACTGCTGTTTATATCGTTGAAACCAATAGCTTTGATGAAGAATTTAAGTAAATATAGTATGTTTATAGAAAAAATAATTTAAATCGGTTAATAATGTTCTGGGATATAAGCGTTTAAAGTTTTTGTTAGAGACAACTCTGTCCTTTTCCCACAAAACAAAAAATTACGTCACGCCTTACTTGTCAGAATAGAATTTATATGGCGTACAGAGAAATGACGTCACGATTTGCTGTTTTTTCTCTCTGTCTAGCATGATATTAAAATGCTAATAAGTTGCTTATTTTTGATCAGATTTTCATTTTCTTTTCATTAATCAGCTGTATTTATGGGCCAAATTTTAATAGGACAATAAAAAAACCCAGTCATCTAGCCTATTGTCAAAATAAGTGTAAGATTTTTTAACAAGAATGGTTTTTAGAATATTCTAAGCTACGGCAGAGAATATAAAATAATACTACGGTCCAGTTTTTATGTAAATACTTACACAGAAAATCTCCAAATTGAATGTTTAACTGTGTTACTAAATAATCTAAACAAACACAACACTGATCCGTGTACCACGGCAGACAAACACTAACTAAAATACAATACGGATGTTCGACAAATCGACGGGTCGCGATTTGATACGGCAAGTCTGTGTCTATTTAGCCGACTTCTGACTACGCTATGTTATCTAACCGCGTGCCTCTAAGCTGCGTGCAAAAATTTCACATTTGATTTATTTTTGTGCCAATCCGTGAGCCGATTCTAGATTTGCATAATATGTAGGTAACAAATGACATTATCTCGTATCATCCCTAATCCCTAAAAATATAAAGCTAAAAATTTTGTAAATGTTCATAATATTGTAAATATATATATGAACCGACTTCAAAAAAATGAGTTTCGTAATACGACTTTTGTGTTTGTTAGGCGATTTATATTAATTAGGTTGGGCCATTATCCGCCACGCTGCTGGCCCTGTTGCTGCCAGTTGGCAGATTAACTTACGCCATTGAATTTTTTGTCTCTCGATTCATCTCACGATGTTTTTGTACAAGAAAAAGGTTAATGCACAGGTTCCTATTAAAATCTGTGCATTAACTCCATATAGCTCATTGGTACGGGCTTGGGTTTGAACCTGCGATCTCACGATTTTAATTCGAGTGGTCTCCCTCCATAGCGATATCTGAAAGAGGCTAGAGAAAAACTAGACGGAGTCAGTACGTCAAGAACTCAAACTTAGACAATAGAATGTAATTCACACGTATGAAATAGGTTACCCATGGAGCATACTTCTATTACTCTGTGAGGTGACCTTATAAGTAGGTTACTTACGGATCTACGCAGACGAAATGACGTTTCAAAGGAAATCTAGGAAACTATTATTTACCCAGATAAGGAAGGTATGTAGGCAAATTGACGTAGTAATTAGTTAAAATTCTGTTTGTGAGTCGACGCTAAAGTTTTACTAACTTCGTATGTCAAACGAATCTTGGAAGTTGATTTTAACATACTTCTCATATTATTGTACTTATTAATTTGAAACAGTCTAGGGGCCGTACCATGAACGCTTATTGCGGGACCGTATAGGCTCAGCTGCAGACGCTGCGCGACCGCGAACCATATTGCCAGGCGATAAAATTCACAGTCGCGCAGCGTCGGCAGCTGAGCGTATTCGGTCCTGCAATAAGCGTTCATGGTACGGCCCCTGGACATTATCCAGCAGTGGGCGCCTTTTGGCTATTGACGACTAACCAATTATTTTGTGCATAAATTTGCCCTACTTAACTAAACATACTCTTGAACGATCTTATTATGTCGATAAGAAAGCTACGAAATGATTTATTTTTCACATTTTTATTTCGTTTTTTTTCGTTTGTGAAAGGGTCTTTTCGCTCTGTTTAGTTTATGACTTTCTCACTTGTTGAAGAAAGGTGTCCGTATAATTTAATAACAAGTAGGTAGACAATGATCGTTGTTTACGCTCTGCTAATTACATTCGGATTAAGGAATTGCATCATCAGTACTCATCTATAAGAGTTAAGATGAGTTGAGTTGATGTTATGTTCTCTAAGAGTTTCTATCTATCTATCTATCTATTCACTGAGAGTTTTGTTTATAAATACGTTACATTTTTTTTAAATTCAATTATTATATAAGCTTGCGCTTGTCCGTTAACTGCGAAGATGCGGACTACGGTGGATGCTTGCCTAGAAGAAACCGATACACTCGTGACTTAACACCCAAATTATATCTCTCGAGAAAGACATACTCAGGAAGCGTATTCCACTGTTTAGCAGTTCGCACACTATGTAGGTACGAGATATCTCAGTTGCGCTACGCTACGGCTTAGAATAGAATTTATAGAATAGCCTGAAAGCTAGTAGTTATGCGAAAGTAGACTTCTCGAGCGCACAGCAATTCCATAATTTCATAGATTTTTGTCGTCGGCGATTTATGTATGGTTTTTTTTCTTTACCCCAAAAAGAGTGTATAAAGTCGTGGGCAACAGCTAGTAAAATTAAAAACTGAATGGAAACAAAGTGCCGCATTACGTTATACAAAACCTAATACTTTTTTTGTGGCTATAAGCCTTTATTAACTATACAATCCTTTTGTTTTTGTGTAGTAGGCTAATTAGTATACGTTTTATACTAATTAGCCAACTTTTTTAAATGTTTATTTAATTAAGTAACGAGACGAGCTTGCCGTTCGCCTGGTTGTAAGCGTCACGCTTGCCACTAACAGTAGCAGTGCTAGAATAGGCCAGATGACAGTTTTTTTTTTAATTGTCCTATTAAAATGTGGCCCATAAATATAGCTGATTAATGAAAGAAAATGAAAATCTAATCATAAATAAGCTACTTATAATCATTTTAATATTATGCTAGACAGAGAGAAAAAACAACAAATTGTGACGTCACTTCTCTGTACGCCATATAAATTCTATTTTGACAAGTAAGGCGTGACGTTATTTTTTGTTTTGTGGGAAAGGGACAGAGTTGTCTCTAACAAAAACTTTAAACGCTCATATATCAGAACATTATTAACCGATTTAAATTATTTTTTCAATAAACATACTATATTTACTTAAATTCTTCATCAAAGCTATTGGTTTCAACGATATAAACATCAGTCATCTACCCTGTTAACTTGCGAACACAATCCTGCGCCGCACGGCACTGCGCTCGTCACCCTGAGATATTAGACGTTAAATCTCTTCATACCCAGTAATTTCTTTGGTAACATTGCCGTTCAAACCGGAACACAGTAATGCTTGCACACTTCTGCTTGGCGATTAAATAACTGGCAAAGGACCACCGGCGGACCAGGCAGATCCAGGCGGACTCTGCAGTAGAGTCCTATTACACAAAAACAAATGGATTGTAAGTATCTAGAATGCCAGACAGCCAGACCGATGATGTCAAGAGACAATCCAAATGCTCAATCGCTCTACCTGTCCTGTGTACCTGCAGTACCCATGTTCAATCTTTAATGAATGTAGATTAATTAAGCTAATATAGTCATCCATAGATGAGTATCACCTTCTCGCAGAAGCAAGTATAGGGTACACCTACTTAGCTTGTAACTAATTATTTAATAACGTCCCTAATGGTTATAAACACGCGTTCCCGTAGGAATCTTAAGGCCCGACCCGTTTACGGAATGTATAGAACGAGCTTTAGAATTTTACACTTTAAATATAATTCTTGTTGTTTCAAACCGAAAAACATACTTTAAATTCGAATGTTTTATTGGTAAAATCGTTTATATACATGTATTAAATGTAAATAAATGATTTTATTTAGGTATAATTAATTAAAAAAGATTAATGTTAATTATGTATATAGTACCTAATAATAATTAAACAGTCATATTATGTATAAAACGCTAAAACGTATTTTCAAACCGATTTTAGTTAAAAAGTGTTATGTCAAATGAATTACGATTTGAGTTTGAAAAAAGAAGACACGACACATTTTAATTAAAATAGGTTTGAAATACTTTTTAGTGCTTTATGCATAAGACGAAATCCGTCGTATGCATAAAGCATGGGAACCTTGAACCAGTTTAAACAAAAGGGTGAAAGACCCTACGCATGCTGGGCACGTGCTCCTCCGGTTATTGTATTAGGCACAGTCTGTGCCCTAGCCGTGTCACACAGAGCGCTGCTGACCACGTACCAACTGGCGGCTTGTTTGTTACCTCTTTAAACATAAAAAGTATGCTATCTACAGAGTGACAATGAATTCACTGACATTATCTTAGGGTTCATTAAAATCATCGTAATTAACAACTGTTACTAAAAAACAAACGCGTTAATCGCGAAAAAAAAACAGCTGCTCCATACATTTTGTCGTTCGTAAAAGCTATTTTTTGTATGGAACTGTCGATTCGAAACTCATCACCACACACACACACACACACTTACACTCACAACAACACACCCCCCACACACACTCACTTAACTATACCATTTTCATCTATCTTAAGCTGTATTAGTAACATTTTTATTGTTATCTCATATTCTGGGAAGACACTGTCTGCTGCAACACAGCTCACGCTAAAGCTGCAGGTAGGGTTGTTCAAATTCTTTGTTCATATTATGTTTATGAAACAATAAACAATATTTTTTTTCGTGGTTTCATGGTGCAAGTCGTTCATTGATTGATTGATTGAGTTTCATGATTCCCTTAGATAACGCCAATTAATTTAATGTCACCTGTATAACGGTGATCGAAGCACCAAAATTTTTTATGTCTTGAATTATTATGTTTTAAATGTTAAAACCCATCTTATACCCATCATTCATATTTTTCATAAAAAAATCCGTGTTTTGTTGTTTTTTTTAAATTCAATTCAAATTGTTAATAATTTTAGTTTTTTACGTTAGTAAAAAAAACAAAACTCGTGTGCAAGCACCGCTTAGGGTCATAATAATAAAGCTTATTGTAATAATAATGCGTATAATTGAAATAATTTTACGCAAAATACTTTTTTAAATTTAATAAACGTCTGTAGTGATTTTTTCTAATGACCTATACTAGGATTTTTGTTTTAATTATAAACATTAATTTCATACGCTCGGCAGTTATGCAAGTTTGATTTATGAAATTTTCTCATATCACTTGAAAATAAACAGAAATTCAATTTTTATGTTTTAAAAATGCGTTAAAATAATGAAAATATAATTATGTATACATAAATTATTATCTTTTGAAGTAAGTAACTCATTTTTAAAATGTGAACGAGTGTTGTAATTAAAAAATAAAATGAAAAATGTTCATAAAAATTGGCACTGTTTTGGTTTTATTGTTTTTTCACGCGTAAAAGTAACTTAAACGGATATCCGCTACCTTAGCCCCCTCACCAGTTCCAGTGCTGGCGCTTCCTAACACCCCATTACAACCACCGTAAAGGACAATAAAGTAAAAAAACATAATAATTAATTAAAAAAATAGGTACTCACTGACAACCTCGACGTAACACAACCTTTAAATGTTCGCTTCCAATATCCAGACACATAAACTGTATGGGTATTATGTGAGTCAGATAACACGTCTTTCACCACGCAATGTCGATGAGAGACTGTTCTCTCATCTCGTGATATTGCCGGCCGGTGTGGTGGGTCATCTCATTCAGTGCAGGCAGAGAATAATATACAATGAAACTAGGTACGAGTACGTAGTGCAGGCTTTCACGCGGTTATTCTTTGTAGTGGTAGGACTCTACTGCAGAGTTCGCCTGGGGAAGTACCACACCTTTGCCAGTTATTCAACCGCCAAGCAGTAATGTGCAAGCATTACTGTGTTCCGGTTTGAAGGGCAATGTTACCAGAGAAATTACTGGGTATGAAGAGATTTAACATCTAATATCTCAGGGTGACGAGCTCAGTAGCTACAGTGCGGCGCAAGAATGTATTCGCAAGTTCATAATTCTGACACTGCTGCGGATATGGGCAGGTGTGACGCTTACCACCAGGCGAACGTCACGCTCGCCTTGTCAATCGATTGTAAAAAAAAAACAGGCCCTTTAGGCGGCGTCTACACGGGCACGATAGCTGCTCGAGAGTTTATATACATACATTATACAGGTTAGTCTTAGTTAGTATCCTATTAAGGGCATTTTCAGTAGGTACATCAAAACAAACAACTTATATATACTATGGGGCCAACATTGAAATCGCAATAAAAACAGCTGTTCCATACATTTTGCCCAAGGTCGATGAAACTTTTTGTATGGAACAGCTTATATTTTTTTCGCGTTTTCAATGTTTACCCCATAGTAAAAGTTGTTTCTTTTGATGTACAGAATATCCCCTAAAAGGATGCTAACTGATTAGGACTAACCCTGTATAAGGTAACGCGGGGCCCAAACCAGAATTGGAAAAAAAATCTTTTCCATTATAAAATCTGATTCGCCCTCGACAAAATGAATGAAACAGCTGTTTTTTTTCGCGAATTCATTAAATTACCTTGTTTTGGCTTTGTACACCCTACACCTTTGTTGTTGTGAAGTTTATAGCCCTGTATCTATTGATACAAAATTCTTCTACGAATAAGTTACTTCGAGAGCGAAAGTAACTGTTTGTCTGTGTGTTATCAAAAATGTATTATCTTTCCTAGAGATTTTCAACTCTCAAAGAGTTAAACCGATTCGCATATCCACGCGAAACACTAGTCTAATCTTTATAATATGAGTGTAGAATTTTTATTTATTTTTATTTTAGAATAACATTAAATATGCGAGCTAGAAAGAAACAGAACTGACAACGAGACTTAAGTCCCGACCCGTTCATGTGCGGAATGCCTATTAAAAGCTCTGGAATTTTACTCTTTACCAGCTACTAGAATTCTTATAATAGGCTAGATGACTAGTTTTTTTATTGTCCTGTTAAAATGTGGCCCATAAATATAGCTGATTAATGAAAAAAATATGAAAATCTGATCAAAAATAAGCAATTTATAAATCATGCTAGACAGAGAGGCGAAACCGCAAATCGTGACGTCACTTCTCAGTACGCCATATAAATTCTATTCTGATAAGTAAGGCGTGACGTAATGTTTTGTTTTGTGGGAAAGGGACAGAGTTGTCTCTAACAAAATCTTTAAACGCTCATATATCAGAACATTATTAACCGATTTAAATAATGTTTTCAACAAACATACCATATTTACTTAAATTCTTCATCAAAGCTATTGGTTTCAACGATTTAAACATCAGTCATCTAGCCTAACGGAAATAACCTTAAACGTTTTACTTAGAATAATCATCTCAATACACGATTTTGAATCGTTTCACTCCATAGAAAAAAAAGTGAAGCAGCTATCAGTATACATCTAGATTCATATCCTGATAAATAGGTACTACAGTTGGCCAGAACTGGATTTGTAATGTGATCAAAAGTGACTTTCTAATTCAGAGAGTTATAGCTTACGTAACAATATTTTATTACTTACTACAGTAACTCTGTGGTTTACCTGAAGCTGATTTATTTTTAAGCAAATGACTGACGTGACGAGCGAGAGGTTCACCTGGGCCCTGTTTTATAAAGCTACAAGTACAAGATTACAATTGTACTAGCTTCACATCAGCAGCCGGAAGACGTCCACTGCTGGACGAAGGCCTCTCCCTTAAAGGGAGGTGTTGCCATAATCCCCACTGCCCGCACTGCACTGCACTACGCTCTCGCGTCACTCTATTATCATTATCATCGTCATCCCATAAAAAGGCTTATAAGTAGCTATAATATGTTCGTTTCACATACCAACAAAATAATTCGGTGAGCTTACATGAAACTCTCCTTTATATCATAACTTTTAAGGCTTAGATTGCTACGCAACGCTACCTCGCTCGCGCATTTCAACATTTTTGAATGTATACAATCACTGAATATCATTATGTAAAATCGCAGTTGGTGAAATTACTGGGAATATCATGAATATCATGATACAGATTTAGAAATAAATAAAATTTCGATCCAAGCAAGTTTTCATTCATAAAACTAGGCAAATCCTATTTTTAGGTACTTACGGCCTTACTTAAAAAAACTTTTCAACCGTTAGTCACTGCTTAAGATGCTCTGCCATCTTCACTCTCACGTGAAGTTGCACGTGCTAGAAAAGGACAGAGAAGTTTAAGCAGTGACTAAGAGAATCGAGATTATTTTAGGTAAGGCCGTTAAACTTGTTTAAATCATAATAATATTTTTACTGGACCTTTGTATTGTTATTCTTTGCAATTACACCGATTTTTCATAACTATATCACAAAACAGGTAGGTTAGGGTAGGTCACTAAATATAGTCATAAAACTATATTTAGTGATTTTAAATATATATTCAAATATAGTGAAATGCGAGAGCGAGATAGCGGCGCACAGCATTCTGAATTCTGAGCCTTAAAGCTCTCCTATATCAAGTGTTTAATACAAAATTAAAGAAAATGTTTTATAATAATGTTTCAGCGCATCTTACGATTAGATATTTACTGACTGCACCTAATACTTCCTCTGAAATGTATAGTTCGATAACTCCATAACACTCAGTAAAGAGAAACGTCGATCGGCAGCGCCAATACTGCCCGAGGGCAATGTGCCACTTCCGAACACCAGGTTTGTTGCCTATGAGCCAGCGGGTATCCTACTTAGGGCGGGCTTGTAGCAATTTGGAACTTTTTTTTTAATATGGGAAAACTCCAAAATGCCCGATATTGAACCCAAAAAATATATTTCATTAAAATTTATCATCTATTTTAGCTTTTTGTCTTTTAGAAAACGCGATTTTGAATGTTTGGCTCAATAGGAAAAAAAACAAAGTAGACATCGGCATATCGATTAGCTAGAACTAAGAAAATACATTATGAAACCATGTAAAATTTATACTAATAGAGAGAATATAGTATTATTTAGTTATTTGATTTTTTAAGATTAGTACAGTATTTCTTTGTTATATTTTTCAAAACAAAGAAAAAATCACTAAGTTTAGCCATACAAGCGCTCGCCTTCTCCTCTCTCGCTCGCGCCTACCGTTTAGTGCCTATCGTTTACTCGCCTAGACGTACCTCGCTACAACCGGGCCTTAATATTAGAAATAATGTGAGTTTGGATGTTTGTAACTCAGTCACGCAAAAACGGCTGAACAGATTTGACGGAATTTTGTATAAATTTGGCTTATAACTTGGAAGATCCGCCAAGGAGTAGTTTGCAAGCATTACTGTGTTTCGGATTGAAGGGCAACGATACCAAAGAAATTACTGGGCATAAAGAGATTTCACATCTATATCTCAAGGTGACGAACACAGTGTAGTACGGCGCAGTTCGCAAGTTCACAATTGTGGCACTGCTACTGTTATGGGCAGGCGTAGGCTTACCACCAGGCGACCGTCTCGCAAGTCTCAGACAAAATTATAAAAAAAAACTGATCACCACGCTACTTTTTATTCCAAGAATCGCGGGTGAAACCGCGGGGCGTTGGTAGTAATGTTATAAAATCCTATAAAACAGTTTTTGGGAATTCTGGATGGCATGATTATTTACGTGATATTTACAGTGATTTTGTTAAGAGCCTGCAAGTTTCACTTCCGTACTTATCCGTAGTACTTATACTAAGACTACTCAACAACGTTAACTCTTGAGCCTCAGCTTTTTGTTTATTTCTGAAGAACCGGCTTGCCGTAGTAGCTATTACTTAATCTACTTATGTTCAAGTGTCTTCACAAAACGGCACATGTCTTCAACTTGTCGTTAACACATAACAGCCGGCTATTCGCTTTGGAAAGTTTGATTTTCTATAATAAAATGGGATATTCTCATATCTAACTGTAGTTTTTACAAAGAATACTAGTAGTTGGAATAGCCACGTAAACAGTTAAACCGTCGCCACATAGTATGAGCAAATCTGACTGTTATTAGTAGTATTTTTTTCAGGCGCTGGTGTTTTGGCTTTTGAGCTTTTATTTATGGAAATGTATTTTTTGGTACTATGATTAAATGTTAGCTTGGAGCCTTTATAAGGCATAAGAAATAGCAGAGTTATCTTATCAAGTAAATCTGTACTCTGTTGACTGAAAGTATGAAATGATCTTGAGAAATATGTCCTCACCTTATATATATTTTTCGTTGGTAAATGCACTTACGCATACCCTCCCTCCAGGGCGCAGGAGGTTATGTTGGACTCGATGCTAGAGTGAGACTCCAAGGCACCCCTACCGACAAAAACCCAACGGGGTTCCGACACTGCGCCTATTGTCGAGATCATGGGTACGCTCTCGCATTCGTCCGCGACCTCGACGGCGCCGCTGCCCTTTCGGGCCCACCACGGGGAGCCAAAGCTCCCTCGCACCGATGCACGGTGTGTCGGAACACCAGACACATTGTGCATCCTCCACTTCGGAGACCATGCCAGCGTGATGGGCGCCGGACGGCCCCAGGTCCAAAACGCCCGGGCCTCCATGCGGCGGGTCAGATGAGTGGCCCCGCCGCCTGCCACTGCGGCCCCTGGGAATGGGGAGCTCTGGCCCCTCTGGCCTGTCCCCATCTCTCAGGCCCGTGAAGGGGTCTAGCCCCTACTGTGGCCGCTTCCGCGGCACCGCCTTGGGTACCTCGTAGCTTCACCGTGGCCCACGGCTACTAAGTCCCTAAAAAAACCTACCTACGTTAGTTGGCATAACTTATGCCAACTTACGACCAGTCGGCCAACTGGCTACACAACCTATGCCGCATGGCTTGTAGGTTGGCCGGCTTGTCGGGTCTAACTTCAGAGTTTTTAAACCATACGAGCGATCTAACTTAGCTAAACACTTTATAAAACAGCAGGTTGGAGAGGTTGTGGACCAGGGAAAAGCAACTGGGACCGAGTGTTTCTGATAATCCTGACCAAGATCTTACTAAAACCAAGGACGATCTAAAACTCAGGTACTTAAAAATAATAAACTAACACGTTTTTATAATGAATTAAGCGCGAAAGCGATCATTATTAGCTTCACTTGTATTTATTTAATAATAAGCGAAAGAGAATGTATTTAGTGATTAAACGAACTTACCTTAGTGAAGTTCTATCATAATTATACGTAGCACTTTGTCCGAAGAAATTAGTATTATATACACATGTAGTTTCGCTAAGTGACAGCACTCTTGCACTAATTGTTGAGAGAATGTAAAAATAAAAAATAAATGTCTGAGGGTAGATACAACTTACCTCGCCATTTTATCGTTCTGCCTCCTCATTTAGTTTAGAGCTATATACATACCTAAGTAAGCCTTTGTCATTGGCATGCTTCTTTAGTTCTAATGGTATTCAAGGGTTGCGTTTGATCCTGGGAGGGTGGGAGTACATACTAATTTCTTCGGACAAAGTGCTACGTATAATTATGATAGAACTTCACTAAGGTAAGTTCGTTTAATCACTAATTATATATCGCACTTTGTCCTCGAAATTAGTATGATATACACATGTAGACTTTGAGAGTAATGTAAGGAAGTATTGTCAATGACACATAGATTGTATGGAATCATCTCATGTTTATTAAGAAAACTATTATATTACATGATACACTTTCCGAAATATTATTATAGATACGTAATTTGTAACTTATTTATGCTAATAAGATTAAATAGTTCTTGGCATCTATTCGCTGGATGGCGTATGATTATTAATAATTGCTCGAGCTAAGGACAGGTGATTGTCATTGGTAACAACCCTGTTGTAAAACCGTGCAAAGGTAGTGGAGTTGTGGCTCCACCCCGCAGTGTTGCGAATAGTGTCAACACTGACACCGAGCGAGCGCGCGGCACTCGTAGCCGCATGCTGCGTGCTGTGCGCCGAGAACGAGGTGACGTCTACCCCGCACTCGCTCAGTGTGACCTTTACCCAGCGGCTAAGCGTCTGTCTTCCTACTGCTTAATGAGGACTTTTCAAGCCAATAAATAAAACGTTGCATTTTCTTAAAGGCCTAGATTTGTCTAAGTATGCCTGTAAAGTTTTCGCTGGGCATATTGAAGGGTTTTCATTGAAGAAGGGTAAGAAAAGGACTGGCTGCTTGGAACCAGGCCGGGAGGTTTTTAAAATATCCGGAATTTTGATACTAATATGATCACTAGTAATTACGATGTTTTTTATATTAATTTTAGAGATGGTCTGTAACCTGTGCGCCGTTAAGAGCGTCAGTAGCATTATATTCTTTTTGGAAAGCTTGTTTAAGTCAAGTTCTTCATTAGGATACCATGCGCCCAAGTGACTTAAAACGCTGTTAGTGTCCCAGGTGGCACTATATTTAGGTACAGGAGGTCTAAGCCGAAATACCCCTTTGAAAAATCGAACTAATCTGTCATCCTTGGATAATCTAGGCCCTAAGATTAACGATAATGTTGATCGGTATGAGTTTAGTGACCCATATTGGTAACCGTCGCTAAACATATTAGTTAAGAAGGCAATAACATTAGGGACTGAGGCCTTATAAAAATCAATTGCATTGTTATAGCAATACGACCACCACTTTTTGAGACATACGTCGTACTGTTTAATGGAGCTCTCAGACAGCGAAGCAACCATGATGTCTAATGAGGCTGCGGGCAGGCTTCGACTTGATAACGCTTCCCTGATAACACTCCTGCAGCCAGGGTATCTGCGAGCTGTAATGCGATATTAAGGCGTTATCGTTGGGTGTAAATGTAACGATATCTGACACAAGAAGGGCTTTGAACAAAGGATACCAAGGCTGTGTAGGCCACATAGGTACAATCACAATGCCATGTGCTTTGTCCGAAATTATTTTTCTCAGCATTTTCAGGACCATTGCAAATGGCGGAAAAGCATAAAAAAATAAGTCAGACCAACTGACTGTAAATGAATTAATGGCGGTCGCGTCAGGGTCCCTGTGCCATGATATGTACGTATTACATTTATTGTTGATTCGACTCGCGAATAAGTCTATGTCCGGTTGCCTGAAAGATGCTACTAAGTAACGGAAAGCCCAGTCAGCCAACTCCCATTCGATATCTGGGTGTGTTTTACGTGACTCTGTGTCAGCGACAACGTTGTCACGTGATCTAATATAGGACGCGAAGATGTAAATCTTCCGAGCCTCACACCACTGCCACATTTCTTTTGTAATTTTTGTAAGATGGGGAAATTGAATACCGCCCATGCGGTTAATATAAGCTATGGCAGTGGTGTTATCGATGCGCAAAAGTATCTGGCAGTTATATAAATCCTTTCCAAAAAAATTAAGAGCAATGAAAGCGGCTAGAAGCTCGAGGTAATTGATATGCTGTTCTTGTTCATTACTAGACCATTGACCACTTGCCCTTTGATTATTGCAGTTTGCCCGCACCCCGTAGTTGAGGCATCAGAATATATTTCTGTAACATACACGTCGTTTCTGATAGGGTGTGTTGATTGGTCTACGGCACTAATCCACCATAAAATATCAGGTAACAGAGTGTCGGGGATATTCATAAACTTATCATAATCATTGTGATACATTAAATTAAGATATTTACAGCGTTCAAGTTCCTTAGTATAAAGCCACCCGTAGTCTATGGCTGGGCAAGCCGACACTAATAAGCCTACGATTTGTGCGAATTGCCTAATCCTACAGCGTCTAATTTTGGTGAATTTATTCAGTTCAGTTCTAATGCGCAGCCTTTTGTCTGAAGGTAAGCTTAATGACATTTGATGAGAGTCTATCATCATGCCTAAAAATTTGCATGTCATTGAAGGTGTTAATACACTTTTATCCTCGTTTATAATAAACCCTAGGGAGGTAAGTGTTTTTCTCGTCATTTCAATATTTGTCAGTAGCTCTTCAGAGTACTGACTTATTAACAGCCAGTCGTCCAAATACAGGGTAGACAAAAACCCCAGGTTTCGTAGAATTTTTGTAACTGGCTTCAAGATTTTTGTGAAAACAAACGGTGCGGTGCTTAAACCAAACGGCACAACGTTAAATTCATACATTTTGTTGACAAAAATAAACCTAAGGTATTTTTTAGAATCGTCGTGAATTTTTATAAGAAAATAAGCATCTTTTAGATCAAGGGTTGCCATATAGCAGCCCTGAGAAACTAGTTTTAGTGCGGTACGTAAGTCCTCTAATTTAAAATGTTCTGTTTGTATGAATTTATTCAAATTTTTAAGGTTGAGTATGAATCTCATTTTGCCATTCGGCTTAGGTGTAAGGAAAATATTTGACAAAAATTGTCCTTGGCAAGGCTCACATTCCGATATAGCACCTATAAGTAAAAGATTTTGAATAGCTTCGTCAAAACATTGTTTTTCGGAGTCTGAATGTAAACGTGGCTTAGGAACAGATTTTTGGATGACCGGTGAGGAAAATTCTATTTTATCAGCTATCCAAGAGAGGATAGTGTGGTCATTTGTGATTTGGGCCCATTGTTTATAATAATTAGATAAACGCCCGGCGTACTTAACTGGAATTAGAAGCGGTGTCGCGGGGGCGCTGGATGAGCTAGCGGTGGCGGCAGCGGAGGTGGCGGCGCCGTCGATGGCACCCGAGGCTGCCACGATGCCCTGTAGTAGGTGGACTGCGGCGCTCGTGGAGCTGCAGGCTCGCGGCTCCGCTGGGGTGCACTCGGCGGCCTGCGCGCCGGGACTGGAGCCTTTCGGTTTAAAGGTTTTTGCGCTGATGTGTTGGTCCTTTTTGCTGTGTTTTTAGCGGTGAAATCCGCTTTGAGCTCGACGCCAGATTTTGTAACAGCTTTGGCCGATTTAATTGTATCTGACAGCTTGTCACCGAACAGGTAGTTGTCGATTTTGGTGTTGGTTAAATGGTCTTTCATATCTTTCTTCAATGCTGTCAGAATAAAGTTCCTTCTAGTCGCCGAATCGCCATGTTGGATATCACAGAGCATGCGGGCAAGGTCCATGAATTTCTGTAGTACCTCATTGTTATTATCCTTAGAATTTAGCTGATTAGTGATAACGTCAGCGAGGCAGGATATGGCGCATGCCATTTGTTTTTGTTTGGTTTCGATTCCTTTGTCACGTTTCAGTGCCTGTTCTAGAAGGGCAGCTTTTATTTCAGGGTTAAGCTGTGGGGCACCGATGTGCAAGCAATTGGCAGGCATTGGGTACTTGGCTAGTAGATTTTTTCTATTGTCCTTGTTAAGACCTTCACGTGCAATATGTTGAAGGCGGCTGGCTAGCTCTGTACGGATGTCATTAGCGTATTTGATTTCGATTGTCGGGTCTTCACCCAAAATCTCCAAAACATCTTCTTCTAGTTTATGAGGTTCTGCTGATGATGAAGCTGGATCATCGATAATTATGTCCGTGGTATTATTTAACGCCTCAGTGCTCTTAGGCATCGTCACTGACTTATCTCCAAAAATTTCGACGAGATCCACGTCCAAATTGTCAACGTTATCATCTCTAGTCACGTGATCTGGAGACTCTGGGACCCAGTCGTCTGGTTCCAGGTTTAATTGAAGTGACTCTGGAATGAGTCAACATTGGCTTTTAAGTCCAAGTTATTGTCGAAAGGTCTCGATGAAAAGATATTGATCATCAAAAAATATAATGGTTAAAAAAGAGGGTTGTCAGTTCCAACTGATAAAATTTTGAATGCGGTGAAAAAGCCCCAATGGCTAGCTCGGTTGCATTCATTATGCTATTAATAGATTTCAAGGATGCCCAGTATATGCCAAAAATAAAAATAAAAATAAAAAGGGTTATCAGTTCCAACTGATAAAATATTGAATGCGGTGAAATAACCCCAATGGCGATCTCGGTTGCATTCATCTGGACTTTGTTTTATAATTATTGGTAATGAATACAAAATAATACCATTACATACCTTGTTGATGTACGGTACTGCGTACTGTTGCCTGTTGATCCAATGAGTCCTCGGAATCACTACTAGAAATATCACTTTTTCTACGACTAATTTTTCGTTTTAATTTTTTCACTTTACGTATTAAAGTCGCGAGGTCTTCTTCTACGTCTTTTGAACGTTTTCTTTTAGGCATTTTTAATTTTAAAAAGGGGCACCACTTTTGTGAATTTGTATTAATTTAAGTACAAAAGTGTCTAGAGCGGTTGAGCACTAAATTGCGAATGAGGAGGCAGAACGATAAAATGGCGAGGTAAGTTGTATCTACCCTCAGACATTTATTTTTTATTTTTACATTCTCTCAACAATTAGTGCAAGAGTGCTGTCACTTAGCGAAACTACATGTGTATATAATACTAATTTCGAGGACAAAGTGCGATATATAATATTTTTTTTTTTCGGATAAAGTATAAACACCAGGATATAGAAACCCTACAGAGTGACCCTTCCAGCCAATTCTAATTCTATGTGACCGTAGCTAACTGAAGAACCACATGTCCAGTATCTAGGCCTCTATTACTACGTCGAGTTTAAAGAAAACTTTTGAGATTTGCAGATGTGATGGTTCAAGTGACGCTGGTGGCTGTTGTGATAAAGTAAGTGCATTACTACAGAGTACTATTATCTCTTCTGTGGTACCGTGTACCGTGGTACCGTGGTGTTAAAATTACACTTTCTACATGGAAGTACATTTGGTGTCAAAATGTGTACGTGTAAATACCTACCTACCTACTTTCAAAAATATTTAAAGTGGTAGCAAAAATAATCACCAATTGATTATTTTTTAGTAGTTCATGTCTGATGATGTGTTTTGGTTTAATTTTATTTGAAAAAGAAATACCTTTTGATAACTGTATTTTATAAACCAAACGACAACTTAGTCATTACGCTATATAGGTTTATGACGATCTAGTCCAAACGCAATGTAGTCATATCGATATAATATTCCTATCTATCTAATCCATAGAGCAGAGTAATACGAGTATACATCTAATCATACTATGCTCAGCGACCTCAGTAAACTTTCCTAACAGGTGGGTCTTAAAATGTACATGGACAAGACAAAGATCATGTCCAATGTCCATGTTGTGCCCGTACCGGTTGTCGTTGGGAACGATACTCTCGAAGTTGTTGACCACTACAACTACCTTGGACAGATTGATGTTCAGTTAGGTAGGTCCAACTTCGACAAAGAGGTCGCCCGAAGAATCCAACTCGGATGGGCAGCGTTCGGGAAATTGCGTAATATCTTCTCGTCAAAAATCCCTCAGTGTCTGAAGACAAAGATCTACGACCAGTGTGTGTTGCCAGTGATGACATATGGAACTGAAACGTAGTGTTTAACTGCTGGCCTTTTGGAGAAACTCAGAGTCACGCTACGGGCAATGGAGAGAGCTATATGCTCGGAGTTACTTTGCGCGATAGAATCCGGAACGAGGATATTCGCCAAAGAACCAAAATTACCGACATAGCTCGCAAGGTTTGCAAAATGAAGTGGCTATGGGCAGGCCACACCGCTCGAAGAACTGACAATACCGATGGGGAAGAAAGGTTCTTGAGTGGCGACCGCGAACCGGAAGACGCAGCGTAGGAAGGTCTCCCACTAGGTGGACCGACGACATTGTAAAAGTCGCGGGCAACCAGTGGACGCAAATGGCAGGTTGTCGTACAGTGTGGCGGTCCAAGGGGGAGGCCTTCGTTCAGCAGTGGACGTCTCCAGGCTGATGATAATGATGATCTAATCATATTGAGATGTAGTCATAAAGATTCTAACCTAAAAATTAACGGTACTACTCTTTATCAATAGAGTACAAATTTGCTTGCATTGAATACGGCATTATTGTACTTAAAAGTTGCTATACTTAAGCATTTTGCGGTGAAACTACGTAGTAAGTACAATTATTTCTTCTGTGGTTTAGACGCGTCTTTTAAAGTCTCCTATTCTATACCCAGTGTTTTGTGTGGTTTTGGTCTAATATTACCGCAGAAATAAAGCCATGTGACATTTTGGCCTATAGTTCATACAAGGAAGTATTGGAAATGTCCCTAGCCTTATCACATTAGTTGTTTACTACCCCCTTGGAGGATCTAGCTCTATTGGGTATACAATCAAAGACTACCCCCACGTATTCTCTTTTCGAACGACATTATTTAGCCTGTGGGTATCAAGACTCTTTCTACATTCTCAATCAGCCTTCTTGAGACCTGTCAAACTATAAAAACAAATCCAGATGACATTAAAATTGATCGTGCGAAATTTAATCGTCAATAAATCTGGATTAATTAAAAAGTAAATAAATAGAATTGTAAACTAGTAAATTATTATTAAAAATATTAAAATGTCTAACTTCGAATCGCCTATCCCGCTCACTGAGATAGAATCCGTTCTGGCTTGGGTGGACAGCTTCAAGCTGTCCCGGCCTACGAAGAAAATAAACAGGGACTTTTCTGATGCCGGTAACCCTCGTTCCTTCTTGTAGACTTGTAGAGCCTAGTGGGGAGGCCGCTTGGAGGCCTCGAATTTTCACGGAGCTACGATTTGATGGCCTTTTTGATGCCTCCGCTTGTTGCATGATAACTTTGATTAAAAGTACGCTAACGGGGACTACAGGTTGTTCAATATTGTTGGTAGTTTACAATTACAACCATATTATTTAAGCTATATCAGTCAATTATAAAGTTAGCCAATAGCTGTAATAATAAGGTAGCTAGCGTGAGGGTGACGAGGTAAACATGGCATATTTTCAAAGTAAATTTTCATACTAAACAAAATCATGTTCGTATAGGAATATGAAAATAATCACGCACCGTGGGAAGCCACCTTAAGCCATAACGCCATATTTCCAGTTCTCCTGGCGGAGATTCTAAGCGTGCACTACCCCAAACTGGTGGAAATGCACAACTACCCCCCGCGGAACAGCCACTCCCTCAAGCTGAACAACTGGCTTACACTCAATAGAAAGGTACCTACCATAACCAAACCCTAATAGAACCCCTATAGCCAATAGGTTCATAGGTAAGTTCTCGTCTCGTCTCGTCTTGTCTTTTACTGGTAGGACTGTATTGCAGAGTCCGCCAAGCAGAAGTGTGCAAGCTGTATTACTGTGTTTCGGTTTGAAGGGCAATGTTACCAGAGAACTCACCGGGCATAAAGAAATTTGACATCTGATAATTTGGGATGACGAGCACAATGCAGCGCGGCGCAGGATGTTGTTCGCAAGTTCACAATTCTGGTGCTGCTGCCGTCATGTGTGTGATGCTTACCACCAGGACAACGTCTTGCTCGTTATTTCAATGCATAATAAATAAAAACATTAAATCTCGTATTAATATAATATAAATGTTGGTTAAAGAGGTTAAAGCTGAACTTCTGCAAAAGCGCCCGATTCAATAGCATTAGCGCAGCTACTATTTTCTGTCTATTTGAAGAGTTTGGTTCCTTTGGACAGGTGCTGAAGAAGCTGAGGCTGAATCTGTGCATCAACACGATGGAACAGCTTGCCAACTGTAATAACGGAGTCATCGAAAGAGTCCTCGTCATGGGTAACTCTTCATACTTAACTTACGTATTAAAAGGCCTGGACAAAAGTACAAACAACCGAGAAGCAGGTATGAAACAAATTACACATTATCGCTTAATATATAATGTGTCGTCATCATCATCAGCCCGGAGAAGTCCACTGCTGAACGAAGGCCTCCCTCCCTCCCTTAGACCGCCATACACTGTACGACAACCTGCCATTTGCATCCACCGGTAGCCCGCGAGTTTTACAATGTCGTCGGTCCACCTAGTGGGAGGCCTTCCTACGCTGCGTCTTCTGGTATATGTGTTCAAAGTCATTTTTGCTCTTCGGTCGTTATAAGCTTTGGGCATTTTGCTCCTTGATCATTACAATGATCGAGGAGCAAAATGTTAAATGAACTTCCAAGTGTCCTTACTTCCAAGCGTGCGTTATGCGTCCAAGGAATATGCCTTGGACATTTTGGACATTTCGCTCTGTTATACATTTTTACCTCTTTTAGCTTTTGAAATTATGCACCTAAACGGTAGATAGATAAATTCGTTTTTTCCTAATCCGACGGGTAAAAGCATGAATGTATGTGTGAACATTGAAAAATAACGATTGTCACTCTTTACATTTAATAACATAAAACCCAAAGTAAGTAAGCGAATACCAGCCTTACCTAAAATAATCTCGATTCTCTTAGTCACTACTTAAACTTCTCTGTCTTGTTCTTGAATGTTACACTTCACGTCAGAGAGAAGATGGCAGAGAATCTTAAGCAGTGACTGAAGGTTGAAAAGTTTTTTTAAGTAAGGCCCTATTCTGTTACTTTATCACACTAACGGCTCAACGGATTTGAGCAAAACACGGAACGAAAAAGATAATAGACAAATAAACTGCTCCCGTAGGTTAAGGATTCACCGCCCGACGGCTCGAACCCATCAGTGGGCGTGGCTAAAAAGCATGCTCTCTTCATCAAAACAAAGAGTGGGAAAGGCAGAAAGAAAGAGAAAAGAGCATGCAATTTTTTTTGTCGTCCTTTGGCTGCAGGATTGTGATGAATAAACTACTGAACTAATTTATTCCAACAAAAGTTATTTGAAATTTTAATGGACTAACCTATGCCCCTAGATACATTATTTTGGAGTTTTCGTACTCCTTATGTTATTTATTTCCGTCTAATGTGGCATTAAAATTGAGTTAAAGTACAAGATGTTTCCTGGCTTATAGGTTTCATGTGTATTAACTTTGTATTTTCTTATCAATGTACAATCTTAGATAATGAAGAGACAAATCGATATAATACTTAGTCTTGGACCTACAACATTACATAGTGGAGTAATATTACTTCCCCGTTTCTATGGAGAAGTGACCGGCTTGTTTACTCTTAACGGGTGAATCCATGTAATAAATACAAAAGTATAATTATTTGTTCTTCTTTCAAGTAGCAATGGAGCAACAAATCGACCAGCAATCGTGAAGACAAATGTTTCATTCTTTCGATGTTCGTTTTTAGTCCGGGAGAAGATCCGTCGCGATGAAGACATCAATAGGAGTATGAAGGAATCGGAACAGAACATGTCCAGTGGAGGCAGTTTCTACGAGGCGTGTGGGGAAGAAGGTAGATAGCTTACGAATACTCAAGTAAAAGTTGTTTGTTTTGATGTACAGAATATGCCCTTAAAAGGATGCTAACTGATTAGAACTAACTCTGTATAAGGAGGGAGACATGCCATATCGCGCCCTCAAACGTCCCCGTGAAAACTGCCCCAGGGACTGTCTCGCCTGTCTGCGCTTACTAAGCGAGACGCGCGCTATCCCCTTTGATCTCATAAAAGTGCTATCGTCTTTCGCACTCCGGCGCAACTCGTAAACATGGCGGCACGGGAGTCATTTTTAAACGTTGTTAACGTAACGTAAAACGCGATAGCGCATCTTTCGTAATCTTTGACTATACCTATTATAAAATACTTGGTAGTTTACCAGATAATAGGTATCTTGTAAGTTAAAATCTGTCTTAGGAGTGTGATTATTTATTTGTTGCTTTGTGATTTTATATGAAAGTTTGTGCGTGTTCACGTGTTTATTCGAGGTACCAAAATATCTAAAATATTATGACTTATCCAAACGTTCGATCCCCAAGCCGCCTGCCACGCGTGCATGTTATGGCAATCTCCCAATATTAAAGGGGAGGCCTTCGACCAAAAGTGGAGGTAATCTGGCTGATGTCATACATCATCAGCCTTGGACGAAGGCCACGTTGCGTTCACGTAAGAAACGCAGACACCTGCGTTTCTTACGTGAACGTTACTACACAGTAAAGCAACCACCACCGCACACTCCCAAGCTGTATACAAAACCTTGATTATCTTAATGTTGCATCAGAGAACGTCCTGGTGGTGCCAGTGAAGGTCAGAGTGAACGGGGTGCTGGAGTCGGTCCAGCAGAAGGTGGTAAACTACGACTCGTACCTCGCGCTCAAGGAAGAACTCAAAGATGCCAGGGATTCCAATGATTTGCTCAAACAAAAGGTTAGTTTACACGATGAAACTAGCATTCATATAACTCAACTGAGGGTTAAATCTTCAAAACAAACTTCAGGTCAAACCTAATAAATCTTGCACTGAAATCCTGTTCGGGGTGTATGGTGCATTTCCCCTATCCAAACCAGCCGACCGATCTAGGACCTGATGGGTATGTCCTAAAACTGTATCCAGAACCACCGGAGGACGGGCAGCAGCATCCTCTCCCGTCCGTTATTATTATTATTAAGGGGGGAGGCCTTCGTCTACCAGTGGACATCTTCTGGCTGATGAAGAAACCAAAGCTCAAAGAATACCAAAGCACGGCTGCTGGTGTAATTGTTCCAATCCTATCGTGGCAGGAGCTATGGTGCCTTTATATGGAGCTACGCGAGATGCATACAAGAGAAGCCCCGGTGTTACTTTCGTATTCAGCTTTCATTTATCCGCGGTGATAATGTGGAATTCGTGCAATATATACAATATACATGAGTGACGGTGTGTTTTAAAATACAGACAACTCCCTACAGGAGAATTAAAAAGTACAATAAATATGAGGTATCTTCAAATAAAGACTAAGCAGCCTCCTACTAGATAGGCGCGCTCCATTCCAGCCTCTGCTTAACGTTAAGCAGGGTGAAGGCACAACATGGAGCCTTTTAACACCACCACCTCTTATGTTGCAGATGTTCATAGGCGTTGATTTGCCACACCGACTTTGCTTGCTTGTTTGCGATTCATGCCTGTGTTGCGGATAGATCACACTTTTAGTTTGCGCTAAAAGTCATAACATATATAACATATTTTATTTTTATATAATAAACAGGTGGATCACCTCGACAATTTGCTGAGTCTGAAACAAGAAAGAATAGACGAACTTCAAAACCAACTGGACAGGAAACAGGCAAGACGCAAAGAGGTGGAAGCTTACCAAAACAGCTTGCAAGTCCCTTTCGAAACTGTGCCAAGCCCAGTACCTCAAGCTCTTTCTACCAATGAAAATCCAGTCAATCCAGTCATGAAAGTTCCTTTATTCAAATCTGAAATCAAAGCTGAAGCAAAAATATCAAAAGAGGAATCAAAGATACCCGTCAAAACCGATTCTACAATTAAACCAGTTGTTACTTCCAAACACATTCTTCCAGAAGTTTCTGGCAAGGACCTTGCCAAAGACTTGGTAGAGAATGCAATTAATATAGGTACTTCTAAGTTGAGTTATACTAAATTTCCAGCGAAGACTGAGAGTAAGAAGCTAATAACTTACGCTGAAGCTGACGAAGTCGAACAGCCGTTGCCTGAGATAATAACAAACTATGAGGAAGATGTGGACGTGGATGTAGATGTAGATAGAATTAATTCTGACGTGTTCAAAGAGATTGAAATAATTGATGAGAGAGTACTAGATTTTGAAGAATTCAAAGATAGCGAACAAGACAACCTTACTACTATTGAGCAGACGATTCAAAACGAAATCAAAAATATTTCAAGACCCATAGAGTACGCACCCATCGTCCAGAACTTGGATTATTGATTGCTAATATTGTGATATTTATTGATTCTAGTTTTGTGAGTAACCGGTGATTCCATTCGTCTATTTTGTAACCACTTGTGTTTTAGATTTTTTAAATTTTCTAGTCTCTACAAATTTTTAAAATAGAGGTTAATGATAGTCCATCGTACATTTTTCAATTTTATTTGCATTTAGCCCTTTGTTAACTTTTAATTTAGAAATAAATGTTTGGAAAAAACTGATCTTTGATTTTTTTACGTCGCATTTGCTTGGAATATGTCAAGTAAGCTCGGATGTTGCTTGAGGACCTTTGTTACTTCGTATAGCCTGTTATTTCCTTTTCTTTGTTCCCGTGCTTTTTGCTCTTTTCTAGAAATTTAAAAAAACAGTCATTTAACTGTAAATAAATCTACACTGCGATAATATATAGTCAAGGACGATATAATATATGATATAGTAGTACAATGAGGTGGTAATTCTGGTGATACTTACATGGTCTCACTACTCTCGTATCCAATGACTTTGAAACGGTTGAACTGTATGGTGTCGTTGAAGAAGCACTCTCGATTGATCTTGTTTAGGACTTGCTTCATCGGGATCAAATCTTCAACTGGAACAGCGATTTGGATTGTTATGGAATAGATTATAATCGATCAAAGCCACCGACATAGCTCGCAGGGTTTGCAAGTTGAAGTGGCAATGGGCAGGCCACATCACTAAAAGAACTGATAACCGATGGGGAAGAAAGGTTCTTGTGTGGCGACTGCGAACCGGAATTCGCAGCGTCGGAAGGCCTCCCACTAGGTGGACCACGTAGTGTTAAATTCTCTTTGGGTGGACCGACGACATTGTAAAAATCGCGGGCAACCGGTGGATGCAAATGGCAGTTTGTCGTATAGTGTGGCGGTTTAAGGGGAAGGCCTTCTTACAGCAGTGGACGTCTCCGGGCTGATGATGTAGATTGTAGATTATAATCGTGCCTGACGTCACGCCACTCGTACGTTTTCTTTTCATTTAAGACTAGCGGCCCGTCCCGGCTTCGCACGGGTGCATTTTTTTTTAGGGCAGTAGTTTCTTTTTAAATAACTATTTCCCATTTCCGTCCCTATTTCACATTTTAACTTTTTCTTTTCATCCGAGGGTTGTCTGGAAGAGAACGCTTTTAGCGATAAGACCGCCTTTTGTGCTTATATGTAGTGTATTATGTTTGTAATGTCCATTCTATGGTGTCAATAAAGTGTTATTGTATTGTATATAATTAATTTATTCGTTATACATATTATATTTATAATTTAAAAGTGTTTGTAGCATCTCCTGTCTTTTTTCATGTGTATATTCTTCTTTATGGTTGCCTGGAAGAGATCGCTTTTAGCGATAAGGCCGCCAATTGTGGCACTAGCTCATAAGGTGTATCTTTCTCTATTGTATTTTTTTGGTGTGCACAATAAAGAGTTTCTATCTATCTATCTATTATAAATATAATTGTTAATTGTTATAGTTAATTGTATTATATTGTATTTATAATTTTCTTATAACATTGTATATTTTTATCCATAAACCTATTTTTGTTCTCAAAGTTATTTTAACGTTTTATTTACATTGTTTTTCAGTTTTATCACAGAATAAATAATAGTGTTTTATGTACATAAGTACATGTGCCTGCCTCTCACCCGCACTTCGGTGCCCCCTCCCTCGCCGCGTTGCCCGCTGCGCTGCGTGGGCTGAGATTTCCTATGGATAACTTTGCACCCCCCCCATAAATCGGTTCTACGGGTTGATATTGAAAAAATATCGATTAAACGTCAATTTTTCCCCTTCCTTAATCATCATCAGCCCGTAAACGACCACTGCTGAACGAAGGCCTCCCCCTTAGACCGCCACACTGTACGACAACCTGTCACGTCACAGAGTAATAGAAGTCCATGTGCCACTTGCATCCACCGGTTGCCCGCGTCGTTTACAATGTCGTCGGTCCACCTAGTGGGAGGCCGCCTACGTTGCGTATTCCGGTTCCCGGTCGCCACTCAAGAACCTTTCTTCCCCATCGGTTGTCAGTTCTTCGAGCGATGTATCTTGCCCTGCGCCACTTCAACTTGCAAACCCTGCGAGTTATGTCGGTGACTTTGATTCTTTGGCAAATATCCTCGTTCCGGATTTTATCACGCAAAGTAACTCCGAGCATAGCTCACTCCATTTATTTATTTTATTAATTATTATGCATTAATTAATTTATAAGTACTTAGTTCTGAAAATAACTTTTAAACTGGTAAAAAAATGTGCTATGAAAAAAGTCAAAATATTCAATGTCGGTTGCGTCCGCTGCTTTGGGAGCCGTCGGGTGCGTATCTCCTACCAAAATAGCCTACGCTCTAGCACAGAATACATTTTTATAATAGTACTACGTAAGCCAACGTGAAGCATTAGGCTCTAGTTAGCCCTACGTCATCGGGTAGTTATTGTTATGGTATTGTATAACATTCGATCAATGAGAAGTAAATATTATCAAAGATTGTAATGCTTACAATTGAATAACTGCCCATTATTAGTGCTGATAGTTGAAGGGTTAGGTCCTAGGCATGTGCACTCGGGCAAGGAGGTAGAGATATCAGAGGTTTGCACGGCGGTGCCATCGACGTCCTGCTTCCATTCTTCGAGCGGGTTCAGTTCTGACTTGTCGAAATCTGCCTTCTCTTTGTTCTTTTTTTTCTCGATGCGTTGGCGGAGAATTTCAAGTTGCTCTAGAGAAAATAGCAAGATAAAATGTTGAGTACTATGGCAAGCAAATACATAATGAGCGACGTAATAAAACAAATAAAACCGTGTTAGTTGAACTCGCGTACAAAGGGTTTCGTACTCCACAAAAAAAATATCGTGTTAATTAAAACTCGAAACGCATACTATTGGCAGAGGTGTTTCGTCATACTGATGACTTAAGGATGCACTGCCTAAGGATGCACTGACGGGTCGAACTCATCGTGGGCGTGGCTAAAAAGAATGCTCTCTTCATCAGAGTGTGGGAAAAGGAGAAAAAAACAGAAATGAGCGTGCAATTTTTTATGTCGACCATTGCCTGCAGGATTCGGTTGAAAACACTACTGAATGAAATTAATTCAACTATAAGGTATTTGAAATGTTGATGGACTAAATCTAAACTATGCCACTTATAAATTATTTTCGAGTTTTTATTATACTCCTTATGTTATTCATTTACGTCCAAAGTGGCGTTTAAATTAAGCTAAAATACAAGATGTTTCCTGGCTCATAACGCTCATGTTTAGTAAGTTTTTACTTTCTTATCAATTGTCAAGATCGTAGACAAAGAGACAAATCGATATTATACTTTAGTCTTGGACCTACAGCATTACATAGTGGAGTAATATTACTTAATTCCCCGTATTGATGGAGAAGTGACCGGCTAGTTTACTCTTAATAGTGATAGTAACGTGGTTGAAACTGTTAGCGTGAGTCTGACTCGTACACGGCCAGTTTTATTATTTGTTAAGCCCCAGACATAGATTAACCCTAATTGGTGCTGTTTTGGGAATATGCTAGGTGCTCATTTCATGGGTGCTAAAAAAATTGGTGCTCAATCGGAAATACCCCAATTAAACTAGTTTTAATGCCGCTTTCACATAATATTTAAATTATTACAGTTATTAGGATAGAGCGAAAACATAAGATCGAAGTAAAAAACATTTTTCTTGTATTATGTATGGTCCCCCATATGTTTTTTATGATTTGTTAGATAATCCAAGCTTGCTCAACCCAAGCCTTTCAACCAGCTACCTATCCTATCCTACTAATATTATAAATGGGAACGAAAGTTTGTCGGCGTGTGTGTGTATGTGACACATGGTGGGCTGACAGGCCAAACGTGGTAATACGATCCCGCCCTATTCGGGCACATAATCCCTAAGAAATGAGGATCAGCGCCGTAAATAGGTGCCAGCGGTGCTCCGGCACCGGGCACTGGTCCGGGATGGGCGCAAAAATAACCAGACCAGCAGGCCTAACATGCGCACCGCGAGAAAAATTTCTCGATTCTACAAAACAGGACAAGGCTACGGATCTGTATAAGTTTGTCTCGTTTTCGCACGACATAAAGACACGACAAAATTTTCTCGCGGTGCGCATGTTAGCCCTGCAGGATCAAGTTTTGAATATTTTTCTTTTCAAGGGCGCAATTATAGCAGCTCGCACAGGACGCTTTCTTTTGAAGGGCGCAATAGGCTAGATGACTGTTTTTTTTATTGTCCTATTAAAACGTGGCCCATAAATATAGCTGATTAATGAAAAGGAAATAAAAATCTGATCAAAACTAAGTAACTTATAAGCATTTTAATATCATGCTAGATAGAGAGGCGAAACAGCAAATCGTGACGTCACTTCTCTGTACGCCATATAAATTATATTCTGACAAGTAAGCCGTGACGTCATTTTTTGTTTTGTGGGAAAGGGACAGATTTGTCTCTAACAAAAACTTTAAACGCTCATATATCAGAACATTATTAACCGATTTAAATATTTTTTTCAATAAACATACTATATTTACTTAAATTCTTCATCAAAGCTATCTGCTATTCGCGCCGTACGAGGCCCGGCGACGAGCACCGCCGCCGTGTGTTGTGGACTGTAATGTGCCCACATTACAGTATCCAGGAAAGGAAGCCAGAAGACACTGATACATATACCTGTTATTTGAGAACTTTGATTGCCGGTGTGGGCTATATTAGTGTCAGTATAAAAACTCTTAGAGTGTAATATATTATCTGAGGACATACCAGGCGAGCAGGCCTCGTACTCGTCGAAGGTCTGCTCGAAGTAGGTAAAGGGCGAGGCGCGCATGTAGGCGGGCAGCGAGCGCACGAACGCGTCCACCTGCATGCGCTGACACTTCGCCATCGGACACACCTGCGTATAACGTTCTGAATCAGAAATGCTTATCATTCACAACACGCTTCATTATCGTCAGATGGTGTAGTCATAGATTAAGTATGTATAGTTAATCTATGATGTAGTGTACAATGGCAATGAAATAATCCAAGACTACTGAGAATGGACTACTGGGAGGGGATGCCATTGAGATGTTCCATTATCCGCACTGGTTAAATTTTTTTTTTGCATAACCTACGGACTCCGTAGTACGTGCCTTTTGAGAAACTTAACAATTTTTTACAATTAATATTACATAAAAAAAAACAAAAACTATTATATAAAAGGAATATACTACCTCGTCATCGTCGTCCACTGCAGGTTGTCGTACAGTGTAGCGGTCTAATGCCGCGGTCGTTCGTTCAGCAGTGGACGTCTCCGGGCTGATGATGATGATGATGACTTACGTTTAATGCACTGCAGTGCAATGCGGAGCAGCTAGGACGAAGCCGCAAAAGTGTCGTGCGCTGTTGACCCTCCTTGAATATGGTCTCCGGATTTCCGAGACCTGTGGGCGGTGTTGCAGTCCCCTCAGCGATGATTATAGGTATATCGAAGCGCTGAAGTGTTCGTATAGAAACGCCACAATGTCAATCCGGTTGCAGGACGAGAGCACGAAACCAATCCAATTGTAGAAAGGCGTGAGGCAGGGAGACGTTATTTCTCCGAAACTGTTCACGAACGCATTGGAGGACGTTTTCGAGCTCTTGGACTGAAACGGATTCGGCATCAACATTAATGGCGAATACATCACTCACCTTCGCTTTGCCGATGATATAGTCATCATGGCAGAGTCGCTGAAGGACCTCAATACTATGCTCAGCGACCTCAGTAATGTTTCCCAACAGGTGAGTCTTAAAATGAACATGGACAAGACAAAGATCATGTCCAATGTCCATGCTGTGCCCGTGCCGGTTGTCGTTGGGAACGATACTCTCGAAGTTGTTGACCACTAAAACTACCTTGGACAGATTGTTCAGTTAGGTAGGTCCAACTTCGACAAAGAGGTCGCCCGAAGAATCCGACTCGGATAGGCAGCGTTCGGAAAATTGCGTAATATCTTCTCGTTCAAAATCCCGCAGTGTCTGAAGACAAGAGTCTACGACCAGTGTGTGTTGCCAGTGCTGACATATGGACTGAAACGTGGTCTTTAACTGCTGGCCTTTTGGAGAAACTCAGAGTCACGCAACGGGCAATGGAGAGAGCTATGCTCGGAGTTACTTTGCGCGATAGAATCCGGAACGAGGATATTCGCCAAAGAACCAACGTTACCGACATAACTCGCAAGGTTTGCAAGTTGAAGTGGCGCAGGGCAGGCCACATCGCTCGAAGAACTGACAACCGATGGGGAAGAAAGGTTCTCGAGTGGCGACCGCGAGCCGGTAGACGCAGCGTAGGAAGGCCTCCCACTAGGTGGACCGACGACATTGTAAAAGTCGCGGGCAACCGGTGGATGCAAATGAGGTTGTCGTACAGTGTGGCCGTTCGTTCTTCGTTCAGCAGTGGACGTCTCCGGGCTGATGATGAATATATATATTTTTTTCAAAACTAAGAGCGTTAGTTCGTGACAAACTATATTTTATTATTTACAAGTGAGTAAATTTTCGTGACATATTTGTAAAAATGAATGATTAAAACTATTGTAAGGTGTAAAAATAGAGGTGTTTGGTTATTTTTTTTCTTCTTATCTATTTTTTAGAAAGATTACAAAAGCAAAAGTTCACTTCTCACATCTTATACAAATATATTTTATGAGGAAAACACAAACTCATAAAAACCGTCAAATACCTGCTATGACTGCACATAATTTTTTTAAACGGCACTTAATTAAACGTGAGTAAAGTGTAAATAAATAAAACAAAAATGTGTCAATACCAAGTCAGATTTCATAGTTAAATTCAGATTTAGGTTACAGTTTACTGCTTGCTTACCTTTTCGTAGTGTATTTTGTGGTCTCGTTCAGTTCGGTGGGTAGGCACCATTGTCAAGCTGTCATTGTGGATGCTTCTAAAAAAGGATAACAAATAATTAGGTATTTCTACGCTATTTAAGTTACTTTGGCATTTTAACGAACAGCGTTTATGGATGTATAATAATTATGCTACAGTCAAAACTCATAACCGGCCAAAACCAATTTTGATTGCAAAAATCAGTCAAAAGTAGTTTTGACTAACGTTGTTGGTTCTTGGTCAAAACTACTTTTACGATACAATTAAGCCGCAGTCCATTTATCAAAGCCGAATTCATATCACCCAATATTTTCGCACTTAAAGTGGTTTTGACCAACGTCCTTAATAAAAACTACCTTTCGCTCTGGCTGCAAAAATCTGTTAAGTTAAAGTGGTCACATAAATGTAGTTTTGACCAACGTTCTTAATCAAAACTACTTTTGACTAGTTGACTACTAAAATCTGTTAAAAGTGCATTTGACTGTTTATGAGTTTTGACTGTAAAACCTACAGGTGAGGATGAGTGATGAGAGCTGTGATTCAAAACTTCGCAACTGCATAAGCAATAAAAAAGGCATGGCGTTTTGAGAACCGTTATTTAAAAGCAAGACCCTTATTATTTGTTTAGGTACTTTTAATTTATTTACCCAAGAGCAGAGGCGGATTCATCATCATCTTCTTCCTCTTCTTCTTTCTTATCTATGTCCTTGGAATTGCTTGGTCTGTAAAAATATCCTGATTTTGAATTGTAACTTTCAGTGTCCCACAGTCATTAGTCATAGTCATAGTCATTAATGAAACTATTTGGTAGCGTCCTGGCCAGGGCCGGATTTAGAGGTGTGGAACCCTGGGGCAATAAAGGAGTCATCGTCATCATCAGTCAGAAGATTTCTACTGCTGGACGAAAGCCTTATCAGGGAGTGGTTGCTATAATCTCCATGCTTGGCTTTGGCATTTAATTAATATTTTTCTTGAAAGTGTTTCAATCATTTATTGTAAACAAATCAAATCTTCTCATCAAACATATTAGGATTTACCGTCGGAGGAGCTGGGTATATAATCAATTTGGATTTACCAAACTTTATTTACTAAGAAGCATTGAAGCTATTGAAGCAGATAAACTACCAATGTGTGTGTAATGACTTCCTTTGATACGCACACAAGCGTTCGAAAAAATGATACAGATAAATAGACCTTTTCGCCATAATTAAGTTGGGGAATCATAGTTGAACAGAATCCAGTACCTACAGAAAGTATTGTCATCGTGAGGAAAACAAGTCGAGTACATTATTCGGCCTCTTATGGCCTACTTAAAATTGCTTCACTTAATAGCTTGGCCTGAGTCGGGTTCTAAGCCTACTATTTCTTTCGTTTCGACTACATTGCAAACATAATCCTGTAATTGTGGTTCAAACTATGATTCGCGTCTAATCATAGTTTTTCTATGGAAGTGGATCTTCGGAACGTAGTACATCATCTTTTCTGTGGTAATATTTACTCCGGTTCCGGAGACGTCTTCGACTCCTCGTCGTCTGCGAAGTTATTCTCGTCGAACAACGACGTCCTCCGCGTGGCGACGTTGATCTTCACTTTACCAGCGTCCGGGTGCTTGTGCTTCTCACGCTGTGGGATTACACACACAATCAGGCTTTTTAATTATCCACTGCTGGACTTAAGCCTACTCTCGAAGGACGAAAGAGCCCTAAGCACCACGCTGTCCCAGCTGCGAGTTGGTGAATGCACATGTCAACACGTTCAACATTCACGTCATTGAATTGAATTTTTGTTCTTCTCCGGACGTATGCAGGTTTCCTCACGATGTTTTACTTCATCAAAAAGCCAGTGGTATGAGTATCCTTACAAAAACTCCAAAGAGCTCATTGACACAGGCCTGGGTTTGAACCCGCGACCTCACGATTACAAGTCAAGCGGTCTCCCGATTAGGCTTACACGGCTTACTGTGGGATCACAATAAACAAACAAAACAAAACTGTGGACATTACACACAGTGCCATGCTGCTATCTAGCTCCAAACTTCTTATGGCTACGTAAGTAATATTATGTTTTTGTGCCATTATTAACAGAACAATCTGAAAATACCAAAGTACGCGCCGCTGAGGTCAACGTCTGGTACTGATGTCAACTGGGACCTGGTTATGTCCTAAAAATGCATCTAGAACTACCAGAGGACGGGGCAGTAGTGTCCTCTCTGTTAGCGGTGGTGATGATTCTGCGATCCCCAAGTGAGGATTGTGGCAACCCAATATTAAATACCTTCATCCGACAGTGGACGTCTTCTGGCTGATTATGACGCCAACGTCTCAGTGTGATGATATCTGTATATTCCCTTGCTCTGTATCAAAACGCGCATGCGACCGATGTCAGCGATCGACTAGCGTAGGAAGAATTCAAGCTTAAGTATGGAGTAGGGAAACATACTGTATCGTCATCAGCCATAAAACACCCACTGCTGGACGCAGGCCTCCCCCTTAATAGAGGGGTGTTGCCATAATCCCCACGCTTATCAGGCGGCTTGGAGATCGCAGAATGCTCACCAACGTTAACCAAGAGGACATATACAATTATACATAAACAGATAAACATACTATACATACTGTATAGTCAAGTATTAATTTACCAGTTTCGTGGTGGAGAGAATTTCCATAGAATCACGGGCGCCTAAAAGCGTGGCTTTGGTTTGTGGATGAGGAGCATTGGACGAGGTGCTGGAAATAAAAAAAACAGTAATTAATAACCCAGGGAGGGTCTAATATCTCAGGGTGACGAGCACAGTGCAGTGCGGCGCAGGATTTTGTCCGTCAGTTCACAGTTCTGGCACTGCTACTGTTGGGCAGGTGTGATGCTTACCACCAGGTGAACGTGTCGCTCGCCTCTACACTCCATTGCTAAAAATATAATATACTACTCAACTACTACTACCTACTACAAAATAAAAGTTGGAATACTATTAGTGCCGCTGCGGTTTTACCAGACCTCTTTTTTTAGCTTCTTCTTCTTCTCTTCTTTTGTCCTCCTTCAATATTTAGGTAGACAGACTGTCTTATGTGACTTACTCCCAGCTGCTGGGATATAAGTCACATAAGACCGTAATCGCTGGAGAAAAAATTATGCGCACGGCATATCTGATTAGTTCACAAACGTTCGAAAAGACATCTTCGTGCTGACAACCAGAGCCCTGTTTTATAAAGCTATACAAGTACAGAGTATAGCTTCTTGTACCAGTATCTAAAAGTTACCAGGTACAGGTAGATGGTTTGTCTTTAACTTATATACAAGTGCTTGTACTTGTAGTTTGTACACTGGTTGTCTTGTAGGTTTAGAAAACGCCGTACTCAATATTTTTTCGGTGTGTTGCCAATTTTCACTACATGTACAAGACTTGTAGCTTTATAAAACAGAGCCCTGCTGTCACTCTCGTTGCAATACACCTGCAAAATGTGACCGCATCTGTGGCTCCCGAATAGGCTTATTTGTGGCTAAATAATAGTAATAAAGGGCAGATATACTTTTGGACGCTAAATATAATAGCTTGTAGACTTTACTGGTAACAGGATATCTAAACTGCTATACGCGGAGCTGTCAAACTGTTCTCAAAACTGTTCTTTCTCAGTGTTCTCGAGTAGCAGTGAGGGTAATAGCTGACGAGTTAGTAACTGATATTTTAACTAATACAGAGTTACATAATAATTACTTATAGTCATTGTAAATAGCATGTTCTAACATTTATGCCGTTATATTATTATGTTACGTGTAACTGTTATGAATATAGAGAAAATTATATGAAGTGTTTCCACACTTGGGTATTTCTGCAAAGCAAAACCAGTCTTTCCGAGATTCCATCCATAATCACACACATAACAATTAGATCAGCGCTGTTTGATATACACCACAATGCTAAGTTGAAGCCATTTTTGTGACATTAATAATTAATTATATTTATGGTACCTTTCCGAGGTTACGAAAAAAAATTACATTTCTTTATTTTCGTCTCATTTTTCACTCGTCTAAAGTCTAATATGATGTGAACGGTGATGAATGATGTGAAGTACTAACCAGTGTCCCCAACGTAGGCGATTTATCGCCAATGTAGCCTATACTCAGGACGAGAATCGGCGATGAAAAAATCTAAAAGGTCTGGTCGCCTTATGTCTACTTTAGGGTCAAGCCATTTATTCGTATTGTTAACACAAGTACCTAAGGATACAAATAAATAAGCTGATATGAACAAATTAAAAAAAAAAAAAAACTATGTTTTGGCGTGTAGGCAGGCTACTTTAAGCTACTTTTGGTAAATGCTGAAAGTCGGCTATACTTTAGGCTACTTGTGCTGTGAAACATGGCGACTTCAGGCCCTACGCTGTTGTCAACACTGGTACTAACATCATCTTCAGTATGGAGCCCATGCCGCCGCGCATGTCGACGCTAGCCGTCGTGGTACGCCGAGCGCCCGGCGCGCCCAGCATCACTGACTGCCAATCATAGTAAAACATTGAATAATGGACAATAGCTATACGTACATCATCAGCCAGAAGACGTCCATTGCTGGACAAGTTACGTAGTACCTACTACCTACTATTATTCCTTCTGTGACGAAGGCTTCCCCCCCAACGCCTGATACATGGGAGGGCAACCGGGGCAAATGCCCGGAGCCTCCACAAGCAACGGGCCCCCGCATAAATTGTACTTTTACCTACTAAAAAAAGTCTTTGGTTATCCTTAATAAATGTTTGCTGCCCCAGGGCCTTCACACCTCTAAACCCGGCCCTGCCTCCCCCTAAAAAGTAAATCCGTATAGACTGAGTTACCAGCCGTTGTGTCAGAGTTAATGTACCGCCCGAAAGACTTCTGACATGGCTTGACGGTTGTTATTATTGAAATATAAGTAATATAACAATCAGGATCAACAATTTAACGTGATGTCATCCAACCCTATACGGTAGCGCTCAGATGTAAACGCCACTCGCGGTCGGATGACCGATGGGCCGATGGGTATCCAAAGACTGACCGGATCGTCCGGTGATCATTTAGAACTAGCTAATCAAGCTACGGCACGAGCGTTACAGCTAGATCTCCCCCTTAACTTTTTCATAATCCCCACGCTTGGCAGGCGGCTTGGGGATCGCAGAATGCTCACCACCGTTAACCGAAAGGACGCTGCTGCCCGCTTTCCGATGTTTCTGGATGCAGTTTTAGGGCATATCCAGGTCCGAGGTGCAGGACAATAAGTTACCTATAGGTTGGAAATAAAACCGCCTATTAAATAAAACGGTCTAATTCTGATATACGATACATCACATTTTTTAACTACAAATTAGTTTTTTATACGGGGCTACGCGTTACGGTTACTAAGCTGAAAGGAGGTCATTGTACGCATCACTCACGTGAACAAATTTTACAATGGGATAAATCTTAAAACCACGAAAAAAATTGTTCTATTACAAAATGTCATTCAATCTCGACGGCATTTTAATTAAAGCGGCGTTGACACGATCCGACCGAGCTGACGGTCCAATCGCACTCGTATGAGTAAGCTTCATACGAGTGTGGATTGCCGTTGACATTGCATAGTACACTCTGATCGTTTTCTTCATTATTTTCGTTGTTGCTCACAGTCAAATCTATTTGTGTCACTGTCAAACCACTTTGGTTTTCTATTATCCGCCATTTCATTTTCACTACTCGTATACGAGCTAGCTCGGAAAAGTAGAGCGCGGTCCGAGTCTACTCAGATCGGTCAACATCATCCGAGTGCGCTCGGATTCTCGGTTGCCACAATACGAGTGGCGTCCGAGTATAAAGATAAGTATGCTAGGCTTTTCGGTTTAGTTGTGCCTTTCCGTGTAACCCTGTATAAGCCGGTACACTGCAAGCCGCACCTGTCGGGTCGTCTCGAGCTGCGGCAGGCACTCCCAGTGCGCGGGCGGCGACGGCACGCGGCCCATGTGCTCGTCCTTGATGGCGGCCGCGTTCGAACACTCTTCGTTCACGAACATGTCGTGGAACACTGCAATGCGTGTCGTGCTATCAGTTCAACAGCTCAGATGTGTGAGATTACGTCCTTACCAAAGCCACCTTACCATGTAGCGAGATTGATAGCGTACGCTAGCCGCGGTGAGGTAATTTGCGTTCTTGCCAAGGTTACTGTGGTAAAGCTAGTAATCGCAATGTAGCGAAATTGCAAGCATTCGCTTGCTCACGGTCAGGTAGCGAGATTGCTAGTATACGTTAGGCGCGGTGAAGTAACTATAGCGTCCTTGCTAAGATCACTTTAGTAATGCAAGTAATCTCGCCATGTAGCGATATTATTAGCATTACTAAAGTGATCGCTATAGCCAATGGTGAGATAGCGAGATTGCTAGCGTTGGCTTCGCTAGCCCACGGTGAGGTTAGGTTACTAGCGTAAAACGTTGGCCGGGGTGAGGCAACTAGCGTCCTTACCAAGGTCACCTTGGTATTGCTATCCTGAATCTCATAGTGAAGACATTTTCATAGTGTGCGTTACTAGGTCAGGTCAGTATCATAGGATTCAGGATTCATAGGTTAGTTAAAGAAAAGCAGCGCCTTAATGTACATTTAGGTCTATAGCCTTAACAGGGTCTTTATACCGTCCTTTAGTTGTTAAACATGACGTAAAACGTGTGCATTGACAATTTCATATAAATAATTAAAAGACCGTGGCGTGTTAAAAAACAAAAACAAAAAGCGCCTGTTTTATTATGATAGCAAAGTGCCCGCTTACCATACTCTTTCCATTTCGCAGGCGCTGTTTTGATGCGAGTATTCTTCTGTGCTCGAAGCACCTCACGCCGTTGGGGCGGCTTGAAGTCCGCCATATCGCCATATACGACAAAAGGTCGACATTCGGCGTCCATTCGCTCGTACCACGGTTTTCCCTCAACTGGAATTATATCCACAGTTATTAACAACCCTTTGGCCTGCTGTGCAGTGCCGAAGTGGGAGGGAAATGGCTAGGGCTGTGCCCTTCGGCATTCTACGTATCAAACATTTCGTTTAATTTCGATAGAGTAATTATTTTTACTTATGGATTCGTCACTGATTTTGATGAAGGAATTATTTTTCATTGTACTACTACTAAAGTACTATTTTATCTGTGGTAGTACCGAACTAGTTTCGATAAAGAAATTTTCATGTTCCGTCGGCGTTGGCCATCTTCGAAACTGTTCGAAACCAACAATAGGAAGGGGAGTTTTTATTTTATTTTGACATAGCGCCATCTACATTCCATTGATTTCATTTTAGCGTTAGCGCATTCCGGTTTTCGCGTGACATAAGTAATATGACGTCATCTATACATAATATGGTGGATTTATATCACAGAAAAGCGAAGGCCCTACTTTCTCTCTTCAGTGACCTATATAACCAAAATTCGCCATTCATGCCATGTTAATTTTAATTGTCAATAAAGCTGGCCCAGCGTGGTATGGCGTGGTTATCGCTCAATCGCGCTTTGATGGTAGGCTATGCCCGGCAGTGGGCTAGTAACAAGCTGATTATGCTATACTTATGCTAATAAATTTAAGTCGTAACAATTAGTTCCCTTTTACAATAAATTGCATGTACGATGTACCAATTTCCGTCTCATTCTGAACGCTTTCTTCATCACAAGTGCACGTGCACGGGTCTTCGAGAGGGTTATCAACAATCGGCGTATCTGTTTTTAACATTTTGGGCAAGTCGAAGAAATACTGGTCCGACTCAGGAGTACCCTTCATATAGTCGTGAACGAACATTTGGAACTGGGAATAAGATAAATAAAAGAATCAACAAGTGGCAATAATGTACAGTCAATCCGTGTACTTGACTTTGTTGAGGGGCCGAAAAGGGGAGGTTTGCGGGCGGGCGTTTCCCCTCGTTTGCACGGGCGCTTTATTAACGTCACGTCATTACCTGGCGTTGGCGTTTTTTTAACGCTCTACACAAGTGTGTTCATACGAACGCTTTAAAATCACTCTTGACTTGGATCTCGCTGCAGAAGGACCTATGTATGACGTAAATGAATTTCTTGAAATTACTTGCAATAGGCGGCGGAAAAAGGCAGAAAAGGAACCAAAAAGCATTCTGGGTGCATCCCTTGAGTGTCAAGAGATAAATCAGTGGTCAATTCATAACACTTTACAAAGATGGCAAAAAACCGACATATTAATTATTTTCGAATGTCTATAAGAACATTCAACGAATCGTTACAAATAGAGGGACCTCGAATCAATAATTCAGGATCTACACACGACGGCTTTGCCATCGTGATAACGATCGAGACGACTGTCCGCTACGCGAGCGCGCGGGATACCATAGAGAAGAGTAATATACTGGGAATAGAGGGCCTTCTCATCAGTTTTTAATGTCACCCAAATATGTAAACTGAGTACTATTATTTATTCTGTGATATCTGGCGATCCTAGCACCATCTTTTAGACGTTCACCTACATCTGCTATTGCTATACGTACCTATACTATACCTACATACCTACCTACCTACCTATACTAAGCTAATATAGATATAGGCGCTTTATGTAGATACATATATACATAACTATGTACTTATATAACGCGTATTAGATAGGCAAACTAAAACCACATAATTACACATTTGATCACTTCAGTATTTTATTCAGCTCGAAAATTAATGATAATAATAATATTGAATAATAATATTTATTTACTATATCAGTATTACAATTTACAAAGTAGGCAGAAATCCTCTTATTGACATAGAATGCCTGTGCAAGACGACCCCACTCTTCCATTTTTGCAACACGTTTATGTAACTTGTATTATTTAGGCATTATAATTAGGTATCTAATGTAAATATTATCATTTAAAACTAAAAGAAAACCTGTAAAATTAAATTAGTACATGCAATTTTGATTTTATAAATTTATAACATAGACAAAATTCATAGTTATGTTGTTTAAGTGAATTTTGTTTTATTTAGAATATATATTCTATGTATAAGTGTGTGTGTATGGTGTGTGTGTGAGGATTGTGTGTGCGTGTGTGTGTGTTCGTGTGTGTGAGTGTGTGTGTGTGTAAGGGGGTGAGTTTGTGTATGTGTGTTAATGTGTATGAGATTGTGTGTCTATGTGTTTGGCATGTGGTCATATATATAATTTTATAAATTTGAGTAACAATTTGTAGAAATGCCTCTATTTCTTCATAAGAACATAATTTTAAACACTCGGTTACGATAAATTTATACAGTTTAAAGTATAATACAGTAAAAATATTTTGACTGTAATACAGATGTTCAATTTTTATTTAATTTATTATAAAGAAACGCAGACTGTCTCTTTGATTGCATACTTGCAAACTTAGTTCTAGCTTTTGATACAGGAACTATATTTTTAATACGTCTACTCTATTCTTTGTCTGTATTTTTCAATTTTATGGGTTTTAAAAATGGTTGATGCTACATATAGTTTTCTTACTGTTAAAATGTCACAGTTATTATAAAGAGCTGCAGTAGAATATCGCTTTTTTTTTTAAATACATGACCTTTAACAAGGCACGCTGAGCTTGCTCGACTGCTATAAATTTTGTTTTCGCTGCTCCTCCCCATACAGTGACACAGTATGATAATACGGACTGTTCTAAAGCAATATTTAATATAATTCAATAGGCTCTAAACATTTGCTGTACTCGAGCTAGTTGGAACGACATGTCTTAGCGTTTTGAATATCCAAATGAGTTTTCTTACTCTGTTTGTAATTTGTTCGAGATGTGGGTACCAAGTTAGTTTTTCGTCGACTATAACACCAAGATACTTAGTGTGCTTAACTTTTTTGATAATTGGGCAGTTACAATCATTACTACTGGGAGTATCACAGTCATGAACCTATAAAAAAAGTTTAACTTAAAAAAACTTTTTTTCTAGGTTCATGATCACAGTTATGTATTTTGATAAGAAGATCTTCTTTAGGTTGAGTACTATCATTAATAGTAAAACAAATATAATTCGTTTTAGTTGTATTCAGTGTAAGTTGATTTATTTGTAGCCACTTTCCTACTTTAGCCATACCGCCTCAACAACGCGTTTAACGTTTTGCCATGTTTCCCCATAAAACCACAGCTGTTTCATCGTCGTAAAAAAACATTTCAGCGTTTGACATTATCAGCCTTACCTAAAATAATCTCAATTCTTTTAGTCACTGCTTAAACTTCTCTGTCTTGTTCTTGCATGTTACACTTCACGTCAGAGAGAAGATGGCAGAGCATCTTAAGCAGTGATTAACGGTTAATAAGTTTTTTTATGTAAGACTGTTTACATAGGTCGTTAATATAGATTAAAAACAAAGTGGGCCCAGCACGCTCCCTTGGGGAACGCCGTAAGATACACCTACTTTAACTCTTTGTTTCCTTTTTGTAAGGTAATCTTTGAATAACTCCAATGGCAAGCCCCTAATTCCCAACCTCGCCAATTTACTCAATAAGACTGGTACAGAAACAGTGTCAAATGCTTTTTTGATGTCTAAAAATGCGAGATATTTTTCTGTTCAGTTCATCAGTAATTATAGAACTAGTTACTACTACTGTTGACTAGCAGCGGTGTGGTCATTTTGAGAATTGGACATTTTGAGATGTGCAATAGATGAGATTAAGTCAAATTACGGCTCGGATATTTTGAGATGTGGCCTAAGTGAGATGAAGTCATTTTGCGATTTAGCCATTCTAATACTAACCACTTTTTCAATAAAAAAATATATTTTTCTTGAGATCCAATTTGGGCTAGATTAGGGACTAGGGGCTAAATCATTATTTTAGGGGCTGAACAAGTCGCAAAAGGGCTAGATCTAGCCCCGAAGGGGCTGAGTTGGCATCACTGGGATTGAATGCTTTTTTAGCGTTCGTGTGAACAGAAGTACGAAGTGCCGCACGTTTCATTCAACAAACGCTCAACGCTCAACGTTCGAAATATGACACTGCGCGATAAAAAAACGTAACGGTAAAAAAGCGCTGTCGTGTGAACTAATACCCGGGTATCCGTTTGTTCCATTCCAACGTTTTTTTAACGCGCGTTGAAAAAGCGCCCGTGCGAACGAGGCCTTATAGATCGTAATCATGGGAGGCAATAATGTATGACACAGATAATGTACGGCAAGATATTGTACGGTATAATAATGCACAGCATGATTATTGGTGTACATGTACATCGAATATCATGTTGTGCAATATCGTTCCGTGCAATATCATGCCGTACATTATCGGCTCGGCTCACACCCCAATTTTGTACAGACTGATATTTGATGTACAAGTACACGAATTCCTTATTTGTATAGCTAACTGCTATACAAATTTTTACAATTTAATTTTGTAAATTTCTAACCTGCACCCTTATCATGGACGTTCGCGATTCTGATTGCGATAGCATGCCATCCCGCTCGTACGAACTTACTCGCGCCATGCGCCCTCCCGCTCGCGCACGCTCGCAATCAGAATCACGAACGTCCATGAAAAGGGTCCGGGACCCTTATCATGGACGTTCGGTTATCCGGTTATTTTTTTAAATGTCAATTTGAGAAATGTACTTGAATTATTGGCTGTACAATATTGGGCCGTACTTTATAGACACGAGCCGATAATGGACGGCCAGTATTGTACGACATGGATTGTACAGCATGATATTCGATGTACATGTACACCAATAATTATGCTGTGCATTATTATGCCGTACATTATCATGTCGGCAAATATCATGTTGTACATTAAAGACACCCGTAATCATAATGTTGCCAGTGATTTGACAGTTCCATTGGTCTCATAAAAAAATCGAGGTAGATACAGGTTTCCTCTCGATGTTTTCCTTTACCCATAATCCCCTTTCCCGAAAAGCCAGTGGGATAAAAATTCGTTCATGAAGTCCAAAGAGCTCATTGATACGAGCAAGCCCGCGATTTGATAGAATCATTGGTTTTTCTGTCTACGATCAAAATCAATGCAAGTTTGACGCAATGATATCCCAAAACAGAGAAACCTTCTTTGCCACGTATTAAAATTACAGGGGAGGGGGCTCAGCCCCCTCTGTTTGATTTTAGGACATTTGGGCATTTGGACGCTGGGTAAGTGGGTAGTACTGGTAGTAAGTAAGTAAGATCATACTTAGATGGTACTTACCTCTAGTAGAGTTTTCTTCATTTTTTGTCGCCATTCATTGTCTACTCTTGCAGCAGTTTTGTAGCCTCTGGACAGGTTCAAGATTAAACTTTGTGCTTCGACCAAGATCTCTTGCAGAGCAAGAACGTAATTAGTGTATTCTAAAAAATAAAATAAAAAAAGGTGTCAGCCCTAAAAGTTCCGCGAAAACTGAAGCGTTCCATTTTACGCAAACAAAAATATGCAACATGTGCAAAAAGGAAAGAGTTTCAAGATACTGCCGAGTATTACCTACGTAGTATTTACTTACACTATGCTGCCGAGTTGAGTCTACACTCTGCGTACTGCGGACTACTGAGTTGCCAGTGTAGGAAATAAATCGATAAAAAATCGATAATACTCATCAAATGAGGCGTTTCTATTTAAAAAAAAGTGTTAGTTCCAAAAATTATAATAGATTCTGTGCTTATTACGCCATCTAGTAAAACATCACGAACTATATTTTTTTTTTAAACAAACGCCTCATTGTAATAACTCGTATTTTTTATTCTAGGAATAGAAGTAGGCACAGAGAGTTCAGGCGGGTGCAGCAATAGGAATAGCATCACTTTAAGATGTTGATCCAGCAAAGTGACCAACTTTTAGATACCAGCGGGGCTATCATGTAACTTTTCGGTATCGCGATTCGGATACAAGTTGTCAAAAATTGACACTTGTCACTATCACTGCCAAAACTCATTTGACCCTGCAGGGCAGGACGAAACGCCAAAAGACGGACGGCTTTGCTTAACTTAATTAGGAAATCAATGCATTCGTTCGATAACGATAGCGAGTGAAATACCTCCGTGATACCGTGAAGCTGTGACAGTGACAAGTAACAATTTTGACAACTCGTACCCGAATCGCGATCCCGAACAGTTACATGATTACGGCCTTACTTAAAAAAAAAACAACCGTTAGTCACTGCTTAAGATGCTCTGCCATCTTCTCTCTGACGTGAAGTTGCACGTGCTAGAAAAGGACAGAGAAGTTTAAGCAGTGACTAGGAGAATCGAGATTATTTTAGGTAAGGCCGCTAGCCTGCAGATTTGCTAAATTCGTGAAAAAAGTGTTGTCCCCATAAGTTACTGATCATCTTCTATGGTAATAGTGACACTATTATGTTCTCGAATAAAACAACTGTGTGTTCTAAAAGTTGTTCACATTGATGAGTGGATCAACACCCAGGAGTGGAGTATATGAAATCCATTATGAATAACTTGAATTTAACCTTCGATGATAGCCATTTTTTCCATCTTGCTTCTTTTTCTCTCCATGCACATAACATACATCAAACCAGCTAAGTTTTTACACTCTAGTTGGGATTGCAAGGCAGAAATTTTTTCTTGTCTCTCTCTGTGAGCTTCTCGGAGCATGTAAGAGGCACGAATTTGCTCGTTTCTGAAGAATTATAAAAATAATTATTATTATGGTAAAGATTATTTCGTAAAACAAACACCAATTAATGCCGAAAAGAAATATGACACTACATCCAGTGAAGACAATGGTATGGTTTTATTTGTTAAGTCATCATCAACAGCCAGATCACGTCCACTACTGGACGAAAGCCTCCCCCTTAAAAGGGAGGGGTTGCCATAATCCCCACCTTTGGCACGCCTTTTGGATCGCCCAAGTTAATTTGTTAAGTACCTATCACAAACTTAAACAATTTTATGACATTTTGGTTTAGTTGGTTGGTTGGTGGTTGTTTGGTTGTGATTTAGTTCATACAAGGAGGTACGGGAAAGTACCGCTAGGCCATCTGCGCACAGGAGTCGTATAACCCACACTGCACTGATAAATATTATAACATCTTACATAATTATTTATGAAACTGCCTAGAAACAACGAAACTAACAAATTATAGGGTACGACTTTAGTTTACCGCCAATCGATTTTGGGGGGGGTGGCGGGTGGGGGGTGGGGGGGAGAAGGGTAGTACCTCCCCCCTTGAAGGGGAACTTGCGGAACCCCTCCCCCTCGGAGATATGTATTTTTTTTATTCTTACCTAACTTTCCCAAAAACTTCAATTTTATCGACTTTAAAATTGGAGGGGGGAGGGTAGAAACATAACACGATATTTGATTTAACTCAAATCAGGATGCTCCGAGTTGAATCTGTCACTCATTTCGAACCTAACCAACTCAAATTTGACTCCGGGTGAGCTCCCGCCAGAAGCTCTTGCGGTCGCCCCTGAGTGTCGCTTCGCCACACTCGGCCTTCGTTACGCTACGGAGGTCGCCGTACCTTCCTTGAGCTTCTGGCTCCCGCACTTTTTATATACACTCTAGGGGTAGGGGCCACAAGCCTAGGTGGAGTCGGGGTGCTCTGATTCGGATCTGTCACCCATTTCAAACCTAACCAACTCAAGTCTGGGTGCTCTGATTCGGATCTGTCACCCATTTCGAACCTAACCAACTCGAGTCGGGATGCTCTGTGTTTTGTTTATGTACAGCAGAAGTGTATGAGGGTTGTTATAAAAATATACTAAAAGTAAACAATTAAGTATATAATAAATATTTAATCAATATTATAAACATAGTTTACAGCTTTAATTAATTCTGCAAAAGGGTCCTTAAACTGAATTCCTCCTCCAGCAATACTCTATGATCCAATCACCAAAGTTTCCTTTATACTGGTCCTTGTTAAACATCACCTTCAAGTATCGCCAGTGACATTCAATTCTTTGAGTGTGTGTCCCATCTGGTGCCACAAATCTATTTTCCGGGTCACTGTGGTTGACTTTTTTATGTAGATATCCATACTGAGGAAGGCAGTCCTAGGCTCTCCAGAAGTCTGTGTGTATTTCACTGCCTTCCTCAACATGTTTTTGGATTAATGGCACCAATATTTCTGCTGATCTCTCATTATCAGAACACAGCTCTAAACGCAGATCGTCGCTCCCATCTTCTATCATGCCCAAAACCCAGTGGCCCTCAATATGTCTTCCTCTATTATACTTTCTTTTTCCAAACTTCGATTCGTCAATTTGGACAATTTTTCCTGGGCCACCTATTTTGCCATGGGCTTCCGAATGTTCCAATTGGTATACAACAATTGTTTCCCTGCAATATGAATACCAGTCTGCTATTGTCCCTGTAGAAATTACTGGCTGGCCGTCTCGGGCTGTCTCCCTTTGTACTTGAAGGTACGTATAACTATGACTGAACATATACATCATTTGGAACACTATGTTTATGCCAAGGTGGGCTTTCTCAAACCAGGTTCCACTGGCGCGGCTCACAGACTTGTTGCGGCAATTACTTTTTGTGCATCTAAATATGCCCAACTGGCCTGCATTGCCCGTAGTGCGGAGTGCCATTGGTCGTCTGTGATAACTGTAAATTTTGGTTGTTGGTATCAGCCCTTCCTGTTCAGCAAATCGGACACACTGCTCGTCTGTGCCCAGTGTGGCGTGCAACTTGTACATGTTCCACTGGGACCTATTGGAAGAAATATTAAGTTATTAAAACAAACATTATGGCTCATTAACTGAATCTTGCCGAGTACATATTTTTTTACCAACCTTATCTCATCCACGTGGTATGCGACTCGTCGGCCAGAAGATCCAGAAGCACGCGGCTCTTCACCACCACCTTCCTTCAGAAAGTGCTGGCGCAGCAGGAACGGTCGAAGTGTCGAACGGGTGCACAAGTGGCTCACTAGAATCCAACACTTGCACACATGGAGGCACGGGCACAAGCGGCTCACTAGAGTCAAACACTTGCACACGCGTAGACACGGTCACGAGCGGCTCACTAGAGTCCAACACTTGCACACGTGGAGGGCCCGAAGAAGAGCTCGTAACAAGGGGCTCCATAGAGTCCATCACTTGCACTACACTCGATTCTTCGGACGAAGTCATTGCAGAATGCGAGGCACGGAGCTTCGAAGACGCCATGGTAGTCACACGTTGATAACACAGACAGGAGTACGGTAAAAGCTCTCAACTGCAAGGCAAACAAACGATGACTGACTTGACGACACGACAGACAGCTCACAAAATGGCGTCATTTACGTTTCATTTCACAAGTTGACAGAAATCAGAATAGCTTTGTCCGCTTAATATTGTATCTGTATAAATAAAATAAACTTAAAGAAAACCTTTTTTAATATAAATAATGGAGTTTTAGTGTATAAACATCTAAAATTAACGAAAATAGTAGCTTATTTTAACTTGTTACGATTTACGACATTTGCTCAGTTTGGAGAGAGTAAAACGAAACGTTAAAGTGGTACAAAACTGTCAAAACTTGTGGTGATTTTCGCAATTTTAAAATAATTATTTTACAAAAAGTATTTGTTTCCGCAACTTGAAACTTTGCAATAAGCATTCATATAATAAGACCTTTCTGTAAAAAAAAAAATGAACCTCCAATTCGATTGGCGGTAAACCGAAGTTAATTATAGTACCTATTTACATCGAAATATGTACATATACCTGCTACGTACCTAATTAATAATGTAAATGTAATATGCCTAATAAAACTTACTGAAGGATAAAGTCGGCTCTGTCTTTAAGAATACCAATTTCTCGTTTTACCCGCTCATTGAATTCTGCTGTTAATTGTTCTTCTTTTTGTACAAGAAGTTTTTCAACTTCTTCTAATTCCATACTTGGTTTTCTAGTTTCCAAGCATTTACATCCTTTACAACAGCGATATGGAATTCCTCTATATAGATTTGTAGGTGCTACGTCAACCGCTGAAGCTACAGGAGAAATTTCTTCTCTAATTACTTCTAAAGCTTCCGCTGGTTCACCTGGGGCTTGTTCAAGACTTCCTTGTCGAGACATCTGAGAATATCAAATTATTACCTATTACGATCCAGAGAAATGAGGTGTGACAGTAAGTAATGATTCAGCTATATTGTAAGGATACGACAAAATTAGAGAATACAAAGTTTAACGAATTAATCGACCGAACTGTTCAATCGATTCATTTGTTATGACTTCGATGGTCAATGTCTTTTCGTGTTATTTTTTTATTTTACTTTGTCATTGTTTTTAGTTTGAGTTTGACAGCATTAAAATTTTTACGATGGCAATCAGAGAATGTGCAGTCGTGAAGTTCGTAACATGTGATGTTTCGTGAAAAGTGTTAATTTTTTTACGAAAAAACGTTTATAACGTGAATTGGTGTTATGAACAAGAGTTTAAAACGTTTTTGTACGTGTGTAATGTGTAGTGATTAGTGTTGAATTCATAAAAGTGCTAAAATAATAGTGTACATGGGGAAAGCCGTCACTTGAGGTTGTAAGGTTAGTGCTTTTTTCGTCTGTTGTTTGTCTTAAAATAGATTTCTGTGCGGGTCGCAATGATATTTCAGATTTGTTTGTGTAACGCCTGCATGTGACTGTTCAGTTTTTTCATGGGGCCTTGAACTAGAAATTTAACAATGCCCGCAATCAAGGTTAGGTTTGCGCGGGTGAATTTTGTCACTCCAATGTTATTTTATTTCATCTGTTTGTATCTCATTAAACAGCCTTGTTCTCTATCATTTTAAAGTTATGCCCAGACGCAGAGCTTAAACGCAACCTTTCGTGAGTGAATTGGCAAAAGTATTTCAAAAATCCGCAATCTCAAACATAACCTATAAGATGTCAGTATTTGGTGCAGATTTTTTGTTGCATTGGAAATTACCGTTATCTTTTGCGAACGCGTGTGTAATTACTGCTATTACGAAGCTGTGAACGATTTTCTTCGGTTTAGTGCTGTATAAGACTCGAATCACGTGATCGGCTGGATTGTTTTGTGGTGTAGACACATGGTTTGACAGATGTTGCGATATTTTGGTCCTTATCGCGGTGCGGCGACGATAACATGCATTGAGGCACGTTTATGCAGATAATTATGTCACCGGCATGCAGAGCTAACACAGTTTTACAGGTAAATCTCACCACTACCCCTGCAAACACAGATGTAAACAACATGCATGAAGGGAATTCAAATCAGTACAGTTAGTAGGTGTTTAATATTGTTAGTATCAAACAGGAAACCTATACATGATTATTTATTATGTATAAAGAGCTCCTAACACTGCAATTATTTCTTAATGGGAAAGTCTTCGGTTGATTAAAAGGACTGTTGTTTTGTAAATACAATTGTAGCCAAATGTCAAAGCTACCAAAAACTGAGCTACCCGCTCATGGGAGAAAATATATTATGAGATAAATGTGATATTTACTAGAGTTAACTTATATACCTACTTGGAAATCTATTTGCTTGGTACTTTACTATATTAAGAGGTAGTGCTTACAGCTTATTTTTATATCAAATATTTTGTTTATTGAATGGGAAATCTTCATGAAAAGTTGAGTGGATCCTGCTGGATTCGTAAGCTTGAAAATATTTACATCAGAATTCCTCTTTTGAATACAAATGAAGCATTGAGGATGTCATTTACATGGAGCATTCAAGGAAATGCTAATGCTATGTTAGATTCTTTAGAAATGTTAGATTCTTTAGAATCTAACATTTCCTGCTTGTCTCAGCTGTGTGCCATCACAAAATTTTGTTAATCCTCGCTTTTCGCATGAAGCTTTTAGTAAATAAGTAAGGTAAGTTAGGATATAACTATGTTTAGTAAAATGTGAAAAATATGTAATTTTCTAAAAATATGTGTTCAAAGTAATAAAAGTGAAATGAAATGGACTAAAGGACTCAACAAATTTATACATACAGTTATATTTTAATGAGAAGTAACAAAGACCAATGATGTAGACTTTATAGACTAACTTGGTACTGCTAGAATAAGTCTTATCTAATTAACGATAAAAAGTTGAGATTTGGATCAGTATTTTTTTAATTTACCTACCATAAACATACAAAGTCACTAAGCTTTGCGTTTTCATACATTATTGTTGATATTTGATTGAGTATGCAAATATTTCTGTTTGTAATTAAAATATTTAATTCACACAGTATTAATGATGTTGCGTCACTTGCGTAGTTCATGGTAGTACAATGACCTAGCTAGGACACTGCTGACTTGATCTTTTATGTAGACAAAAACATCCTAGTTGCTATTCTTAAGGATTCAAGATGGGACTGATAAGGCGTTCACAAATGTCCTGGTTGAGCTATATTCTGTATTTCTGCCATCATTTACTCAATCTCAAACCAACCCCTATCCCCTTCATCCACATTTGTAACTAAAAATTCATAACTAGCTACGAAATAAGAAAATTTCTAAATAAAATCCAAATAAATCCTATATAATAAATCTAAATAATCCTATTTAATAACTAGTTATTCAATAGGATTTATTTTTCCATTTTTCCATCATTTTTAATAACCAGTAATTAAAAAGTATTGCTTTTCCATTTTTATAATTTTTTGTAGGTAACTGTTTATGACTTTAATGACCCTTTAACAGGCATCAAATATTTAATGGTGACTGTACGATTGGTACATTGATATCTCGTTTTTCTCCTTTTTTTTTCTCATTCAGTTGTTATTATTTTATTTAGTTTAAATTGTTAGAGAACATTTTATTAAATATCAAGTTAAAAAGTATCAAGATTGATGCTACCAAGAAAAAAAATTTTTAACTTAAGTTTGTAGTTTGCCGCAATGATAGCTCAAAAATACCTAACTGTACCAAATTGAAATGAAATGATTGAATTGTATTGGCTAGGGTGTTAGGATTGCACGTCAAAGAGTGTGGATTCAAATCCCAACAATAAACTCGAATCAAACTCATGATCATCATCAGCATCAGCAGTGTTGAACCAGTTGGATTAAAATTAACTTCCGCAAAGTAACGCCTGATTCAATCACATGTAATAAACTCGAAGCTGCAGGTGAAGAAAAACATCACGAGGAAACCATAGCATGCATGACATACTAGTATTCGGCTGACTTATTTCCAACCACAAGTTGAAAATCTGCCGCCAAGTACTTGCTAGCTTCAATTGTGATCCAGTTTCCAAGCTAGGTGTGTTTACTAGCATTTTGACCACCCTTAATACCCTCAATGAACACCAGGTGTCATGTCACATCATCTGCCATAAAACGTCCACTGCTAGCCGCCCTTTTTTTTTTTAGGTTTCACAGGCCTGGCCGACCAGAAGTCCTTTTGGCTGTGTCATAAGTTTCATTTATTCTATTATTATTTTTCTGTTGTCACTGTCACTGTTTGATGTTTGAATTTGAACCATCAACTTTGAACATGCTTTGAACTTGAACATTTTAAATAAAGATATAATTTATATTTTTTCTATGGAGAACTGGCCGCCTTAATAGAGGGGTGTTGCCATAATCCCCACGCTTGGCAGGCGGCTTGGGAATCGCAGAGCTCACCACCGTTAACCAAGAGGACGCTGCTGCTTGTCCTCTGGTGGGTCTGGTTGCAGTTTAAGGACATACCCAGGTCCCACCAGGTGACCTGTGGTCAAACACAGGACATATAGCTTGTCATGAATATAACAAAAAGAATGTTCTTTTTTATGGTGACAACTAATGAGATGGGCAGGATGCTTTCCTTATTGATAGAGATACTGCTAGATAGTGACCACTGCTTTGATACCTGGAACTTATTATTCAACAACAAAGTCAAGGCCATCACTGCATTCCGCTCATTATTTTGGGACTTTTTGCAAAAGGGACATCGTGCGTTTTGCAGTGACATTTTAGGAAAGGGACATTCTGCGACGGAGACGTTCAATAGTGTCTCATTAGCACTAGTTTCGGTAGTAGTACCCTTCAACCCAGAACACAGTAATGTACACACATCTGCAATTCTGGCACTGCTACTGTTAGTGGCAGGCATGACGCTTACCACCAGACAAAAGTCTTACTCGTCTCGTCACTTGACTGTATAAAAAAAACTTCTCGGTGGCAGAAAATCTGATACTGAGGTGGTATTTAACTAAGCAACCCTCAAAGGACCCCTACTATCAAGTGCTATAATTGACACCCACTATTATTATTCTTGATTCACACTAATCTTATAAAGAGCTAAATAATGTTTGTGACTTTGTAAGCAGAGGTAATCTTACGAATTATGAGAATAAAAAAAAAAAAAATTTGTAGAAAGCTACACTAAAAGCTGTCACACACTATGAAGATCCTATAATATTTAATGTTGGCATAAAACATATTTTGCTACTCATACATCATTTATGAGAATATATCTTCGTCGTTTCTTCTGCTTCAAGCATACGTATGAGTAGGGATATTGAAATATGTTTTAAGATAACATTAAATATTATAGCATCTTACTCGTGTGTCAAGGCTTTAACCCAGAGTTGAATATGAGTGACTGTCACAATTAAAAAGCAGCACATGAGTTTTTTTGTATGTGTATACTAAAATGCCCATATCACTGCAACTTACCACCAGGCGAACACCTTGCTCGTCTCGTCACTTGATTAAGTATAAAAAAATATCTTTTATTCAGCTTAGTTTCTATGTGTATGTTTTGTACATACCTATTTCAAAAATCATTCCACTGGCTTTGTTAAGAGAAATGTTGTGAGGAACCCTGTATTTGTCCAAATAGTATTATACAATGTGTAACAAAAAGGTTCAACAATACTGAAGGGCATGTATGTACTCATCATTATGAACAACTTGTACTATGGGGCCAACCATAAAAACGCGAAAAAAAACAGCTGTTCCATACATTTTGTCAATTGCCAATTAACTTTTTGTATGAAACAGCTGATTTATGTTTCGCGTTTTCAAGGTTGGCCACATAGTAAAAGTTGCTCATAATAATGAGTACATACATACCCTTCAGTATTGTCGAACCTTTTTGTTACACGTTGTATAGGTAAATAAACAAATATTAAATTTCAACAATTAATATATATCTATAGGCACCATCAGCATAGTAAAAAATTCAAAAAAAATTAAATTAAATTGTATTTATTGAGATTAAACACGGTCAGGCCAATTACATTAGAATCTCACAAAAATTATAATAAACAAAAAAGTAAATAGTAAAAAAGCAAAAAAATATGCTGTATTATATGTAGTAAATATGCAGCTAGCTTAAAGTGAATAAACAAATAATAAATTCACTGGCCTAGGAATGTAAATCTAATAAAACAACTGGGCCATAGTGTTGGAATCACCTTTTGACTGTATAGGCCTCTGTTCCATGTATGTGGTGTGTGTTCTGAAGCAAGATTTTAATAGCTGATATAGTGCCCTTAAAAAGTGCAGGTTATATGCAATGATGTTATGTATTTTACTCTATGGTTATATGTATGAATTAAATGTGATGTGTAGGGATGCAATATGCAAAATTACTTGTGTTCATACAAACCTTGATATTAGTTTGTGTCTTCTGGATTTAGTCTTGTCTATGTGATTTTTGGACCGTTTTTTTGGGTTTTCTTATTTTTCACATTTTTTTTGTAAACAAACTTGTGGTTGTTTACTTATTTTGAAGTTGATTGTCATTTTTAAAGTTGTTGGTACTGTCTGGTGACAGTAAATTTTTAAAGACTGTTTTGATTGTAAAAGTTTGCAATGTGGATTGTTTAAAGAGTTTTAATATGAGGTACTTACTTAGTAGCAAGAAAATTGTGGCTAAACTGAAAAATGAATAAATATTGCTGAACATTTTTCACACAGCACCATTTAGCCCCAAACTAAGCAAAGCTTGTACTATTAACCAGATAGCCGATAGAATACTTATACTTTTTTTTTGTAAATACATACTTATAATAGATGCAACACCTAGACACAGAAGAAACATCTATGTTCATCAGATAACTTTTTGTCCTGAGTGGGAAGGGAACCGAACCCACAACCTACAGCCCATAAGGCAGACATAATTCCAACTGAGCTATATAAGGCAAATCATGGGTTAAGTTGCAGGGAGAGGAGGATGGGGTCTAGCAGTGGATTCTGATAGGGTGATTATGATGATGAAAGACCCAGAATATAGCTATTGAATACTGAAAGTTCCAGTTACCTATTCTACAATTTATGCATGTACAAAATGTTCATGAACTTTATCTAAATCTGTTGTAATTTAAGTCCTATATCTGTGTACGATTGTAAAGTAATTCACAATAAAACTAAGCATTCTTATCATTTGTAATGAAAACAATAAACTTGCACAAATTCATATTTTATTTAAGGTTTTTGCTAGTAGATTAGTACAGTTTACTGGTATTGCAGAGCTATACATCCTACTATCCTACCTACTTATAATTTATTATATATTATAATATATTTAAATTCAATTTATTTCTAAAATAAATTGAACCTTAACGCATGGTGGCGATCTAGACGGCGTTTTTGTTTTATAGGAACTAAGGTTTTTAAATTTTATTTTTAGTTTTATTTAGGTATATATTTTATTGTAAATAAGTAGTTTTTAGTATATAGTTTAAATATTTATTTTAAGTTTTGTACATATGTAAATATTATAGATGTTTGTTTTTTTATTTATTTCTATTTAATTTTTTAATTAAATTTTTTCTTTGACAACCTTATTGCTCATTTGGTAGCATGTCTGCCTTCAGAGCTGTAGGGCGTGGGTTCGATCCCCACCCAGGGCAAACATTTATGTGACGAACATAGATGTTTGTTCTGTGTCTGAGTGTAGTATGTATTTATGAAAAAAATATTGTATATAAGTATTCTATCAGCTATCTGGTTTCCATTTCCATAATACGAGCTTTGCTTAGTATGGGGCTAGATGGCGCTGTGTGTAAAATGACCCCCAATATTTATTTATTTATTCAAAATTCCATTACCCAGTGAAGCTGAAAAACTATAAATTGGTGCGTGAACACTATCAATGTGTGTTATTACTTTCTTTAACATGCACACAAGCATTCAAAAAATGTTGTATATAAATAGACATTTTCACCATAGTTGGGAAATTGAATAGAAAGGAGCAAAGAAAGTATTGTCATCATGAGAAAAACAGGTCGATAACTATACTCGGCCTTTTAAGGCTTACTTGAAACTGCTTCACATAGCTTGGGCCAACTTAGGTTCTAAGCCTGTTATTTGCCTGTTGTTGTGTCTGGGTGTAGTATGTATTTTAAGTATGTATTTACGAAAAAAAAATTTATATAAGTATTCTATCGGCTATCTGGTTTCCATAATACAAGCTTTGCTTAGTATGGGGCTAGATGGCGCTGTGTGTAATAAATATTTATTTATATTAATACATTTCCCCCCAATATTTAATTATTTATTTTTATTTCTATGCTTATAATATAACTGTCAAAGTATGTAAATTGGATGTTTAGATGCTTTGACATTTACAGCCTTATCTAAACTAATCTCGATTCTCTTAGTCACTGCTTAACTTCTCTGTCTTGTTCTTGCATGTACTTCACGTCAGAGAGAAGATGGCAGAACATCTTAAGCAGTGACTAACGGTTGAAAAGTTTTTTTAAGTAAGACTGTTGTTTGGATGTTTGTTACTTAATCACACAAAACGGGCTGAATGGACACTAATAAAACAAATTCCTCTTTGTATGAACGCACAGTAATACTCGCAACACAACATAGGTACACAAAGGGTGGTACGGTCACTTTAGCTTCTGTCAGAGGGGTAATGTCACTTCTTCTAATAGTATAATGCTTGAAGTCCTCTGCAGGGAATCTAGTATTTAGAAGTAATTGCGACAGTAGCGCCCCCTTTTTTATCAAGCTATAATTATGTATATAGTATTGCATATAATTATGTACAATATTGCGATGATAAGCGCCTCGGTAGTTATATCTGTCTTTGTCTATCTCGTTCTCTATTTCGCTATAAGAAAAATTTCCAAAGCTCATCTATTTCTGTATGTATTTCTGTATCTCTTTCGTTGAGTCTTGTTTCCAAACGTTTACCAAACAATCAATTTTCGCGCGACGTCGAATTCGCTTGCCGCTAGTTAGCTGATAAAGTTAGAGTCTTTGCTGTTATCACTTGCACGGATGACCTTGCTACCAGAAATCTTTATCTCTTAGGCCTATGGAGGTTCGTATTGATAGAATATGTAGAATACGCCCACAAACTCTTATCTAGTATCTACCAACCCAGTAGTTAAGTATACCTACGACATTAGATCTGAGCTAGAAAGTGAGTTTTGGCAAAGATACGGATAGTTTTTGCGACGATTTAGCTAGATGTAACTCAAGGGCTTTTACGAAATTTTAACCTTGTCATTATAACTCGCGCTTAGCGGGATTTATTATTTGTTTTTAAAGTTTAAATAGTCTGCATTACCATGCCAAGTTCGATGTTTCTTTGTATTAGGAACAGAGTTTTTTTTTGTGTATAAGGTCGGGCGGGCCTAACCTAACCTAAAAGAAAGTAACATCTCATTCATGTTTGGCCAATCAAATAAATGAGGCGTAACCGTAAGTAGGGTCTTAAAATGGTTTCTTAAGAAACTGTTCAGGCACAATAAAATATCATATAAACTAAACATAGCATTGGTTTCTTAAGAAACTGTTCAGGCACAATAAAATATCATATAAACTAAACATAGCATAGACAAGTAATTAAATTTTATTTTTATTTTTTATTTATCTATTATGACAGGCCGTTTTTTTTTGCTTTGTAATATCGTCACTGTACTGTATAGTAAGTACATAGAGTATAAATTGGCTTGCATTGAATATGATATGATTGTAATTGTAGTTATAGGTAACTACATAGTTATATTGTGGTTCAACTATGTCTAGACCTACTTTCAATGGAAGTAAATCTTCTGTATGTAGTACTATTATTATGTTTCTGTGGTCTCGATCTATGCAATGTTGTGCAAGAAATATTGTAAATTTTAATGATGAATCAATATATCAAATAAAGTTTTACAAGTAAGTAAGTAAGTTCGTATAAGCTGAGTGGCCAGCCCTAGTGTCAGAGTTAATGTGCCGCCCGAAGGCCTCTGACATGGCTGACGATTGTTGTTATAGAAACTAGAACAAACAACCGGGACCAACAATGTAACGTGTCATCCGACCCACGGTAGCGCTCAGAAATAAATGCCACTCACGGTCACCCATCCGAAGACTGACCGGACCGTCCGCTGCTTAACATCGTTTAGAATCACCTAGACAAGCTACGCCACGAGCGCAAGTTTTACACATAACCATATTACATAAAAACATTATTTTCTTATCACAGTTGCCTAAATATGTGATAAACCCATAATACTTGTTTGTTTGCTACTTCATTTTATTAGTAAAGTTGTGGCGACTTTACTATAGGCTGTTACGGAGTTTTGATAACAACACGAAAATACATGTTTCACCACATTATATCACTTGCACACACTCGTCCATGTATCAATGAATAAAACACCACCATTTCTTTTTTGGATTAATACATATATTATCATTTATCTTGCTTTTGTTAAGGCGAGTTTTCCCCACGTTTCAAGCATGCTTCCATCATCTTATAGCTTTAACTTCTCTGATGCCCTTGATTACACATAATATTATGTTAAATGTGAATACCTATTCTTGATTTTTAATTCAAAATTATATTTATGTTAAAGAAATATGTACACTAATTACGGTAACTAAAAGTGTGGAAACATCGTGTTAAATACTTAGTGTTTTTTGAATCAATGTTGTAATTTTGTGAACATGTTCATCAGCCATTTTCTCAGTTCTCAAAAACTCGAGCTCAGAACCCCATACTAGGTTTGGGGATCAAAGATAACTTGTAAATACTCTGTGTTTTTTTTGATTTGATTTTTAATAATTAATTCGCGAAAAAAACACATGTTTAATAAAATAATAGAATGCAGCGGCATTCTTTTCCCGTGTTCCCGCCTAAACTCGGACACGCAGAAGAAACCCAGACGTGATAAACTTGTTACCATAATAGTAGGTACATTATGAATATTATGATACAAGTGGTACACCGTACTATGCGCCGATATTGAGACGATAAGGGAGCCGAGAGTGTAATTACCAATAACACACGCTTTCCATACGACGATTTTCATCACACTTGCGAGGAGATAAACTCTTTTTGATAATAATCAACCACACATCGAAAACGTCAACAAATATTTGCGAAAAAAGGCGCGAAACCATCGATGCGCGCGCATGTGACATTTTCTTTAGCTGCATAAAAACTCTTTGTTATAATAATAAAAAAAACTATTACCCTGCTATATTAAGAATGCCCCATTATAACTTGCAGTCAGGTACAAACTTAACCAGGTTATACTTATTATAGCACTAATATCTTGAATTATAGGCCTAAAACCGATATAGGTAATAAGATCCACTTTATGAGCAAGTGTGATGAAAATCATCTTATTTCCTTTCCCCAGACATGGAGTCGCACATTCTGAACGTGTGCCACCAGGCGCGCTACCGGACCATCGGGCATAAGGTGATGCGCGTCAAAAGCGACTCACTCTCATCCGAAGGCAGCTCACACAATAGCCCTGAATACGCGCAAATAGCGCTTCAGAGGGCCCCGTATGCCGCGAGGGCACACTCTGAAGACAGCGCTGGGGAGGATTGGCCTAATAATCAAACAGTGAGTATGATATCGAACTCATTTTTTGTTCCTAGACGAATAGAAACAAGCAACATAAGACCTTTTGACCGCCACCGTATAATTGCAATGCCATGGGCCTATTTGCCAAGGCACCAAAAAAATGGTTATAAATTAAACAAAAAATGATTTTCGTAATCAGTTATCAGGTCGCCCGAAGAATCTAACTCGGAAGCGCTGAAGTGTTTGTATAGAAAGGCCACAGCAATCCGATTGCAGAACGAGACCACGAAACCAATCCAATTGCAAAAATAAATTGAAAGATTGAAGAAAGAAGAAGATTGTTTGAGATTGAAGATTGATTGATTTGAGATTGATTGATTGAATTGAATTGAAATTGAAAGGCGTGAGACAGGGAGACGTTATTTCTCCGAAACTTTTCACGAACGCATTGGAGGACGTTCTCTCAAGCTCTTGGACTGGAACGGATTCGGCATCAACATTAATGGCGAATACATAACTCACCTTCAGTTTGCCGATGATATAGTCATCATGGCAGAGTCGCTGAAGGGCCTCAATACTATGCTCAGCGACCTCAGTAATATGTTTCCCAACAGGTGGGTCTTAAAATGAACATGGACAAGACAAATATCATGTCCAATGTCCATGTTGTGCCCGTACCGGTTGTCGTTGGGAACTATACTCTCGAAGTTGTTGACCACTACAACTACCTTGGACAGGTCCAACTTCGACAAAGAGGTCGCCCGAAGAATCCAACTCGGATGGGCAGCGTTCGGAAATTGCGTAATAATTATCAGTGCAGTATCAGTAATATGCAGTGTCTGAAGACAAGGGTCTTTAACCAGTGTGTGTTGCCAGTTATGACATATGGAACTGAAATGTGGTCTTTAACTGTGGGCCTTTTGGAGAAACTCAGAGTCACGCAACGGGCAATGGAGAGAGCAATGCTCGGAGTAACTTTGCGCGATAAAATCTGGAACGAGGATATTCGCCAAAGAACCAAAGTCACCGACATAGCTCGCAGGGTTTGCAAGTTGAAGTGGCAATGGACAGGCCACATCGCTCAAAGAACTGACAACCGATGGGGAAGAAAGGTTCTTGAGTGGCGACCGCGAACCGGAAGACGCAGCGTAGGATGGGCTCCCCACTAGGTGGACCGACGACATTGTAAAAGACGCAGGCAACCGGTGGATGCAAATGGCAGGTTGTCTGTACAGTGTGGCGGTCTAAGGGGGAGGCCTTCGTTCAGCAGTGGACGTCTCTGGATTTCGAGAGTTATCGATATAATTAAGCATTTTTAGGCTATACTTTTTTTTTGACATATTTAGATGTCGTTGGCGCTCAGGGCCCGCTAGCGCTTGTTACGTATAGATGACTGTGGTGTGGTCAATAGGTTAATGTCTAGGTAATACCGAAACTGCGTGTGACCTTGAGTACAAATCACTTGCCTCTCGCGCATTTCAACGTTTTGTAAATATATAAAATCACTGAAATATAGAGGTATTTATGAAAAATCGCTTTCGGTGAATTTACTGAATAGAATAGCATTACAAAGGTCCAGCAAAAATATCATATTGATCTAAGCAAGTTTTAGTACCTATAAATTGGATTATAGGTTATGCCCAGTTTTATGAATAAAAAATAGCTTGAATCGAAATTTTATTTTTCACATCATCAGCCAGAAGACGTTCACTTCTGGACGAAGGCCTCCCCTTAATAGGTTAATCCCCTTAGGTTGTCGTAATCCCCTCCCAGCCTCACTTGAGTGCCACTTCGAATTCCAGGCTAGGAGTATTTACCATCTTCGACCACATCGTCACTTACCGTTACCGTTACTTGTTACTCACTTACTCAGTCGAGCACCTATCCTTTGAACGTTTTTTAACTTAGTGTGAAATTGAGCTGCATTTATTTGTATGAATTACTGTTTCTACGTAGTTTCATAGTAAAATTATTTCGTTACAGATGAACACGACACAGTCAAGTCAAGACACGAGTTCGGACGAAGAAACGGAGGCACACGACGATGCGGAACAAAATATTGTAGTCCAAGAACATAGGATAGAATCTGAAGATGAACTAGACGATAATATTGTAGTCCAAGAAGTTAATATCGACGATGAGGACGAAACCGTCGATGTCGATGATGATGGAACGATCCAAGAGCGGTTAGTACCCGTCCAGACTGCTAACGGCCTTAGAAACTTCCAGTTTACTGACACTAACTCTCTCGAAGATAATTCTCTAGTTGAAGGCCATGACTATGACATTATTACTGTATACACAGTCAACCCTGATTTAGACTTTATAGAAGCGTCCTCAGATGATAACAGTGATCAAGAAGACTTTGCCATACCTGAAAAAGAGGAAAACGATGTTGGTGAATACTTGAATACTGAGAACAATTCTAAATGCAATCGAAACACAACAGAGTCTGCTCCAAGTATAACAACCAGTATAGATATAAATCTAGACACTCCAGTAGTTTCAAATGTCGATGAATATTTTATTAAAGAGAAAGACTTCCTGGAGGCAGACGGCCCTGTTGTTAAAGATGTAGACGAGTACTTTATCAAAGATAAAGGCAAGAAGAATAGAAGGAAGGAATCGATAACAGTACCAAACGTTGATGATTTCTTCATAAAACACAATTTGCCTGAAGAAGAGACTACTCCTTTGTTCACTCACTCAGTCGATGAGTTTTTCACTGAAAAGAACATCAAAGAAAAACAACCTGAGATAGTGGCTAAAACAGAAAAAGAAGAGGAAGAGGAGGAATTAGATAAAAATGATGCGGCACCAGAAAACGCTGATGTTTCAATAAACGAATCAGATCTAGAAGTGCTACCAAACATTGAAGAGCTAAAACGATACTTTTTAGAAGAAATGTCGTACACTAAAAATATACAACGGTCATGCTCCTTGCCGCAATCGCCAATGCAGAACATTTGTATGGATGTTGACGATTCTAAAACATGTCTGAGCTTTGAAGATCTTAACCTCGACTTGTCAGATCTAGCTTTTGACAATGACAAAGACAAATCTGACAGCGCCAATAAGAGCGATGATATTCCTCGCACTCTGACAGAGGAGGATGTTAACAGCTTTCTGATTACCAAACCGATTCTAAACGAGCCCAGCAGTGAGAAGGGTGATGATAATTTAGACCCGGAAGACATGGAAATTGAATCTACCGTCGAATCACCAAAGATCGATGTTGTACAACCACCCACTGGAGATTCATTTAGAAGATTAACTTCCACTCCAATACCACCAGCTAATATTTCAGGGAATATTCTCGACTTCTGCATTGAGAAAACTCCTATTAAAAAACAACAAAACAAACCCCCTAAAAAGGAAATAACTCCTAAAAAAGAAATTACTCCTAAAAAGGAAATAACTCCTAAAAAGAAAGAGATCATTCATATAAAGAAAGAACACCCCATTAAGAAAGAACCTCCTATAAAAAAAGAACCGCCCCCTAAAGCTAAAATAATAGCAATCAATCCTAAAATGCTAATCGAAACTAAACCTGTTATTGAACAGAAACCTGCTGCTGATCTGGACGATTTTGTTGACGTAGAATCTTGCAACGATACAGTGATACCCGTGCTTGCAGCGAACAATTTGAACTCCCTTCTGGAACAGTTTGAAGCGACAGAAAAACTGAACAAAAATAAGAAGTCCCCGAGAGTAGTTCCTATCCCCGAAGAACAAAAGAAGCCAGTGAACAAAAATAGTCTTACAAACGGAACACGACTACAAGACGCCGGCGTTCAACTCAATAAGAACAAAATGCGGCAAATATTGGTAAGTACCAACATTTTCTTATAGGTATTCCTCAGATCCAGTTAAAGGGCATATTCAATCTCTGTGACGTTATTACAGATGCCGTCGACGATTAATACCGCGATCAGGCGGTCGCCAAGCCCCGTCCATTCCGATCATGATTACTGTTCGTCCAAAAAACGACACAGCTTGCCCAACTTGAAGGGAGGACAAAGCCTCCTCAAGCCTGAAGTCCTATCTAGCAACAGTAGGATACTGAATTCTAGACACAGAACATGCAAGAACAAAAAGATCGTCTACAATCTCAGTAGTGACGACGAAAGCGAAACCAATGCTAAGAACAAAAAAGTTATAAGTGACAGTGAATTGAAAAAGAAAGTTGTAAAGCCGGCTGTGAAACCTCCAGCACAGTCGAACTGTCGTAAAAAACTTTCCCCAACGCACAGTGTATCTAACGACGTAGTTATTAAAGATAAAAGCAACAATTCTGTGATTAACAAATGTGCTTCTAAAGCAAGTGATACTCCTTGTAGTCAAAATTCAAACGGTAGCATTAAGTTAACTATTAAAAATAAATCTGAAGTTATTCTTAACTGTGATCATAAAGACTCTCAGAAAGATAAACATAATAATAATGTAGAAAAGTGTAAGAGTAGTAGTGTTAGTGATGTTTCGAACATCGTACCTAATGTTAAACAAGAAAAAAATATTGAAAAAAGTATTGAGAAAACTATAAAAGAAGTAGATAGGAATAAAAACAAATGTGTAAGTAGTGTAGAAACTGTTAACAGTGTAAATGTGAAAGAAGAAACCCGTCCAAAAGAAGATAATTTTTATACCGCGCTTTTTAGTAACAAACAAGATGTAAAAATGCCACAAGTTCCAGTTAAAGTCGAGAAAAATGCTTTTGAAGAAGAACTCAATCGGGCAATGGAAGTAAAAAAAGAAGAGCCTAAGAAAAAGAAGTTAAATCTTCAAGAGTATAAGTTACGGAGAGGGGCCAGTTCTAACAACAGTTCGGCTACCGTTAGCCCTGAAGCAATATTCCCCGATATGCCACACCCACTATTACATTTAGACAAGACTGCTAAAACACTTAACCAAACGCCTACAAATGGCATTGCAATTTCGCCAACAAACGGGACCAAAGAAGTTCCTAAAAAGATCTTCGATCCCATAAGAGACGCTTCCAGAAAGATTCTAATGAACACTAAAAAGCAGAAAGCTGAAGCCTTGAGGAAAAGAGACGAAGATATAGTAATGAGCAAGATACCTAAAGTAGAAAATTTAGAGTTACAACCTCTAATAAGCGAAGCCGAAATGATGAAAATAGTTGGCATGTCTCAGCCAGAACCAGCACCTATAGCCAATGAGAAACCGCAACTCTCCGCTGATTATGTTGAAATAATCCATGTCAGCGTCGGAACAAACACCGACGAAGCTATAATCAAAAAGCTAGAGGCTGATATTAGACGAATCGAAAGCTCGAAGAGAAAATCTACGACCCCACCAATAGATCCGAAATTACATATCAATTTTAAAATCAAGAAATCTGACCACGTTCTCAAACAAAACGTATTCGATAAAGATAAAAGAGATAAACGCAGTCCCGTGGACGATAAGAAGCACTCTGAAACTAAGATAGATAAAGAGAGATTCAAAGATATAACAGCCACGTTAGAGAGCGTCGGAAAGCAAGTCGACACCAAAATGTCTAGTAACTCATTATTCGCTAGCATACAAGACGTTGTTATGAAAAAAGCACCTGATAAAGAGCAAGAAGCTAAACATACATTGAAATCTCCCATTGAGAAACGCGAAGTATTCACGTTTGGTAGACCGACCATCGTGAGGGAATATGATTTGAAAGCGGAACACGGGGAAGACAAAGTTATTCTCCATTTGGGGAAGCACAGAACTAAGCCTGCATCGGCCAGCATAGTCGTGCAAACTGATCCGATACCGGAATGCCCCGTACTGTCCAAAGCGAAAACGATAGCTAAAGAGAAATCTTCCGTGAACAGACGGAGAAATGATAGCGACATGTCTATGTCTAGCGAAGACAGTCCAGTTAAAAAGCAAACTGCTAAAACTGATGAGAAAAATGATAAAGCAGTCAAAAAAGCTGAAGCGCGACCTGAGAAGCGTTCTCTGTCGAAAGAGAAGCGCTCGCGATCGAGAGATCGCTACGAGAAGTACAGGCGGAGATCCCGTTCGCGTTCGCGCAGCCGCAGAAGACGCCGATCGCATTCTAGAAGTAGATCCAGAAGCAAATCTCGCGGACGCTACCGCAGAAGATCATACAGACGATCTGATAGATCCGTCACTCCTTACAGACGGAAACGTAGGTCTAGATCTAGGTCTTATCATAAGAGACGATCTCCTTCTGTGAGACGAGACCAAAGATCTAACAGAAGTAAGTCTAGGCATCTAACGCGGTCTAAGAGCCCCGTAGCCAAGAAAGCTAAGCCAAGCCCTCCACCAAAGGTGGTAGAGAGGAAATGCGAGAAGTCGATGACGCCTCCGTTGAGAAAATCAACTGTTTCTGAAAGCTCTGACTCTTCAACTAGGTAAGTAGATTGATGTAGTTTTCAAGGCCAAACTGACTCTCATTGTCAAGTTTTTTATTTTATGTGGCACAGATGAATAATATCATGCAGTTTTGACTGGCACGTATAGTCAGCGACATCTATCGAAATGAAGAGAACTTAATTTTTTTAAACATGTTAGGGAAATCGTTCCAAATTGGCTTCAAACCTTCAATACCCAAATTTTTGCGCTTGAGGTTGAAGCGTGAAAGAAATTTGACGTCTGAGAGAAATTTTCTATTACAACACTGGCCTACTATACAATCTGTAACGAAAAGGTTCAACAATATTAAAGGGTATGTATGTACTCATCATTAAGAACAACTTTAACTATGGGGCAAACCCAGAACCCCCCCCCCCCCAAAAAAAAAACACCTGTTCCATACATTTTGTGCAAAGTCAATGAACTTTTTGTATGAAACAGCTAATATTTTTCCGCCATTTCAGGGTGGACCCCATATTAAAAGTTGTTCATAATGATGATGACATACATACACTTCAGTATTGTTGAACCTTTTTGTTACAAGTATACATTTTATTTCTAACCATATGACTGTAATCTTTTAACACGGATCTGAGCGAATACCTTCATTGACGGAATACTGAATAATCCATCGTCATCACCATTCCAGCTCCTCGTCGTCGTCATCATCATCATCGTCGTCGTCTTCATCGAACTCGTCGGTCGCGTCGCGCAAGTCGAGGCGGTCTTCCAGTCCTTATCAAAGAGACGAGTATAGGAAGAAGTATAGAAGCTTCAGTTCGGAAGACAGGTGAGTCAAATGATAGTAAGTTAGTGCAATCAAGTTTTCATATGAAGGGTTTTTTGTAGTACAATTTTGTTTTTACTTGACTATGATATAATTTTAGCAGTGTACAGGTTGTGGAGTAATGAGTGGATAATATTATGCCGACAGATGGCAGGGATGCGATTACCATTAGTACTTTAGCTATTTCGTCGCTATCCCTGAAAATAAAATAAATAAATAAATGTCGGTGAACATTTCACACAGTGCTATCTAGCCCCATACTAAGTAAAGCTTGTAATATGGAAACCAGATAAATGATAGAATACTCATATATATATTTTTAATAATACTTACTTATACATGCTACATACTACACCCAGCCACAGAACAAACATCTATGATCGTCACATACATTTTTGTCCTACGTAACTTTGTGCAACTAGTTAGTTTCCTTTACTCGTTTGCAGCATGTATTTCGACTCTTTCTGTACTCGTCTGACGCATTTTTTCAGTGTTCAGTTAGGAAAAAAAAAACATAAAACTCATTCCGATGCATAACAGAAGTTCATACAAAAGTATATATAAAAATAAAAGTTAATTGATTATATTTTTTAATCAAACCGCTTTTATGTTAGGAGAGATTCTTTTTTTTTAAGTTCAATTAATATTATCACATCATTATTTTTTAGTAATATAACAAGTTTGTACTATAATATATTTATTAAATAATAAAATGTTGTTGTAGTGTTGTTGTTATTCATTATACACAAACACGTGTGTCGGATGGGTTGGAAAAGAGTCTGAGAGTCTGAGTTGGGGGCGAGTGGAATCTCTACATAGTTTCTGACGCTTTTTGCGAGGTACGAGGTATACACGCTTGGCACTCTTTCAAATTTACTTTAACGCAAATAAAACAAACTTCTGTTTGTATGAATGCACACTAAAACACATCCTCGGCAATAGAGTCGTTTATAATTGGAACAGGTTGCCTGAGGATATAATTTCATCTAAATCCTTAAACGCATTTAAGAACAGTCTGGAATGGATAAAAATTAACAGACAAATACTGAATTTCAACACTGTTTGATATAGGCACATCAGCATAACGCTGCTCGCCTATCATTAAATAAATAAATAAATAAAACAAAGTCACACACAGAGGATATAAAGAATATGGACACTGACCACCTTTTGGCAGAGGCACCTTTGGCATTGGCTTGCCACCTGTAATAGTATTTGCGGGAACGTACCATGTCAGAGAAAACAAGCCATAATTAAAAATAAATAAAAAAACAAGACTCTTTTTATAAAACAAAAAATATTTATAAAAAAAATGGCATGATGCAAGGATTCTAACGATACCCAATACATCCAAATCTGTTCAGTCGTTTAGAAATTATGGTGGAATTAAGGAACTCGCATACATACATACATACATACATAGATTACTTGAACCCTGACAACATTACACTCCTTTTTTGGGCAATTGTATAAAAATGCAAAGGAAATTGTGCTTACAGGGATTAACTCATAAAAAATACTCGCAAATCATTGGCGTCTTTTTGTTATTTTGAAACCAAACATTTAGGTCAACAGATGACCAGAAAATGTCCTTATTTATTTATATCTCATTTGAATACATCTTTAATACATTAACTGTCCCAGTTGGTCTGATCACAACAATGTATAATATAAATAGAGTTTCTCTATTCAGCATAAGAGAACATCTATTTTCATAATTTAGGCGTTTTCTATATTCTTTGTTCTGGACTAGTTTTTAGCATTTCGCAGATTTGTTATTTTAAGAGTTCCGCATAGATTTTTATTTATTTAAAGAAAGATAGAAATAATTTAGTTAACATACAACACAGAATACAAAAAATGATGGCTATCATAATTATTATAAGTTACATTTTATAGATCTGTGTGCTTCAATTTTTTTTTATACTTTATAGTTCTTAAGTATACACTTAAGAACTAAAAAATATTAAAAAAATAAATTTGTATATAATAATAGTTTGGACAATAACGGCCTTACTTAAAAAAACTTCTCAACCGTTAGTCACTGCTTAAGATGCTCTGCCATCTTCTCTCTGACGTGAAGTTGCACGTGCTAGAAAAGGACAGAGAAGTTTAAGCAGTGACTAAGAGAATCGAGATTATTTTAGGTAAGGCCGTAAGTATCGAAAAACTAAGATGTTTGTATCGATACTTAGCTTCACTACACGCTCTGACACAATAGCGCAAACTTAAATAATTTTCAAATCTATACTTAAATATAATAATTTATAAATAACTATACTACACCTAAACCTTTACAAAACTGTAATATAATTAATAATTTGACGAGCAAGCATCATTCAAGTTCATCCTGGTAACATAATCAATATAATTATTCTTGTATTCGTAGAACTCTGTTGTTGAAGTGCCACACCTTTGCCAGTTATTAAGCAGTAGTGTGCAAGCATTACTGTGTTTCGATTTGAATAACAAGGTTATCAGAGAAATTACTGGGCATGAAGTGATTTGACATTTAATATCTTAGGGTGACGAGCGCAGTGCAGTGCGGCGCAAGATTTTGTCCACAAGTTTTCAATTCTGGCACTGTACTGTCTTGAGCAGGCGTGATGCTTACCACCAGGCGAGCATCCCTCTCGTCCCTTCAATAAATTGCATTAAAAAAATATACGTTTTATAGACTTTATCATATTCTAAAACTATGTTTGCCTAGCTGAATTATAATGAAAGTTTTTTTTACATACAAGTAAACTAGAAGATTAGGTATAAAAAAGTAAGTGCTAGTATTAAATATTAATGCGAGGCTATTCCGCGTTCCAAGCATGTTTGTTGGCTGCCATAATCCCCGCGCTTGACAGGCGGCTTGGGGATCGCAGAATACTCGCCACCGAGAGGTCGCTACTGCCCGTCCTCCGGTGGTTCTGGATGCAGTTTTAGGATATGCCCGGTCCAGAAAACAATTATTAAAATTGGATTATATATTGTTGCAGGGACAACAACACTCCGGTAGAAGAGAGACGGATAGTGTTTGTCGGTAAGCTAGAGAAGGACATCACCAAGTCTGCGCTGCGAGGGCAGTTCTCTAAGTTCGGCTCCGTCATCGAGGTGCGCCTGCACACCAAGGAAGACGGGTGAGTGGAATATTTGAAGTAGTAAGTGTTAGGTTCATTGTACCTAAAGCACTTTGTCATGAAAATTTCACCAAGTCATTATTATGTTTCTATATGATACAGACAGTCGTCTATGTGATACAGAGAAAGTTCTTCAATTCACTTCTTTAATAATCAATATCTTAACTCAGTAATTCATCCCCCGCTTCCAGGTCCCGGTACGGGTTCGTGACGTACCAGCGCGCGCGCGACGCGTGGACGGCCGTGGACCAGGCGGCCACCTTCCCGCAGTACGACGTCGGCTTCGGCGGGCGCAGGGCCTTCTGCAGACAGAGCTACGCCGACCTGGGTAACCATACCGACCTTTAGGAAAAATATATTTGTGGCACTTCATATCGCCCGCATTTGCCGAATAAAAAAGGACGCATCTACGCAGCCTGCATACGCGAGTTTGTGATATAACTAGAAATGAAAGCGTGGGATTTCAGGGTACTGCTGAGGGAAGGTTTAGAACATTTCCCCTAAGCATGTGGCCTAGCCGAGGTAGCGTAGTTGGGAGACCGCTCAAGCAGTAGTGAGCAGGCATAACTGTGTTTCAGTTTGAAAGGCAATGTTACCAGAGACATTACTAGTCGTGAAGAGATTTGACATTTAATATCTCGGAGTTACGAGCGCAGCGCAGTGCGGCGCAGGATTTTGTTCTCAAGTTCACAATTCTGGCACTGTTATGTTATGGGCAGGCGTGATGCTCAGGCGAACATTTTTTTTTTAATTCTGTCAAGTGACGAGACGAGCAAGACTTTCGCCTGGTGGTAAGCGTCACGCCTGCCACTAACAGTAGCAGTGCCAGAATTGTGAACTTGCGAACACAATCCTGCACTGCACTGCGCTCGTCACCCTGAGATATTAGATGTTAAATCTCTTCGTACCCAGTAATTTCTCTGGTAACATTGCCCTTCATACCGGAACACAGTAATGCTTGCACACTACTGCTTGGCGGTTGAATAACTGGCAAAGGTGTGGTACTTCCCCAGGTGGACTGTGCAGTAGAGTCCTACCACTACAAACATCTCGCTAGTCACTCTAACCCGTTGCATAAAAAAGAAACTTGAAATCGTGAGGTCGCAGGACCAAATCCCGCTCCCGTATCAATGAGCTCTTTGGAGTTTATGTACGGATTTTCATACCACTGTATTTTCGGTGAAAGACAACATCGCGACGAAAACTCTATACGTCTAGAGAAGAAATTCCAAGGCGAATGTGAATCCACCAACCTGCAGCTAGTCTAGTGTGCTGGACGTGGCCCAATCGCCCTTCGTAGGCAGTCTATGTTCAGCAATGGATTATTACAGGCTGATTTTGCTATGGTATTGTTATGTATCTGTTTATGTTTATGGTAAATTAGTGGCCATGTAAAAATGTTCACACAGTTTTGTGGTCTAATAAAAAAAATTAAAAAATATGATTGTTACCTCTCCACGCCAAAGCACCTAAACGAATTTGGATGAAACTCGGAATGGACATAGCTCATTTCCCGGAATAACATATAGTATAGGCTACTTTTTATTATCATCACCATCACCGTTTTTCATCATGACTTCTCAAACGGAAATATTTTCTCCTCCAGACGGCATCGAAGCTAAATACACCGAGAGCGCTTTCCACGGCACCGGCGCCCTCCCCACTCGTCGCTCCGACGACCTCAGCTTCGAGCAGATGCTTCAAGATATGAAGAATAAGCTCAGCCAACGCAAGAGTGATAAAAAACACGACCACCCTTGACGATGGCGCGATACACTCTGGCCGCCATTTTGTTTTTTAAGGCAGGCAGCTGTCAGAGTGATGTTTCGTAGATTAATGTGTTTTGGGCGCCATCTTGTTTTTGCGAGTGATAGTGATCAATTTATTGTTTCTTTTTGTGTTGTGATTTGTGCGGGATTATCGTGATTTTTGTGAACGTACTCATAAATGCGCACAAAAGTTTTAAAAGTTCTTAAATATATGAAGACGCTCTTCTAAGCAAGAGCGATAAGAGTCACGGCAACTATGATTGAGCAATGCGCTCGAGCGGCCATCTTGGTTTTTTGGTAATTAAATACAACTGTCACATTGATTTTGGCATTCAACGTTAACTTTTGATTTATGACTTTTGTGACGTTTGTTTTTGTTGATATTATTTGGACATTAGTAAAATTAGCACCTTAAAATTCAAAGACCGAAAAGGTTTTTTTTTACAAATTTGTCATGTGGAACGAAATCCTGTCAAATGTGGAGAATTTGTGCGATTTTCTTCTATATATCCGTTTCTTATAGAATTGTGACATTGTCGGGATGGTCGTTAAGATCTTTTTGCGTGTGTTGCAATTTTTCTTAATTTTACGCGTACTTATCAAAGTGTTGCAGCCTATTCAGACAACAGACTTTTTAATATACTATAGCAACAAAGATATAAGAGTAAAAAAAAGAGTTAATTGAAGACATGAAAATTACGCAAGCTAAAAGCTTGTTTTCTGCATAGGCGTTGTGTCGTGGTTTCGTGCAATAGACCCGAATTATGTAAATAGCTTTAGGAGTAAATGAAAAGACACTCAAAGTCATAAGTCTTCCTAAGATTGCATTCGGTTGTATGACTCCATTCAGTTTTACTATTACAATATACTTTATCATGTCCTTGTCTTGTCAATCTTTTCGGTTGCATGTTAAAAAGGTTGTTTTGTTTAGAGAAATTTGCTCACACTGTACCTAGACTAGTTATTATGTTTCTTTTTTTAAACTCTGAAGGTAGAAAGATGATTTAATTATGTTTATTACCGGGACTTAAACAATTTATAGAGATTGGAATAATTGCGGTCGTTTTTCGTACAAAAAAAAGGAAGTGTTCGTTCCGGTAATTTATTTGTATTGAGAACGAACAACATATAACATTGAAATCGAGGTCTATAATTTCGCTTTGCTATGAGATTAAAGTACGTTACGTACGTGTGAACGGACAGAACATATTGTAATACAATATATCATAATCTTTGATAAATTATATGTCTAGATAGACTGATGGATCCTAAACGCGTCGAAAGAAATAGCGGTTAACTGTTAGCCTCTTATGCACGCACACTATAACAACGACAATGGTGCAACGCGAGTGTAAGACATGGCTGTCACGCACACTAGTATAATAATGATGGCCTGTCATTTTTCGTTCATAAACAGTACGAGACTCTATCTAGACATATTATTGATCAAAGATCACAATATTACCTGTCATGTTGTACAAACCAATAGCTGATTTTTTAATTAATCATTTAATGATTGATTTTCAAAATAAAATTGCTATATCATATGTATAACTAACAAAGAAAACAATACTTTTAATAAACTTATTTTTAACAATACTTTTCAATTTATAGAGCCGCCAAGCATTAGTATGTTTACACACTAATGCTTACGCTAATGGGACTCACCATCGAATAGGCTAGATGACTGGTTTTTTTATTGCCTATTAAAATGTGGCCCATAAATTTAGCTGATTAATGAAAACAAAATGAAAATCTGATCAAAAATAAGCAACTTATATGCATTTTAATATCATGCTAGACAGAGAGGAGACTTTTTTTTTCATTTACTTAAATTCTTCATCAAAGCTATTGGTTTCAAAGATATAAACATCAGTCATCAACCCTATTTCTTAAAATAATGAGCGCAAGTGTAGTGAGTTCTGGGTACCCTGACGCGTTCAAGCGTTATCTCTTACCATCGCGAAAGCATCTTGTTCGTCTCATTAGGTACTTGTTACCAAAAACATAGTAATCAAAATAAAATTATTTTCTAACCTTCAGAGTTTTCTTGTCTAACGTAGAATTAGTTGAAATACCTCACTGATGTAAATATATTTTGTTTGGTATAGTTTATTGTAAATAATGTAATTCTAAGCTTATATCTACTAATGTCTTTAGTTAATGCTTGAACGTTTTTGAACTGGCCGAACGAATAAAACATTACTAAAACTAACAATGGTACAATTCAGTTGTATTATGGGCCTTACTTAAAAACGTAGCTTAAGCAAACGTCATTTAAATTTAAGCAACGTTTTAAGTAAAGCAGTATACCTATACCTAGTATGCATTGAACGTATAAAACATGGAGGCATTTGACTGATGTATCACGGTTAACAGTCGACCTTATTCTCTGATGGATTAGGTTTCATTCGCGTTGCTGTGGCTACCGGCGAACTAAAACTGCGGAACGCAATCTAAGACGTTAGGTTATTTCAAGCGCTAGGAATGGCTCTCATGGTTTTCTGTGTGTTTCGTTAAAAACCAAGTTTTCCGTCGATATAAGGTAGGTATAAAAACAAAATGAATTCTAAAAAACATGATTTCAAAAACTGTTAATAAGTTAGGTTCCGAAATGAGTTTGTCTGCATATGTTTCAGAAAAAAAAAGTTAATCAACTTAAATATTATTGGGAAAAACATCCTTTGTGGATAATTTGCGCATAAACTTTTTTTTTTCATTAGACTCTTTTGCAATTGAGTGCGGTTATCAGAAGCATTATTAGTTTAATTAGAAGCATAGTAGAATGTTACATAATTATCTCGCGAGAAGTTTAAACACAAGTACAGATAATGCAATAATTTCTTATGAATTTATTGTTAAATCTTATGGTCCAAGCCCTAAGCGGCCAGTTGCGGAGTTTTGTGTTCATATTTAATTACATAATATCAAAAGTAGCATTTTAAATATTTGTACTATAAAATTAAAACACTTCATTATTTTACCTTTAAAAAAACAACTGATAAAAACTGACGAAATATAGTTAACTAGATAAACTAGTTACTAGCTAAACTAGTTACTAGCTAAACTCGTTACTAGGTAAACTAGTTACCAGCTATAATAGTTACTAGGTAAACTAGCTACTAGCTAAGCTAGTTACCAGCTAAGCTAGTTACCAGCTAAGCTAGTTACTAGCTAAGCTAGTTACCAGCTATACTAGTTACTAGCTAAGCTAGTTACCAGCTATACTAGTTACTACCTATACTAGTTTTTAGCTATACTAGTTACTAGCTAAACTAGTTTTTAGCTATACTAGTTACTAGCTAAACTAGTTACTAGCGAAACTAGTTACTAGTGAAACTAGTTACTAGCGAAACTAGTTACTAGCTAAACTAGTTACTAGCTAAACTAGTTACTAGCTAAACTAGTTACTAGCTAAACTAGTTACTAGCTAAACTAGTTACTAGCTAAACTAGTTACTAGCTAAACTAGTTACTAGCTAAACTAGTTACTAGCTAAACTAGTTACTAGCTAAACTAGTTACTAGCTAAAGTAGTTACTTGCTAAACTAGTTACTAGCTAAACGGATAACTACGTTTTCTCGTCAGAGACTTTTCAAATGATTTCTGTGATGGATTTATATACCCGAGCTGCACTTAGAAACATGACCGTTGCTATTTTATTTTCAAGTTTTAGCAATAGTATCGTCGATCAAAGAAACAAGATGTCGCTCGCCGTAGAAGCAATGCGAAAATAGGCCCATATTTTCGCATTGCTTCTCCGCTATTTGTTAGCTACTTAAACAAATAGCACCTCTAAGCTAAGAGGATAAGGCAAAAAATGTAAAGCAAATGGTTGTCACGACCCGAACAACAGGCGAACGTTACCGAATAGAGAATATGCATGTGTTTCAATTATTAAAAATAATAGGATAAGTGGAGAGTTTAACTGAATCTGATGCTAACATAGAAAAAAAACTTAAAATCGGCTGGTAAAGTCTTGAAATATAAGCGTTGAAAGTATTTGGGAGGGAGTCATCTGTCCTTTTCTAGCAAAACACGTGCTAGTATAGAATTTGTTTGGATTCGTGGACTTTGACGTCATTAGCTAGTATAGTGCTCTCCTTGTCTAACGTGAAACTAAAATGTTTATAACTTCGTTATTTGTGCACATATTTCAATTTTATTTTCGATGTGTTGTTATGTTGCGAGACAGTTATTTTGTGAGTCAATAAGGAAATACCATGCATATTCCCTATTGGATATAGTAACAGCTATACTGCGTTTCGGGGGAATATTTGGTGGGACGCGGTCAGGCGGACGATGAGGAATCCTGTGTTACTTTGATCGAAGACTTATTATATTTGGCGACGTCTTTCACGAAATAGAAATCCATAAATAGTAAGTCCAAACATTGTAAATGTATTGAAAAATGTTTACTAGCTAAACTAGTTACTAGCTAAACTAGTTACTAGCTAAACCAGTTACTAGCTAAACCAGTTACTAGCTAAACCAGTTACTAGCTAAACATACATTGTAAATGTATTGTCAGAAACACTTACGTTCAATAATTATGCAAATTTGATTAAATACACGGTTTTTAATCAGTCATAAGCAGTTGTAGCTGTTAAAACGTTTCTAAACGCTTGGGTGTACATACAATTAAAGGTAAAACGAGTAGATTCTTCTTAATTTAACAGAGGCTTTTTAAATATATAGATATCTCGCTTAAAAAGTCTAGTTCTTGTATATATAGTTTTAATCATCTTAATAAATTTTTACGTTACCATTGCTTTATTTTGCTTTAAGGAACTTAATATAATTTCATAAGAGAAATATATATAAAATAAAAGTGCCAAAATTTAAAATCTGTTCCTATATGTAAAATGACTTTAATATTAATGCTAACAAGAAAAGGGACGTCTAGACTCGCAAGACAATTTGCAAGCATTCTTTTGTCTAAGAACATTTCTTTCAACTTCTCTCGGTTTGAAAATGAAACTGGCAAGTCTCATATACAGCAAACGGCAAGTTCTTGCCGCGTCGGAGTTCTTAAAACGCAGTAATGATTTTGAAATCACATACGGTTAAGTATTTTGTCAATAACATTTAGTGTAAGTAACAATTATAATAGTTTATCATGCAACTTTAAGAGTACAGTTTTTGGTTTAATCTGTAACATTAACACCTCTATTTTGTCAAAGACTAGTCAAAGTTACTGATGTATGCGGCAAAACGATATGGATTGCCATGACACTTTATTTTTAACTGCCAAGTAGTCATCGCATTTAAAATCTGATGAAAAGTTAGGCATTGCCTACCTAGATGACGTCATCCGAATTTAAGTTTATACACACATATACTTATAACATAAGATTGCTTAATAACAGACGGGATGTGGCAAACCAATTTTGAATAAAAAAAATAAAAACATTGCTATTTCGGTTTTGTAATGTAGCATTATTCCAGGGCTATTGAGGCTCATCTAATGTCTAAATTTAATGAGTTTCAATGCTCAGGAGCCTTACTTTTGAATCGTACGCAAAGTTGTGCATACGATCGGATCCGACTTTCAAACGATATTGAACTTTATTCCAAACAATATCGTTCGAAGTCTGGCTCCGATCGCATGCGCAACTAATTAAAATATTATGCCCCTGGACTTTATTGTTTTAAAAGTTATGGATACGATCACGGGCAGGCGTTCTTCTTACCATCACGCGAGCGTCTTGTTCGTTTTATGTTGAAAGTGGTAGGTTACGCGCTTATAGAAAATGAGTCGCGTCATTAGGTGGGCAACGTTATTGAGTTTCAAATTGTCAAAATTCCATCCATTTACAACCTTGATTTTTGAACCATACGCAAGAGTTTGCGTTTACAAATATGATCGAATTTCAAACAATATCGTTCGGAAGTTGGCCTTGTTCGTATGCTGAAACTATGCGAACGATTCAATAATCAAGCCCCATATAGTTGACCATTTCCGTTTGACTCGAGGCAATGTGGTTTTAATTAGACCGAAAAAGGAATAGTGATTCCATGGCAGGCCTTAAATAGGGTTGCATGTAACGGCGGTACTTTGCCGAAAGTATAGCTAATTGTTCATCACCTGTACTTACGCGGCTGATATAAGTAACTATATCGTATTGTCGCTTTACGTAATAAACTATTATGTTTATATTTTGTGATGATAATTTATTATACGTAAAAATTAAGCAAATATAAAAAATATGATTTTAAGTTTTTGAAATTTTAAGTCAGTAAATTAGGACGAGCAATTTTATGTTTAGTTATATTGAAAAACCTATGTTTTAGGTAACATTTATGTTTCAAACTTTTTTTTGTAAAATAAAAATGAAAATACATGAAAATTTGTTTTAATTCTGCAATATTCTTAATACCTAAATACCACAGAAAAATAGTAAGTAACTAAAGATTCCTCAGTTGTACTTCAGGGTTGCTAGTATTTAGAACTATTTGCGATAGTGGCGCCCCTATTAATAGCTCTTTTGACGAGGTATGTATACACAGATATAACTATTATGTAAAAAAAACAGGCGCAGTTAACACTTGTTTACAGCCCGCCTAGCACGCGAGCCGTGATAAAAGTATCCACTCTTTTACCCGGAAAAAACGAGACAGATGTCGTCGTCGGCCATAAGACGTCCGGGGTGTTGCCATAATCCCCACGCTTGGCAGGTAGCCACCTGCTAGGGGATCGCAGAATGCTCACACCGTTAACCAAGAGACCCTGCTGCCCGTCCTCCGGTGGGTCTGGTTGCCGTTTAAGGACATACCCAGGTCCAGAAAGACGTAGATATGCATATTCTAGCTTTATCACGTTCCCGCGCGGGGAAATACCAATTAGTCCTCGTGCTAGCTTGGCAAAAACGTCTTCAAATTGTGTTTTTTTCTCTTCTTACAATACCTACTGCGGGGTGGAAAATCAGTCAATTTCGTCCAATCATTTTCCTTAGATATAATTAATTATACTACAGGGTTGCTACCTAGTATTTAGAATTATTTGCTATAGTGGTGCCCCTATTAATTTCTAGCTAAAGCTTTCTAATTTTTTTGTCAAGCTGTTGGTCTCTTCAAAGTTTTACTACCATTACGGCATTGGCGTTCATTCCTTCCGCACACTTGCAAGATGTTGATTGGCTTTCGGCTGTAATGTGTATCGATTTAAAAAGGGCGTCTTTAAACATCTCTGGGTTGGCAACGATGACATCGCTAAAGGTAATCATCAGCCGGAAGACGTCCACTACTGGACGAAGTCCTCGCCCTAATTAGGGAGGGGTTGCCATAATCACCACGCTGCGTAGACAGAGAAAAACATTGGACGTAGTCACTTTTCCATCTCTTTTACTCCGCAGCGAAACAGCTATATTTTGAAAAAAAAACGGCATGCATGAAAGAGAAAGGTTTATATATTTTTTCTCTTTGTCGTTGTTTGACTTCAAGCTTTGTTTGGAAAGCGTGGTGTCATACATTATATACCCACGACAGAGACTTTTGTGTTTTTTCGAAAATATATCATTTTGAAGTCGGTTGAAAATGCACCATACGTATCGATCTCTTTGTACAAATAAAATACTTATTAAAATAGACTGCTAAAAGCGCAAAACTCTTATTTGAGGAGGTAGCCTGGCAAAAATATCCCGAAACATGAAAAAAACACAGCCTAAGAAGCTTCCCATCGAAATTAAACGAAGGCCCGGACTGTTCCAAACGAGGAAAGTAGGTAGCTATAGGGTTGCAACCCTTAAGTCTACAAGGGCAATTATAGAGGGTGTGCGCCGGAAGGCCCGCGGCTACCACACTAATTTCCCGGTCAGCCCGCCGGCGGTGGGGCGGAGTGAATAGATGTGATTTTACGGATGCTTACTTGCCAGTTCTTGCTTTGCCGTGCACTGTCCAATGAAATGCACCAAGCCTTAAAAAAACAACTAACTTCAATATCGATTACCTGGATGACCTTTTTTGATTCAAAAACGAAACTACTAAACCGATTTCGATAAAATTTACCACAAAAACAAAAAGAAAAACAAAAAGAATCATCAAAATCAATTCATAATTGGCCTCTCGCGTAATAAACATAGAAAAAAAAACATATACTTAGTCTACTTGAGAACCTCTTTTTTGCAGTCGGTTGAAAAAGCCGCGGTAGTCTAATGGGAAGAAACAGTTTGACCTGCAAACGTCCTGAAAAGAAAGTCGATGTTTTATGTGAATCCAGCAACCCGCAACTGGGCCAGCATGGTGGATATTGCCTAATCGCCCTACCTACGTGGTAATGGACTATGACAGGGCTGATCCATTATATCTATAGTATAATTATAAGTATTACCTATATCAGCTACCTGATTTCTATACTACAAGCTTTGCTTAGTTTGGGGGTTTTTTTTAATATTTTTGTCTTAGAGAATTAATTAATTACATAGCTCAATTTATAACTCTGCCAAACTGCATAGCAGTTTGTAGGCAGACATCGACTCTCATATTCATTACTATTTACTACGAATATGTAGGAGTAGGGATTGACATTTTAGCGATAAATAAACTTATAACTCAATATATGTTAACTTATAGGTACACGGGTTTTTTACATAGATATTCTATTTAACAGTAGTTTTTTCAAGGCTGATTTAAATGTAGATTTGTTTATAAATTGTTTCTCAAAATTATCTGGCAAATCATTGCATATCCTAGGCACCAGCCACTTTCTCGTCCGTGTTCCGTAATAATTTTTATGTTTATAATGCAATTGTTAGATAGCGCTGTGCAAAAAACGGTTGACATTTCCCATTTTTTTTTCTCTTGGACATAAAAAGTAGGTTGAAAACCTAAACCTCGCTTTGACGTTGCAAGACTGTGCACATCATAGGATAAAATCTAATTACTTCTATTTATTTGGTATGTACCTATAATATTCATTACCTCAGTCTTTTCTTTTCGCACATCAAACGCGACATTTGGCAAATTTTATCGGGTTAAACGTGTGTCCAACAGGACCTTATTACTCTAGGCTTAGTAGTCGTCTGTCTGTCAGTCAGACTGAGTCTATTACGATCAGACTGACTCAGTCTGATCGTAATATGCGGCGCAAGATTGCGAAACATGTTTGACTCAACGTAGCGATAGCCAACGTAGGTACCTATCGAAATATTCTAGTATGGAACACACAAAAAGTAATGTTTAATTCAAAAATAAATTTCAATGAAGTACCAACAATTATCATGAAAATGGGAAAGTTTCAAATTTGTGCTTCGAAATAGAAAACTTCGATACCTACGTTGAGTTTTCGCACTAACTAACAAGTCAGTAATATTTTTTTCGCAAGGGCGTGCACGATCGCCAAACTACCAACCTACCAATGTACTTAGCATTCGCGTAGCACTGGCTGTTTATCCTAGGTACTGCGAGTACTGTCCTATCCTATTAGTACCGCGTACCGCTAGGGATTAAAGTAGGTACTTTGCCGTCTTCGTTGTTTCCTAAAACTATAGGTGACTAGAATTAGGCATGTGGCCTTATATTTAATTTATGCCAAATAACAGGCTTAGTGATGAATATAACTAAATACATTACACATACTGAAAAAATAAATTGTATTGGCTGATAAATCTCTGAGATATGAGCATTTAAAGTTTTAGGTGGGGATAGAGAGGGGATGCTCTATCCCTTTCTCGCAAAGCACGTGTTAGTATAGCACATGTATGCCGCGCCTGAGGCTTGACGTCATAGCTCAGTATAGCACGCTCTCTGTCTAGCTTGAAATTAAAATACTTAGAACTTATTTATTTATGAGTTATTTTAAATTTTGTTTTCGTTGATAGGCTCTATTGATGATCAGCTTTTTTATGAGGTAATAAAAAAAATTTTGTCACCATGCCTATAGAATACTACAATAAAAAAAACCATCTAGTCATCTAGCCTAATAGGCATGATGACTAGTGGTTCTTTTTATTGTCCTATTAAAATGTGGCCCATAATATAGCTGATTAATGAAAACAAAATGAAAATCTGATCAAAAATAAGCTACTTATAAGCATTTTAATATCATACTAAACAGAAAGGCGAAACAGGAAATCGTGACGTCATTTCTCTGTACGCCATATAAGTACATTCTATTCTGACAAGTAAGGCGTGACGTCATTTTTTGTTTTGTGGGAAAGTGACAGAGTTGTCTCTACCAAAAACTTTAAACGCTTATATATCAGAACATAAATAACCGATTTAAATTATTTTTTCAATAAACATACTATATTTACTTAAATTATTCATCAAAGCTATTGGTTTCAACGACATAAACATCAGTCATCTACCCTATTATTAAAGTACCTTTTAGGTGTGATCCATCTTCGACCGCAACGTCGTTATCCATCAGTACATAACGTAACGTCGTTATCCATATGTACATACATAATTATCATCATTATCATCAGCAGCCCGGAGATGGCCGCTGCTGAACAGAGGCCCCTATTAGACCGTACGACAACCTGCCGTTTGCATCCATCGGTTGCCCGCGACTTTCACAATGTCGTCGGTCCAACTAAGTGGTCCAGCTAAATATACAAAAAAAATATACATTACATTACATTATTTCCTATAGGTACATATAAAAAATATTATAATTGACAATGTTTGTATGTTTGTTATACAATCACGCAAAAGAGGCTGAAAAGATATGGTTGAAATTTGGTGTAGTGACCTGGGTATGTCCTAAAACTGCAACCAGAACCACCGGAGGACGGGCAGCAGCGTCGGTGGTGAACATTCAGCGATCCCCAAACCGCCTGCCAAGCGTGGGGATTATGGCCTATCAAGGGGGAGGTCTTCGTCCAGCAGTGGTGGTGTAGTGCAGTAGCTTACAAATACCACTATGGGCAGTGGCGGACTTACAGCATTTTAGTGATTTTATATCTGAAAAAAATGGGGAATAGCACGTGGTGATCTGGGGCTTAAATCGGAATATTCTCTCATAGGCCTGGAACCCCAAGGATAATATCACACACAGGTCCTATTAAGTAGATACCCCCCTTAGTCCGTCCACACGATAGTGCGCCCTAATCACCCGGGCGGCGTATAATTGCCGGCGGGCTCAAGGGTTGGATTGATGCGATGCTTTTACTTTGTTAAGTCCATATTGTTTATTACTTTATTATATTTACGAGTAGATATTAGATAGATAAAAACTCTTTATTTATTGTGTATCTTTATCTTTAGGTCGCGGGTTCAAATCCCCGGGCCGTACCAATGAGCTCTTTGAAGTGTATGTACAGATTTTCATACCCTGGCTTTTTGATGAAAGAAAATATCGTGAGAAAACCTGCATAGGTACGTCCGGAGAAGAAATTCAATGGCATATGTGAATCCAGCAATCGGCAACTGGGCCAGGGTGGTGGATATGGCCTAATCGCCCTTTTTTATGAACAACTTTTACTATGAAATCAAAGCCGAAAACATTTAAAAAAATCAGCTGTTCCATACATTTCGCCGTGCGTTATTGTTTTTTTGTGGGGGACAGACGATTTTTTTTCTCTTTTTTAGTTGAGTGTTATTTTCGTAGTACAACTTGTCCGTTATAATGAGTTTAAAGACCGCCTACGAAATATCAATAGCAATAGAATAATAGCAAATAGCAATAGCAATAGCAATAGCTCATGAATTCAATATAATAATAATAGTATACAATAGTATAAAATAGTAAGTATATAATAGTATACGCTTCGAAAGTTTCGACTGCAAGCGGTATAAAAATATAATTTGTTTAGTTTCCATAAATAAATTCGAAAGTAAAACTGTCTCTCTCTCTTTCTCCCTATCTCTCTGTCTGTCAGTTATATCTGTCTGTTTTGGTTACGTATCTTTCCACGATCAAACCGCTTGACCAGTCATGATGAAATTTAGCATAAAGATAGATAAAACTCTGAAAAAATACATAATGGGCATAAAGTAAATTGTTACAACAACACCATTATCTAAGTACTAAGTATAATTTTTCATCAATAATTTATCAGCAGGGCCCAGCTGTTAGGTACTTTAATAATAACATAAATGCCTGTTCATCCAGGCAATATTTATTTTATGTACGTAAGTAGGTATAATGTATTATGATTACTTATTTATTCTAGCTTCATTTGCAAAATAGCGTGTACCAGACTTCGAGCATATAATGTACTATATTGGAGATGCCAATGGCAATAATCTGCCTACGCAATTTGCTGCCATATTTTTCGGGGGACGAGGCAAACACGCATGGCACACTTTCAAGTAAACTTTCGCATGAATCAAACAAATTTCTGTAGGTACGTATGAAAAAGTAAAAAAAACCTCATAATTATACAAAAAGAGGTTAGTCGTAAGAATGGTTAGTCGTTACTGACCACATACTTTTTGGCAGAGGGTTACACCTTGGCTTTCCACCTCCGATTATACCTACCTATAAGTATAAGCTCGACAGTGCCAAATGACCAATAACCTCTTACCACTAGTTTGTTACCAAACAGACAATTTATAGTAAATGGTCAAACGAAAGTAACAAGATTTACCGTCTACAAAAAAAAACACGTTAGTAAGCCATATCGTATGGTCTAGCAAACGCTTAAAACCTTCCAGTCTATCTCAGTCTGTCTCTAAGCAGTAAACTAAACACACAATACCACACACTCAATATATCACACATAAAGTATATATTTATACATAAGTCTAAGTTCTAAGCGAAGTCGCGCAAGCTGGCTGAATAAACCACACGTCCTTTGCCAAACCGTAACATTAAAACTAAAACACCACTCCATTTTTATAACCTCAAATTTCCATCCCAGAAGCATTAAGCGGGCCACCATAATAATCAACATTCAACAAATTTCACATAAACACCTAAGTAGTTTCAACGATTTGCCAGTAAAGTACCTACCCTTAATTGTGTTAGACTCTACGCGGTCTCACTTTTACCATCGATTATTCACCCTCGAACGACAAAGAAAACTACCTTTTACCATACCTCTATTTCAAAGACATAAAGTTCATATTTAAATACGCGAGGGGTGTAGTTAAGGTGGTATTTTTGCACGAAAAGGATAGGGAGACAGGGTGGAACGGTTGGTTGAAGCGGTAAGGGGTGGTTCTACTGAAGAGTGACGCCCCAAAATCTAAGGGTAGTTGTCAGTTCGTAACGTAAACTTAGTGCGGGCTAACGCGAAGACACGCTCTATTCAATTCGAGATAGAATTTGCCGCGTTGAATTCCATATTTCCATTTGGAACATTTGTTTTTTTTTCAAAAGAGTTTTGTTACGACTTTGCCGGGTCTTTGAATTTCTTTGGATTTGGTTTTTTTTAAGTTATGGTTTTCTGGTTTTGTTTTTATACGGACAGTGTCATCGGATTGTTAGTGATGTGAAAATGATGCGAAGATTTTGTATGTGATATGGATCACAATCACGAAATCGATTTATCTGAGGTATGTCTCCCAATGTGTGTATGTTAGAACAAAGAATAGTTTGCCGGTAATCGATAGAAGAATAAAAAATAAGTTCCTGAAAATTGCATTTAAAAAATAAATAAATTAATGTTTGTATATAATGGGCAATTTTCTGTCTCTACTAATGTTTTTTCATGGATCAGTCGTCGTCAGCCATAAAACGTCCACTGCTGGACGAAGGCCTCCCCTTTAATAGAGGGGTGTTCAGTATCATGGATCAGTATTTGTTATGAATTTCAAGTTAAACATCAGTAACTTCTTACTTGAAATGTAGTTGACAAGGATTACTCAAAAATACCATGAAAGATAAATAAATAACGTATCTACATTTATAGCATAATATTTAATTAAAGTACCTATTCTTAATGATAAGACGTAGCAAATACAAATGCATTTGCATGTGCTACGAATCTGCGTAGCAATCATAGAGTAACCAGTAATTGGTTTTTTCTCCTGACTCCGTTTATGATTTTGTCTTGGTGAGCATTCTGCGATCCCCAAACCGCCTGCCGTCCGTGGGGCTTATGGTAGACATCTTCTGGCTGTTGATGATGATGATAGTCCTTCAGATACGGAGCTGTTTTAAATACCTACTTATTGTTAGGTATTTATCAGAAATACATAATTATCAATCTGTGTGTTTTATAATATATGTGCTATCATTATAGGGTTACAGGAAATCTAATAAGTAAAGCAGATTTTATAAGTTCAATTAGCGTCTCAAAATATTTTTTAGAATTTGCATATTAGCAAAATATGTAAGTTGCAATCAAAAATATAGTAAAGGTCAAGAAATAGCCAGGATTTCTTGTTCATATCTCTAAGTTAGGTAGGTAATCTATTTGCATGACAGAACTCTATATGATATAAATTTCATTCGAAATAAGTTTAATTTTTGCCGTAGAATAATAATGTATTTATATCTGCACGTTTTTGTACACTTACCCAGCGACACTTTTCAAGTAATATTGTAAAGTGAAAAACCTTTTTTTTAAGCAGACAAACATAGGTAATATTGTCTTTATTCCGTCTAATTACAACAGTTAATAGTCAATTAATAGACACATTAAAAACCAAATCTTATTAGCCATGTGTGTGTATTTTTTACTTTTTATATTCTTGAATGATTTGTTAAATCCTACACTTGGCCAATGCGCGGTAATGATAAGTGCTCGTTCACATATTAGGTGATAGGATCCACCTTATTCATTCTCATTGTTGAACACAGACGGGTAGAGATTGAAGAAGACTTGGTAGAGAGTTCCACTTCCTAGGCGTGTCTATTTCTGAGTCTTCTTCTTTCTTCTTGAGGGGCTATCTCTTATTAGATCATAAATCAGAGAAAAATTTACGACAATATAAAAGCTGAAAACATCGAAAAATACACCAAATTCCGCTCCATAGCACTTACCTAACAGAAATAAAGACTATTATAATTGTATTCGAATATTGGAGTTCTTCGTATCGATACAATCGCAAAGAAGTCCGGTACTTGCACTGTTGCACTCCAAAAAATTAAATCAATTAATCACAACCCCTGGAAAAGTAAAACATTCGTAACGATTATAATTAATTCACAAAGGAACAAGCACGAATTCATTAGCTAATGCCTGAATTATTTGACGGCCGTTAACTCGAAGTTGCGTTTGACAGACAACTTGACGTTAATCGTTAATTTTATGTTAGTGTCCCCTCACTAGCTCAAACGTAGGTATTTAGATGTAGTATTTTTGTATTGTAAGTTTGTGTAATAAATAAAATGTCTGAGTAGGTAGTTGTTTTAGAGGAAGTAGGTAGGTATATTCGCTACCAATAAATTTTATAGGAAGTCTAATTAGCTACTACAATCTACCTGGTCTTATTTAGTATACAAAAACAACTGCATTGGTTGTAGACCAACAAAAGTTATTTGCCATTATTTGTTTGCAAATAATTTGGTGCCCCAAATCTAGTGTAGTGTGAGTAGTCTTCTATATCAGTCAATACTTACCGTGCACTATCTTTATTCTTTTTTTCTCTTCATGATTCGTGTTCCATACAAAAACAAAAACATTTATATTAGAATTCTAAATGGCTATAGCTGCATGCGTTCGCGGCTTTTATGATAAAAAAAGAAATTGGAACTTCCAACTTTTTCTATTTTTAATTTTGACACATTTTGTATTATTTATACGGAATTTGGCATGTAAAGATTTATTTTTCAATTTATTTTATATTTTTTACTTATTAAACGTCTCATGATATTAAAATATGATATTTTTCATCACACTTGCTCGTAAAGTAGATCTTATTACATCGCTTTTAGGCTCATAATCCAAGCTATTACACACGCGTGCTTTTTACTTTACATTACGGCACTTGTACTATAATAGGTACCTATAACCCGGTAAAGTCAAGTTTGTACGTGACTGCAATTAGACGTACGTATACGAAGCACTCTTAATATAGCCGGGTAATACATACAGTTTTTTTGTAATACCAACAAAGAGTTCTTATGCCGCTGAAGTAAATGTCAACCTGCGCGCGCATTACTGATTTGGGCGCCATCTTCCGCAAATGTTTGTTGACGTTTTCGCTGTGTGGTTGATTATTATCAAAAAAATATTGTTTTTTCCTCGCAAGTGTGACGAAAACAGTCGTATGGAACTCTTGTGCTATTATTAGTCATTACGCTCTCGGCTTTCTTATCGCGCTCGCCTGCGGCTCGCGCGCATAATACCGCCTCTAGTGTAATGACCAACATAGCACACTCGTATCATAATGTACTATTATGAAACTCATTTGAATATTTTGGATTCCTCTGCGGTAGTTGAATTTTAATACGGTTTTATAGGGATGACGTCAACTATAACTTAAGCTGAATATATTTGTATGCCCTTGCCATGTAAAATAAAAAAGTATTCATAGGTACAGCCTACTTTTCCTACTCAGTCCTAACGACGTCAGTCGTTAGAGGTCAAATGAAAGTCAAGTTTATTTTATGTATTATTATTATTATTTTTTTTTTTTTTTTTAATTTTATTAAAATAAACCCCATCTCATAGAGTTTTAAATGTACAAATAATGTACAGGAATGTATATGTATATTTCGAAACGGTTTTGGAATTAGCGTCGTATTTACTTTCTTTATATACCAAATTGTCACCGGATGTGATCGAAACTATAATGGGAGCATCCGACTTACTTAAACGTGATTTATTCCTATTAATCATGTCTTACTATCATAACATACCTATCACATCACATCATATCAACAGCCGGAAGACGTCCACTGCTGGACGTAGGCCTCTCCCTTAAAGGGAGGTGTTGCCATAATCCCCACGCTTGGCAGGCGGCTTGGGGATCGCAGAATGGTTACCACCGTTAACCGAGAGGACGCTGCTGCCCGTCCTCCGGTGGTTCTGGATGCAGTTTTAGGACATACCCAGGTCTATACCCTATACCTGGTAACATACCTATATCTAAAATTTAATATTTTTTTCGGTTCGTACCTAGACCTACATAGGTACGAACTTTTATTAAAAATCAGAATAAAAGTTTTTTATTTTAATTTTTCTTAGTTATTGGCATCGCACGTTGTGCATTCTGCCAGTGTCAAGTTTATGAATTTTCATAGAATTTTTTATAGTTTATTCAAGTCAAAATATATCATGAAATCACAGTTAATCACACGTAATTAGTCATAGTTGAGTCTAAGTCATGCCCTAGTAAAGTTGTGGTGACTTTACTATCAGCTTCTACGAGTGTTGAAAACAATACGAAAAGACATGTTTCACCACATTATATCACTTGCCTACACTCGTGCATGTAATTCAACACTCAATGAATAAAACACCACCATTTAAAATCATTAATTCGCAATAAAACACAGGTTTAAGAAAATAATAGAATGCAACGACATGATTTTTCCGTGTTCCCGCCAAAACTCCAGAATAAAAGTCATATAACATAGGAAAGCTGACAGTGAGGTGTTGTAAACATTTTATTAATAACTTTGTACGCATATTTAACTTCGTTGTTTTTATGCTATGCATTTTACATAGTATCACTAATTAATTATCTTCAGTCCAATTAGTGTAATTTTGGTTAAAATTCAATGGTTCATTACAAAGTCAAATTTTAACAACACAACCCTTTTACGACTGAGATGCGTTTTGATGTTACAACATGGCGGTTAAACACGCCCAGCGGTTATAATTAGAGAGATACCTAATTTAGAAAAACGCGTTATTAATTTAATTACTTATCCTACTAATATTATAAGCGCGAAAGTTTGTATGTATGGATGTGTGTTACTCTTTCACGCTGAAACGGCTGATCGGGTTTAGATGTAATTTGGTATAGATGTAGTTTATACCAATAAAACATAGGCTACTTTTTATCCTAAACCAAATATTTAATACTAGCTGCGCCCTGCGGTTTCACCCGCGATTCTTGGGATAAAAAGTAGCCTATGTGGAAATATGTGGAATAAATCCAAGGTGCCGAAAAGGCGGGACCTGGAGAACTATATTTATAAATGTATACCAACCCTGTAACCCAGGCTTAAGGGCTTAATAAATTGAAATTGAAATTGCGTTTTTTATTGACTCACAAAAAAGCTGACTGGCAACAAAACAAATCATCGAAAGTAATTTTTTTATATGTGCACAAATACAGAAGTTATAAACATTTTAGTTTCATGTTAGGCAGGGAGGGCACTATACTAGGTTTATGACGACAAAGTTCACGATTCCAAACAAATTCTATACTATGCCTACACTATACTATGTGTTTTGTTAGATAGGGACAGATGACTCCCTGCCTATTACTTTGAACGCTTATATTTCAGAACTTTACTAGCCGATTTCAATTAATTTTTCGACGTAAGCTTCAGATTCAGTTAAATTCTCCATTTATTATATTATTTAAAAATGTTGAACACATGCATATTCCCTATTCGTATTTTTCTAAGAACAAATCGATCGAAATATCGATTATTATACACAACTGTCCAGTGTATCGTTTGACATAACAAAGATTTTCGTGTTATTATTTCTTTCCTTTAAACAAAAACAAAAAATACAATTGAAACGATTTAATAAGTAGAATTTATATGAATGATTAGTTTGTATGTACAATTTTAAAAACTTACAAACTTGTCACGTAGTAACGTACTTAAGTCAAAACACACATCTAATCTAATCTAGACACTAAACATAATTAATATAAAATCAAACGGCGTAATTACCGTGGAGTAACAAACGGTATAATTATGCAAAGGGTGACTTCCACAAAGTTGGTCAGATAGCATCGCAGGACATCTGCCGGTCCGCTGTGCTTGAATGAACAAACGCACCTTTGCCAACTTTTGGAAGAAACAGTTAATTTTCTAAAGGAACAACTTCTAAAGGACTAACTTTGATCCCCTATTTTACATCCTTAGGGGTGGAATTTCCAAAAAATCTTTCTTAGTGGATACCTACACTTCCTAAAGAATACACACTCCAAACATCATATCTCTAGGACCAGCGGCTTAGGCTGTGCATTGATATCTCAGTCAGTGAGTCAGTCAGGTTTTTGAATTTTATATATATAGATGGTTCTCGATTCGTCTCATATTTTAATAAAAAATTGAGGTTTTATCATAGATCTAGTAAAAAAGGGAGATGAGGTACGCTCTAATGTTAAGCAAACATAATTGGACTAAAATAACTACATGAATTAACGGAAGAAATTTAAAGAAAAATTTAGTTTTAATGTATTACCGAGTAAGAAATAATTCAGTGGAACTTGTTTTTGGTTTTCGGACTATTTGTGCGACTTTTAAAAAACACAGGAAGGTATTGTTTATGCTTATTTAGATAGATCTACGATAATTGAACCTGACGTTATACACAAGCGTCTGTTTGATTGTGACTAAGGTCAATTAGGTCCGTGGACCTAATTTGTGCGGTCCACGTGAAAGCGCGCGTCCCTCATCTCCCTTTTTTACTAGATCTATGGGTTTTATGTATGTTTTAGGTATGTTCACTAATTTCTCCGATTATGGACTGAATTAGAAAACTCTTTTTTTGTTTGAAGGGTATAATCTCGAGGTGGTCCCATAATTGTTCTAAGTCAGTATTTTTTTAATGTTTGTGTTTTTTTTAATGAAGTGTACCATTACTCTAACAATAACATTTTAAAACCGACGTTCGTGCTCCTTTTTAAAATATAGAAGAAGCTTCGAGAGCTATTTCGAGAGTAGGTCTTTTCAAACAGGTATTTTCATAATTTAAATTTGAACCCCCTTTAGGCCTTCTTAAATCGTTCCTGTTAATTCCTGGCTTAGTTAAAGCCCTTTAACTACCTACCATACCAACATTTTATAACTTCCTAGGTTTTTAAGATATTACAGCTTTTTTTTTTGTAACAATAATGCTTTTAATTTTACAACATGGCTACTGTACCATTATTAAATGGTCAATAAACAATCAGCCATGTCGAACTTGCATAAATAATACCAGTATTAGGTACTTATATTATCTTTGATAATACTTAGCCTAAAGGCACGTCAAAAATATCCCAGTGGAACGCACCACCATGATGCTGGCAGAAAATGTATCGATCGTGATAACAGTTTTTTAACGGCGTTGATATTTTGCAATAACATAGGTAATATTTCTTTTCAAAACGAAACTTCTTTCATTAAAGTTAGTGTGTCTACCTGCGGTTGTAACAATAAAAATATTTTGAATGCTACAAAACCAACTAATTAAGAGATAAACAGCAATAAAAGCGCGTATCGGGTGTGGTCGTTTTAAGTTAATCGATTTAAAAAGTATCGATTACGCATTTTGAGTGCGCATCACTGATTCAGAAACACCCGGCGGCGGCGGTGGCGTGCGATTACTATCTTTCACTATATTCGATTACAAAACACAAAGCATTCGATACGTTCGCTCATTAAAACCTTCAGTTTTTTTTTCAAACTCGTATACCCTTGTAAATAGGCTTCAGTCGTTTTGCAAATTTTTTCAGTCCTAAAATATAAAATAATTAATGAAAAACAGGCACGTCAGAACAGAAGCCCAACACAAAATAAAAAAGTTGGACCAATGCATTTTTTTTTTGTATTTTTTAAACAAATATTAAAATATAGGATTGACATAAGTTTCGTTAAACACTTACTTATATATAAATATACATATATTTTTACAAAAATGTAAAAAAATATTGTTAAGTATGTTATTAGTCCATTAATAAACTTAATTTGTGTAATAAAATTATAGGCATGAACTATTGAATTAGTAGGAACTAGGAAGGTACCTACCTAAGTATTTACTTAAATTCATGACACGACCGTTGACCGGTCTCATGGGTGTTATAAAAACATAAAACCAATTAAGTGACTTTATGCCACCAGCGATCATTATTCCTATGCTTACCTAATTATGAGAATCAATTTAATTAAGTAGGTATTGTACATAATATCATTAATTATTGGGTAGGTCTTGATCTGTTAATATATTAAGATTACTGTTATATCAGTTCACATGTAGTTTCCCCACTGCCCAGCCCATTCTACTATCGGACGGCCAGAATCTCGAAAAAGCGTCATCGTTTCATGGTTAATGTTCCTAAAATACGAAATACGCTTTAATTCCACTTTCATTGTGCGAACCGCTAAGCTCAGGATGCGCTTCCGGATTGGGTGTTTCCTGACAGATACAATCTGGGTGTCTTCATTTCGCGAGTGAATCAGTTTCTTCTACACAAGCGTGCTCCGTCGTAGAATGCATCTTCACTTAACATCGAGAGATGGCGAGATGGCGGTCAAATGCAAACCCATTAGACTAAATGTAGATAGATAGATAGAAACACTTTATTGTAATGAAAAATGTAATTAAATAAATAATAACTAATGTAATTACTTGAATGAATCAGTTTCTGCGAAAATCATCGTGAATGAATCAGTTTCTGCGAGGTAGCATGCTCTATCGTAGACTGCATCGTCGTCGCCGTGCTGATGACATTATGCATAGACATTATGTGACATTTAGAAAATCCTTTTTTATTCGTAATGTATTAAATTGTATGAAAAGAAATAACCATAATAATCTATATGAATTATCTTTTTTAATAATATATTTAATGTAGTTATTCAAATTGTAGTTTTCAGTATTTTTTCAAGTGTATTTATGTGTTTTTTTGGCACGGCGGGAGATTTTATTATAATTATGCACATCAAATAAAGTACCTACCTATATTTTTATATACATATTTTGTACCGCTACCAGTAACCGCTAACGCAAAACGGTCAACTGGAACAAAAATTATTATTAAAATTAAAGTAATACGAGTCTCAATATAATGCCGAAGCTCAATAGATCGCAGAATACCAGGGTTAACTGCCAGGAGGCCATAACCAAGTCATTATTACCTAAGTACCGTTGGTGAGCGCCATAAACTTAACCTTTTTACAGCTAGGAGTGCCACGCGTGGTGGGTAAACGCAGGCTGTTCATATTAACTACATTGTCACACGAACAGAACTAGGTAAGAGTTGTTTTTAAGCGTAACGAACAATACCATGTAGTACATACTGAGGCGTATCAAGTTATTATACCTACTGTAGACAAGGTTTGAAATTCACAGCTTATATACCTACCTAGTTATTGAGTATCTCCAAAAAACAGTTGTCTCAGTTCCATATGCCATACACAGGTTGAAGACCCTTGTCTTCAGGCACTGCGGGATTTTGGACGAGAAGATACTACGGAATTTCCCGAAAACTGCCCATCCGAGTTGGATGTCTGCTGGCGATCTCTTTGTCAAAGTTTAGTTTAGGATATTTCTGTTTGATGGTAACCTAATCAGGAGAGTCGAGCGGTTTAAAATCTTGAGGTCGCGGTGGAATGAGCTCTTTGATAGGGGTTTTCAAAGCTTTATAGTGAAGGAAAACCTCGCGAGTAAACCTGCATACGTCCGGAGAAGAAATTAAAGGCTTATGTGAATCGGCCAACCAGCAACTGGGCCCTTCGAAGGTAGACCAATGACCACACTGGACTATCAACAGGCTGATTATGCTATGAAGTTCACAACTTCTATAGTTTTGGACTTTTCTGATAAGCACATACTCTAGTAAGTAGAAACTTACAACATATTTACTTGCACCACATCGTAATCAAACCTACCGGCTTTCGATCGACGACAACATCAGTCAGAAGACGTCCACTAGTGGACCGCCCCATTAAGGGGAAGGTTGCCATAATCTCCACGCTTGGCAGGTGGCTTGTGGATCGAGGAATGCACACCACCGTTAACCGAGAGGACGCTGCTGCTCGTCCTCTGGTGGTTCTGGAAGTAACATAAAAACACGCCCAGGCTTAAGAACATACCCAGGTTTAATCTTTCAGGTGAAAACTAAATGCGAGAAAATAAATAGATAGCCGTGTCAAAAAGTTGTTTTTCTCTATAGATTTCAGATTTATAGTTACCAACGGTCCAGAATAGGTATAAGGTCACACAAAAAACAAAAAAACACACATAACAAATAAAAATACACAGAGAAAATGGGGAAACCTTATGCTAGCTTAAGGCCAGGTATTCCACGTTTCAAGCACATTTTGTAATGAGATCAATCATTAGTCTAAAGCTGTAACAGGTAGAGTCACATTTAGCGGAGCAAAAATATGGCGGTTACGCAGATTCGTGCGTGTCAAACTTCGATTTTTGAAGATTTTCTCAAATTACTTGAAAAGTATAGAAATTAATAACTTTTGAACCACAGCATGCTCTCCAAAATACTATTAACTTATTAATACATATTTTTTTAATGTGACTATGTGCTGTAATTAGGACATAAAACTGAATATGGTTTAAAAATAGACACTGTTTCGGTATTTTTTTCTATCGAGGAAAGTATAATCAATCGTGTTTTCATCCACAGAAATCACTAAGACGGATGTTCTTCTGTAACATTTTGTATTTTTGGGCTTTAAATATAGTAAGTAATTTGACTAAATAAATTTGATTTTGCGAGGGGCAAATTTGGTAAATACAAGCCTTAAATAGTCTAATGGCCAAATGTCATACAAGCAAAACGATCATAAGCTACCAGACTACGTTTATGCGGAGAAATAGTTGGGCCATAACATATAATGCTTAAACTCGAGCTAAACATTAAAAAAAATTAGAGAGATAAAAAAATTAGCATAATCATGTCCCAATCTAAATTCCGAATGCGGCCATAAGTAGAGGTGGTCGGTGCAAACCGTAAACAGTTTCAATACCCAGTTATCAATGCAATACCCAATACCGGGTACTCGGAGTTTCGATAACTGGGTGTTGTGAGAAACTAGGTATTGGCTATAACGCGAACCGTCTCAACGTCATCGTAACGAGCGGGAACCAATACCTGCGCGTGCCGAGTACCGACGGGTGACGGACAATACCGATCGTCGCTTCGCAGCCGATGTGATGCGCCCGAGTTGATCCGTAATATTCCGAACGTAATCGTACTCTCCAAGGCCGAAACACGACTAGAGCGCTAAAAGTAAAACTAAAAATGACACTTATTACGGAATCATAAAATGCGTTTTTTGAAAAAAGTCAAGGGTTTGAATTTGAATATCATTCAAAAGTACAAGATTATATCACACTTTATTCACTGAATCAGTGCACTTTTCAACAAATTTTATCAGTAATCTTTTTAATTCATAAGCATTTTTATACCTTAAAAAAAGTAGTAGCTACTAACTAGTACGTAGTAAGCAAAGATTATTTAGAGCAAATAAATTATTATTATAAAAAGTTTCAACGAAATCATCAAAAAGACATCAGCAAAAAATTTACCAAAACCAATCGGTATTTGTACCTTCTTGTGCAACACAGTTATTTTTGTAAAGCGTTTTTTTAATAACAACTGATACCAAATACCTCTGCAGAAACTCAAAAACTACGTTATTAAAGAAACGGCCAATACCTAGTTATTAAAATAAACAGTTTCAGAACACGGTATTGCCATTCAATACCAATACCCGTTTCGGTACTGTAATATACCATACCGACCCACCGCTAGGCCATATCATGCGTGACTATGGTCAGGCCAGCGGCAAAACATGCGACTCGAATCATCCTATTTACGACTCAAATATTCGAATTTATGACTCGAATGTTCAAAATGTGAACGCGCGAACATCGATCCCGACGCGAATTGGCCGTTCGATTGCCACTTCGCGTATTAAATTGACGTATTGTAAATAATCGCTGGTTTAACGTATTGGATAGTTGTCGTTTTGTGTTAATGCAACACCAATAATTGAAGTTGGATAAGCCGTGTACGCACACAATAATGTACACAATAAAATTTAAAAGAGAAAACTTCATCATCATCATAATCAGCCTATCATAGTCCACTGCTGGACATAGGCCTCTCCCAAGGCACGCCACTCAGCCCGATCTTCAGCTATCCGCTTCCAACCACTGCCAACTACTGTCCTACGTATATCATCACTCCATCGAGTCTCAGGACGTCCTACCCTACGTTGCCGATACGTGGCCCCCACTCTAGAACACGTCTACCCCAGCGGTTATCGGTTCTGCGACAGATATGACCAGCCCACTGCCATTTCAGTTTACTAAATATGCTGAGCTATGTCGGTAACCTTAGTTATCTGGCGAATTACTTCGTTCCGGATACGATCCCTCAGAGAAACACCGAGCGAGCTCTTAGAGAGAAAACTTAATCTAAATAAAATATTTATTTATTAATTTACAATATTTTATAACTCAATTCGTAATTCGAACGAAATTGACAAAACCACTTTTTAAAGATTTAAAATGGTTTTTAGTATTTTTAGCATATCACGGTAACGGTAAAAAGATTTTGTTTGCCACCAAGTTAGGTGACAATCAAGTAATTTGAATTAAATTGAATGTCAACAAAAGAATGTTCCACTAAAATCATGACTAAAATTCAATGACTAAAATGGTCCATTTTCAAAAACTTTGGCTTCAATTTGACTTCGAATTACGTCACAAACCCCGAATGCACAAAGTGCGATGCCAATATATGACATAAATAGGGATGGGACCGATATTGAACCTGTGACTGTCAGTGAAACATTTAATAAAATTGTAGGTAGGTACTATTATATGTATCTACTAAGTAATTGCTACCTAATAATTATGCTATAAGTGGAAAGTTCGCGTGTTTAGGTATGCATGATGACATTGAATTCATTGGCATTAACTAAGGAGGTCATTCAACTCGGGGTTCAAGGGGGTTTCCTTTGGGCACGGAACCTTAAAAATGAGCACATTATATAATATATCCTTAAAATTAGCGACATTTTATCATTGTCGCTGCTCAAAATCACAAGTCAAAGAAAATATATCTGTCTGCAGCGGCTGTCTTTTTGAACTTAATCGTATAGTGGTAGAAAAAATGGTAGAAATGTTCTACCAATTTCTGACAGATTACGCCATCTCACTCCTATCCGATTACATCATAAAATCCAAAAAGCAAATGCTATAAAGCTATAACCAAACCAAAGATTTCATCCCTTATTTATTATTAACGTCTCAGACAATAGGGGCGCCTCCCCCGTGATATTAGCTAATGCCTTAGGGACACCCTAAATAAGTAAGAACAATAAACCACTTTAATGTGCTGAATTATAAATACGCTAAACGTCTTAAGCAGCGGGTTCGATGGCTCATCCGTTTTATGCATTTATAGGAGAAAATAGTATTTTGTCTAGAGTAAGTATTAAATAGGCTTACGATATTCTTATTATTATTGCCTTTTGATAGTTTAGATAGAGTAAATAGCCCCACCTCTATGACTTCTATGACCTTAATGTGACCGTATATTATTAACCACCTCGACTAGTATATGCTCGAAGCATCACACTAACATTAGTGCGAAGAGTGTGTCTTATTATGCTAGGGCTTCACCTGCGTGACGCTTTACGTCTAGTTATCGAAATAATTAACGTGCAATAAATGATGCATTAAACAATGCGCTACATGGGCGGCCACACTATCATTTGACTTTGAATATCACCTAACGTCTAACGACGTTACTAATGTCCCTAGCCTATTAGCGTGCTAATACCCGGCCATATCTGAGTACTGTATAAAATACCGCGGTAAATAATGACATTACACGCAGGTGAAGCCCTAGCATTAGGAATGTTTGCTGCTTCTTTATATACGCTGTAACTGGTGATTGGTTTTGAGTAAGTAGGTAGTGTGTAGGTATTTGGAATGGAGGTACTTTTTATTCCAGAAAAATATGCCGTATAGGTGAAACTGCCAGGCCTAGAGGCCTGCAGCCTACGGGCATGCAGCTAATATAAAAAAATTAAAAAATTGACTTTGAATATCAATTCAATTCATTCCAAAATTTACTCAAATCCGATAAGCACGTTACAATGTAAAGAACCTAGAGGGTCTGGCAGAAGTTGTTCCGTCCCTAAAAATAAATAAAAATGCTGGATGCTGCACCCCGGGTCCAGTTGTCAATCAAACAATAAAAAAAAACAACAAAATCGGTCCAGCCGTTTAGAAAGTGTTCAGTGACGTAACACGTACATAAGAATATATGTAAAGAATATATACTCTATTAAATGTAGCTTGATCGTTTTGGCAGCTCACGGAATTTCACGGCGTAACTTTATTATAACGTCAGTTATTTGTAATACTAAGATCACTGGTTTTCTGCGCGTATAACTACTATGAATTACATTAGCTGTACGTGTAAATAGAAAAACTATATTTGAACTATAAACTCTAAAAATCTAGGGATGTGGTAAAATTGATAACCATAAAATCTAACTTATTATGAAAACTGACTTGGTTTTGACACATTTTGTTTTATTTGCTTGTGTGCAAAGCAGGACGCATCCGCACGCGGGTCGGTCTCTGTTTTCACTCTTTGAAAGTCACCGGATGTGATCGAAACTAGTTAACCGTTGCTCTCGGTTAACAGTAATGATCATTCTGCGATCCTCAAGCCGCCTGCCAAGCGTGGGGATTAAGGCAATACCTTTTATTTGAGGTTGATAGTTTATTTTTCTCATTCACGAGAAGCTGGAGATGGGGACAGGATCTTGGATCGACATAAGCGATGGAATATGCTCTGTACTATATATTTTTGAGAATATTATAACGCTCTACGAACCAGAGTTTTCCATTCTCATTTCTATCTCTGATAAATCAACAACAAAAACCTATCAATTAATATTAAGGCGGCCCACAGAGGCTGCATGTCTGCCAAAAGAGGTTCGCCACACCATAAAAACGTGAACATAATAAAATGTTGTTGTTATTAGAAGTACCATTCGTGAAAAACACTTCCAGTCGATAAATACACACATGGAGTTTTGGCGGGAATACGGAAAAATCATGTCGCTGCATTATTCATTGGCGTAATTATTTTTTTTCTTTCTTAGTTTTTGGCATCGCATGTTGTGCATTCTGCCAGTGTCAAGTTTATGAATTTTCACATTTATTTGTTATCATCAAGTCAAATAAGTCATAAAATCGTCACAGTAAGTCACACGAAATTTAGTCATAGTCGAGTCCAAGTCATACCCTAGTAAAGTTGTGGCGACCTTACTATGAGATTCTATGGAGTTTTGAAAGCATCACGAAAAGACATGTTTCACCACATTATACCACTTGCCCACACTCGTGCATGTAATTCAACACTCAATGAATAAAACACCACCATTTTTAATCATTAATTAGCGAAAAAACACAAGTTTAAGAAAATAATAGAATGCAACGACATGATTTTTCCGTGTTCCCGCCAAAACTCCATTGAGTGTTGAATTTCATGCACGAGTGTGACAAGTGATATATTGTGGTGCAAAATGTATTTTTGTGTTGTTTTCAAAACTGCGTAAAAGCTTATAGTAAAGTCGCCACAACTTTACTTGGGCATGCCTTGGACTCGACTGTGACTAATTTTGTGTGATTAATTGTGATTTAGAGACATATTATTTGATTTGGACTCTAAAGACTTGAAAATCTTTAATATTATACTTGATACTGGCAGAATGCACAAAGTGCGATGCCAAAAAGAAACAAAAAAAATATATTCTCGATTTGAACAGAATTACCCTAGCACTGTTAGAGGCTTTTGACATACTTCATTTCGGTCAAGCTACATTTAATAGACTATATACTAGTTATATTTTATACACATGCGCACACGTTCAGTCACTTTTTTTTTATGTCATAAATAAACAAAACACTGCTTAGCTTAGTATACCTACTAATATATCACAATATAAAAAAAAATGTAGGAAAGAAAAACAAGCCCATTTATCATCCTAGAGCACCCGTAGAGCCTACGAAAATACCTATATCGATTAAGTCTTAGAAATTGACTAACCTCTTCACTCATGTAATCAAAATACTTATCCTTCCAGGGCCGCAAGTCATGAAGATCTAACCATCATGGATTCTCCCCTGTCATCGCAAGACGAGCGAGACATCGAAGTCAACGTCGTCTCCGGCGCAAGCAGTCCTGACATTCCATCATCTCCTAGAAAAGACAAGAGCCCCTTCTACCCATCTCCCTCTAGGAAAGAACAAAAAAGCCCCTTCTATGATAAGAAAGACAAGGAAGAGAAAGCGACGGGTAGTGCACCGTATACCAGTTTCTCTATCAGTTCGATATTAAATAGAACGGAACCTAGAAGAGAGAATGTTCTAGAAGCAGCGCTCGCCGCGAACCATTTTGGGAATGCTAATGACGCTATGCTATCTAGGTAAGTGTTGAACATTAATATTTTTAGTCTCTAATGGCCCACCATAGAGCTTTTAGGTCACACATTTAACAAGAGACGCACCAAGAGACCATGACACTATATACTATACTAACAATGTGACACCATAATAATCTTGGTGGTCTTGGCAAGGGCGGATCCAGGGGGGGGGGGTCATGGGGGTCATGTCCCCCCCTTAGGATGGGTTAGGTCAACTAAAGATAGCTTTTCTAGTTGTAATGGAATTGGAGCCTGACTGCTAACTAGACCTCGACTAGATTATATGACCCCCCTGACTTAAAAGCTGGATTCGCCCTTGGGTCTTGGTGGTCAAAACCGCGGTTTAAACACACTATAAGATATTCCTCTTTTTTTTCGATTATCTTTTTATATTTTTCTCTTTATATCTTTGATCAATATAATTATTATCTTTATGTCTTAGAATCGAATGTTTATCAAACTTTCGACTCACCTTTAGCTATCCTTGCTAAATTTCAAGCATCTTAATCTGCTACAGGACCCTTATCATGGACGTTCGTGATTCTGATTGCGAGCGTGCGCGAGCGGGAGGGCGCATGGCGCGAGTAAGTTCGTACGAGCGGGATGGCATGCTATCGCAATCAGAATCGCGAACGTCCATGATAAGGGTGCAGGTTAGAAATTTACAAAATTAAATTGTAAAAAAATTTTCGGACTTCAATACTTCGAAAACGGTGTAAAGTTTTTTTACGGTGTATAGTTTTTTTTTATTGTAAGTTTTTTTCGTCTTAAAAAACATATAAAATTTCAAATCTATAGCATATTAAACAACGTTTTGAGTTATAGAGAGAATCATCAGCACGGTTTCAGGTTAGTTAAGTCAGGTTTTAGTAAAAGTAGTGGAAAAAACCGTCGGAAGAGGCGTGAAATACACACGTAAGACTATCTGCTTCGCTGAACTTGGCAGACACCACTATCTTATATATCTAATCATTCTAACCACTAATATAAACTTTTGAACTGGCTAGCCTATCAGCCTATACAAACTTACTGTAGTATAGACTAGAGTATAACCCGACCAATTTGCGATGGCAATTTGTAGTGTAAGCTGTAAAGTATCCGCCACTTGGCAGCCTGTATAGAGGGTAGTTTCATCGATTAGATAACCGCAGCCGGTCATTATGGCAACTTAATCTCCGGGTAGGAGCCAGGCTGGCACGGGCTAGTGGGTGGGCGAGTTACTGGACCTTTAACCGGAACCTTTTTTGACCTTTTTTTATACTTGCAATTGAGTGTGTACCAATCTCTTGCTGGAAAAATATTATCTATAATTTTACTTACTACTACAACTACTACTAAAATAATATCATAGGTTTAACACTACTACTAACACTGTACTTATGGATAATTTGTCCGAAATAAAGTTTTTTTTTATAGGTTGCACAAAAAATTATTAATAGGAGCGTTACTATCATTAATAGTTATACATTTTAGCTAGCTAATTGTTCTAAATCTAGCTAGGTCATTGTAATTTTTTTTTCAGGTCTACGTATTTGACATTAATTTCAACTTGATATGTCGTGTCGACGCATACCTGAGAAAAAAGATCTTGATAAATCTGAAGACAGACAAATAGATGAAAAACTACTGGTCTCTGTGTTTTAGACAACTTGGCTTTCCTTTGCTAGATGGCGCTGTGTAAAATTCCCTCCAATGTTTATTTATTTAATTACGTAAGCTGGAAGTTTTAAGTCATCTTTGGAACTACAGTCCAGTCGTGTGCGCGAAATATTGTACCAGTGCTGGAAAGTTAGTACGAGTCACAGATTCGGGATTGAATGAATTCTTAAATTGACCGAATACTAGGAATTATGCTTCTCTCTTTCTGATTAAACATCGAGCTGAACCATTGGAGATGCCAGTGACGATAATTGAATTTCTGGTTATGAATGTGAATCTTATTCGTATGAACGCACACTAAATCAAAATCACAACACATACAAAAGATATAATTACTGAAAATAAAAAAATTGGTAGTTGGGTTGGCTTGCCATTTCTAATGGTATAAACTCGAAGGAATTAAATGAATGATTCTTGAAGGTTGAAACCTTCAAGAATCTACTGGTTAAATAAAAAAAGTTTTGAAACTAGGTTGATTCTAAAACAAATTATAAAACAAAATCCGTCATGTACCCAATTTACTTTTAAACTAACCCTTGTAAACCAAGGCAATAAAGTCCAACATTTTCCTCTAAACAAATTCGCTACAGAATTCATCACCATCAAGAAAATGTCAAACGTCTTCGTTACTTATGTAGAACATCGTCCACCCCTAGTCCCCAATTTGTTACCCTATCCGGCCACTCGTTTACCCCATTTTAGCTGGGTTTACTGCCCAGTGTTGCCAGATAAGGGTCGTTGGTTTCCTTAACTCCGTGTAAGGCGGGCTTGATTAGATGTCCGTAATGATGTTAGGTATAAAACGAATGAAACGCGTGTACGGGTCTTTTATTAGGTAGCTAGTTTTTGGGGTAATGTGGGCTTATGTGAATACGGGGCTTTGTATCGCTACCGTAACAAGATTGGGATTATTCTAGAATAGGAACTTGGATAATGCAATGATAAGTCGGTGGTTAGAATCTTGGGAAGAAGTTCCGTTTATACGTCAACGAACCATTTACCATAATAATGATTACGTTTACTTGCCTTTACTGTAAAATACCCTCGGAAATCAAAAATCAAAAACATTTATTAAGTCGTTCAACACATTCAAAATGAGACTTGCAAAACATAATCACAGACGAACTAGACAAATGAAAGTAAGTATATGTCAATTTGTTTCTGTGACATTTACTGTTTCTATTTGCATAAAAAATTAGCTTAGCTGTTTTTTGATGAACTATTAGGTACCTATAAAAACATTACTACACAGTATACAGTGTTCTCGTGGAAATGATTTACTTACTTTTTATATTTTTTAGGATAATAAATGTCTATAAACCTAAAGCTATATCAACGAATAATAGGTATCGACACTTTTCACTAAAAAAAAAAACGGTGGTCCTTTTTCACACAGCGCCATCTAGCCCCAAACTAAGCAAAGCTTGTATTATGGAAACCAGATAGTTGATAGAATACTTATATACTTTTTTTTTACTTAGTAATTAACATAGAAACTCGGGTTTTCATTTGAACTGGCTTAAGAACCAACATGTCGAGTGGTACACTTGTGTATGGAAGTTCTAATTATTCTCTATATGAAGAAGCATCAAAATCTGATCGGACAGTTTAGAAAAAATATATAAGCAGGTAAGAACTTTAGAAATGGTTTGGTGTGAAATTATTTTATTGATTTATTTGTGAATTTGTTAAATGTACTCGTACTTTTAATTAAATGAAGTTGTTAAATTTGTTTAAAATAAGTAAGTAAGTAAGTTCGTAAAGGCTGAGTGGCCAGCCCTAGTGTCAGAGTTAATGTGCCACCTGAACCTGAAGGTCTCTGACATGGCTGACGGTTGTTGCTGATGCTGTTGATTTAAAATAAACAATTGTAAACACTTCAGCATTATTATTTAAATAACTAGTAAAAATAATTTATCCAGGATTGTAATTATGGAATTGTAGACATAGCGAAACTAACCCCAGCAAAACCAAATACTTAATGTCTAGAACTTTAAAGATAATTTTTTTGAATATTTAGCAGATATAAAGTAGTAATGTAGAAACATTTTGTTATATTTATACGGGAATACTCACGTTTAATTAAATCGGATACTCCGACTATAGTTTCGATCACACCCGGTGACCTTTTTCAAAGAGTGAAAAAAAAACAAAAAACAATCAAACAAAACACAAAAAGTGTTAAAACCACGTCAGTTTTCATAATAAAAAATACCATACAAATTGGGCATTTATTTTCAACTGAAAGTAAATCAAAAACGCGTTTACTTCCAACTTCCCCCTATTTCCCCTAATTACGCCTAGAGTGACAGGAGGGCATTTTGTATTCCTGTAAACGATCTGTCATTGTTCCCGCGCTTTTCACTTTTTTATTTTAAATGTCTTAAGCTGTTTATCTCTGTACAGCCAGCTTCTTCTAATTATGGGCTAAGAAAAACAACTGCGTTCGGTGTTGTTAAAGGAGGTTTAACAAATGATTTTGGTTGTTTTCTTTTTATCTTTCTAATTAGCAGAATATCCCTCTGTTTTTATGTTTGATCAAAAGCTTGATTATATATTATATTTACGAATAGAGGTTTTATTCTAATTATAAGTCTAAACGCTTTTAAAATATGTTTAAATGCTTTTTTCGAGAGAAAGTATATAATACAATTACGTAAAATTTTTACAAACACAGTTTTCAAAGAATCAAAGAGGTTGTCAGTGTCAAGATTATTCAACTCGTCGGTATCCTTTTATCTACTAATATTATTTAAATGAGAATGTTTGTTTGTTTGGGTGTTAAGATATTTGTTACAAAATCATGCACGCACAGGTGGTCCTGGGTGGGAATCGGCCCTACACCCAAATTTCAGGTCATTACTGAGTATGACTGCCGTATAGAGCCGATCCAACTACGGTTTATGCAGGTACAAATATGCATGCATATCTATAAATAAAAATCATAAATCTTGAAATCGTAAAGCAGCACACACTGGCACCTTCAAAACAAACATTCCGTCGAAATGAAGGGCGGTATAAACCTATAAGTGAGTAAGTGCCCTTGTAGCTCCCAAGATGGAGTACATAAGAACTTTGAGAGTGGTATAAGTTATGAGAAATTAAATATATAATATATTTTTTTAATGTTTAATTCTATACGTAGTATGTGGGATCATAATATTAGTTTGGTAGTAATTTATAAAATTTTATTGTTAGTTATGATTTTAGTATAGTTTTGTATTAAAAGATTAGAAATATTCGTTTCTATTACCTCTACGAGTAAGTATCAAACATAATTTTTAAATGATATGACAGCCTTGCGTTTGACTGACATCCAACATAAGGTAAGCTTTTTTTTCTTCTTTCCGCATTTGCCATTTTCAAGTATTTTTAGGTTTTGACGGTTTTGGAGTAAAGGTAGACAATAGACAATAGACAATATTTTATTTGTAGAAAAAACACATTTTGTACACAAGACAAGACAATATAAACTCATAACAAATTTAAACAGTACAAAATAGGTAAATTGGTTTGGTAGGGAAACGTTTTACGCGATAGCTAGGATAAAAACATAAGGTAAGCGAAGATGCAGTCTACGATGGAGCACGCTTGTCTATGAGATCCGACTCATTGACGACTTGCAGACATCCATGGGCCTCATTCACGACATTGAACCTTATTCCAAACAATATCGTTCGAAGGTCGGTTCCGTCCGCATGCGCTACGCTTGCGTACGATTAAAAAAAGAGGCCCCAGATTGTAACTTGAAAAAGTCCCAAGTTAGCAAAAATACTAACAGCGCACCAAAAAAACACATGTTTGTTCTGTGGCAGTCAGTAGTACGAGTACCAGATACCTTGATCTGATCTGATTTGAATCTGTAATTCTATATGTTGTTCACTTACTTGACACTATACAGGTATTTGATGTGCATTAATTGTTTTTGACATGCAAGTGTTTACATATCTTTTTTTTAAAATATCTTTGATTCTCAATCCAGCCGCCATTTTATCTCTTGCACCCTTTGCACCTTGCCGTTAAGTTATTTATATTTACGACTGAAGCAGCCAGATTTTGGCAGATCTCCCCTCGTCCCAAGACCCCTTGGCTAGGGTCCTTTGAAAGACCCCTCTTTCTTAAGGCCCCGTAATTTAAGATACGTTTCTATTTATAGCCATCTCGCTCGCTCGCTTATTTTTTTGTTACCTTATGATCCGTTACGCTTCTAAATAATCTAATGTTTCATAAAATTAGTCATGTGCCAAGCGAAATGAAAAATAAGCGAGTTAGCTGTTCGATTATTCTCTCTAAGACGCCTTTTTATTAACCCGTCGGGTTCTTTAGTATTATTAGCTTTCCGCACATTTTGGGTTTGCTTTGATTTATTTTAAACGGATCTTAGAGTGGGGTAATTAGGAAAATTGCTTCTTTCAAGTGAAGCGTGTTTAATTGGCATTTGTTTCAAGTTGCTTGGTTTTTATAATTAAGTCTGTACCTATTTGTGCTTTTTGGTGTTTATCATTACCTACCTTATATATAAGTAACGGTGCGGTCGAAGATATGTTTCGTGTCTGTTCTTTATACGCGGTGCTAATTAATCGTGAGCATGTTGTATACAAGATAACAAACAACTTTAGACCTAAGACTTTTGAAAATTCACTAAAAAAATGTACAAAATGTTCATGGATCTTATGATAAAGTGTATGAAGCAGCTGTTTTATTTTGTGAATTTTCAAAAATCATTTAATGCAAGTTGTTTATACAATATCCTAACAACGGCTCGCTAACCGATTAAATAGCTCCATGTATATTTAATACTGAATAGGAATAAAAATTGAATCTAAAATGATTACATAGTTATTGCATTAGCTCATTACTTTTACAACTAAAGTACAATTAAAAACCTACAAGTATAAATATGCCAACTCTAAGATTTTGGGTTTGAGCAGGTATTGTGGTCGATTTTAAACTTACTAAAGTATTGCTGTCCTTAGCTAACATGCTGATAAAAAAGGGACAGCGATATTTTAATTATTTTAGATCTGTCAACTAAAGCCTTCAAAATTGTCCACATTAAGACGTTTCTACTGGGGTTTCTACGTTTTTGTAGATAAAGATTGCAAGATTACAAGTAATCGACAACATCAATAATAATTGGAGGTGGTCAAAGAAAACGTTTTACAGGTTCGCTTATTGCGCAATTTATAAAACAATAAAAAAAAACTTTTGTAGAAAAATATATCAATAACAATATCAAAAATATCAAGTCTAAAACTTTTCAAAAACTTAGGTTTTATACAAAGATTTGATACATATCAATAAATGTGTTTTTAATATATTTTCTAATATAATAATATAAAATATAACTATAAAATAATAATTTTCATGAAATAAATATATTATTAATACGTGTCTACTATCATGAACCTTTAAAACTGTAATCACTTTTTACAGGTTAATTTAAAATAGAGCAATGCTTTGTGAAAGAGCATAAAACTATAATGAACAAACGTGATAGTATAGTGCTTTGCAAAATATTTATATATTTCTCGTACAAAACAGCGAGAAAAACCAGATACATCTAAAATCCCTCTCGGAATAACTACCCACTCGTACTCGTATCTACAGCCCGTAGATACGAGTTACAGCTTGCGACCCAAGCTCGTCTGAAAAGCGTCCATAACACGCCCGAGCATCATCCAAGAAAATAGAAAAGACATGCTTTTTAACGTAGAAAACCCTATCTAAACTAACAAAAGAGCCCCGCGTCGCTTGCACGGACAACGGATACAACTAAACACTTTAAGCCATAAAAGAAAGCACAAATGCCATTATTAGTAACAAGTGAAAAGTGTCGGGCGACGCGCCGCGGCAAAAAGAACGCTCCGAGTGCGCGCATCGATTTTTATACCCCCAGAGGGAGGCGGGGTTAAGGAGACAGCCAATCAGAGCGCGGTGAGCCAACCAATCACCCGGAGCTCTGTTTTCAAATAGCGCTTTACTCTGTAATGGAATTTTCGAACTTCACGCGGCAGATTACGGCCATTCCACCGTATTCCGTCGTATCCGACCGTAGCCATTCGACATTCTGCCGTAGCGATGCAAATTGGTCCCTAATACTGCGCCTTTTTTTCTGAGGAGCTAGTATTTAATAGTGTCTTATTGATTTTCTCGAAGGCTGATTACTTTTTTTGTTAAAAGAGTTTGGAGTTTGGTTACTTGCCTAGGATAATTGGCCTGGGGGTAATGAAGTTAATGGCTTATAAAAACGTTCTTGGGGTAATTAAGATGGCTCAAGTTAAATTTTGGTACGGGTTTAAATGATCCCTAGTTTAGGTGGTGCCAGATTAAATGCTTAAGATGAATTTAGTTTTCGATCACAGTTCTAGAGTTGGTCAAAGATTTAAGCAGTAATTATTATTGTTTGAGAAGCTTTTAAGTATGATTTATTTTTGGTGTATAATTTTTATGGATTAGGCTAGATTTTAGTATTTCTTAACGTCGTGAGACTTGGCAAAATAAAAATATTCATATATGCAATCAAATAATTCATATTCAAATTTATTGATAAAGTGTATTTTACGAGTAAAATACACATTACAATACATTACAATACATTAACGTAAGCTACTACAGATATTCAATTATTTGTTATCTACTGAAATAAGTATTTTGGTTTACTTATGGTATTGTATAATCTGTAGTTGTACTGATTTTGATACGCATGAAATAGTTTTGACGTCCAATGAAATATATATATTTCGCATGAAGACCTAGCTCAATATTTTCTTCTCTAAAGATTACAAAAGAGCTACGGAGCAGCCATTTCCCTGAACCCACATTAGCGGTTTCAGCGCTTCAAAATAAACAGCCGATAAAGCGCTATCGTCGCTGTTATTTAGAATATCGATAAAAATAAAACTCTACGTACAATGGGAATAGATGAGCTTGATAGGGAAGGGGTAATATTTGATCGATATGAATTACTTTTTAAAAGTGTTATGGTTCTTTACTATGTCGGGATGTCATTTGTAATTTATTACAATTGTTATTTTTGATTAGTAAAAATCTTAATTAAAATGGTCATTTACATTTAACGTTACCATATCTGCTTGACCAGGACTCAAACTAGGGATCTCCTTTGCAAAAGACAGCTCCACCACAGATTTACTAATACCAGTCGACAAAATTACATCGATAGTTTTTCGTATGTATGTAGCTCGTTGAAGTCTTTTTTTGTAATAATATCGATTAAAAAAAGACCCACGAGACTGTTTAATATCTCTCTTTTTTTAAAATCTTATTTGTATATCTCTGTCTCACTGTACAGGCTTGACGCCAAATAAGAGTGATATAGTTCCAGTGTTACAGTCCACAGTGATACAATCTACGTGAGCTCTACGCATTAGCTACGATGCGTAGAGCCCCGTAGCAAAAGCGTAGCACAGACCAATGTTATGAATTTTAGGTATTAAAAAAATTAAATAAAATTTTAGTTAGGTAGTTAATTTAGTTTTATTTATTTAGTTTCAAAGCTTACACTTATAGTTCTTTCTGTTTATTCATTTCACAAAATTAGATAGTGTGTACTAATAAGTATAATTCATGCCCGAAAAAAAACAGAAATCTTACGTGTCGAAATATAATTTTCTCCTCGTTATTAATTCAATAAATAACACACACACCTACTTGCGCCTGTGTTTACGAGGCACAAGTACTAATTGTGGTTTATAATAATTCTCAATTTTTATTTGTTTATTTTGTTCTTTACCAACGTTCTGATAACTTTTATCGATATTGACTATCGATATATGCCCATCTCTATCTTGCCATCCCAGGAGCGCGCTACCAATCCTCTTTGTCCCACCAATCGATATTTATACCGATACCGATCGAGTGGTAAGTGAGAAAGCTTGTACCACAATGGAACTACCCTGATCTATCACTTAGTACTCTGTGGATTGCTATTGAAAAATGTGGCAAACTGATTTTGTTGCGATTTATTCGAATAAAAGCGAGTATATAGAAAAAAAACGGTAATGTTCGAGTCGGTCTCTTATAATGAGTGTTCTGTACGACCACACAATATTTTAATGGACGACGAGACGAGCGAGACTTCCGCCTGGTGGTAAGCATAAGCATCACGTCTGCCCATAACAGTAGCAGTGCCAGTATTTGAAAGTTAAAAAAAAGTCCTGCAGCGCACTGCACTGCGCTCGTCACCCTGAGTAACATTGCGTCTCTAGTAACATTGCTCTTCGAACCGAAACAATGCTTGCACACTACTACTTGGTGTTTGAATAGCTAGCAAAGGTGTAGGACTTCTCCAGGTGGACTCTGCAATCCACCACTACAAAAATAAGCTTCAATTATGTACTTACTGCAGTAGCCTCATCCCTTACATCCATTAGTTGGGCACAAGCTGACCCTCGAAATGCCATTACTTCACCACGATGGCCCAGTGCGGGTTGGCGTATTCACATACGCTATTTAGTTTCTCTCAATAGCGAATGCGAATATATACAGGGTTAGTTCTAAATTTCTAATCGATTAATGATTAATCGATTAATGATTGTCGATTAATGATTAATCGATTAATGAGTGTCGATAAGTAGGTACGTTTTATCAACGACGATACACAAGATCGTCGTTGGTTTTATTAAACTTTTAGTGGTGCGGTAATGTAAGATATTTCTTTTGGTAGATATTACAGGTAAATAATATATTTGTATTATATCAGTAAGTGAAAAAGCTTGTTCGAGGAAAGGCGCTTCGATTGGTCTTGATTTATCACTTTGGCGTTTACCTGTATTTATCGGTATATTTCGGAATTCTCAAACTTTTGTGGTGTTACAGGAAAACAGGGAGTTTATTTGATAGTACTGAAGTTAGTATTGGTGAGTAGTAATGGTATTACATGTCAATGGGTAATTTCGTCCAGTTATCTTCCTCAGGCATACTAATGGAACTTTAGTAGTGGTTAGGACTCTATTGTAGAATCTGAGGAAGTACCACACCTTTACCAGCTATTCGACCGACAAGCAGTAGTGTGCAAGCATTACTGTTTCAGTTTGACGGGCAATGTTACTAGACAAATTACTGGGCATGAAGAGATTTTACATGTACTTACCTAATATTAGGCGAAGGGTGACGAGCGCAGTGCAGTGCGGCGCAGGATTTTGTTCGCAAGTTCACAATTCTAGCACTGCTATTGTTAGTGGCAGGCGTGACGCTTACCACCTGACAAGGGCCGACTTAGAAGGTGGCGCACAGGGACACATGGAAACTGGTTTAAATATAACAAAGAACTGGGAGATTTATAAGATACCGCTTTAATAACATTTGTTTCTTTTTGCATAATAAACATGTAATTTCTCATTATTTAATCTTTATTAGAAGTGTTTTTATAGTTATTCTTGTATGTCATTGAAAAAGAAGCGATCCGAAAGACGCTAGGACAATATTATGGGGGAACTAGGCCCATGCGCCCCTCCCAAAAATAAATCCTGGATCCGCACTTGCCACCAGGCGAACGTTTCGTTCATCTCGTGACTTCTTGGCGTAAAAAAGCATTCCTTTAGAGAATTGATCGCGATATTGGCGCCCTTAGACGAAGGATGCGGGGCCTCTAATAATCTGTACATTTCATCATCGTCCGATCAACTCAATATAAAGTATAAACATTCAAAACATCCCTTTAACTTTATTTTCTACTTTATCCTATAAAAGCAAAACATTACAAAAATGCTTCACCTTCGGAAACCCTGATCGTATTTTTGGTGAGTTGTTTTTTCAAGGGATTAAAATACTTGAGGGGTGAGCAGTGTCGGATTGAAGGCTTTGGTCGCCTTGAGTTGAAGGAATTTTGACAACCTAAGGGGTTATTTTGACAACGTCCTGATAGAATTAGGGGTAAAACAAAAACTAAAGGTTTAGGACACTTTTTTTTTTTCCAGTGGCCCAGTGGTACAGAAATTGTCCTTGTATGAACTAGACCAAAATCTCACATGCCTTGACATCACATAAACTAAAATCCCAATTGATCGACGCGGAATTGCCACATTGGATGACAATGCAAATACAAATAGTTTATTGATAACACCAAAGTTACACGTCAAATTTCATTAAGTATGTCACAATAAATAATCACTTAATAAAATGAAATAATAATTATAAAAAATACGTTAATAATCTCTTATTTTAAAATAAGTTTCAATGTCATAAAACAAATTCTCTTGCAACCACGCTCTGAGCTTGGTTTTGAAGCACCCGGTGGAAGGAGCATCCCGATTGGAAGCTGGTATACGGTTGTAGATCGCGGGCTCCAAAATATACACTGACCTCTCCGACTTGACGAGACGGTGCGTCCGGGTTATCAGTTGGTCTTTCTTTTTATTGCTTCGTAAAGCTAACGTGCTGTGAACGCCCCTACTTTGGAACGTTTCTAGGTTTACATATGGGTGAATAGGGCTATCTGGTAAATAAACTCACACGGCAAGGGCAGTATCTGAAGTTCTCTAAATAGCTCTACGCATGAGACATAAGTTTTTGACCAAAATACACGCCAGTTATTTTCAATTTTATTTTAAGTAAGTGGGGTTTGATTATTTTTACCTATAATGTGGGTATTTATCTATTGTTTAAGGTATATGAGATTTATTTCAGATAATAAATCAATTTGAAATGTGTTAACATAAGACTAAAATACCTACTATATTAGAATAATTAACCTAAAACTAAAAACCTGAAAAAATTTAATATAATAATTAAAATATATCATTAAAAGGAGTCCCTTAAGGTATATTAGAAAAAAATGCATTTAATTTAACCAACTAAACTACACAAAAAAATTACCGAAATATACAAAAATTTCTAGTGTAATTCCGCTGTAAAGATCATTAAGATAAACTTCCGCAAAGTAATGCCAATCAATCTCACATTACTCAAAAAATACTTAAAATAAAATAATTTATATATGAAACCGCTTAAAGTATCTATAGGTAACACACCTATAGATAGTTTGAACGATCTTTAATTTCGGGTAATGAGACCAAAACGCTGGCCGCGTTGCCTCGCTGGATAGAGATGAGCTGGATAGAGATTAGCGAGTCTAATTTATCTTATAATATAAAATAAATTCCATATATAGAACAAAATGTGAATTCCAACGACCTTCAACTGTGATACCCAGAATCCATGAATGCCTATGTAGTTCTATAAATGTATGCGTAACGCAAAAAACTTTTCAATAATTGCTAATTAGCCCTAATATGAGTTAAAGTAGGTACTTCTTGACAAAAAACTTGGCAAATGCAAAATGTCTAACGCCATAACACTTTCAGAAGAAAATAACAAAAGAACAGCCCGCATTCTAAACTCAATCAAATCGGATTCGATTCTAAAACTACTCCCACAATCCCCGTCTTTTTTTTTTTTTTTCTTAGTTATTGGCATCGCACGTTGTGCATTCTGCCAGTGTCAAGTTTAAGAATTTTCACATTTATTTGTTACAATCAAGTCAAATAAGTCATGAAATCACAGTAAGTCACACGAAATTAGTCATAGTCGAGTCCAAGTCATACCCTAGTAAAGTTGTGGCGACTTTACTATGAGCTTCTATGGAGTTTTGAAAACAACACAAAAAGACATGTTTCACCACATTATATCACTTGCCCACACTCGTGCATGTAATTCAACACTCAATGAATAAAACACCACCATTTTTAATCATTAATTTGCGAAAAAACACAAGTTTAAGAAAATAATAGAATGCAACGACATGATTTTTCAGTATTCCCGCCAAAACTCCCATCCCCGTCTTCTGCATTAAGAATGACCTCTCCCTTCTCTTAAGGGGAAGCCTTCGTCCAGTGAACGTCTTCTGACTGATGGTGAAATATTTGTATCTTGTTCTAGGTTGGGTTTCATATCGCAGTGGAGCGCGCTAGCGGGCCGGTACGGCGGTTTGGTGCCTGCGCCCTGGTACTGGCAGAGAAACTCGCCCCCGCCTAGAGGTGAATTTATCATTATCGATACCATAATCATTAGCGTATGAAGAACTGATAACCGATAGAAAAGAAAGGTTCTTGAGTAGCGACCATGAGCTGGCAGACGCAGCGTAGATAGGCCTCCCACTAGGTAGAGGTGGCTAGGAGCCGCGAGCTACCGGTGGATGCAAATGGCAGGTTGTCGTACAGTGTGGCGCTCTAAGGTAAGGGAGGAATTCTTAAATTTCTGAATTCTATGCGTTTTCCATTTAGCATAATCAGTCTTTTTATAGTTCAGTTTTGAATATAGGCAGACCCTTGAAGGGCGATTGGACCTTAATTATCTAAGTACCATACCAGCTGGCCCAGTTGCGGGTTGGTAAATTCACATGTAAAGGTATACGTCATTGAATTTCTATTTTAGACATTTGCTTGTTTACTTCACCAAAAAGCTAGTGGTATAAAAATCCGTACATAAACTCCAAGGCCCTGTCTTATAAAGCTACAAGTATTTAACTTTTAGGAAAAACTGGCATCACAGCAAAAAATATTGAGTACGGCGTTTTCTAAAGTCCAAGACAACCAGTGTACAAACTACAAGTACAAGCATTTTTATATAGGATAAAGATAAACCATCTACCTGTAACTGGTAACTTGTAGTTACTGGTACAAGAAGCTAGTACAATTGTAAGCTTGTACTTGTAGCTTTATAAAACAGGGCGTAGAGCTCTTTGGTCCGGGATTTGAACCCTCACGATTCCATTCCGAGTCGACTTGTTTCCCCCTAGACTACCACGGTTTTGATTCGACTCAATCACACAAAAATAATCGCTATGGCTTCGCATATTTCATAACATAAGTCCGTTATTACAAAACGCACGATACTTGCAACACTGGTAATATCGGATAGCAGTAATACGGCTGCCTCAATCGATCGGTGTCGAGTGACGCACTGATTTTATACTCTGTGTAGTTGACATTGGCTAAATGCGCTAAACGTACGAAGCCAACAAAACTCAGTTCCTTTGTAACGAAGCTCGTAATTTGCATTTGGTTATAAGCGGGCAACACTCAAGATAGTAAGCCATGTAATCCTTAGGGCATGCAGTACAAATACTTGGGCTGGCTATCTAAATTAAGCTTAATAAGCTTGTTATACAAACTTAGTTACCGCAGATAATAATAAATACCTATATTTTAATGAGATTCCACAGGGCAAACTTTTTGCATATGGCGCCAGCGGGCGGCGGTCCAGATGTGGCAAAATCAAGTTTTTAATTATGATAGCCTTAAGACACTTTTCATCATAGGAAAATATAGGAAAAGTTGGATAGGAATTTTTTAAAACAGGCATAAATGTGCGTTTGATCACCTACTTACCTGTTTGTGAGCAACGATGTGGTCGAAGATAACGCACGCAGACTTAGAAGTGCAGATTAGTAAAATGTCAAAGTAAATCAGTTACTGCTATTCAAGATTTAAATATTATATCCAAATCATGTAACATTAAGTTATAAAGCTCATACCATCATTCAAAATAACATTGCTAACATAGACATATCATATTGCTGCCTACGGTCATAGATTAAGAATAATTAAGAATGTTAATATACTTAATCTATGCTACGGTTACCTAATGGTACAAACCCATTCACCGTAAACAGTACAAACATCGACGGCAAACAAGTAATCGTCATCACATCGCAACCCCGCTTTAATTTCCCGAATCCCTCCACAGAAACAAAGGGAACGCCGTTTCACGCGGCCCAAACCGACCGAACAATGGTTTTCTACCATCCTACTACGAATTTATACATATAGCAACACTGATACCTGTCTCGCTTGCACTCGTAGTAGAAATATGCTGAAAAGTATATCTGTCCTTGTTTCTCTTTCCCGCCAAAGCGTTGCTTCTATGTGCCAGGAGACATGTCGCCCGCTCGTTTTAATTTTCGAATGCGGTTTATTCGGCGTGCCGTTTTGTGTGATTGCTTTGCTTGGCCTTTTAACTTCTTTTAATTTGGCGGATAGTGATGCGGGTAAGTGGTGCCTGATTAAAATATTATCGGATTGAATCTCTTTGAATTCGATATTTAAATTGCGATTAAAATGGAATATTATTTTGGTTGAAAGTTACATAATGTCACCTGGATTCTTTCCAAGAACTTGGAATTTAAAAAGTGCTGCCTAAATGGAACTTTTATGTAAATTTTAGCATAAAAATATTGATAATAGAGGGAACTGTGAGAGTAAAGTGATCTTTTTTGTTTGTTTGCACGCTGACAATTTAAGCTTATCTACTTTTATTCTACTTCCGTACTTTTCGTGTTGTTTTCAAAACTCCGTAAAAGCTCGTCGTATAGTCACCACAACTTTACTAGGGTATGACTTGGACTCGACTATGACTAATTTCGTGTGACTAACTGTGATTTCTGGACATAATTTTGACTTGATGATACTATGATAAACTTGAAAATCTATAAAGTTGACACTGGCAGAATGCACTAAGAGCGATGCCAAAAAAAAGAAGGAAATGTAAGAACGGTAAAAGAAAAGCTGAGTAAAATTAGAATATGCAATAAACAAAACAATGCTCCGATTTACTATTGAAGTATACATACTATGTACCTATTTTTACATTATATATTTAAAACTTAGTACGTACGGCGACGATGATAATGGAATGGACGGGCCTAGCGCTTTCAAATCGTTCAAAATTAATAAGTCTACACAATCAAGCATGCCTAGCTAAAAGTATGCATATTACATTTGCCGGAAAATAAAGATAGCGAATCTAATTACTGCATGACAAAAAGAGAAAACGTGTATTGCTCTCAAATTTCGAACAATCACGAGCATTGACGAAGCATTTCCGAAGTTTCTCTATCTTACTAACATTACGATTGCCTCAAAATGGCGATTAACCTTACATATTTATTAAAATTAATTGCAGTTGTGACAAAATACAGTGACATGTGATCCCCAAACTTTTATTGCGAATATTTGAAGTTGTCTTACACTTGGGGAATTTACACGAAGGCATAATTTAGATTTATTTGTATTGCTGTATCGTACGGCTCGCATGTAGCAAAGACAGAGAGTATGACTGACGCGAGTGGAGAGCTGGCGCTCAACTATAGTCTTCAAAGTCCGTGATTTCCCGTCCATTCATTTTATAATTGTCGCTGCCTACGTGTGCTTAATGAAATAATTGAAGCTATGGTATTTTATTCTACTTTCCTGCCACTGTCCTGTAACGTAAACTTCATTATGTCAATTCAGCATGTACGTTATTAACCTAATATTACTAAATGAGGTGTTATAATCACATTAAACAATACCTAGTGAATGCTGCAAACTACTAAACTGCTTAACTAGTAAGCGTTTGTTAACAGCCAACGGCACACAAAGGATTAGTGGGGCTTCGGAAATCGATAGAAATCAGTGCCATGCCGTAAAAACAGTAAGGGAACTTCACTTTTATCGTGAGCGAATCCTTTCTAATATACTTATATATAAATATATATATATATATATATATATATATATATATATATATATATATATATGCGTAATTGTGTCTTTTTTTTATTGACGATATCATCTAAAGTTGTTTTTAATGCATAGACAGTATGAAAAAATATATACAGGGTTAGTTCTAATCAGTTAGCATCCTTTTAGGGGCATATTCTGTACATCAAAACAAACAAGTTTTACTATGGGGCCAACATTGAAATCGCAAAATAAACAGCTGTTCCATACATTTTGCTCAAGGTCGATGAACTTTTTGTATGGAACAACTGATATTTTTTTCGCGATTTCTATTTTGGCCCTATATATAGTAAAAGTTGATTGTTTTGATGTACAGAATATGCACCTAAAAGGATGCTAACTGATTAAAACTAGCCCTGTATATGAAAAAACATAGAAATACCCAAAGTGTGGAAACACTTAATATAAATATTCAATCTTCTAAATTGCCTGACCGCGTTGGGGTGCAGTCGGGTTATTTAGGATTGCACTCATGATAGAACTACTTTAGTGCTTGGTTGAGGGCTCCGGGATCTCCAGTGAAATGCACCGGAGCAATCTATCTGGTACCTTTTTCATAATCAATCGGTTCGGCTGATCTTGATGAAATTTAGTACAGTGCGGTGTATCTTATAGGTACTCTGGAACTGGGCATAGGCTTTGATCATAATCATCATCACCACCATTTTTCATCACCTCGTAAGTTCAAATTGGCTGTGCCATACATTTTGCCGAGAGCAAATGTACATTTTCTATGGAAAGGCACACATTTACACACATTTCGGTAACGTGTCATGTTAAATGCATGTGCTTGTTTCGCTGTACAGAAGCTGATCCTAAAAGGTTTTTAACTACTCACCCATTACCCTGTATGTTGAAAACACAACAGGTTTATTTTAAATTCAGTCGAAAAAAACAATTACTGCAAACTTGATATTACAATAACTTTCCCTTCGCTTTACACGGGCAGTGGTTGGGTGAAAGTGTTACATTACTAATTGCACCATACTGCGTTCAATTTATATTGTTGTGTTAGTGCTGACGTCGAGCTTTGAAATGTATCGTACATGAGGTGCCTATCTTAGTAACGGTGTTTTACAGTGTACGATAAAAAAAAACATAACTTTTTTTACTTTTCATACTTAAAAATCTTTTCAAAAACCTGTGCCTTATCAAACCTAAATTCACAAGATCAGCTTTAATGGTACCATAATCATTATGTAATTAAAACCATACATGAATCAATAGATCTTTTTCATTGTCCAGAGGCCGAGATGCACAGAATGATAATGCTTTATTTTGATATTATTAGTAACTTGGTTACGAAACCAGTACAGTAGGGTTTTTCTATTCTTTTTTTTAAAATGAATTTGTATATAATTTTATTGTTATTTTTAGGATTATTCGTGTAGGTTTTTATAAATATTTAGTTTTAGATTAGTTAGTATGATATTGATCCGTGGGGTGGGTGGATTGGGGCAACTTGTAATGCTCACCCAAGGAAATGTATATATAAATAAATATAATAATTGTCAAATTTCAGTTCGATCGGATAAAAAAGGCGTCATAAGGCGTTTTTTTAAGTTATAAAGGTACAAAATAAAGAAGAGTGTGAGGTGTGAGAGAGAGGAGAGCTTGGAGAGAGTGAGACAATGTCACTTTTTTTAGCCAGGTGCACTAAAAAATAACAATATTTGGCGTTCGATACTCCTACGGAAGAGAGTGAGAAAAACTTGGTACGTCTGGCTACAAAATAGTGTCATCAAAATCAATTCATTTTTAAAATCCAAAATCATGAACATTGCTAACATGGAATGCGCTACCGAGTAGTATTTTACATTATACGCCTAATTATATCATCTCTCACTCACTCACTCATCTCTTATGTTCATAGAGTTGATCCATGGTTGTCCATACAGTTGTTCATAGTTGTTTAAAAAAAAGTGCTATAATACTTTATTAAAAAAACAACAACTGACTTCAGTTTCTACAACCTGGATGACATCTTTTTTCCAGTTATTTTGGTATGAAAACCACACTACTGAAACGATTTCGATAAATGTATATGGGACCACCTCTGAAGATCTACCAAACAAAAAAAATATCATCAAAATCAAGTAATCGCGTAAAATACACACGGGAAAAAAAGTACATAGTCGAATTTAGCACCTCCTTTTTTAAAGTCTGTTGAAAATACTGTCATCTGCACATTCTAAGGCCAGTACTAACGGTAAATTTAGTAATTTTCTCCAATCACATTTTGATCGCCTTCAAAGCTTTTGTATCACTAATCACAGCACACTAGGGCTTCATAAGGCATCGGGTCGTGACGTCGGATCCGATTACCCCGGTTGTACAATCAATCCGTATAAATACGATCGGTTCAACGCGTTTGGTGGGTGATTTGATGAAATAGACTTTATTTAGGGGATAAGTGAAAATAAATCACTGCTTTAAGAGTTTACTTGTCGATACTTCCAAGATACCTACTTAAACGCCATTTTTTTTGTGAATTGTGAACCTTTATATATTGGTTTTTCTTGATACAGTAAAGAGATGCGATTAACTGTTTTTTTTAATTTTATGGAAAGTAGTTAAGAGACTAGCGAGACGTTTGCCTGGTGGTAAGCGTCACGCCTGTCCATAACTGTAGCAGTGCCAGAATTATAAACTTGCGAACAAAATCCTGTGCCGCACTGCACTGCACACTGAGATGTTAGATGTCAAATTTCTTCATGCCCAGTAATTTCTCTGGTAACATTGCCCGTCAACCCGAAACAGTAACGCTTGCACACTACTGTTTGGCGGTTGCATAACTGGCAAAGGTGAGGCACTTCCCCAGGTGGACTCTGCAATAGAGTCCTACCACTACGAAAACAGATTGTACGAATTTAAGACCAAAAATTCTATGATTTTACCCACAATGTTGAAATTTTTATTATGTCTTTCCCTCACCGTGTGCACTTTTGAAATGGTAATAAACCGACATAAGAATAAGGAGTCCGATTTAGATTTATAGTATCCATAAAAAATCTTATAAATGTATAATAACATTATATAATACGTGAAGCGTATTGGAGCTCCATGGGGATGGGAAGTCCTCCCAAACGGTTTTAGACTGAATTCTCTTACTTTGCAGGGAGACCAAATAACAATATAAACAGGCTCACCTGGATTCCTGGACAGTCCTTTCACGGTAGTGATTATGGGTTACGGGCACGGCACGACACACTTTAAAGTCCTTTTCTAAATAAAAACACAGATTTGATGGCAGAACGCTTTTAGGTAAAATCGCAGATAATTTCGTATTATAGTTTTAGAAGAAGTAGTATGAATGACCGCGCAAGCAGCGGCGGCCGGCGATAGTCGGTACGAATACACCAATCACGTCTGTTTCCTTGCATCGGCGATTGGAAGCCTGTTAGCGCAGTTCTGTACTGCGCTTGTTATTGGTCGATGCATTTGTGAGAATCAATCAAACGCTTGGGCGGGAAATATGAACTTAAGATTTGATGATACATTACCGCCCACCAAAATACACGTGAGGTGTATTTTCGAAATATTCGAATAATGCAAAATAATTTACGTTTGGCATATTTACTAAAGAAGAATGCGAAAAATATGCCGGAGTAATGAATGATTCATGTTGGCATGGAGCGGTGTCGTATATGTGTGAACAATAGTAAATCTAACGAATAATGAACTATAACTAAATGTTTAGATTACTTAACTAATAGATAGATAGATGTTAAGATAAATTGCTACGATTTAATCAGTTTGATTAGGTAAAGGGCAGATCTTTACTAACGGTCGCGTTAGGAAAGATCCGTTCGGTAGGCGCAAAGTAGCTACACGTATTACTCCATCTGGACTAGCGTGTAGGCGTTCTACGCGCGCGATAGGCCACTTTAGTGGAGGAGTTTCTGATTTGATTATAACTACAGAGTCGATGTCCAATGGTTTCGAATGTTTCGTCCACTTTGCACGTTGAGTAAGCGATTGGAGATATTCATTCTTCCACCGATTCCAAAAGTCTTGTTGAAACCTTTGGATTAGTTGCCATCGTCTGAGACGGTTTATGTTGACCGAAGTAACATCTTCGTCGGGTACAGACGTTAAAGGCTCTAACGTTAAGAAATGACCGGGAGTAAGCACCGCGAAGTCATTAGGGTCTGAGCTCAACGGGTAAAGTGGTCTCGAGTTTAATACCGATTCTATTTGAGCGAATAACGTGAAGAGTTCTTCTAACGTTAATGATTGATTGCCAACAACACGATAAAGAAGTGATTTTGTAGCTTTCACCTGAATTTCCCATACTCCACCCCAATGTGGGCTGGCGGGAGGATTCATTCTGAACTCGATTCCTTCGTTGCGAGCGGCGTCTTGCATGTACGAAGAGAGTTCTCGCTGCGCGCCTACGAAATTCGTTCCGCGGTCAGAATAAATGACACTAACGCGACCACGACGGCTAACGAAACGTCGCAGAGCAGCAATGAAAGCCTCGCTTGTCAGATCTGTCGCTACGTCAAGGTAAACGCATTTGGTCGTTAAGCAAACGAAGAGGACAAGATATGCTTTGGTTATCTTGGCACCGCGATGTTTGCCGGATTTGACACGAAACGCTCCTGCATAATCCGTGCCGACGATACTAAAAGGTTTGACTTGATTGACACGGACAGCTGGTAGATCACTCATGAACGGTTCGAGAGGAGTGGGATGAGTTTTAAAACATTTCAAACATTTAGAAACTTGATGTCGAATCGCTCGTTTAGCCGACAAAATCCAGAATTGTTGGCTAACCAAGTAGTGTAGTGTGTTAATTCCAGGGTGACAATTTTCACGATGGAATGCGTCGATAATCATGAATGTCAACGCAGCTTGCCTGGGAAGCAAAGCAGGGTGCTTGTGAGTATATTCCAAACCGGATCTCGAAAGTCTACCTCCTACTCTGAGAATTCCCTGGCTATCGATGAAAGGATTTAGCTTTCTCATTGGTTTTGAAAGAGGTTTGTCTTCTTTCAAACGCTTCATGTCTTCCTGAAAGTTAAGGAACTGAGTACGTGTTACGATAACTAACAACGCGTTATGAATTTCTGCACGATTTAAGAGAGGATCAGAACGGCGATTAAGTTTAGAACGCGCGTTGTGACCGAAACGAAGACACAAGCCAACGATACGTTGGATTTTACGGATTGATGAAAATCGAATAAGTAAGTCATCGATAGGATGCGAAGGTTCATCGCTTGAAAGGAGAACTTGCACCTTTTCTTCAGTACGAAGTTCCTCCTCAGAAGGATCTGAAATTGAGCAAGGCCAAAACTGACAGTCCTCAGCGAGCCAACTAGGCCCCGCCCACCATAACGAATTATTAACAAGCTCGGCTGGTGTTTGACCTCTTGAAGGAACGTCTGCAGGATTGTCAGTCGTGGGAACCTTTAACCAGCGTGCGCTAGGGATCGCATCTTGAATATGACTCACTCTATTAGCTACGAACGTCTTCCAACGCGAGGAAGGCGAACGAATCCACGCGAGCGTGACAGTCGAGTCTGACCACGCGAACAAGTCTGAAATGGGGAGAAGAGATTGGTAAATCTCACTCACGAATTTGAGTAAGTCTGCCGCGAGAACGGCAGCGCAAAGCTCAAGCCTTGGAAGAGAAACCACTTTGATGGGGGCAACTCTTGCTTTAGACATCACAAAGAAGACCTTGACATTTTCATGAAGGTCACGAACACGAAGATACACCACAGCTCCGTATCCACGCATGCTACTATCCGCGAATCCGTGGAGCTCACACGATTTGATATGAGGTGGAGCTAGATGTCGTGGAATTTTGAGACTTTCTATTAGAGGAAGTTCTTCGATATAACGATTCCACTCCCTTTTGATATCTTCTGGAGGGTCTTCATCCCACGTTACGCCTAGAACCCACAATCTTTGAACGAGATATTTCGCGAAGAATGTTAGAGGCGATAGAAAACCGATGGGATCATAAATTCTAGCGAGCTCACTCAGAATATTACGCTTGGTACATACGCGATCGAGAGGTTTGACTTCGAATAGGAAATGGTCGGAACGAGGTTCCCATTTCAACCCCAATATTTTTAGAATATCGGACTTCTCAACATCCACCGATACGTTTTCGGTGAGACAGTGCTCGGAAGGAAGATCTGCGAGCAGAGACGGGACATTGCTTGCCCACTTACGTAACTCCATGCCACCGCGTTTCAAAATTTCGATAAGCTCAGTTTTCATGCGCATGGCCTGCTCGAGGTCTGAACATCCGGTCACGACGTCGTCAACGAACACATCTTGTGTTAAAACAGCTTTGCCGAGAAGTAAATCACCACCTTCGTCGTCAGCGAGTTGTTTGATAGTACGACACGCCAAAAACGGAGCGGAAGAAACACCGTAGGTAACGGTATTCAGTCGGTATTCTAAGATCGGTTGAGATGAATGAAATCTCCAGAAGATTCTTTGATAGTCACGATGCTCATCTTTTATGAGCAGTTGACGGTACATTTTGCACACGTCAGCGCAAAACACCACAGAGTGTAAACGAAACCTCAGAAGAATTTCCAAAATACTAGCTTGTAACTTTGGACCGATAAGTAAAGTTTCGTTTAACGATACGCCAGCGACGGCGTCACGATTCGATGCGTCGAAAACAACGCGCAGCTTTGTACTGACGTTATCCGGACGAAGCACACAATGATGCGGTATGTAATACTTTCCTTGACACACTTCGTTAGTGGGCACAGGACTCATGTGACCTAACTGAAGGTACTCAGCCATGAAACCCGAATATTGTTCTTGAAGAACAGAGTCTAACGAAAGTTTACGCTCTAAGGAATGAAAACGACGAAGAGCAGACTGTCTGGAATCTGGAAATGATGGTTGAACATCGTCTTTGAACGGTAAGGTCACACAGTATCGCCCTTCGTTGTCCCGAGTTGTCGTATCACAATAGATTTTCTCGCATTTCTGATCTGCAGCTGTCAGCTTTGTTGTATCTGGAAGAGTATCTAACTCCCAGAACTTCTTGACTTCCTGAAGAAGTTGGTCATCCGATACGAAAAACGAGTTGATGTCGTCATCTGCTTGGTTATCGAGAACGCTTCCCATAAGAAGCCAGCCGAACACAGAATTCAACGCAGTAGGTTGCTTCGGTTCTCCACTCACACTTCCAGGTAGAATAAGAGAGGGGAAAATCTCAGCACCTAAGAGAACATCGATCGGAGCCGGTTTGTCCCAATCCGGATCAGCGAGATTGAGACCACGAATATGAAGCCAAGACGATTTGTTGAGTTTCATGCTAGGCATGTTTCCGCAAATGTTAGGTATTGTCAATGCATCAAGATTGAATGCCACTTGTCCATTAATACCAATCTGAAGTTGAACAGTTCCAGAAATGGAAGCTGACGATTTACCTACACCCCGAACCTGGCGTGAGGTCACACGTTTGTAAAGTCCTAACCGATTGACTGCACGCTCTGAAATAAAATGCGCCTGGCTACCTGTGTCAACGATGGCACGGAATGACTGGTAGTTGCCTGACGAATCACGAATTTGTATAACGGCAGTCGATAGAAGAACTACAGAATTTTCACCGATATTTGTTAAAGCACGTACTGGTGCACCGGCCGAATCCTTTTGTTCAGAACTACTTGCATGACTATCCTGGTGAATAAGTGTATGATGCTTTTGATGACATTTTAAACAGTTAAAAACTGAACGACAGTCCCGAAGAACATGGGAGGGTTTCAGACAATTGAAACACCAACGATTTTGTTTCGCTATATCGTGTCGTTCTTTAACTGATTTTGCAGCAAATGATTTGCAATGAGCAATCGAATGAGGCTCTGAACAAAAAGAGCACTTGTAAGAAGTCGATCCCGGTACAACAGCGCTAGAACTTTCAGTGGAAGTTGATTTCGATTGTTCTGGTTGAACAGTAGTTTTCTCTGGATTAGATAACAATGAAGACGTAACCTTCTTATTACCAACGTTAGTTGACTTGGCAACATTTTTGTTACTACTAGTAGTAGTAGTAGTAGACGATTGAGAATCGCGATTACCCGAGAAGTGGGTATCACGAACGAGTGCTTCACATTGCGATTCAAGAAACTCCTTGAGAGCGGAGTAGCTAGGTAGTTCCGAAGCCGAATGATCTTTCTCAAAAGCACAACGAGTCTTCGAGTCTAACTTCGACAACAAATGATAGGACAGTATGAAATCCCATTGGTCTGTCGGCAACTTCAGACTTTTCAGAATGAGCAGGTTCTCGTTGAATAAATCTAACACACGTCTGAATTCGGTAGGTGAGTTCAGCTTTAGTGTAATGTTTTGCATTTCGCGCCAACAAGTAAATGCTAGTTCACGTTTATCACGATAACGATTGATGAGTGTTTGATATGCTTCTTGGTAGTACGAGCCTTGGATGGGAAATGTACGTATAAGCCCCAACGCGTCCCCGAATAAACTCGCCCGGAGATACTGCATCCGGTCGGAGTCCGAAAGAGATTCATTCGAATGAATGAGCGAATTGAACGCATCGTGGAACATTGACCACTCTTTAATATTGCCCGAGAACTTCGGAAGATCTAACTTCGGTAGCTTAATACCAGATTTAGATTGCGCTGTAGACGAAGCAGAAGTAGGCGGAGGGGATACCAATGCGTGATGAATTGTAAGCACTTGATAATAAATTTTATCAAAGTCAGATCGGATTAAGTCCTCCCTCTCAGCTTCCGCGTCGTTTACAATACTTAAAATGTCTACATGAGCATGTTCGAAGTAATCTAAGTGCCTCTGTACCTGCCCGTAGTGTACGAGGAATTCTCCAAGCCGAGATGAATCCGTTTTAGCAGTTATAGCAACTTCCAACACTTTGCGTAATCGGTTTAAAACAAGGGTACGTTTTCGTCGCAAAACAGGCAAATCCGAGGGCGATAGGCTAGTAGTATCCTTAGATAATGATCGCGACAAAGCCATGTTGACAATGCAAAATGTTTGAAACGAAATAAAATAAAATATTAATCGAAGAAAATTAACGATAAAATATCTTATCCAACGCACATCACTAATTTCACTTAATAGATAACAACTTAACAATGTTTACGTTCTGCACTTCGTGCGAACTTCGTTCTAGGTTGGTAGGTACTGTGATTGATTAGAATGCGGGAGGTACTGGTTACGGTTACGATTGAATATGATGAAAAATGGATCGGTACTACCTAATATGATTACGATTTGAAGGAATGAATATCTACGAAATACCTATCTCCGAATAGCTAGATACCAATTAATATCCAACTTAATTGTTGTGACGTATAAAATGTACGCCTTAGTGCATGTACTGAACAAAAGAAAACGATAATTTACATGTACTAAAAACGCACGGAACAACAATCTGCAATTTGAATCTGACAACAAAATATGTATTTTCTAACTCCTTTAGTCTGCGTACGCGCAGTCCAAATGAAAAAATATGTATTCTAATGAGATTCGTGTATTTCTGATTATCTATTGTTCACACAGAAACGAGAAATGTACAGTAGTTTACGAGATGCAAGTCGATGAAGTTTGAATGGAGTGCGGTTTCGATATGGCGGTAGCCATTAACATGAAAATAGCGAAGTTTACATAGAAATATTTTCTTGCAAATTACGATTAGGTATGAATCTACAACCTATTCCCTGGTTTCGGCACCATAAAATGAAGCGTATTGGAGCTCCATGGGGATGGGAAGTCCTCCCAAACGGTTTTAGACTGAATTCTCTTACTTTGCAGGGAGACCAAATAACAATATAAACAGGCTCACCTGGATTCCTGGACAGTCCTTTCACGGTAGTGATTATGGGTTACGGGCACGGCACGACACACTTTAAAGTCCTTTTCTAAATAAAAACACAGATTTGATGGCAGAACGCTTTTAGGTAAAATCGCAGATAATTTCGTATTATAGTTTTAGAAGAAGTAGTATGAATGACCGCGCAAGCAGCGGCGGCCGGCGATAGTCGGTACGAATACACCAATCACGTCTGTTTCCTTGCATCGGCGATTGGAAGCCTGTTAGCGCAGTTCTGTACTGCGCTTGTTATTGGTCGATGCATTTGTGAGAATCAATCAAACGCTTGGGCGGGAAATATGAACTTAAGATTTGATGATACAATACGTTTTTTACTCTGTTATCACCCATAGGAAACACATCTTCATATTGATTCAATTTAATCCCGAATAATATATCTTCCTCTTGTTACAGAAGATTCAACAACAAACGAAGAAGGTTCAGCAGGAGGCTCGCCGCGACCACGGTCCCCACCCCGGGCTACTACTCCCCCCTCTCCTTCCCGCTCATCCCCTCGCTCCCCGCGACTCCACCCCGCACTTTACCCGCAACAGCAAGACCCACAAGACTCCGACCCAGACGTCGACGAAAGTGACGACTTCGACAAAGATGAAAAGCGAGACCCCAACGCTAACCTCGGCAAAAGGAAGAAGAAGACTCGAACAGTCTTCTCTCGGTCTCAAGTTTTCCAATTGGAGTCCACGTTTGATATGAAAAGATACCTGAGTAGTTCAGAACGCGCTGGATTGGCCGCTAGTTTGCATTTGACAGAGACGCAGGTTAAAATCTGGTTCCAGAATAGAAGAAATAAGTGGAAGAGGCAATTAGCGGCGGAATTAGAGGCAGCTAATATGGCGCATGCAGCGCAACGTTTAGTCCGCGTGCCAATTTTGTACCACGAATCGCGGCCAACGTCAATGCCGCATACTCCGATGCCAATGCACCCGCAGTTCACCAACGAACCAGGAGTGTACTTCCAACCGCAAGCGCCTCAGCAAATGCAGCCTTTGCCTGCGTCGCCAGTAACTTCCCGCGCTCCGCTCTCTAGTCTCGTGTAGTGCTCGCTCGACGTCGCGCGATCGACTGACGGCGACGGACAATTTTGAAATTTGAATTTCGACCGTTAACTTTTTTAACTGGGCTGAGTGATGTAGGTACAAGTTTAATTGATATTATAAAGTGAAAGCATTACATAGAAGACTATGCTGAATCGCAAAGATAATGCCTGGAGCCTGCGAAAGATGATAGATTAAAAGATCCGTGCAATTTTTTGTCCTTAAAGATAAAATACGGACGGCAGCAACCATGCTTTGGACTAACACCGAAATTTTCAATCGACGTGCTTTGTTTGTGAGTATAGGTAGAGCTAGAAAACGAGTCTGCCTCGTGTGCTGAATGTAAACCTGTCTCAGATTTGTTTGTCTAACTTTTGGTTTATCGTCTGCGCTAGCTCTTAACGCCATTCAGCCTGCGGACTAGTCATTTAATGAGTGTCAAATGCCAAATCGTTCAAAAGATAAATGTTAGCTGATCTAGAATATTTTACATGTTTATGTAAGAGTAGAAAATAAATGTAACGTACAAAAATCATTGTCATTCCATATTGTATAATAATGTAAATAAGATTTAACAAAATTCTCTTGTAAAATTAATTGACTATAGTATTTTTTGTAAATATAATAGGTTAAAGAACTGAACTAGTTTAATCGTAAGAATAGAAATCGATTAAATTAAGGGATTCATAATCTGAAAGCTTGTGGTATTTTAGGCTGCATTGTAATTTATTTATTTAATTTTGTAAATAAAGATTAAACTTCTGCTAACGCTTTTAAAGACAGTCATAATGTTCACTGACACACACATTAAATCAGAATTTACTTAATTTAAAAAATCAACTATAATTTTGGAGCCTCCCTATTTATTTTATTGCTGTGTTCAGCGACAGTGATAATAGAATGGACGGGCCCAGCGCTTGCAAATCGTTCAAAATTAACAAGACAACACAATCAAGCAAACCTGGCTAAAAGTACGCATATTACATTTGCCAGAAAATAGAGATAGCGAATCTAATTACTGAATGACAAAAAGAGAACACATGTACATGTATTAGAATTTTATTTTTTTTGTATCGTACGGCTCGCATGTCGCAAAGACAGAGTATGACTGGTGCGAGTGGAGAGCTGGTGCTCAACATTAGTCTTCAAAATCCGTGCGCTTATTTCCCGTCCATTCATTTTATCATTGTCGCTGGTTGTGTTAATAAGTTTGTAATAATCGATGACAATCATCGGCAATGTTCGTTGATTTATCAATTGTTTTTTAACGGTAACAACACTTTAGCAAAAACTTTCACCGTTTTCTTTTTTCTTCACGAAAATATTATGCCGTTACTACACTGCGCATTTTTCTAAATTGTTAAAAGCATAGATTTTTTGAAAGGTAACATTTTAAAGGTTATGAAGTTATTTATGTGTTACAAGGCACCAACAAAAAATCGAGCTGATTCAGTCACGGTCAGTCGATACCAAAAATAGACGGTGGATATTTGAAAATAACTAAATGCAGTATTCTATTCTACCACAATTTCCAAACCTTGGTCAAAAACAAGTTTACGAAAATAAATACAATAATACTTTTTTGTGTGTTGCCATCGCTTGCGTAATAATTACTACCAAAACCTAAATAAATACATAACTAATTGCTTTATTCTATAAATATTAATGTTATTTATTGATAGTAGTTGAAATTCGTCAATGCATTGTAATAATATTATAATTATGCTGTGGTACATAAGGCGGGAAATAAAAAAATGTGCATCAAATTATTTCGTTTATTTTTATTTATTTAAGTACCTATTATGCTTGGAGGACCTAGCTCTCTCTCTGTATATAATCAAAGCTAGTATGTGTCAATTGTGTGTTATTATGTATCAAGAATGCATTTAGAAAAAGTGTGTACCATAGTTTTTCTATCATAATCTTCGAGCATATAACCATTGGAGCTTACAAGCTAAGGCATACCCTCTGACAAACCTTTTGATGTGAAACCACATATATTTTGATTGATATACTGCTCGTAGATCTCTACTGACAGAAACAAATCACCAGAAGCGACAAGATAACGTCTCATCCGACCCATGCGCCACAGAAGCGCTTAGTTAAGAATAGCACTCGCGGCAGGGCCGTAACCAGGGGGCGGGCAATTCCCTACCTTAAAATGATCAAAGTACCTACTGTGAAGCGCCCGAACTGTAATAACAGCTGCCCTATCTTAAATTCAGGTCTAGCTATGGCCCTGACTCGCGGTCACCCATCCCAAGACTGACCGTATTATCTGTTTCTTAACTTTGGTGTTAATTTGAATATTAGTTGGCCGGATTATCGTCCGTTGCTTAACTTCGTTGGGCAGCTTACGTAAACGTACCCTGGCAACAAAAGAGTAGAAGAAACGCTACTATCGCAAATTGTTCTACATACTAGCAACCCTGAGGTAAGTCTGAGGATGAAAAAATCTACTATGGAGGAAGATTGGATGAAATTCTCACAATAATGTGTTTTCCGTAGTATAGACAGGAAAGAAAAAAGTTTCCGTTTCAATACTTTGTATGCCGAGCTATATTTCAGCCAGTATCATTCAAGGTTGAATGAAACACTTTAAGAGGTTACAATAAAAAAGCAGTATACAGCGCTTATCAGCCCAAAAGAAAAACTAAAAAATCAACAGGCAAGCTGTCAGTTTTATAAGTATGTATTTACGAAAAAATATATATAAAAGTATTCAATCAGCTATCTAGTTTCCATAATACAAGCTTTGCTTAGTATGGGGCTAGATGGCGCTGTGTGTAATAAATGTCCCACCAATATATATTTTATTTATTAATTTTATTATAAATTTACGATGGTGGCTCCTGCACTCATCTGAAATGATTAGTTAGTCGGGCTATAGGTATGAAACCGACACCCTTGCAACACGGTCCGGTTTCCGGTCCGGAAGCGGCCGGATGTGGTCAGTTACCCGCACGGGCCGGTGTTTAATGTTTATACACCCTCATAATAGGCGAACTTTGGGTGATAGCCATCGGTGATGATAGGTTTGGGTAAGTACTGTTTGTTTTAAATAATGTACGTTTAAGAGTAGACAAGTTGGTCACTTCTCCATAAAAACGCGGTGGTATTACTACTCTACTATGTAATTTTGTAGGTCCAAGACTAAGTATTATATCGATTAGTCTCTTCATTATCTAGGATTGTAAATTATTACGAAAGTAAAAAGTTAATAAACATGAAAGTTATGAGCCAGGAAACATCTTGTATTTTAGCTCAATTTTAACGCCACATTGGACGTAAATAAGTAACATAAGGAATACGAAAACTCTAAAATAATTTATCAAGCGGCATAGTTTAGTCCATAAACATTTCAAATAACTTAAGTTGGAATAAATTAATTTATTCAACCACATTACTGCAGCCAAAGGTCGACAAAAAATAATTTGCGCGCTCATTTATCTTTCTTTCTCCCTTTCCCACAGTTTGTTTGATGAAGACAGCATGCTTTTTAGCCGCGCCCACCGATGAGTTCGAGCTGTCAACTTGTCGATCCTTAGCTCATGGCGGGAAATTCCAAATTTAAACAGCGACGGTGATAATGGAATGGACGGGCCCAGCGCTTGCAAATCGATAAAAATTTATAAGGCAACACAATCAAGCATACCTAGCTAAAAGTATGCATATTACATTTTCCGGAAAATAGAGATAGCGAATCTAATTACTTCATGACAAAAAGAGAACACATGTACATGTATTAGAAGTTTGTATTGTCGTATCGTACGGCTCGCATGTCGCAAAGGCAGAGTATGACTGAAGCAAGCGGAGAGCCGGCGCTCAACATATACAGCCTTACCTAAAATAATCTCGATTCTCTTAGTCACTGCTTAAACTTCTCTGTCCTTTTCTAGCACGTGCAACTTCACGTCAGAGAGAAGACGGCAGAGCATCTTTAAGCAGTAACTAACGGTTGAAAAGTTTTTTTAAGTAAGGCCGTTAGTCTTCAAAATCCGTACGCTGTCTATTCATCTTATTATTCTCGCTGATTTTAAACAGTATTTAAGTCCTTGTGGTTAGGCTGGGTAATAATGAGGTTCCACAGGCAAAGCTTTTCACAGGTGGCGCTAGCGGCGCGGCGGTCCAGATGTGGTAAAATCAAGTTTTCTTGTTAAACGTTGCTTATATCTACGAGTGTTAGTTAGTTAGTAGTTATTAGTTATTCTTGATGAGGGCGTTGTCCATAATCTAGTCCAAGGAACAATACTGGGTACTGTGCCTTGTTTTAAGAATCTATGCAGCTGCCGACTGCCTGAAAATTGATAAGTAGGTTAGATATTAGTTGATTACATTTTATGTTGGACAGAGCTTTCATTATTATATAAAAAAACAACAAAATGTATGAGATTGACAGTTGACTATGGCCGCATCGACGATGCGCCACCTAGCGGAAAAAAACGCAGTGTGGATCCCCATTGTTAAAGAATATGACATTTTGGTCTAGTTCATACAATGAGGTAGGTTACGGGAAATAAATTTGTACCACTAGGCCACCTGCGTGTTGCAATAATAGATTACTCACCTAGGGAGAGTAAGTAAAGAATGTCTCAGATCTTATGTATTATCTCATGTGTCTGGGTGTAGTTATGTATTATAAGTATGTATTTAAGAAAAAAAAATGTATATAAGTATTCTATTAGCTATCTGGTTTCCATAATACAAGCTTTGCTTAGTATGGGGCTAGATGGCGCTGTGTGTAATAAATGTCCGCCCAATTTTTTTTTTATTTTTTTTTTATCTCCCTAGGTGAAGCCGAGTGTGAGAAATAGGTATGTGACAAAGATGTTGTGTACGATAGAGCACGCTTGCCTAGAAGCAGTCCTTCCAGACTCACTGTAATTACAGTAGAGTTACTGTAATTTTGAACTTTTTACTGTTTACTGTAGTGAAAAAATACAGTGGGATCTTTTATAATAAATTTCATAGCAATCAAAATCAACGCGTAAAACAAAACGTAGCAAAACGAACTAACATTACCATCAGCGAGAAAACGTCCACTGCAGTACTGCCTTAATAGGGAGGTGTTGCTATAATACCCACTCTTGGCAGGCGGCTTGAGGATCGCAGAATGTTCACCACCATTAACCAAGAGGACGCTGCTGCCCGTCCTCCGGTGGGGCTGGTTACAGGTTTAGGACATACCATACGAGTTTTTGGATCTTTGTTATTTAATTACGCCATTATCTATTACGTCATTTATTATGACATTAGGTACAGGGGGTACCTTATACCTTGGAATGACACTGGCAACTATTTAGAGTAGTGGTCTATTGCAGAGTCCGCATGAGGAAGTACCTCACCTTTGCCAGTTATTCAACCGCCAAGCAGTAGCAAGCATTACTGTGTTCCGGTTCGAAGGGCAATGTTACCAGAGAAATTACTGGGTATGAAGAGATTTAACATCTAATATATCAGGGTGACGAGCGCAGTGCAGTGCGGCGCAGGATTGTGTTCGCAAGTTCACAATTCTGGTACTGCTCGTCTCGTCACTTAATTGTATGAAAAAAAACAAGGAATCGAGGGTGATACCTCAGGGCACTGTATCTTTATAAAAAGCACAGACATTCGTATCTGTGAAGTATGATAATAAAAAATGATGATGATGATGATGATAATTTAATAGGCACTTATTGCAAAAGCCATGTGTTTCTACGTTACACGTGGCCATCCATCACGAATAGTAAAATGACTTCCAACTATACGGCCCATTAAGTCATTTAATTGTAACCTAGAGTCATTAACCACGTCATTAAATGCTTTGTCGCGGTTCAAACTGAAATATATACGTGCACTTACAAATGGGTCCTTAATTAAAAGGGAACTTAACGACTTTTTGATGCGACTATTGGATAGATAAGGGTATTCAAAGGTGATGATCGAATGATACCATAACAGTTTTTTTTCTTAGTAATTGGCATCGCACGTTGTGCATTCTGCCAGTGTCAAGTTTTATACATTTTCAAGTTTTTATATTAAAATCAAGTCAAATATGGCATGAAATCACAGTTATTCACACGAACTTAGTCATAGTCGAGTCCAATCATGCTCTAGTAAAGTCACGGCAACTTTACTACAAGCTTCTTCGGAGTTTTGGAAACAACACCAAAAGACACGTTTCACCACATTATATCACTTGCCCACACTCATGCACATCAGTCGGCACCTAATGAATAAAACGCCACTACTTTTATGCATTAACACCCAAAAAAAACACAAGTTTTGAAAAATAATACAATGCCGCGACATTATTTTTTCGCGTTCCCGCCAAAACTCTCTCAACCTTCATGTTGTTGTTGTTTTTAATAGTTCCTGGCCATGGATACTAGTCCTTCAGCCGAATACATTTTTCTTCATCGATCCTTTTTTCTCCAGTTAAATGAGTCGTAGTCACAGTCCAAGTCACACATAGTAAGTCACAGTCAAGTCCAATCATACCCTAATAAAGTCGTGGCAACTTCACTACAAGCTTCTTCGGAGTTTTGGAAACAACACGAAAAGACACGTTTCACTACATTTTATCACTTGCCCACTTGTTAAGTAAGTTCTATGTTCGGCTGCCAGCAGCCGCAACTGAGAATTTCCTCTTCAATTTACCCTGTTATTGCCTTTCGAGGGTAAGCCTATCCTATGTCCATCGTGGACTATTAAAAGGCCGATAAAAAAGTGCAAGTACGACATTATAACGTTCGTATATAACCCCCTCTTTCCACCTTCCCATTCCTCTTTTACACATAGCTGTCATAAAAAGTTTCCCATTCAAAAATCGAATTCAACATAAGCATCTGCCGTTAATTTGAATAATGGTGTTTCCAAACAAACATTCCGTCATTACGCCCTGACCAATGTTTTTAAAATAAAAAGTGACGTTTCACGTAAATCGACTGTTATCTTGTTATTAATTGAAAATGATACCGAGAAGGCTTAATTTGAATTGAATGGGCGACGGTTTTTAGCAGAACTTTAATTTAAATACGCTTCGTTACACGTAGTAGTAGGTGTGGTATGCTTGATGCAGTTTGTGTTAAAGTCAATGTTTTGACATGAGTTAAAAAAAAGTCATAATGAGTGTCGGCCTAGTTATTCAAGGTTTGGAAAATTTGTACCACTAGGCTACGTACCTATGGGAAAATTCCTAAGTCTTTAGCCTACGAGAAAATTATAAAAGTATAAACTAAAAAAGTTATACTTATGGTTAATTTCTAAGATTCTTTGTTCTGCTAAACCCAATAATTGTAATTAATAATTGTTTCTGCGGCAGTTCTACTGAGCCGATACGTTTGTCGGTCTGCTAGTTTATATTATCTTTGAAAATGTCACAGCATCTTTCACTAGGTTTTGGTTTTGTTATCGAAAGCATTACGATTATTATTAATACGTTTATACAATATTTTGCAATAATGCAACTATCTAAGACCTCTAAGATTACACCATTTTATTTACCAGAGTGTAAGATGTAATTAGATTTTCTCGTCTTGATTAAGCTTTGTTTCGCCCGTCTCGTCACTCCATCGCGTAAAATTTTTACTAAATAAAACCTCATTCATTTGCAAATTGAAATCAATCAAAGAAACAGCTGCATTCCAAAAAAAACATAAAAAGCTAAACGTCACCCTCGCGCGTTCCAAATTCAATTTCGATAATTAAGTGACAGTTGATAACAAACCTCCCGAGTGGCTCTGGCTATTATTTATACTGTGGTAGCGGTAATCGGAGCGTGGCAACACTCAGCCGCACGCGCGATCGAATGATAACAACATTCCATTTTTAATTAAATTGAGATTCCATACGCTCGTTCAACAATTACTACGATCTCTCTAGATTAGCGAAGCGACGGCTATGATAGAGATTCTTAAAGACGAATGCTCATCATAGGTTTAATCTTACTTGACTACGCAAAAAAGGGGATTATAATTAATTTTAGTAGTCTATGTACTCATATGATATGTACTTTTAAAAGTAAATTAATCTGTTCCCACTCTTAAACTGCCTACTTATTACATTTTGAAATTAATGGGGTGCCTATCGACATGCGATCGATTACCCCTCCACAGGTCATTAAGCGCTATAGATAGGTATGATTATGATGTCATAGTAATTATATGACGACTATTATAAATGCATTTAGCAGGTTGAAATAAAGATAATGATGATTTTGGATTAGTAGGTACAAGGAGGTTTGGCTACGAACTCGGTAAATGTCTTATAAAAATACGCATTTCAAAAAATGTTAGGCGAAATAATTATGTCGTCTAATGAATGAGCACATTATTGTAAATATTGTTCATCAAAAATGCAGTGTGGTGTGGTTTGAGCCACAACAAAAAAAAATAACGAAAGCGGACTACGTCCGGTTTAGATTCAAGTTATAATTTTCTTATTTTTTGGCATTGCACTTTGTGCATACTGCCAGTGTCAAGTTTTTATGGTATATAGTAAAATAAGTTAGAAAACACAGCCAGTCACATAAAAATAGTCATAGTCCTAGGTTTGGGTTTAGTTTCAACCAATTTTTTTTTACGTTAAGGTTTTATATTGAAATGTTTAGTCTACAAAGGCCTTATTTCCACACTTTCTAGATTATCTCTTTCTAGCTAGTGGTTTAGAGCTAGAGTGACCGATATAATATCGGGCGCGCCAAAATAGGACCGCACATAGCGTGTTAATTCTCTCTATCTGACAGTAATTGCTGGATTGTTGTGGTAAACCAATGTAATCTCTATGACTGCACGATAAAATTGAAATTGCTTTAATGGCAGCACGGTTCCGTGCAGGCACATCGTTGGCGGCAAAATGACTGTTCTGTAAGTTTTTTACGAGGAATAATCGAATTAATATGGCATCGCTTAATTGAATTGGTTTACCCGTAAGTGTGGGCTTAGTCGCGGTTGTTAGTTAGTTATTATTACTGCGGAATAACGTCGCATCGTGAGATTGGTGGATTTAGTTTTTTTTACTGGCATCTCCATTTGAAGTGTTGGGTTATTTTGTAGTAAATAATAATAATAATAATAATAGTACCTTGACTTGGCCTTCGAGATAACCGCCATATCGCATGTTGACTCGACGATCATTGTCCCGATAGTCGTTTCGGCAAACGGTCTCATAGCGAAGAGCCTTGACCAATACCTCAAGAGGCTCTCGCTAGATGGTTGGGTCAAGGGTCAGATACAAAAGGCAGTTGACACGGCACGCATTGTCAGCAGGTTCCTCACTCTGCAGCCCTAATTTAATTATATTTTTTTATATTATATTTTTATATTATATTATTTTATTAATTTCATTATGTCTGAAATCCATAAAGTGTTAGTAACTAACCAAACCTATGACATTATGTTAGTATAGTTTTCCAGTAGGTATATTTTTTACTTTATAGGCTTGCGTTTGACTGCCATCTCGTCTGATGTTAAACGAAGATATAAATTATAATTATTATTTTTCAGCAAACACACTTCACTTCACACAATTATTGTACATAATAGCTCAGTTGGTAGCATGTCTGCCTTCAGAGCTGTAGGGCGTGGGTTCGATCCCCACCCAGGACAAAAATGTATGTGACGTACATAGATTTTTGTTCTGTGTCTGTGTGTAGTATGTATGATAAGTATGAATTTACGATTTAAAAAAATAATATGTAAGTAGTCTATCAGCTAGATGGCGCTGTGTGTAAAATGTCTCCCAATATTTAAATATTTAATTATTTAATTGCACAGGTTTGCTCAATTTATCAGATTAAGCTTGATTAAAAGTTCATCGCTATGATGAGTACAACAGCCCCTTTCGGCTTAGTATACCCCAAGTTTCTAACCCTTTATCTACCTTCATGTGTACGCCTAAGTGATAGGCGTAGTCCTTAAGCAGTTAATAGGTTAGTTCCACATACAATGCAATGAATGTAAGTTTAACGACCATATATCGTGCTGAACGATGAACCAATAATAGCTCTTTATTTCATAGTACTTACTTAACCAGATAACGAAATGAAAATTTAATTTTTGAATAGTATAGCTTAAATAATATTTAAAAAAACCGACTTCAATTTTGATTACCTGGGTAATATCTTCATTCCAGTTATTTTGATTTAAAAACTAAACTACTGAGCCAATTTCGATAAAATGTATATGGGACTACTTCTGAAGTAGGTATGACCTACCATTCAAAAAAAATCATCAAATCCTTTTTTTTTTAAATCGGTTGCAAATAGAGCGTCAATATCGCAAATAGTTCTAAATAAACAACCTTCCAATTAAAGACATGGTTTTTTTTTTAACAGGCATAAGCCTTTATTAACTACAACAAACTACAATGACTACTTAGCCTACTACACAACAAAAAACAAAAGGATTGTATCCAGACCGATGAAAGTCTAGAGACAATCCAAATGCTCAAACCCACTACCAGTCGGCAGCGTACCCAGCATGCTGGCGGCATTGCCACGCTGGATGGCAATGCTTATGCGTTGAGCCAAATAAACGCCAGCATTTTGATCACGCGTCGCGTCGACCAGGCGCTCGGATATGTTTTTGAAAAGATGATGAGCTCCCGGTCCCCACGGACCCAATGTCTCAACACCAAACGGCTCAAATATGTAACCTCTGCCGAGGTTAGCATATTTGCGCCGCTTGTGCCGCTCCGCCGAATTTGCCGCCGCACCAGCCCTACTCTGTGTCTCAGGAAGATGTGACGGTGCCAAAGTATCAACGCAAGTTGCGTCCCATACAAGGGGCCGTCCCATCTTCCAAGGCACAAGTGTCATACCGTCAGGTCTTTTGCCATCGTCACGCGCAAGGCCGCTCGGTTCGAGCACAGCTGCAACATTGGCGGTGGATAAAGCCTTCATGACATCATTCAGGCTAGCGTGGCGGCCGATCCGACCAGCGCTTCTTGAGCAAGAGAGACCATGGTGACCGAGCTGATCGACAACAGTACCACACTGGCAGCGATGGGCCTCACAGCACCTTGCACCCAAGCGCAAGCTGACAGCTAGACGAAATGCAGTTGGGTCCAAAAGGCTACCAGTGTTAAAGGAGGGAATAGCCTGCAACCAAAGACCTGATTCCCATACAGAGACAGCAAGGATACGAGCGCGATCTGCGACGCTAGTACACGTATCTAGAAGAGATTTCCGTGCTAGTTCACAGATCGGCCCATCCCATAGTCTCTGCGAAGACAAAGTCCTCGGAAAATCAGTATTTGGGCAAGCCTCCCAAACATTCTTGGCCTCATTCAAATGAGCTACTACTACACCGGAATGGCCTAAAGAGGGAAGAAGGATTTTTTCAATTAATTTATGTGTACTATGAACTGAGGACAAGAAAGCTGGTAGAGCTACACTTGAAATTTTGCGGATCCCTAAGCCTCCTAACCTTACTGGTAGTGAGGCTTGTGACCATGTCCTGTCATTCATGTCAACATTCAAAACCGATATTAGTGTTTCCTTTACGACATTGTCTAAGCTCGAAAGGAGCTCACCGTGTTTCCACAGTGGACTACATCGTAAAGTGTATATAAATTTTGGCACAAACAGACAATATTTGATAATGGTAAACGCCATGTGGGCGTTAATATTGAGTAACCTCCTGGAGGCACTCATAAAATTTTGAATTTTTTCTTCTACGAAAGGTGAAAAAGACTCATCTAAAATCGGTGAACCCAGTAGGCGAAGAGAACATCTATCCACAGATTTGATGTTTGGAGCCAAATCATTAAATTTTGCAATAACCAAATCTTTGTTCGGACATGAATCGCAAACATAGAGTTCGCATTTTGAAAAATTTAGTTCTAAGCCAATAAGACGAAATTCGTATATGAGAATTTGCAAATCATTTAGGACAGTGCTCACATCACCTCCTAAGGTTCCGTCATCCAAATACCAAACATTAAGTTTGGATTGGAGACGTTGAATAATTGGATGAATGGCCAGGCTGAAAATGGCGGGACCGAATGGATCACCCTGTTGGCAGCCTACTGAAGATAACAAAACATTATTTTGGTATGTTAATTTTGTGGGAATGCCGTAGCATTGCCAAAGAAAGTTGAAAACGTCTGGAATTTTGTCTTTGATTTGTGTCAACAGGGCGCCTCTATCGACCGAATTAAAAGCATTTTTGACATCCACCTTTAGTAGCACCTCTCCACAATTTGGAGCAATAAGATAAGACATGGTAGCTTAATGGAAAACTACACTCGGCATCGTGAGGTCGTGGGTTCAAATCCCGGACCTGGGAGCGCTTCGTTGTTTATGCACGGATTTTCGTATCACTGGTTTTTCGGTGAAGGAAAACATCGTGAGGAAACCTGCATTAAGTGCGAAGAAGAAATTCAATGAAGTATGTGAATCCACCAACCCGCAACTGGGCCACCAAGCTGGCTGGATGTGATCTAAGCGCTTCGACGGTATGCCTAAAGGCTGATTAGGCTTATGTTTATGCTAATACGCAAGCCCCTACAAGTATAGGCGGAATAGCCAGCCAGATTTCAGAATTAACCTTATAATAGCCTAGATGACTGGTTTTTTATATTGTCCTATTAAATCTAATTTTATTTATGTGGCCCATAAATATAGCTGATTAATGAAATGAAAATGAAAATCTGATCAGAAATAAGCAACTTATAACCATTTTAATATCATGCTAGACAGAGAGGCGAAACAGCAAATCGTGACGTCACTTCTCTGTACGCCATATAAATTGTATTCTGACAAGTAAGGCGCGACGTCATTTTTTGTTTTGTGGGAAAGGGACAGAGTTGGCTCTACCAAAAACTTTAAACGCTTATATATCAGAACATTAATAACCGATAGAAACCGCTTTAACGCTCATATATCATAATATAATTTTTTCAATAACGTTACTATATTTAATTATGAAATCTGACGTGGTTTTGACAGATTTTAGTTTTATTTATACGGGAATACTCACGGCAAAAGTGCTGGCACGCGAAAAGTTTTATGTGCCTCGTAAAGTTAGGGAGGCCATAGAGAATAGCAAGCGCCCTAACTTCAATAGAGACGGGGGATGGAATCTGCCACCGACTTGGACACCCTGTCTTCATGGGGCCCGCGAGAGTGGACGCGTATCTGAAGGCGACGTGGTGAGCTCCGCGTGCTGGAATATTCCCGACACCGCACGAGACGATTCGAGTGATGAAGAGCTCCAGAGAGCGCCGGCGCAGCACGACACTCTACCCGCCCCCACCCCCTCGCCCGCAGAGCAACCGCTGTCATCACGCGCGCGACGCGCAGCGGCCCGCAGTGCTGAGCAGGACGCAGCTGCACGCGCGTCGGGCTCTGTTTTCACTCTTTGAAAAAGGTCACCGGATGTGATCGAAACTATAGTCGGAGTATCCGATTTAATTAAACGTGAGTATTCCCGTATAAATAAAACAAAAATACTATATTTACTTACTTATGCAGTCTAAAGATAAAAGCCTAACGGTTACTATTGTATTGCAAACAACCGAGACCAACCAATTAACGTATCATCCGTATCACTGTTGTAAATGCCACTTGCAGTCACCAATGCGATGACTAACTATCCCCATTCCCGACTCATCATATCCAATCACTAACTAAAAAATAAACTGATGACATCACTATTCAAGATCAAAATGTCCTAACTGTCAACTGCTTTCAATATGGCCGTCAATTTGACGATAATTTCTATCCATTTTATAATACAAACATAGTTCGTAAAGTCCGTTATTACGGTACTATCGGGGTATCTGTAAGTTAGATCGCTAATTTGTGATCAAGAGCGATAATGGTATTTTGGGGGCGTTTGATGCGCAAGGGCAGACACAATATAAGATATAGACAGTATGGACGTTTTGGAGGGCTTTGTGCCCGAAAAGTGTCCTTCCGTACCATGTAGTCTACACCTATAATTGTAATGACGTTTAGCTAGTAACTGCCCTGTCTTCGTTGGTGTGCAATGACCTACATCATGTTGGTGTTAATAAATAAATAAAGTGTACAACGGCGTAGAATATTAAATTGTAAGCTTAATTAATATACTCTACGACGCCGATTACAATTGATCTACGCCCATGCGATCTATAATGATCTATACATTCTGAAGCGTAATAGTTAACCGATTTTTTTCACCGATTGTACAGATACCCAGACAAAAGACGTCACCACGAGAGTATATATTTCAAATAAAAAAAATCACACAATTGACGGAGAAATCGGAGTACATACAAAAAAAACATGCATGCAGTCGAACATTGACCTGCATACTTTTTTGAAGTCGGTTAAAAAATTCGCTCGCATGCACCCATATATCTTCTTTATTTATTTATTTAGTTACTTGTTTATACCCATTTTGTCCCCTTTAGATCAACCCTGGCAAAAATGTATGATGAATGGTTAAACTTTGTGGTATTATTTGTGGTATACAAAATCTTTAGTTGCACTTGGCCGGTTTTTCTTTTTCATTCGGGGTACGGGAAGCTGATTGCTTATCCTTTAAGTTTTTAACGGTATTCAGGTCACAAGTGCGGTCGACCAAAAACTGAGTTACTGTAATATGCATGTATTGCGTAACTCACGATGCTTACAAGCTCACTGTTTTGGGCGAATTTTAATTAACAGTCAGATAGGTAGTCATGGGCTGAATTAAAAATGTTATTTTTGGTAATTTATGGATAATCATCACGACATGGTTACCGAGTTTGGGGTGGCATTGGACAGACGGCGGGCTTTTATAAAAAGGTTAAATACCTACCTACCTATACATTATTATAAAAACACGAAAAAATATTTACACTATTTGAAAAATCTTCTGAATTCAGGCAACTGAGTACACTTTTTATAGGAAATATTTTTTTCATAAATAATGAGGACTGCATTAGTTGTGTGTGCAAATAAAGATAGGTATCCAAAACTATTTAGTATAATTATTGATATTACATTATTAAAACAATAGATACTATTAATAACATTAAAATTAACACAGTACCTAGTAGTACGCACGGAACTGAGACCTAGCGACCCCCATATCTTCCAAGTCTCTTAAAGCGAAGGTCTTTGAGTCAAAGGGCACAATTAGGCGTTTGTATGTATGTTTGTATTTATATTTGTTCGACGATAACTTCCGAACCGTTAATCCGATCTATAAGAAACTTTATAAGCAAGTAGTTCGCGCAATCACAATTATCAAGCTTAAATATGAGCTAAATTGGACAAGTGGCTTGGAGATCGCTGGGTCTCAGTTCGCTCCGAACTACTAGTATAATCTAGAGCGAACTCCACGCAACAAACTATCAGCGTAACATAAAACAATTAATATTCCACCACAATTTAATTTGTTCGTTGTTTTGGTATACATTCGTACACATTGTATACATTTGCATACATTATTGTAGACAGATATACGTGTAATTAGGCTATAAATTAACTAACTTATAAACGATGCGTGTCGCTGTGACGCGGACGCTTTTTAAAGGCTATACGGTAAAAAGTAAAGCGACATTTTCGAAATGTATACAGGGTTAGTTCTAATCAGTTAGAATCCTTATATTCTACTACCTTCAACTGTTCGAGACCCTTCTCTGTAAAATAACGGACGAGGGCTTGGACTGCGTCATAATGGGTGATATTAATATCGATCTGCTAGATAGCTCTCGCGCACAAAAGCAGTTGGTAGATGTGCTGGAAAGTTTTAATTTTACGCAATTAGTAAACCATCCAACGCGCGTGGATGCGGGTGGTCGTAAGTCACTGCTAGACCACGCGTACACAAACATGAATGCGAAACGCGTGACTGCCATCGTTGGCGTCGACACGCACCCGCTCAGTGACCATGGCGCCCAGCGCCTCACTCTCGCAAGAAGCGTTACTTCTGCACCTGCGCCCGCGCACTATCTAGGCCGCACCTTCTCTGCGGCCAACGAGTATAACTTTATTGTTGCCCTGGATTCAATTGACTGGGACAATATCATTGAAAAATCGGAAAGTTGTTGTCACGCGTTGGCCGAGAGTATAGTCAATATTTTATCAAATAAATTAAAAACCTGTTTTCCGCAAAAAAAAAAGGTTACTCATAATAAACACTGGGTTGACGCGGAAATTCACAATTTTAAGCACTTACTGCATGAGACTATACAATTAAAGAAATCATTTCCCACCAATGATTTACTCCGTATTAAGTGCGATGAACTCACAATTAAATATCACGCCTTATTGAAAGAAAAACGAGTCAGTCATTACTCTAGTATAGTCAGGGATAATCCACGACGCATGTGGAGTGTAATAAATTCAGAGTTGGGTCGTGGCACTCGCGAGAGAGTCGATTTCACTGACCTGGTGCGGGACGCGGACGGTCAAGCGTTTGGCACGAAGAAGGATCTGGTGGACGCGCTTAACTCGGGGTTCGTGACGGCGGCGAGTAGGTGTGGAGCACCCGCAGCTAACAGCGCAAGCGCTTTAGCTGCACTTGGGGACGAGGCATCCGCGAGCAACGTGTCTCTAAGGCTAGAACCGTTCTCCCCAGTTGAAGTGGTTACTATAGCGACAAAACGTATCGCTCCTAAAAAGAGTACCGATCTCTATGGTCTATCCGCGAGCATATTAAGAACCGGTATAGAACCAGTAGCTCCCGTTCTTAGTCACTTGTTTAACTCATGCCTGCGGGAAGGAATATACCCTACAGCACTCAAGAAAGTTAAAATATGCCCCTTGTACAAAGGGAAGGGTAAAAAATCAGAGATGAAGTCCTATCGGCCCATATCCCTCGTCCCTGCCGTCAGTAAAGTGTTTGAGGTCGGACTCAACAGGAGACTTCTTAATTTTATCGTGGATCGTGGCGTTTTGTCGGAACGCCAATACGCGTATCGGGCCGGCCGCGGGACCACAGACTTGGTGCGTGAGGTGGTGTGGCGAGTGTTGAGCGCTCGCGAGGCGGGATTGCAGGTTGCCGTTCTTTGTTGCGACCTATCGAGCGCGTTTGATACTGCCGATCACGATCTCGTTGCAAATAAGCTACGGTTTTACGGGATCCGCGGTCCGGCTCTGTCCGTGATGTCGTCCTTCATGTCTAAGCGAACGCAGGTCGTGGTGGGTGACAGAGGCCACGTAGTATCGTCTGAGATGGAGAACGGGATGGGCGTCCCACAGGGCTCCTGCTTATCTAACACCTCGTTCAGTCTCCTCCTCAACGACCTACCAGGTGCCATCAATGGCGCCGAGATTTACATGTACGCCGATGACGTCGCTGCGGTGATCACCGCGTCGACGCACAGTCAGCTGGAGTCGAAACTGAACAAGGTAGCAAACGAGCTCGAAAGCTGGTTCCGTTCTAACGGATTAGCTCTTAATAAGGACAAGACCTGCTTCCTTGCATTCAACCTCAATGGCCACTCGACAAAGACTTATTCGGTAGCAGTCGGCAATACCGCGCTCCAACAGGTACATAGTACGAAACTTCTGGGTTTCCACATCGACGGTGCGTTGACGTGGGAGACGCACATAGACGAGCTTTGCGGGAAACTGAGCCGCTCGTGCTTCGCGCTCCGGCGGCTTGCGAGCACCGCCACCCGCAGCGTGGTGCGCTCCTGCTACTTCGCGACCGTCCACAGTAACATCACGTACGGGTTGGAACTGTGGGGCCGCGCTGCCGATCGGAATAGAGTCTTTGTCATGCAGAAACGAGCCATACGTGGTATATGTGGTGTCCAGAACGATGTCTCATGCGTAGAGCTATTTAGGGAACTTCAGATACTGCCCTTGCCATGTGAGTTTATTTACCAGATAGCCCTATTCACCCATGTTAACCTAGAAACGTTCCAACGTAGGGGCGTTCACAGCACGTTAGCTTTACGAAGCAATAAAAAGAAAGACCAACTGATAACCCCGACGCACCGTCTCGTCAAGTCGGAGAGGTCAGTGTATATTTTGGGGCCCGCGATCTACAACCGTATACCAGCTTCCATTCGGGATGCTCCTTCCACCGGGTGCTTCAAAACCAAGCTCAGAGCGTGGTTGCAAGAGAATTTGTTTTATGACATTGAAGCTTATTTTAAAATAAGAGATTATTAACATATTTTTTATAATTATTATTTCATTTTATTGTGACATACTTAATGAAATTTGACGTGTAACTTTGGTGTTATCAATAAACGATTTGTATTTGTATTTGTATTCTGTACATCAAAACAAACAACTTTTACTATGGGGCCAACATTGAAATCGCAAAAAAAACAGATGTTCCATACATTTTGCCCAAAGTCGAACAAATTTTTGTATGGAACAGCAGATAATTTTTTCGAGATAATTTCAAAGTTGACCCCATAGTAAAAGTTATTTGTTTTGATGTACCTACATAATATGTATGCCCTTTAAAGGATGCTAACTGATTAGAACTAGCCCTGTATATTGTAGTTCAGAGGCATTTAGAGATAGCGAGAAATATAGGGTTGCGTACAAAACAAAAAAAAACTTTAAATTGAATAAATACGGTACCGACACTGAAATCGCGAAAAAAAGGTTCCATATTTTTTTTGAGGAGTGTGAATTAGTATTTTCTAGGGGATAGCTGATTTTGTATAAGATTTCCGGGTTATTCCATCAGCAGTAAAGTTTTCGGAAGTAGAGTAGTAACGCTACACGCATATTCCATGGTTTACGTACCTACTATCAGCAACAATGGTAAAATGGATGGACGGGAAATAAGCGCACGGATTTGAAGACTATATGTTGAGCGCCAGCTCTCCTCTCGCGTCAGTCAGAGTATGACTGACGAGTATCTTTGCGACATGCAAGCCGTACGATACGAGAATACAAACTTCTAAAACATGCACATGTGTTCTCTTTTTGTCATGCAGTAATTAGATTCGCTATCTCTATTTTCTGGCAAATGTAATATGCATACTTTTAGCTAGGTATACTTGATTGTGTTAACTTGTTAATTTTGAACGATTTGCAAGCGCTGGGCCCGTCCATTCAATTATCACTGTCGCTGGGCTAACCCATTTTTTCCCCTGGCAGTTTCTGTACTTAAGCATTATTCCATAATTTCACATCCCTTAAAATATTTTTATGTTATTAAAGTAATTTGCTAATTTTTTTTTTTTTTATTTATTGTCTGTTTTTTTTGTCAATATTATTCGTGTGTTTATTGTCGTTGGATAAATATGTATAGACAGTGACGGTCATTAGGTTAGGTTCAAATATAAGTCGCTACACATTCTAGCGTATAAGCTCTACATCGGGTGTGAGGCTCACTAATGCTTATTTTATGTAAAGCGAGCGGCCGCGCCGAATTAGTCAAATCCAATTACTGGCGACTCCGGCAATATGTCGAGAGTGTGCGCCGGCATTTATTTACTTTTTTTTGACAATTACGTGATCATAGAGTCTTATTAATAATGTGATACTAGCTGAACATAATGGATAGAGTATATAAATATAAATATTATAAATGCGAAAGTTTGTCGGTATACACATATACAGGTGTTCATTTGAACGATGAACATATTCTAGAATAATTATAATAGTACCTACTTATCACCAGAGACCACACATTTACCAGAGATATTACTGGGTATGAAGAGATTTAACATCTAATATATCAGGGTGACGACTGCAGTGCGGTGCGGCGCAGGATTGTGTTCGCAAGTTCACAATTCTAGCACTGCTGCTGTTAGTGGCAGACGTGACGCTTACCACCAGGCGAACGTCTTGCTCGTCTCGTCACTTGAACGTTGGTACTTTTACGTATGTAAAAAAAACCATTATGATCAACTTTTACTATGGAACAGCCTCTAAAACTTACATGTTTTTCTATGTTTGTTACCTCTTTACTCTAAAACGGCTGAACGGATTTGGATGAAACTCGAAAAGCTTATTTCCCGGGAAATACATTAGCTACTTTTTTCATCATCTCACAGGTGAAACCGCGAGGCGCAGTAAGTAATAAACTATACAAGCTATGTCTGTGGTAAAAGCTGTGGAGACTCGAAATTGTGAAGTTGTGTGTAATAATATGATGTTTTCGGATTTTCATACCACTGGGTTCTCGGTAGCATTGTTTTGAATAACCACCTGGGCCCTGTTTTATAAAGCTACAAGTAGTACTTTTAGTAAAAACTGGCAACACCGCAAAAGATATTGAGTACCTACGGCGTTTTCTAAAGCTACAAGACAACCAGTGTACAAACTACAAGTACAAGGACTTGTATATAAGTTAAAGACAAACCATCTACCTGCAACCTCAGATGTTTTTACCTGTAGCTGAGTTGTCCCCCCCGCCATATTTACTAGACGAAATCAAGGTAATAGGCATGATGACTACATTTTTTTTATTACCTCATAAAAAAGCTGATCATCAATAGAGCCTATCAAAGAAAACAAAATTTTAAATAATTCAAAAATAAATAAGTTCTAAGTATTTTAATTTCAAGCTAGACAGAGAGCGCGCTATACTGAGCTATGACGTCAAGCCTCAGGCGCGGCATACAAATGCTATACTAACACGTGCTTTGCGAGAAAGGGATAGAGCATCCCTTCTCTATCCCCACCTAAAACTTTAAACGCTCATATCTCAGAGATTTATGATCCAATACAATTTATTTTTCAATATGTGTAATGTATTTAGTTATATTCATCACTAAGCCTGTTATTTGTCATAAATTAAACATTAGGCCACACGCCTATTGCCGTGATCGCTACCAGTCTTTCACTTCCAAATGTCCGGTAATACGCTGCCGCTAATCGTATGTTTTCTAGCAAAAAGATGGTGATATAATGCCTTTCTGTGTATTTAGACACTGCACAATCTACACAGGCACTGTGAGAGACAAAAAAAAATTCATTTCAATCGTAAGTACTGTATTTTTATTGCAATGGGAAAAAATGAAATTTATTTTATCTAAGACGACTGTTGTCACTTTGAAATGGATGGCCGAGATAGATAGATCGTCTTGTGTGAGAGAGTGAAAGAGAGCCACACCAGCGCGGCGAGGGCGCTCACTCTGGCCAATCAACTAGTGTAGCTTATTACGCCGTAAGAGAAATTAGATATTTGTCTCTTTCTAACAACAGGTGTGGCGTATAAAGTCGGTCATATTCCTTCCTTTTCTTCACAAACTGCATAGAAACATGCGTAAGTATATTTATATAGGCAACTTCTAGTCAGTTTTTAAAGCAGTTTTGTTCGACTATAACTACTCTATTTATTTCAACTCACTTCCTGCAACTGGTAACTTGTTGTACTGGTACAAGAAGCTAGTACCTTGTACTTCTAGCTTTATAAAACAGGGCCCAGGAGACAATATATTTTTAAGTGAAATTAGGAAGCAAGCCATGGTTGATGGAATACTCAATGACGATGTTTTCATATGGATAAAAAGATAAGTACTTCGATCTAAGACGGATTTCAGAACAGTTATCAGAAGTTAGCATCATTAAAAAAAAGTTAAGATAGAAATGCAATTCTATCCTCAAACAACCGATTGTGGACCGATTTCAAACCTTTTACCAAAGGAAACAAAGAGTAAAATAAAATGTCTATTTCTAATAAAGATCAAAGAGATCTTAAGTTAGCATTTAATGCGTTTTGAAACACGAGGTGTTAAGTAGGCGACAAACGGCAGTGAAGCTTAGAATTTAAAAACATTCGATTCCAATTTCAAAATGTGAGGGTACGGCAAAACGAAATGTCCAAAACTATGGTTTCACCCGACTGCGTGTTGCATTTGATCACAATAATAATTTAAACGTAAAAATCTTTACAATGTGTAACAAAAAGGTTCAACAACACTGAAGGCTATGTTCATCATTAAAAACAAATTTTACTATGGGGCCATCTTTGAAATCGCGAAAATTACTTCAGCTGTTCCTTACAAAAAGTTAATTGCCCTTAGACTAAATGTATGGAACAATTGGTTTTTTTTCGCGATTTCTGGGTTGGCCCCATAGTAAAAGTTGTTCATAATGATGAGTACATACATACGACGTACGAGTTCAGTATTGTTGAACCTTTTTACTCGTTGTTACTTGTTACACGTTGTATAAACATTAATTAGTGTGTCAATAAGACATATCTACTGTAGTTATAAATGTACTAATGTTAACAAGTTACTAAAACATAGCAACAGCTTAACTTTTCAGTGGATATCACATTTGATTTTTTGGATAAGCTACCTCTATGCCAAATTTCAGCGTGAAGGAGTAAAAAACATACTCACACACCAACAAACTTTCGCATTTATATTAGTGATTTAGATATCGTACTATTAATAAGAAATTAAGAAATTTATTGGTTATAAAATTATATTATTACTTACTAGAGTTTTAACTTTCATTAAACTGACGTTACGTATTGAATAACTATTAAGTACTGAAACTTCATAATTCAAACAATTATTATTGTTATCCTTAATTTTTGTTCTTAGCTCCATTATTCCCAAGCTCGTATTTAACTTGTAAAATAGACAAAGGCTTTGTTTCAAATACGAGTTCCAATAATATTATAAAAATTCATTATTCTGTTTGGTAGCTCTGTGAAAGATGAACATTTGTTGTAAAGTCGTATAGTTAGTTGAGAACTTTGTTCCTTGTTATGTGATAAGAACTGTCTTGTTTTGAAAAGAAAGAAAGAAAGAAAGATATATAATTTATTTTGTAACATCAGCAAGGTTAGTAGGCAATTATAGTTACATTAACTATAATTTAATTTCAGTCCTGGGGTGATGTCACAAAAATGGCTTCAATTCAGCGTAGTGCTTGTAGTTTTGCAATGCAGTAACCCGCGCAAGAAACTTGTTAAAGATAATAAACTAACCAAACTGAAAAAAGAAGAATCATACAACTTTTTTGTTGAAGTTTTTTTTAAATATTAAAGCATTTGTTTCTTTGATATTTAGGTAAGCCGAAACTTATTTTCAGCCAGCGTGAAAAAGAAAAACCAGAAAAAAGAAATATTTGTAGAATGTTGTTTAAAAGTTTCAGCAAACCCGTTGGGCAAGGCTAGTATTCGGTAATTGGCAGATCGCGTCTATACAATTTTGAATCCTGTTTAATTAATTTGGGCGATAGACAGCACGCTAATTGATTACGTTTATAGGGAAACGTTGAAAACCAACTTATTGACTATTTTATCTGTTTTACAGTTTCATGAAATAATTTCTGTTATAAATATCGAAGTTCTAACTTTGCTATCCTTCTACATTATATTTTTTGAGAAACGCACGAACTGAATGATGACATTCAGTTCGACTATATAGTTGATAAGCTAAAGGCATTCAACCTAGTACATACAACTAGGTTTGTTTACAAATGGTGAAATCGATTTCATTAGCAGTATCTTATGAAATCATTAAACTTATCGTAATTAACAAGTTTACAACGATATCAAATCAGAACCAACCAACCTAAGCGAATAAGTCAGCTGCTCAAAATTTGACAAATTTTTATTTCTGTTTTCACTTTATCATAAAATCGATTTATTCGTACTTACTTATTCCTATACTTAAGAAGGAGTGTCCTGTGACACCTCCGATATTTTGAAATAAGAACGCCGCATTCGCAATTTGAAACTACGAATTACAAGTTTAAAAACTAGGGAGCTTTTTTGTCAAATGGTTTTATTTCAACTTGCTCTTTAGAAAGTCGTTCCTCAAATATTTTAAACCCTATTCCAATCCCTTAAAAGCGATATTATCTAAACTGTTTTATTTCAAATGTATTTTATATTTTGTCGAATTATACAAAGCAGTTTATTTTTCTTTTTGTCCAGTATTATGCGTCGATTTGGGCGTTAAGTTCCTTTTTTGAAAAATGAATAGGTAAATACAGGCGCGTCAAGTTACAAAGCTTTGAAATCATAGATATTTTAGAATGCTTTATTTTTTCGATTTGGCCCTTCATGATCCTAATTTGAACTGAAAATTGAGGGGATAGAGACTATTTTTAAATGTACCAATAAAGGTAATCGTAAACTGTTTAAAAATAGATTAAGGATCTATAGTTGTCTTATTTATGGATAGAATTAAAATAGGTTAGACAGTCAAGTTTTGAAAGTTTTTTTCTGTTTAACTCATTTAGGTACTACCAGCATCCCACGGATTTTCCAATTCACTCGCATTTCCGGGTGAAAACATTGTAGCAATGATAGCTTAGTGGTTAGTTTGAAAAAACACGCCGAAAGGCGTGGGATCAAATCCCAACAATGAGCTTTAGCTACCGGTAGAGTACTTTCTAGTACTACTCGGCTCCCACTCTCAAATTGAAAATCTGCCACTAAGCTGTACAGCTGTACAGATTAAATTGTATTTGCCTCTTTTAGTCCAGTCCAACCAAAGCTTGCCTGGAAGAAATTGCTTAAGGTGATAAGGCCGCCCCTTGTATAATATAGGTACCCTTTGTTCTATATTTCTGGCGTGCAATATAGTTGTATTATATTGTAGTGTCCGGCAGCCTCGGTTAAGAGCCAGTTCCCATATCATCTAGGTATGGTTACACATGTATTTATCTTCAACTACACCTTAACTTAACATTAAGGTCAGGATACAACGAGCTTTAAAAGCGTCCAAGGGAAACTACCGCCGACGAGATGTGTCTTGCAATATTGATTATGAATTTTTAACATTAAGTATATTTAAAACATACTTATATGAAAATCGGCACTAATATTACAAACACACAACAAACATGAGTAATGTTTTTTTGTACCTTTAGAACCTAATATCTGTAAATTGTCCGTCGGTACAAGCTAGTAGACGTACGTTCAAAGTACATACTAACATTATTCTATACCAGACATTTTGTCACTCAAAAAATAAGCAAGTTCTGGCTGGCATTTTGCTCTATTAGAGAAACCGAGCATAGCTCATTCCATAAAGGCCGTCACACACGATGAAGATGCTATGATATCCAGGTAAAATATCGGTCGCCATACAATTTTACGAATACTTTTTGGAAAAAAAAACAACTGACTTCAATTTCGATTACCTGGTCGTCTTTTTAAAAACAACCAAACAACTGAACCGATTTCGATTAAAAAAATATGGGACCACCTCCGAAGTATGACGTACCAAAAAAAACACATAAAATTCAATTAATAACTGGTGGAGTAAACACTTGACATGACATAAACACAAAAAAAAACAGTCGAATAATTGAGAGCCTCCTTTTTTGAAGTCGGTTGAAAAGTTGTCGATGGATTTTTATCTACGTCATTTGTTCTTCTTAAGTTATGTATGAGTATCGATATTGGAATTATATTATTCTAAGATGACATCTTGGAGGCTCTCTCTCATATAATCAAAGGATTATATTAAATAGTAGATTATGCAATAAGGCAATAAAGCAGTGTCTTACGTCGCGGGCGGCATATTGAACCCTGAGCGTAACGACGCGTCTAGAGTTATATAGAGTCAAGCGAGGGGTTCAAGGCTGCCCAAGACGAAGACAGGCTTTATTTCAGAGGAGCATACTATACTTTTCACACCTTCTGCGAGACAATAAATAGCCAGGGCTCCAAATTCATTGACAACCACAGGAAGAAACACCGTCTTTTGTTTCACATTCTTTATTAACTCACCTTTTTTTTCAGTTCTGCTTATGGTGGCCAGTTCGATTTTCGAACAAACCTCTTTACAATGTCATATGAGTATTTTTTACATAGAGTTTTCCACGAGTTTCCACACAAATTTGACGTTCCTAATTCAAATCACTTTATTCCTTAGGGAGATTCATACTAATTTATATCCCTTAAGAGATAATGCTTTACTTTACGTTTAGGTTGCATGATGTGTAATTGGACATCGTTGAGCAGGTGGTGTGAAAAATATTTATAGCATCTTCATCGTGAATGACGCATTTAACTCACTGAACAACATTGACCGATTAAACATGATGACTTTATTTTAATTTAATCTAACAACTAAACATTAGAATATTTCCGTCACGGTCGCTGCATTCGAACCAAATAGACAATTAATTCGGGAAGCGCATTAACGCAAGCAATTAGATACAGAACAGAAATTAATGTGGCAGTGTCATAGAGTGGAATTAGGGCGATAGTTGTCACATTTAATTTTTACGTTTGTCATCCTAACATCTGCTGTCTTAATGTATTTTTTAACCAGACCTCAAAAATGCTTTCTACGTTCTATTGTAGGTTTTTTTTCAATGAATTAAAAATTTTAAGGTTTCAGATTGCCCATATAAATTTTACCAAAACCGGTTCAGTAGTTTGGTTTTTAAATCGAAATACTTAACTGAAAAAAGAAGTCATCCAAGTAAACAAAATTGTGTATTTTGTTTTTTTTTTACTATTAATTGGTGTTTAACTGTTTACGAGGAGTTTTGGCGAAAAATCATGTCGCTGCATTCTATTATTTTCTGAAACGAGTGTTTTTTCGCCAATTATTGATTAAAAATTGTGGTGTTTTCTTCATTGAGTATTGAACGAGTGTGGGCAAGTGATATAATGTGGTGAAACATGTCTTTAAGTGTTGTTTTCAAAACTCCGTAGAAGCTCATAGTAAAGTCGCCACAACTTTACTAGGGCATGACTTTCACTCGAAATTAACAAATTTCGACTAACTGTCATTTAATTACATATTTAACATGATAATACTACATAAACTTGAACATTGATGTATTTGACTCTAGCAGAATGCACAACGTGTGATGCCAATAACAAAGAAAAAAAAACTGTTTACGTTGTAATTTTTTTTACACATCGTGTTGTAATTGTATCAGTCATTTGCCTTTTTTACCGACTTCACAAAAGAAGGTGGTTCTATGTTCGACGGTATGAATGTTTTTTTTAAATGTATGTTCACTGATTTCTCCTTCAATTGTGGACCGATTTTAAAGGTTATTTTTTATTTGAAAGGGTTATAAGGGAATATATAGACAGCTGTTATCTCTTACCATCACGAGATCATCTTGCTCGTCTCATTATCTGTTATCAAAAAAGTTCGAAACAAAGTTTATTTGCATGAACAACAACATTTCATATCGTGTAATGCAAAAATGACAACTTTATATTTTATAATCAATTTAACATTTTTATCAGTTCCTGGTACATCTAACGCATGGTCAAAACATGTTCAGATGTGTTTAATTGTATATTTATTCAAATGTTACTTTATGTTAGGGGTCGCAAAAGGGTGGAATTACACCTTTATTTTTTGGGGTTTAGAGATCCATGGAGATATTAAACGTTTTGAATGCTAAAGTCCGGGATACACGAGGCTAGTTTTTCAAGCCAAGACAGCAAGTTTGTGATAGAAAGCTAGCAAGCAGCTTTGGCTTAGTAGAAATGAAGCTAGTTCTGTTTGCTTACACCACTGAAGAGAGAAATAGAAAGAAAGAAAGAAATTATTTATTTTTGTTACACAAGACACTACAACAAAAAACAATTACACAAGAATACAATATAACAAATGAGTAGGTATGAAAACATAATAATATGTAACAGTTGTCGCTGCAGTGTCCAGTGCGACAAAAAAAGGTTAGAGCTCAGCATGTTGCTGCTGGTTTTCAGCACTAACCTTCTGACGCACGGGACTACTAGAAAACAGAGTGTAAGCAGGGGGGTGTCACTCCGCATTTTAGGTATGTTCGGCCGGCGCTCCGTCCGGGAGGACAATGCAAGGCTGAAGTCAGTGGCCGCCCGCACGCTAGCCTCGTCGCACGTCGCTAAGCATACGTGATAGAAAGAGAGCGGTCTAGGTGAATATAGCGAGCGGTACCAGCGCTGTGCGAGTTGAATTGCTACTTTATTGCCTAGTAGATAGTGTCCTTATTTATTTCAATTCCTTTGCGGAGTTAACGTTCTGGACGCAGTACTATCATTTATTCTGTGGTGTAAGATAATAAGAGAGTAGTAAAATAATAGAACATTGTTATCCTAGGAGTGAAAGTAACTTGTTTAGTCCGCGAGGGCGCTAATAGTTCGATGGACTAAATAAGTTTTTAACCCCGAGGTAAACACTGTGCTTTTCATTACGAATACAAGGAAACTAAAAATAAAAACATGAACTGATACTGGGAAATGCACGAGAAGTGCGGGACCATAATCCTCTGAGGAGAAAAAAAAGGTTGGAACATGGTTCAATACAAATTTATGTGGAAATAGAACTAGTTTTTTTAAAATAATTTGAGTGTCTGTCATTTGTCAACTGTCACTGTCAGTTGAAAGTGATTCTCCCTAGGGCTGAAATGTATTACTTTCAACCCGCTCCTCAGGCAACTTCAGACTTTTTCCGTGTATGAGTAATGAAAAATAATAAACATAGGTACGCGTAAGTATATAGTATTCATAAAATAATTATGTTATAAAATAGGCACAGACTTAAACATTTATGTAGATACATAGGGAACAGACATAGAAAAATGTTAGCAATGAAGCCGAGAAGAACACGTCTTTGAGTATATTTTGTGAATTTAATAAATTGACAACAGAGGTTTTCAATTTATTAACCATGTGTTCAGCCGATGTTGAAGGCTTTGACTTAAACATAGGTACTAAAAATAATTGATGTTTTCAAAATTGTTGCAGTCCATCATCATCAGCCAGAAGAAGTCCACTGCTGGATGAAGGCCTCCTTAAGGGGGCGACCAATGCCAGAAGTAAGAAATAGGTGTATTTTTAAACAAATAGTTTAATGATTAAGAACGTACATATTCAGATTAAAAAAATACTACAGGTATGGAAAAAACCTAAAGAAGCCGAGTAACCGAATAGAACTTTGAAAATTAATCTGGTTTTTCTTAAAAAAAAAAACAAATTACTAACAAAAAAAATAACAGTTTTAATGCAAATGCTCTAAATTATCAGCGACAACACCACATTATTTTTTATGAATTACACAGCCAGACTAATGTTTTAGCAGAGTAACCGTTTCTTTTTTTTATTTCAAGCCTATATTTTGAATAATTAAATAAAATCCCACCTAAATTGCTCAAAGCCATCATCATCATCAATTGTGTCGTGCGATTTTCGACTCTAAACTGATGCAAGACGCGCGGTGAAATCATGTTTTTTTCTAGCATTAGGCGCACTCTTAATAGGGTTGCCATAATCCCCACGCTTGGCAGGCGGCTTGGGGATCGCAGAATGAGTTAACTGAGAGGACGCTGCTGCCCGTCCTCCGGTTCTGGATGCAGTTTTAGGACATAACCAGGTCCAAGGCAGGTCCCAGGTTGCAGTCCATCATTTCCACATAATATTTTGTAGCTAATTGTACATAACAGAATTTAGGTACCTACATGGTCCGAAACGAAAAAAAAACCGTACGGGTCAATTTTCTTTTTCAGCCGACTTCAAAAAAGGAGGTTCTCAATTCGACTATATATTTTTTTGTGTGTTTGCTACATCCTCCTGCCAATTATAAATTGATTTTGATGGTTATTTTTTGTTTGGTAGGTAATACTTCAGAGGTGGTCCCATATACATTTTATCGAAATCGGTTCAGTAGTTTGATTTTTAAATCAAAATTACTAGAAAATATGAAGATTTCATCCAGGTATTCGAAGTTGAAGTCGGTTGTTTTTATTTTAAAAGCGGAGTAATCGAGTAACATGCATACAAAAAAAAACACTCGAATTGAGAACCTCCTTTTTTGAAGTCGGTTGAAAATAAAGGTATGTTTCTTCAAAATATGAACTGAACAGGTAATCCCCATACTCATACTTCACTCTTAGGCTGAGCACACACGTGACGGGCACTCAGCACGGCCGGGCCGCGTGTACACCCGCCGTTAGTAAAACTCCGTCTGTACGCGGGCTAATGACTCATAACTGATATTTACGCGTTGCAGAATGTGGTATGCGCGTTAATGACGATGTGTTGAATGCTACGAGGCGTTTAAAACCTAGAAACATTTTAATTTGTCGAACAAAAACAGTATTTGAAATTTTCTTTGACGAATTAAAAGTTATCATCGTCATTAGCCCGGAGAAGTTCACTGCTGAACAAAGGGCTCCCTCTTCGATCGCCACACTGTATGACAACCCTAGTACCTAGTCACTAGGTGGACCAATGATATTGCCTCCCACTAGGTTCTAGTGGGAGGCCTATCTGCGTGCTGCGCCTTCCGGTACTTAGTCGCCACTGTAGAACCATTCTTCCCTAATGGTTATCAGTTCTTCTTGCAAACCCTGAGAACTGTGACTTCTGTGTGAACTTGTGACATGAGTGTGACTGTGACGTCGGTGACTTCAGTTCATTGGTGAATAAAACTCCAATGCCCGTAGCACAAAACAGATAGGTACAGAAGTCAATCACATGTATGTACTTCACTTTTCATACCTACTCTCGGCGGTCGCGCTAAGGTTGTCAACTTGCTCAACGAGCGCGGCGGCGGCGGCTGCGCGGGCGGCCGGTTTTGTTCATAATGAGAAAAATGAGCGTAGTTTTTTTTATCATTCATACGTAAATACAAACATGCATACATAGACTGCTAAAACCATAACCCTTCCTTTTGGCCTGACCGTTAGTCGGGTAAAAAATTACTTTACAAGATATCGACATACTAAATCATAATTTTTTCGCAGCTATTAATATAATTGGATAAAGTTTTTTTTTGAAGACATAAAATGCGATTGATTTACATCTTCCTCGTTAGATTATTGAACACAAGGCTTTCACAGCTTATAGTCAACTGGTACAACTGGTAGCTTAAAAACGACAATTCACCATTTAATGTTGAATTTCAACAACCGTCCACTAAACAGTTATAATAACTTTTATTTTGTTGCTCCATTTTAGCACAAAAACGTTTACAGACGCGTGTCTCAAGTGGATGGCACTCAGCGCTCGCACTCGTTTGAACTAGTGCGAGACATCGTGTCCGTGAGCGGTATCTATGTGTGCGTTGCTCGAGCGCAATTTATATGTAGATTGCCTTCTGTACCTATCTCGTTTGTGCCCGTAGTACTGCAATGCAATTAACTTCATATTTAACAAAAAAAAACTTTTATTTATTTAGTAGGTAATGTGTAAAAAAAAAGTGAGTTCAGATTTTGTGCCACTGATAATTTTGACTATGATGATAAACCGTCGTCTGACACACTGAAGCCTTGTTACGGTATAATTTGTTTCTGTAAGATTTAAAGATTATGTAGGGACCGATAAGGAAAGGACCTGGGTAATCAGGGTATGTCCTTAAACTGCAACCAGACCCACCGGAGCACGGGCAGCAGCGTCCTCTTGGTTAACGGTGGTGAGCATTCTGCGATCCCCAAGCCGCCTGCCAAGCGTGGGGATTATGGCAACACCTCTCTATAAAGGGGGAGGCCTTCGTCCAGCAGTGGACGTTTTATGGCTGACGACGATAAGGAAAGAAAATCTTGGTACAAAAGTCCAACTTAATCTTAGATGGCTTTTTCTTCCTATATAATAATTATATTATTAAAGTTGAAGACGAATCGTCTTGTCATTAATAGGAGTGTACCGTTACACCGAAACCATACAACGAAAGTAATATTCGGCGAATAAAAAGGCGCCTTTCAGTTATCATTGTAAAACGAATTAAAAAGAGGCTAAAAGTACGCCGTATGGTTTCGGCAAAGGATTGGGCGAATGAAAAAAATGGAATATGATGGAGTGAGTGTGGGCTTATAGGGGTGTGGAAATGTCGATATAATGATATCGATAAAATTACTTGTTAATTTTAAAGCAGACTGAATGGCTGCAAGTCGGTTGCTTGTCAGCGACTATGGCGTGATTTAGACAGTGCTGTGGCATAAGATAACCATGCAAAGATCCTGATACCTTGATTTAAAAAATAAAGAAAGACTATTAACATTCTTGTTACAAGTGTGTTGTGGCTAAAATTCAAAGAATCATCTTAAATTAATTTTCAAAAAAATATATTTATAAATGTGTTCATTAGTGTTACGAATAAGATGAAGGTAGATTTGTTACTATCGGTCCACTAGTTTCGATGCTTTTTAATTTTTCTCGAATTTTAATTCATTTAACCTCTTTTTTCTGTTTATGTAAAATATGAGTGTCTGTTCTCGCCCTATTTCTTAATGGTTTACGGATCTGGTGGTGTTTGAAAGCTTATACTATAGATTGGACTAAAATAACAAATATTGTTAATTATGAAATATTAAGATTTTCTCTAGGTGGCGGGTAAAACTAAACTCTATAATAGAATCACTTCTAATAAAATATAAATACTACAAAACATCGATACAAAACTACATCCCATCACTTGGACCGTACACAGAAAAGAGATTCAAAAGAATTAAAAAATGGTTCGCTCCAAATGGGTAGCAAAAAGTCGATGGAATGAAAAACGAAAGTTACTGCATTACTCGTACGTGGGATTACGTTCTTTTACTGGACACCGACACACCGACAGTGCTTTAGGACATCACTAGTTTGATTAAAGATTTTTGATGACGATTAGCATAGATATTACAGAAGTTATAGTATGTACGTTATTTACATGTCTCTTCTAAGTTTTTTTAAATTCTATTTTTACTTGACTGCCCAAAAAAAGGAGTGTAAAGTTTTCAGGGTTCATGTATGTATCAATGTATGTATGTGTTTCATTATTCCACGATAACTTCTAAATGCCTGAACAGATCTGGATGTATGAGGTATCGTTAAAATTCTTACATCATCCCGATTGAAAATGATATTTCTTTATGTTGAAAAAAAAACAGTTTACGGCGTGGCCAACGTGTTTTTTTTTTTCAAAATTATGGCTTGTTTATTTTATGTTAACAAGAAATGAGACGATTGAGATTTTCTCCTGGTGGTAAGCAATAACGCTTGCCCATGACCAATAAAATTATTGCAATGATACCTATATGAGCGCCAGTGCAGGGAATCCGCGGACTTTGTTTTAGTTACTCAACATTCTACAATGTTGAGTAACTAAAACAAAGTCCGGAATGTTGAGTAACTAAAACAAAGTCCGCGGATTCCCTGCACTGACGTTCATTCATTTGACCATTAAAAAAAATTGCTCGATTTTGAGAGCGGGCAGATTTTTTTCCGTACGCGGATGAAGTCGCGGGCGACCTCTAGTATGGCCTATAAAAATATGCTTTTACAGGGTTAGTCCTAATCAGTTAGCATACTTTTAAGGGCATATTCTGTAAATCAAAACACAACTTTTATTAGCGGGCCAACATTGAAATTGCAAAAAAAACAGCTGTTCCATACATGTTGCCCAAGGTCGATGAACTTTTTGTAGCTATGTAAGAGCTGTTTTTTTAGCGATTTCAATGTTGGCCCCATAGTAAAGTTTTGATTTACAGAATATGCCCTTGAAAGGATGCTAACTGATTAGGACTAGCCCTGTAAATAGATAGGTTATATATTATACTTACATGCTTCGATAGCGAAAATAGAGTTCTTGTCTATTCAAGAAGTATTATTTAAGATCATAATTTGTTGTTTACCAATTTTGCATCGCCAACCAACCCATCGTGGTAAAAACGCTTAGAAATTTAGTTGGTCCAGATGCCTTAATGTTTTATTTTATTTATTAAATTAGACCATCAATTTTATTTTTAGCATCATGATCTATATGACATTTATAGTAGTGGGTTTTTCAAGTAGTAGGGTAGGGCGGGGCTAGTTGAGCATAGGGGCAAGTTGGGCAATCAAAATATCTCGCAAACTATTCACCTTACGCATAGACATCTTATGGCGGAAAGAACGAGTCGCGGGAGGGGTAATCAGCACGCGATCGCTAGTAGCGGCTGAACGAGCGAGTGAAGCGCTCGTGCGTTTTGTTTTTTTTGTGACCAAAAAGTAAAAACGTCGTTTATCGCAAGTTTTCGTCTGTATTAGTCAATTGTCATTTGTTTTCAATCAGGTAAGTGTTAATCTTTCTGAGAATTATTGTACTTTTGATATGTGGAGTTGTTCTGAGTATAATTCTTAAGACTTTTTTATAACCTCGCTTTTGTTTCAAAATTCCGGGTTGGGGTTAGTTGAGCTATAGTTGCTCAACTTACCCCACGACTCAAACAACTAAAGTAATGAATGTTTTATGTTTATTAGGATGCGGACTTACAAGAGGAAGACTACAAGATGTTCTTACACTACTGAAGATTTAAAAAATGCTGCAAAGGCTGTCAACGATGAAGAAAAAAGTGTTAATGCCGCTGCTAAAGAATTCGGTATCAAACGGATGACTTTAACAAGATTTTTGAAAAAATTAAATGAAGGTGGTGATTCATCCATGGGCTATGCAACACCGAGGCAAGTATTTTCTCCTACACAGGAAGACTGTCTGAAAAAATACTTGCTACAAATGGCATCAATCTTCTATGGATATTCTCCAAAAGACGTCCGTCGCCTTGCCTATGAATGTGCTGCTAAATTTGGCATTGAAATTCCACCCAGCTGGACTGCAAATAAGATGGCCGGAAAAGAATGGCTTACGATGTTTTTAAAACGAAATGCCGAGCTATCCATCCGAAAACCAGAACCCACTAGCCTTGGTAGGGCAACATCATTTAATGCGCAGAATGTTAAAGTTTTTTTTGAGAAATTAGCTGATGTAATGGATAGATATAGATTTACTGCAGCAGACATTTGGAATGTAGATGAGACAGGAGTATCCACTGTGCTGAAGCCAAATAAAATTGTAGCAGCCAAAGGTAAGCGGAACGTCGGCGCAATGACTTCTGGGGAACGAGGGACTAACGTTACAGTAGTAACTGCTGTATCTGCTCTTGGAAATGCTGTACCTCCTATGTTTGTATTTCCGAGGAAACAGTTTAAGACACACTTTCTTAACGGTGGTCCCCCTGAATGTATAGGAGCAGGAAATGCCAGTGGATGGGTTACAGACGAAGAATTCCATCAGTTTATGCAACATCTTATAAAATATGTGAAACCATCCATTGAGCACCCTGTTTTATTAGTGCTGGATAATCACTCCTCTCACTTGAACGTGAAGACACTAACTTTGGCCAAAGAAAACGGAGTTGTAATGTTGTCCTTTCCACCGCATTGTAGCCACAAATTACAACCGTTGGATGTGTCAGTCTTTGGACCGTTCAAAAAGTATTGCGCTGCTGCTCAAGATGCATGGCTACGTAACAACCCGGGGAAAACCCTTACTATCTATGATATACCCAAAATAGTCGCTGATTCGTTGCCGTTTGCTCAGACAAGTATAAATATTGTTAACGGTTTCCGAAAGACAGGCATCTTCCCATATAATGAAAACATTTTTGGCGAGGATGAGTTTTCACCATCATTTGTAACCGATCGTCCTGAAGCAGAAACAACTATCGAGCCAGAAAAAGATCCAGAGCAAGCTGTGATGTCCAGCACTGAATGTAATCCCACTCCTTCTGCCTCCACCAGCCAAGCTGAACCCGAACCTGGTCCGAGCAACAGGGAAAAAGAGACGTTCGATCTAAAACAAGCATTTTCCCCGGAAATTGTACGACCATACCCAAAGGCTGGCCCTAGAAAAGCAGCTAAAACTAACAGAAGAAAGAGAAAAGCTGCAATACTAACAGACACTCCCGAAAAAAACGCTTTAGAAGAACAGCAAAATAAAACCACAAAGAAAGTTAAGAAGCCAAAGAAGAACATGGATAAGAAAAGGAAGAAGGGTGTCTGTAAAAAAATACTCCAGTCAAGTGAGGAAAGTGATGACGATGATTATTCCTGTCTGATTTGTTGCGAAGGCTATGCTGAAAGTTTACCAGGAGAAAATTGGATCCAGTGTCAAGCTTGCAGGGAATGGGCACATACAAATTGTGTTCCAGGTGCTGGTCTTACTTTCGTTTGTGTCAATTGCAACAGTGACAACGACGATTAAGTTGTTAAGATCTTATTAATATATTTTTTTAAGATATTCAAGACTGAATTTAATCCTGAAGTTAGTCTTAAGATACGTTGCTGTTTTTTTATTATATTTTCAGTTAATTATCCAAAGAAAATTACTTTAAGTTTAGTTGTTCTGTCACTAAGACTATATAAACTTACTTTCATTTTTGTCAATTGCAGCAGTGACAATGATCATTAAGTTCCAAAGATCTAATTAATATTTTTTAAAGATATAAACTATAAGAATAATAATATAAACATGTTAGTCTGATTTTAAATAGAAAGACTGAATCTAATGCTGAAGTTAATCTTAAGATACGTTAATGTTTTGTTGAATCTAGTTTTGTTTAATTGTTCAAAATTACTTTAAGTGTTGTTGTTCTGTCACTAAAAGACGATAAATAAAGAGCTGATTGTCAAACACATATTTTACTTCATCTCTAGTCAACATTGAACCCATGTTTTGGTTAGACATTCTTAGTGCTCAATTTGCCCCATACCCTTGCTCAACTTACCTCACCAGTGGGGTACATTGAGCATACTTGACTTCCTGCATATCAATGGCTGTAGCTCTTAAATTCGACATCTTACAAAATAATTACTATGGACACTTTTGATAAGGGATAAATTACGAATCCATCAAGCCGCTTAAGAACTCATTGAGACTTATCATTGAGGAGCTATATCCGTTCAAGTGAAAAATTGCTCAACTAGCCCCGCCCTACCCTACCTATTAGTAGCCTCTATCGCAGAGTCCACCTAGGGAAGTACCACACGTTTGCCAGTTATTCAATCGACAAGCAAGAGTGTGCAAGCATTACAAACAGTAGGTAATGTAAAAATCTCGGGGTTTTGAGCGCAGTCAGTGAGGCGCAGGATTTTTTTCGCAAGTTCACAATTCTGGCTCTGCTACTGTTATAGACAGGCGTGAATCGTGATGCTTACCACTAGGTGGACCGTCTCTCCTTTGCATAAAAAAAATCTAAATTAAAAACTACATACTTCAAAGCTATCTAGACAGCTTTGAAACCGTTTATCAAACGTTACGAAAATATATCCTATCAGTTACAGTATAATAATCCTAAATACAACAAAAGACTACCTCATAGTCAGTTCAACAATCCGTGAAAAAACAATTGATTTTAACAACAACAAAAAATCATACAGTCGGAAAAAATCATATTATGTACAGAAAAAAATGGCAGACGCCACTAAAAAAAAGTTAAACAAGAGCATAGACAAGAGTAGCCGACCGACAAAGGAATTACCGATTGTACCAGAGATAAATAATATTTTTCTACTCACCGCCCTTTATGATTGGTTTAAACATTAAGAGAAAGCGTTGTCGTGTTTTATTAAATTTATTTTTTGGAAGTAGCTTATTAGGTTTTCCGCTTCCGCTGCGCTCGGATAAACCGGTTTGCCAAAAACTAGGGGATAAATCGATCGAACTTAGGTAGTGAATGCCACGTAGGTTATCTAATATCGAACTAATGTAGGGGAGGGGATACGAATCTTTGACAGTGACGTCATTCGAATTCCGAGCATCCAGCCAAAATCGCCATGAGCCGTTCTTTTTCGGTGTCATAACAACCGGTTTGGCCCATGATGACCTTGATGGAGCTATGATGCCAGTGCCAACAACTTGTCGACCTCCTTGTTCAAAGTTGCTAACTTAGCGAAGGAGAGAGGATAATATCTCTGCTTAATTTGTGGTCCTTTGGTAACTATTTTGTGTTCAATGAGTGGTGTCTTATCTAAACCCATTTTTTCAGAAAAGTTGGCCTCAAAATCGTTCATGGCTTTTTGTAAGCGTGCATTTTGTTGTGAAGAGAGACCGTCCCTCGAAACTAAGGCCTTAACCTCGCAAAACTCCTTATGTTAAACGAATTGCAATAAACGAGAATCTCCAACAAAACGAACATACTTCCGTATTTGGAGAAAGCGGAAGTGTTGATGTAGGGCGAGCATTACTACTAGCGGTATTACCCGCGCACGTATCGAGTGTCAGAGTCAATGTGCGACTCAGAAGCCTCTAACACGGCTTGACGGTCATTGATATAACAATTAAAGAACAAACAACCGGAACCAACAATTTGAAGTCTCACCGACCCACGGTGGCCCTCAGATGTAAACATGCCAGTCAAAGTCACCCATCTTAAGGCTGAGCGGATCGTCCACGATCTATCTATTTTATTTTGTTTGACGAGATCAAACTATGCCAAGCATGTTTTGGAAAATTCGGACACATGCGTTGATGTCTTTTGAATGCTAAAGTGACTTAGTTTCTTCTAAGACTAATTTATATAGTACCAGAAGAAATAAATAAGATGCAAAAAAATTAAGTTCTAGGTAAAATTTATTGGGGACAGTGTACAAAAATAGGGATGGAATATTTTCATAACGAAAATAATGTACAATGGGTGGACTTTATCTCTTTTACTTTACTATTGGTAAAGCGAGACAAAGCTAAGAGTATTGAAATAATGTTTTAGTAGTTCAAACTACGGCTACTTTTGCCTCCGTTCTCATTTTTATGTATATATTTTAAGTTGTTTTTTCAACCATTAAATGCCTTATTATAACTTGGAGGAGTCACTCGTAGCTCTTGGCTGGTTAGTAAGTCCGTGCATCATAAATGTGGATTAGTCTCGGAATATATCATTTGTCTTTTACTTTCTTTTAAATTTGGAAAGTGGTAAATAAAGATAAAATACAGCTTATGTTCCGAAAATACTCCATGCTTATTAATGAGGCTCTTAAAGTTTATTCCGCTACCGTCTTTAGCTCGGGCTATGCCCTTTCCGTGCGTTAAGGGTGCTTCACACGAGTTATTAGTTCTTTTGTGGAGTGCTCCTATATTTCAGGGGCCGCTGCCGCCGGCCGTATGGACCAGCCTTAATGCGTGCTTTTGTTACATGGACACAGTAAGGACTGTTCGCGATCGAAGTTATTCATAGAGTAAAAAAAAACAATCACTTTTTCATGAACATTTTAAACCATTTTTGTTTTATTTATACGGGTAAGTATTTTATATTTTTTTGTTTTTGTGTCTTAAAGTTATAACGGCATTTATAATTTCTTATATAAAGCTTATTACATTTTCTATGCCTTAGTATGTACTTTGCCAAAGAGGTAACAATCTAATTTCCGTTCCGAGATACATTTTATATACAAATGCAGAAGCCTCCATACTGTATCTCCTATATAATGACCTCCTTCACATTATTTCCTTAAGCATTTATTGGTAAATGAATAATTACAAGATTCAGTGTGTGTACCCCTTCCTTTATCTTTCCTCCATTATCTTAATCCCGGGGCGTTTTGATTTTATTGAAATTGAAAGGAAATATAACTTTATTTCCCGTTAAAAATCGCCCTTTGAGATAATTAGCAAAATGCGAACAGCGAGATATTATTTAGTGTTTTTTGACATTCTATAAAACAATTTATTATTTGTTTGTTTTTTTAACCTGTTTTCATTTTCTAACGGTAAAATAACCGCGAAGGCTTCATACAATAAAAAGTATTCTCGTTTTCTTTGAGTTTTGAGGTCCGTGTTGAGACACGGACATATAAGATGAACCCTTATAGGAAGATCATTTCGTTCTCCGTCTGATTGTCTGTCTGAAATAAAAATTCAAACTCGTGATCGAGTTTAAATTAATATCAAAAAGATAAGCTTACCTAAAAAACAAGATTCTAAGTCAAATGCAATCAAAAATGCGACCATTTTACATTTAGCTTTTATTTTATACATATTCACAGTAATAATGTTCACTTCCAGAGCACTTAAACAGTAAATAAAGTTAAATGTTTATAAAAGCCGACAATGTAATAAAAAAACAAACAATCGAGTTTTTCTGCTTAATTTGCCATCTTTGAAATCAATGGCGCGAAAAATTGCAAATTAGTCTATGGTCTAAAAATGGCCGCTTGACAGTTGCAAGTCTGAATCATAACGTAATATAGAGTGAGGGAAGCACTATCGTATTTTTCAAATAAAACTCATGATGTCGAGTAGATAATTTTAGTTTCATGATATGGCCACTTTAATAGACATTTGCACACGTAAACCCTTTGCGATGTCAAAATGTAAGGCAGATGGTGGTAATTTTCGATTTTGTTGACAATTTTATTGTTATCTATTGTTGTGTGATAATTATTTGGACAGTTTAACGGGATGTGGGATACTCAGGGGACCACTTAACTAATTATGGAGTTATTTATTTATTGTGAACAACAGAGAAATCTATAAATTTCTCTGAACAATAATGGTAGCGATATTTTTGCAACTATGGTAATACTTAATTCACTCACTCATCAGCCAGAAGACGTCCACTGCTGGACGAAGGCCTCACCCTTAATAGAGAGGGGTTACCATAATCCCCACGTTTGGCAGGCGGCTTGGGTTGTTGTTGTTTTTAATAGTTCCTGGCCATGGATACTAGTCCTTCAGCCGAATACATTTTTCTTCATCGATCCTTCTTTCTCCAGTTAAATGAGTCGTAGTCACAGTCCAAGTCACACACAGTAAGTCACAGTCAAGTCCAATCATACCCTAGTAAAGTCGTGGCAACTTTACTACAAGCTTCGGAGTTTTGGAAACAACACGAACCAGGCGGCTTGGGGATCGCAGAGTGTTACCACCGTTAACTAAGAGGACGCTGCTGCCCGTCCTCCGGTGGTACTGGATGCAGTTTTAGGACGTACCCAAAAACAGTTGTCATAAACGAGTAACATAATGGATGATTAGAAAGGAACTGAACTCACGCACAGTAAACTCCCTCTTTAATCTTAACAATTAAAATCTCAATAGCATTTAGTATAAGTATGTAGAAGCTAAATATTGGTAGATAAATTCACGCAACGTGTGGACACAGAATAAATACCAGTGCGGTAGGCTTTGAAGTGCTCGTTAATTACTGCAGGGTCAGATTACCGATATGACCCCACGTGACGCTGAATATACGCTTACCCTTACCTACGGCGCAGAATAAATAACAGTACTACCCTACGCACTTACTACTAGCTATAGACCTGGTTTTGGAATGTATTTTTTTAAATTATTTGTGGCCACGGATACCGTGAATTTGTTTCTTTGAGGGAAACGGATCGCGGTATCAGTGGAGACAACGCACCTTGATCCGTGGCTAATTCAGTCTGATCATGGGATCCGTGAAGACTAATGATTTATATTTCCAAATTTGCATCCATAGATAAAATAAGTACCTACTGTTGCCGATTCTGGCGGTTTTAGTTGACCGTTCTAAACTAACTAAAGTATTGCTGTCCTTAGCTAACATGCCTAGTAAAAAAGTGACAGCAATATTTTAATTAGTTTAGAACTGTCAACTAAAACTGTCAGAATCGACCACACTAAGTATATAAATAAAATATACCCCTCCATATTAAGGGGAGGCCTACGTCCAGCAGTAAACGTCTTCTGGCTGATAATTAATTATAATAGACTAATTATAATTAATTATTATGAATTATAATAGACTAGGTATTATGAATATAAAAACGAAACAATTGATTGGTAAGTATTGGTGACTATTTCACACAGTGATATCTAGCCCCAAACTGAGCAAAGGTTTTATGGGCACCATAGCTGATAAATTACTTTTCTATCCCTACACTTTATTTGCAAATACAGAGACCACCCAGACAGTGTAAGTAAATCACACTTTACACTGAGTCCGTAACGTGAGATCAATTAGCTGCAAATGAGCAATGAAGAGTGGTTCAAAAGATCGGCCTGTTACACCTATCCCTACCAAGGTACATCCCTACCAGTAGGGATAGGTGGAAAAAAACACTTATATCTACCGGTAGCGATAAGGGAAAAGCTTGATCTCTTAAGTCCACTTATTCCTACTAAATAAAAATAAAAATAAATTAAATGAATAACACCACCATTAGACCTTTGCCCAGCAGTGGAACAACAGAGGTTAAATAAAAAACAATTCATTTTTTACACTTTTGGCAATCATAATATCTAGTTTTTCCAACATTTCGATGCTTCAAGAAACTACTCTGCTAAAGAATGTCGATGTGATGAACGTCAATGCGACACAATCAACTAATAGACACATTATTATTTTTGTTTATAGATAATAGACAATAGTTTATTAGTTTATACGGGATTACGCACATTTTATTACGTCGCGTCGGATACTTTGACTGAAGCAGGACGAGCCCGCGCGCGCGTCGAGCTGTTTACACTCCTTGAAAAAGGCCACCAGATGTGACCGAAACTATAGTCGGAGTATCCGACTTAATTAAACATTATTAGTTAAAAAAAAGTGTCAAAACCACGTCAATATATTAAATCTCTATTCCTATTATTAATTCGTTATATTAGTATTATTATACACACATCCATAACATCTGAATCACCCTTAACTCTACATTAAGCACAGATTAAAAATCTCCACCCTGTATGGTGGCGGTGGTAGGTAATTGCTAAATCATGTAACCCTACCCGCTGGGGTACGTGGATGGGGTTGTCAATTTGTTTGTTGTGTTTAGGGGATGCTTTGGATAATGATTTGGTCAATGAGGATTTACTTTATTATATTGGTAATATTAGCGCAGACATATTAATGTTCTGCAGAGAGGTCTAAAACTCGGCGCATTTTAACGAAATACTTTTAGGTTTTTTTTTTGGTTTATATTTTATATTTTCCTTTTTTAATTATAGGGTTACGCGGGGGGCAGGCCAAGCAGAAATTTAAGAAAAAAAAAACAGTTTTGTTGTTGGAAACGTAATTTTTTCAACAAAAAAAAACACTGGATGGATGTATGGACAATTGATTTTTACTAGCTTTTAATAACTTGCAATGTTTGTATGTACATTTGTGTTTGTTTAGGTTAAAATTTGCAACTGAATTTTGAACCAGTTCTCGTAGCCAGAATAAGCTGTAATTTGGTATTCATGCATGAAACTGACGACGATGCAATATAAAAATACCCACCCGTCAGCCCGTGAACATGGTGCAAGCAACTGCGCCGAAATATCGGGAGCACATTTCACAACGTAATTATGTTACCATGATTAACCATGACCATGACCATATTCCGTAAATAATAATAGAACTTTAATATAAAAATAATCAATAATTGCTGGCAGAGACATTTCTGGTATTTGTGGAGGCGAGTAAATAGGACAGTCATAATAAGTTCTCAAGGGCTCTGATTTTCAGTGAGTGATGGCCACTGAAGAGAGAAGTGAATAGAACAGAAAAGTGACGGGCCGCGCTAGCCGGCATTAAGTGTAAATGCGCTTAATGACAATTCTACCAATATACAGTTTTTTTACCGAGAATACTCAAACAAAACAATTTAAATAGACGCGTAGGGAACCAAATCACATTGCATCGTAATTAGATCAATTTTAATCTGTTGCATAATGGCATTTCGAGCGTTTAACTTCAAATGCGCTACTATGATTAGCATTTTTTCGCCGTAGTGACTTTAAAATTTTGTGTGAAACTGGTGACAGCGGTTTTTCATCCAATTGCTTTACAACATTGTTTTAACAGCCGTTCTACTTCAGCTTTCGCTTTTATGTGGTGGTGGCGGCGGCGTCTCAATATGGCGCTGCAAAGGGCTTCGGCTTTGTGATAGCGACCAGCGACTAGCTCTATGATGTTTGCATCGTTTTAGATGTTCCTGATATTTGTTTATCTTTTCTTTCATTTTTTCACAATATTCCACACACATTCTATTTATTGAGGTTTGTTAGCATAAAATACACCGCGAAATCGCGACAAAAAAATAATAATCAGGGCTGCCAGCATCATAACCACAGAGCATAAATATATTTTTTTAGCTCTGAATCGCGTTATATCACTGACCTCTATTATACAATTTTGTGTTAATAGAGGTCAGTGCGTTATATCCAATACCGAAGAGGATGCTACACTGTTAACAATTCTATTTCAGATCACGTGAAATAAAATGCTGAGATGGATCTGATGCTCCTGTCAAAGCCATCTGCAGAAAAAACATGTTTATTTTTATTTTTTATTCATGGTTAGGCCTTAGTGGAAATTATTCAGAATGATGATTACAATAATGAACTCATTTCAGCTTAGTAATTCCGATGAGTGATGAATTCCTCCTTACATTACAAAAATCATTAAAAAACTTATTACTCAATCACTGGACTCTTAACAAAAAAATCAACTGTCAAACCCAAATAGCACATCATGACACCCCAACAAAACGAACGCCACAGACCACAAATAATCATAAAACGAAAGCTCACAAAAAGATCGTCCAAACAACTGGTGTCCCAGATGTGCCCCACCCGTGGGACAATGATGGGTCACTGGAGACCCCAAGACCCCTCACTGGAGACCCCAGGACCCCTCGAAACTGAGGGGTCGGTAATGATTATAAACACTAGTTAAATGATTGAGTGCGTCTGGGATTGCAAAGTGCTTCTATTTCACTTAATTGCTTACGTTTTTTTGCAATGATAGCTATTTGACGGAACTTCACCACACCTCTGTTTAATATGAAGTGAGCTGTTGTCAAACGTTTAGCTTCTCAACCATGTTAAAAACGATAAATCGAATTCGTAAGTGGCGATCTAGACGGCGTTTTTGTTTTATAAGTACTAGGGTTTGTTTAAATAATATATATATATATATTATTATAATAAGTAGTTTTAGTATATAGTTTAAATATTTATTTTAAGTTTTGTACATCATCATCATCAGCCCGGAGACGTCCACTGCTGAACGAAGGCCTCCCCCTTAGACCGCCACACTGTACGACAACCTGCCATTTGCATCCACCGGTTGCCCGCGACTTTTACTATGTCGTCGGTCCACCTAGTGGGAGGCCGCGCCTACGCTGCGTCTTCCGGTTCGCGGGCGCCACTCAAGAACCTTTCTTCCCCATCGGTTGTCAGTTCTTCGAGTGATGTGGCCTGCCCATTGCCACTGTTTGTACATATGTACCTATAATGTATTTGTAAATAAATGATTAAAAACTATTCAAAAAAAAAAGAAAAACAAAGGAAGTGATATTAAATTAAATTCGGTGAATATTCATTGCAATGAAATCAAGGATTACAGAAAAATCTAATGTTTCAGTTCTCGACCTATGACGCATCAAATTAATTTCTCCATTAGGTAGGAATAAAATTTTGAGAAATGAAAACATTCTTTTCTCGAAACGGCAAGTAAAGCCGTGGTATCCTAGTGAAGCCGTGGTAGCCTAGTGAAGCCGTGGTAGCCTAGTCGGGAGAGGGACTTGCAATCGCGAGGTCGCGGAGACCGCTAGACTTACAATCGTGAGTCACGGGTTCAAACCCCCAGGCCCGTACCAATGAGCTCTTTGGAGTTTATGTACGGATACTCATATCACTGGGTTTTTGGTGAAGGAAAACATCGTGAGGAAGCCTGATTACGACCGGAAAATAAATTCAATCCAACCCCCAACTGGGCCAGCGTGGTGAATATAGACCATTCGCCCTTCGAGGGTAGACCCACAGTGGACAATTAAAAAAGACTGATTAGTATAATTATTATGGTAAGTAAAGAATATTATAGCGTCTAGCATAACACCCACAGAAATAAAATACCTGTTTACAGGGTTATGTCAACAGTCGACGTAACATTCTGAAGAGGTAATGTTAGGTCAAACGCATTTACTTGTATGCGATATAATTTGCTAGGGGCTTTACAAAGTTATGTCGTCAACTTTGCATGACCTGTCAAAAAGCAATTAACATAATGGGCAGAGAATAATTACATTTTGTTTCATAATTACGATCGGATATATCAGGTTCTTTTAAAATTAGAAATGAGTATATTTAAACCTAGAAAGATAGACGTCATAAGTTAAGAATGGAATAACCCAATAAATTAAATTTTGGCGGGAACACGGAAAAATCATGTCGTTGCATTCTATTATTTTCTTAAACTTGTGTTTTTTCGCGAATTAATGATTAAAAATGGTGGTGTTTTATTCATTGAGTGTTGAATTACATGCACGAGTGTAGGCAAGTGATTTAATGTAGTGAAACGTGTATTTTCGTGTTGTTTTCAAAACTCCGTAGAAGCTCGTAGTAAAGTCACCACAACTTTACTAGGGCATGACTTGGACTAGACTATGACTAGTTTCGTGTGACTGACTGTGATTTCATGTCATATTAGACTTGATTTTAATTTAAAAAAACTTGAAAATTCATAAACATGACACTAGCAGAATGCACAACGTGCGATGCCAATAACTATGAAATAAAAACCCACAAATAATCTCGAGTAAAATAAAAGCCCCAGTTTGCGATGTTTCCCGCTCTTACCACCCCTCCTTTTACATGATAGGCCGAATAATTACTCCATTAGAGACCATAGACAACATAAGACGCTTTTTGTGCCGACAATGGTACAAGGGTAATTGGAACACTAGTGTTGCCCCCGGGGCTAGGGATGGGGCAATCTAGTGGGTAAAGTGGACGTTATTTTTGACAAAATAAGTACGCATTTCATATTGTATTTTTTTCAAGCCTAAGTAGTTGAGAAAAAGTCAAACAAGTTGTAGTAATTTTTGTTTTATTTATACGGGAATAATCACATTTAACGCACGCGCGTTGGGCTATGTTTTCACTCTTTGAAAAAGGTCACCGGATGTCATTGAAACTATAGTCGGAGTATCCGATTTAATTAAACATGAAAAATTCATATAAATAAAACAAAAATGTGTCAAAACCACTTCAATTTTTTCATTATAAAGTTGTATTCAATATGATATCATGTATCAGGGCACAAATGTAAAATAAATGCTATTAGATAACGTTCACCAATCCACACCCTGATCAGGTACGTATTGAGAATTTCCCTTTCAAAATAAAATATTTTAAATACATTAACTAATCACAGAAAATTCCGACAACTTAAGTCAAGAGAGAATAAATTCAAATTAGGAACAGCCAATTTTCTCCCGTCAATCGGATACACGACACCCACTCAACTGTTAGCACTGACGAATCAAATTTAACCATCGAATCATAAACAAACATCTCAATTCAAATTTCGAACAGGCTTATTCCAAATTCAAATAGACAATGCTGGCTGGAGAGGAACATTAGGGATTACTAGGGCCAACGCACATAGGAGAACTGCTATTGGTATTTTTTTTTTACTTATGTCTAAATATACGACCTGTTTTTGTTAAATAACTATTACTTTAATCTTTTCTTCCGGTATTTTCTATGGAAAACTTAAGCTTAAACTTTTCTAAGTACGAAAAAACAGCACCGAGCACTTCCGTGCCTTTTTAAGACTCTTAATTTTGTCATACTTAAAATTAAAACTCAACAACTTAAACAATAACTGTTTGCCATTTTTCTCAGGCCATTAAAGAAAGCTGTTTTTTAAGGAATCTGTCTTTCTTCTGTGATGAAACCTTTATTGCATTCTTAGTGTCAAAAATTCTAATACTATCATATATTTCTATAGTACCTAATAAGTATTTTTAGTATCAAATATCATATTGTAAATATCAGGTTAATAATAAATTTATTAGTTTTCGAAAATTAAATAATTGTTACTTATTATTATTAATACCAGGTTGCGTACTCATTAAATATGACTACTTATTGTGCTATCTTGACTATTCACTGCTTGCTGTGTGCTCAAATAAGTCACAGTCAGTCCAATAACATTCAGTAATAAAAGTGAAATTCGTAATAAAACGCAATTAAAAAATCTTGTTTTGCCACAACATATAAAAAAATGGTGTAAAACACACACACTCTACCACTATTATTTAAGATCTACTGTACTTCTGAATAAGGATTTATTGTATTTTAATGTTCAGTCAGGTCAGAATTTATTACCCCCCCGGGGGTACCCGCCTTGTCGGGGCGGGGGGGCTTAGTAGCCGTGGGCGGAGGACCACGGTGAAGCGAAGAGGTACCCGAGGTGGGGCCGCGAAAGCGGCCACAGTGGTGGGGGCTAGGCCACTGCACGAGCCTGAGGGATGGAGACAGGCCAGAGGGGCCAGAGCTCTCCATTCCCAAGGGCCACGGTGGTGGCTGGGCCCTTACTGAGGGTCCGGACCTGGTCCGGACGTGAGGGCTCTCCGCGTGTCCCTCTGATCAGCAGAGGGCACAGTGGAGAGCGAGGAGGGATGGCCGGGTGGTGGCTTAATCAAGGGCTTTCCTTGAGGGGGCACCCACCGGGTGTGTCGTGGTGGGGCTGCGGGATGGGGACAGGCCAGAGGGGCCAGAGCTCCCCATTCCCAGCGGCCGAAGTGGCAGGCGGCGGGGCCACTCATCTGACCCGCCGCATGGAGGCCAGGGCGTTGGACGTGGGGCCGTCCGGCGCCCATCTCGCTGGCATGGCCTCCGAGGTGGATGCACGATGTGTCTGGTGTTCCGACACATCGTCATCGGTGCGGGAGGAGCTTCGGCTCCCCGTGGTGGGCCCGAAAGGGCAGCGCTGTCGAGGTCGCGGACGAATGCGAGAGCGTACCCGTGGCCTCGGCGCAAGGCGCAGTGATGGAACACCGTTGGGTTTTTAGTCGGTAGTGGTGCCACTCTGGTGCCGAGCCCGACATAACCCTCCTGCCGCCCCGGCGGGAGGGTATGCGTAAATGCATTTCCCAACGTTAAAAAAAAAAAAAAAAAAAAGGTCAGAATTTATTAATTGCTAATAGTAAAAACAAAAAAGGTTAATGTGCTACAAAAACGAATGCTTAATCAGCATGTAATAAGCCCACAGCTGGGACTCAAGCCTAGCCTCGAAGGACGATATATCGGGCCATATCCACCAAGGCTGGCACAATTGCGGGTTGGTGGATTCATATACGCCATTGAATTACTTCTACAGAAACGTCCGTTTCAGGTTTCCTCACGTTGTTTTTGTTCATCGAAAAGCCAATGAGAATTCTAAAAAAAAGGCAATCAACGAAAATATATCCACATGCAGAGTGCAGTGTGCGCCGCGCCTTACAGAGCTATTACACGACCAGTTGGCCAAATGGCGCGAAATACGACCCTCGAGCCGAAAACACGGGGGCGGGCAGCCATAGACTAGGTACTCGTTTTCTTTTCCTGTTTAGTTTGTTTATTTGTGGGCAGTGCATTAGTTGCCTATTTTTGAATCTCACTGCTTTCCGCGGGTTTCTAAGAAAAAGTTATGTAGGTACGCGTATTCAGGAAATTCAGTGTTGGTCCAGCCGTTAAGTCGTAAAAAGATAAACTTTGTTTTATAAAATATTTGCTGTAATCATTATCTAAAAGAAGTGAGAAAAGTAAGATGTGATTTTTAGATAGTGATTAGAGTTAGAAACCCCTCTCTCTCCCTATCTCTATCTCTATATCACTATCTAAAAATCACGCTACTCGTCTTCAAATAAATATTAACAACTAGCTGCGCCCCGCGGTATTATCCACGGTAGTTGGGATAAAAATAAAATTATATTGGAATAAAACATAGGCTATTATGTTTTATTCAAGATATAAGCTACCTCTATACCAAATTTCATCCAAATCCGTTCAGTCAATTTGCGGGAAGGAGTAACAAATATACATCAACAAAACTTTCGCATTTATAATATTTATAGGATACCAAATAAGTCAGATTTTCACGACTAAACAGCTGAACTGTCGCTGAATTCCCTGAATACGTATTCTCTGAAATCAGATAGTTTCATAAATTGGTAAAAGCAAGCGTTAGCGAGATCTCTCTCTATCTCTCTCTCTCTCTCTCTTTTGAATCTAACTCTATTTTATGTTACCTTTTCATGACACCCGATTACAAATCAACCCTAGATAGTTATTTTCTATGATATTTAACAAAAATATTACTTTTTTGATAAATTTCATTCAACTTTGATAACTTTCATTTACTTCAACAACTAAACTACTATTATAAAAATGGACATAAGACGTCGTGATCTATCAGATTATCGGTACATCATCATCAGCCCGGAGACGTCCACTGCTGAACGAAGGCCTCCCCCTTAGACCGCCACACTATACGACAACCTGCCATTTGCATCCACCGGCTGCCCGCGACTTTTACAATGTCGTCGTTCCACCTATATATATAGTGGGAGGCCTTCCTACGCTACGTCTTCCGGTTCGCGGTCGCCACTCAAGAACCTTTCTTCTCGGTTGTCAGGTAATCCGTACATAATCACGTTAAATTACGGTAGAACCCTGGACTTGATTTTGACACATAGTGCAAACGAATCTCCTATCTGTTACTCTTCTTTACTCTATGGCGTAGATACATTAGGAGTAGCCACTACGGGACCGTTAATGGCTTCGACACATATTTTCAATCATGGTATCTTTTATTATAATTTCGTGGGCTTGTGGGTTAAATGCTGAGTTAAATGGTGTTTATTAAATAAATAAACGAAGTAACTTAACACTGAATTAAGCTTAAAGACTTCAATGGCAAGGTTAGTATTTGGAAAACCTAGGTTGTGTGTTGGGCTAATACTGGCTGATGATGATGACGATACGGCCACGATATTAGATATTATTCAATGATAAGACAAGCAATATTTAAGTATTTAGTACATTCACAAAACATCATCAGGTACAATACTGGACGAAGGACTCCACCTTAATTGGGAGGGGTTGCCATAATCCCCACGCTCGGCAGGCGGCTAGGGGATTGCAGAATGAGACCCGAGAGGAGACGCTGCTGCCCAACCTCCGGTGGTTCTGGATGCAGTTTTAGGACTTATCCTGGTTCAGGTGTATTTAGTACATTACCTACAAAAAAATACATAAAAAATACAGAAATAAGCAAAAAAAAATACAGAAATAAGCTCTATAAAAAATGTTGAACGTAGCTTAAAAGAAATCAAGAAAAATAATTACGTTTCTAGACACTCAAATACTGGCACAAAATAACTCCCTAAAAAACTACTTACTTTGTATTTGGAATGCAATAGGCCCATCTGCCGCCACAATGGGCACTTACATGCGCATTACGAACATTTTGAAAATCGAACGCCAAAAGCCATACGTAAACTTTAATACTTGCGCGTAAAGTCGTTTTCAGTGTGGCAATAACAAAATGCTCCCCCATTTTGGCGCGGATTAAGTATAATGAATCGTAAATTCGATCTTTGACACCTTTTCCATTCGCATCCGAGTGATTTCTATGATTGTATCAAGCGGAAAAAACCGCCATATTGATAATGAACTTTTTGATCTTTTAAATAAGGTCGAAACTTGCATAGTAAGAACCTCATTGATTTCCATGATTGTGTGAGGCAAAGATTTTTTCTCGTTATTTTAAATTGAACTTTTTTTCTGTAATACAAGGTTGAATTTTGTGAAATAAGGAGTTCGTATATGTGTAAATTAAAATGTCTATTTGATAGCTTTGTGAGGGTGGTGAAAAGAGTGATTTTTAGCTTAGCTTTATTATGTTGGTAGCAATGTAATTGTGATCAATTTTATTGTAATAGAGAACGTATTTGTTAATTTGAGGGCTCGTGTTTTGATTTATAATATTTCCTTTGCTCACGCAATTTTTATAATGGAGTGGGTTTTTGAAGTCATTAATAATGGCTGCAATGGACTTGCTGATAAGTATGTATTATGTAATTACATATTTTTTAAGTAAATACAAATAACCGTTAAATAACCGTTCGTTAATTTGAGTATCCTTGACAGTATAAAAAACGAAAAGTTCGAAATTCAAAACTTGTCGAGTGCTGGGAACAGTGTCCGGAAGTGTTCTGTCAAATTCAAAACGTGGATTGGAACGTTGTCGTGGACTCGCTCGCGGCTATACACAGCTGAGAAACATCAGTAGGTAATATACTTTTTAATAATTAACAGCTAAAATCTTGGATATTTAAATACAAGCTAGCATGTATAATTGTATAGTGTACTTATATAATAAGTAGTTAATTAATTGTGATTGCGTGTGCCTACATTTTGAACATCTAAAAAGAAACAGAATACACCTAGTCATCTGTCATAAAATAATGTTTGTAAAACTGTTCATAATTATTAGAACAATGTCTTATTAAAATTCTAAGTATCTTTGTTTGACAATAATTTGCAAACCGCTTCGACATACGTAAAGAAGTTCCAATGAATCATTTCGGCCTGAAGCTTGGAGGATCTAGTTCTCTCTCTCTCGCCTGAAGGGACTGAAAATTTAGTCCTCGCCATGTCACAGTTCAGGACGAACAGCTAGTTGCAGGTGCTCTAAAATACAGGTTAAGCCAAAACTGTATTATTTTTACCAAAGTTTTGGTACTGACCTCTACCTGTACTGTGTCATTGGTAGGTCGGTGTAGGTGTGAGTATGCGCGGTGATTTCCCAGCGCGCGACTCGCGGCGCCCAATCACGGCTCCCCGCGCCCCACCCGCGGGCGTACACTCTAGGGCTGCCAAAACACACTTTACTTCAATCTCCAATTTTATTCTTCATTGATAATGAGAGGAAGGGTTTACTATTACAACTAACATAGTCTAGTTACTACCAAGAAATAAAGAGCATTAGGCTGTTTTCCTCTTGCTGTCTGTGTTGGCCGGAACTGAGAGGCCGGTCAGTGTTAATATTTATACATACCTACGGATCCGGTCCAAGCCCACTAGAATATGGTGTGCACATTCCCTTTGTGTTTTAGTAAAGAAGAGCAAGTCAATCATGAGATAAAATAAAAACATAAGACATGAAGCTGGTGACAATGCGATTTTACCTTTTTTTTTCATCTAGTACTTTGAGCAACTAATCCAATCCAGGCGTGTTGGCGCTCATAATTTTGACATTATATTATTACCTTATCAAGCCTGCCTTTTAATGGGGGGTGCGCCATAATCCCCAGATTCCCCACGCTTGTCAGGGGATTGTGGATTTCTACCGATAACCGAGAAGACGCTACTGCCTGTCCTCCGGTGGTTCTGGATGCAGATTTAGGACATAACCATGTCCCTAACTAGGAATAACAAATTAATATGAATGCTTACACAAAGTAGAACTTAGGTTGCAGATTTCTTTATACCCCCAGGGAAAAAAGTTACGGAGAAATTCAAATAATATAAGAAAAAGAATAGAATATCAATTTATTGAAAGCGGAGCAGCCCTAACCGCACCTAATACCTCACCGCGCCTCTCTAATCAACGCCACAAGCCGTCTCCTCAATCCAGAGTTTCAAATTTAAAATTTCGATCTTTCGCGTTCCTCATACGAAATCGAATTTTTGGCTGAAAGCACGCCATACGGATCTATATATTTTTGGATACCTATTGAAAACTTTAGCATTTGTGTTTACCCATGGAGGATCTAGCTTTCTCTCTCTCTATATATATATAATCAAAGTGTTTACCCGGTTAAACTATTACAATACAAGCCTCTTTAAAGATGTTTAACCGTGAAATTGAACAAGTATTTTAGAATGAAAAAAGTAGAAGAAAAAGAATAGAATGAATGAAATGAAAATTGGTATTTTTTTTCCAGGTGTACATTAATTATTATAGACAGGGTTTTTACATAGCGTTGATTAAATTGGACATAACACAACCGAAAAATCTCGTAGCCATACCGTACCATGCATATTTTATAACTGCGATCTTCGTTGCCAAAACAATGTGCTACGATTATCGTAGACAACGCTACGAATTTCGTAGCAGCGTATTTCGTCCAAAAAATTCAAAAATCTGAACATTTTACTTTAAAGTAGCACGTAAAAATTAAATGCTTTTCCCACACTTCCTTGTATGACCTGTTATAGCTACTAGGCCAAAAAGTCAGTTGCCTTTTAATCCCAGTTCCCAAGAAGAATGATGCAAACCGTATACGCGTGTAATCGTAAGCTAGTTCTGTTTTCGTCTTCGCTTCGCTCCGTCAATAAAGTGCAAAATACATTTTCACGTCGTTCAGTCGAATCGTTTTTTGCGCGGGAAAGTGCGATGACATTTCGCCCGATGATTTTTCCATTCCACCACACTCGCGAATGACTGCGTTCTCATTTACCAATGGTTTTGACGGCTATGCCCTTTGTCGCGGAAAAATATGATGTTCCATTTTTTATTGAAGTTGGCGGTCTTTCGTGGTTTTATGGCGCTTGTTTTTTTTTTTGTAATTTTGGCTTAATGCAAATAATGTGTTTAGCCAAAGGTGATATTTTAGTGATAAATTAAATGGATTATGGTAAACATAGTTTTCTTATATTTTTATTTTTTTAATAAAGTGTTGTTTGTAAGCTAAACATCTAAAGTCGTTTTTTTATACCGTGTGTTAGTTTGAACACCGTCACCAGATAAAAACTTTAGCGGTAATTAGCGGCCTACAGTACCTAGCACCCTGGACTTTTGTTTCGATACTTAAAGTTTGCGTGATTACTGCTGCAAGCTGCAATCAGTATATGAGTAGGAGTTACCTCTTACTATCAGGAAAACGTCTCGTTCGTCTCATCGTATTTAAAAAAAATATATATAAGGAAAAGCGGAAATGCCGAGTAAAGCCGCGGGATAAATCAAGCTGATAACTTTTCTTCAATCCAACTAAAAATAAAACCTATCCACAAAAGGAAAATCATATCAAAATTTTGATATTCATAATCCAACACCTATTTTCCGAGTCGATACACCCAATGCTGAACAAAGCACAAGGGAGCATATTGAAAATGGCAACACCAACTTTTAATATGAAAAATGGTATTATCATATCACAAAATAAATATTACCTACAAAGCAATAAATTATTTGAAACTGGACCTTATTTCTATGACTATACGGTTTTAAAATAAAAATGTGGGTAGAAATGAAAACTTTGTCGAAAAAATCTTTCACAGAATTTTTTAACCAAAACACATTACAAATGTCAACTCTATGTTATTGGAAATAAAGCCGCAGTTAAGTGCAGCTATACGTTTGTTCCTAACTATATCTTTCACCTAAGTTGACACTTCTACGGAGAAATTGTTTAGCATTCAGCTAAAGGCAATATTTTCAATAAATATTAATGAGATAGATGTTATTGGATAATATAATGTTTTTTTTTTATTAACTTGTTTGATATTAGATTTATGTGGATATTAGTATAACACTGATACATTATGTGTTATCTTTATGTTATCTACTCTGCTTTTTGAGGTTTTACCCAGCGACGGTAATAATGGAATAAACGGGCCCAGCGCTTGCAAACCGATCAAAATGAACAAGACAACACAATCAAGCAAACCTAGCTAAAAGTATGCATATTACATTTGCCGGGCAATAGAGATAGCGAATCTAATTACTGCATGACAAAAAGAGAACACATGCACATTGTATATGTATTAGAAGTGTATTGTCGTATCGTAAAGCTCACATGTCGCAAAGGCAGAGTAGAAGCGAGTGGAGAGCCGGCGCTCAACAAATAGTCTTCAAAATCCGTGCGCTTATTTCCCGTCCATTCATCTTATCATTGTCGCAGGTTTTACCTGCAATTTTCCTGCTATGCCGTTTTTTTATTTTTAATATATATCTATATTATATATATTGACAATGAACTCTGCGGAGTTCAGCTTTATTTCTATTTGACTCTGTAATATCATTTAATGACATATTTAATATTTCAACAATTTATTTAAATAAAAACTACGTAGTTATACCGATACCTAATAACCAGTTTGAACATATATATATATATATCTATATATATATAACTAATACTAGTAATACTCACATTTTTGAGTGTATATTTTTGTTTGTATCCAAATCCAAATGATAAAAAATCTTCGTCCAACCTGCGTCCAACCCATCCAAATGTGCCCCCAAAGTCCGAACGTATCAAACTCATTGGAATATATATTATCAATAGTACTGGCTGGTTACGATTCAACTTGAGGCCGAGTGGAAAAAGGTTTGATTCGTTTTTCCAAATAGATAGACTCTCAACGGTTAGAATAGGGACGTTGACAACAATGTTCTAATTGCGAAAACACGTAAATGGTGTCTAGTAATAATACTTGTTATAACTATAGCTTAAATAACACTGTACGTTTTCCGAATATAATAAAAAATAAAAAATAAATGCGGACACATTATATATGGCCAAAAAAGCTACGGCAATTTGTACTTATGGCCAAAATGTCAAATCATTATAACTAGTACCTAATTCACATTACCTACGGAGACCTCGCGACCCCCATATATTCCAAGCCTTGACCAGTTTGGCTCATATTGGAACTTGATAATTGTATTTGTTTGCAACTACTTTTGGTTAAAACATTTCCTAAAGATTGGTTCAACGGCGACGGTTCGCAAGTTATAGTAGACCAAATATACATACAAACGCCTACCCCTTAGGCTCACATACCTTCGCTTCTCTTTGTTTTGCCTAGCTAAGGCGAGTACTGCCATCCTTTTTTAAATTATATCATCCTCAAAGCAAGCTCGAATCAGTAAGTTAAACAGTTACCCATCCCCATCAGTATTACCCAGCGTTCAGTATTTAATCACCCACAAAAGGTCCACCTTCCTCCTCATACGAGACGTATTCAGAACTGACAAAGGAAAAAAAGCAATCTTGTCAGATTGGCATTTGGGGCGCGCAGAATGGGGCCTCCTTTGCCGCTTTTGGGGGAATATATTGTTAGTACAGATTGAAAAGCGTTTTGTCGTTGGGATAGTATGTTTGGTAGAAGAGCAGTATGGATAATGATGTTAGGATTCTGTTTTTTTTAATAATTATATTATTTTACTGAAAACGACGACCACGCACAATCGCACACTCAATGTTTTTCATTATAATTCCTACCTAGAATTCAGTTTATCGTTTTATACATATTTTTTCAAAATTAATATTAATCAATATTAAATTAATCAAAATTAAAAATTAAATGACCATACATTATCATTTCCAATAATAATATGAACTAGGTATGTGTGTGTGACCTGACTGATAAAATGTACTAATTTGCTTTTCATCAAGATAAATTTATTGGGCTAGCATTTGACCACAGGTCACCTGACAGTGTGGTCTAAGAAGGAACACGCTTGCCCTTGAGATGCCTATTCACTTGTCTTGATGAAGCTCAGGGCCCTGTTTTATAAAGCTACAAATCTTATACTTGTAGTTAAAAACTGTCAACACCGCAAACAAATATTGAGTACGGCGTTTACTAAACAAGTTACTAAACACTACAAGACAACTAGTGTACAAACTACAAGTACACGCACTTGTATAAAAAGGCAAAGACAAACCATCTACCTGTAACTGGTAACTTGTAGTTACTGGTACAAGAAGCTAGTAGAATTGTAAGCTTGTACTTGTAGCTTTATAAAACAGGGCCCTGATTGAAATTTAAAATTTAAAAAACACCGAGGCAAAGGGCGCATCTACTTTTTAGCAGTTCGTATCAAAATGCCTGAAACTAATAATTATGGTGTTTAACACCCCGTTTTCCATGTGGGATGTTGATTTGACGAGCATTGTCTCGATGGTCGATGGTGGTTGATGGTCGGTGAACGGCCTCATAACGAAGAGCCTCGATCAACACCCTATGAGGCTGCCCCACTGCCGGCGCGCGGCGGCACTCTAGTTTTTGAGTATATTTTTATTTTTTTACTAAATGTATTTATGGTGTAAAATAGTAATGGTTATTAGATATATACTATAGTAAGCCAAGCCTGTATTGCATATGAATGTCCTTTCGCTCTTACTGTCTGCACCCCTGGTACATGTTTCGGTAATTTAGTGTTGCCCGATGCGAATAAACGAGGGTCGTAATTGGAGAGGAGGTTTTAAGGCGCATATGTCGCTGATTGATTGCTTTTTGATGCCGTCTTACTGTTGTATGGGTTATAGAGTGATTGCTATTAAGTACTTTTACGTTTGAACTATGGGTATTAGTAGCGTTCGTGGCTTGGGGAGTTATTAAAATACAGCGGCTACGGAAGTTCCAATCATTCTTCGGATGGGTGATCTCGAGTATAGCATGTAAATGACACGTAACATCTGACCAGCGGTCGTGGAAGGGGGGGTCAAATGCTCAGCCTAAAATTAAACGGGGGGTTGAGGCTCCAATTTGAATGCCTGGTAAGTAAGTATAATGCATGATCCAATAAAACAAGGTCTGCTGTTCCGGGGGTGACACTTGCTTACGTCACTCCAGTTGCCACTTTATGGCAGAATAATTGGAAAATTGGGAATCCAATCTGTTAATAAAAAAAACAAAACATGTTAAATACACAAATTATTTCAATTGTCATTTCGTGTCCGCTCAAGCGAAATGATTCAAGTTAAACACGAATGAACATAGTTTCAACCAAAATCAACATAGTTTTATGCGTTTCCCACAGGTAATACACAGGTTGCCTGGAAGAAATCGCTTAAGGTGATAAGGCCGCCCCTTGTACTGCCAAATAATGTACCTACGCTGATTATTTGTAAGTTGTTCTATATTTCTGGTGTGCAATAACGTTATATTGTATTGTATTGTAATATATATTTATAATAAATATAATAATATAATATAATATACGGAGGACGGGGAGTTATGATTTCACGCTACAGGGGGTCTCGACAAGCTTTCTGTTAGCGTTAACGCCTGCGGAAGATAAAATTGTATGAAAATTACATTAGCTTGAAAAATGACACCTGACTGCTAATGTCATTTTCAAACAATTTTATCTTTCCGCAGGAGTTTTCTTTTCTTTTTTTTACACATTATATCACTTGCCCACACTCGTGCATGTAATTCAACAGTCAATGAATAAAATACCACCATTTTTAATCATTAATTCGCGAAAAAACACAAGTTTAATCGTCGATAAAGTAGGCCTGTGTCACCCACGTGACCCTTTGTCACTCGGAATGGCATACCTAGCGGAGTATATTATTATACCCAATGATATTATAATTATACCATGGTATTATGAATATTAAATTTTGTAAGCAAGTAGTTCGCGCAAACACAATTATCTATGAGCTAAATTGGTCAAGGGGCTTAGATGACGTGGGGGTCGCGAGGTCTCGGTTCGCTGCAAACTACTAGTAACGTTAAGTTTCTTGTACTTATATACCTACGATTTTTATCATTACTATTATGCAGTAAAAAATAAAGAAAGCAGTGTTAATTAGGAGATAATAAATGGGAGATGCTATGCTATGCCTTATGAGGCTATTTCATATTTTTTGGAGAAGTGGTCATACCTAATTATGGTTGATCGTGGGCTTGAACTTATGTTCACCCATCCCTATTTTCATAGAGTAAGTAAATACTACGTAATACCTATTTTGGAATACATTAAAAAATAGAGCACCAACATTCGAAATTCGAACACGTAACATACACAAGGTGCCAGCAGCGTAGCACCCATTCATTTCAATTTTAGAACTCTTTGATAGTGTTGTAGTAACGTCGAAATATGTATCTTCAGTCTTGTATAACCTCAAACATTCTCGAAATTCCAATCAAGGCATTTAAGATTTTTTCAGCGATTGCTAGCATTTGTAGTCAAATTTTACAAAGGATTTCTATTTACTCATTGGATGGATTTTTATGGTTATTTGATCGCCTTGGAGTTTGACCACAATTCATCTGGTTAGTGACAGTTTGGTGGGAAAATGTTAGACATACCTTACCTTGATTGGGACCAGTCTCAAATGAATGATGATTCATAGTTAATTATAGTTTGCAACTTTCACTTACTGTCCTCGAGCATATTGGGAATACCAATGGCGGTAATCTGCCCATACGCACAGAAGCGATGGCCTCTGAGTCTAGGGGTATAAATCAGCGTTTGTATGTATATTTGTTCGACGATAACTTGTAAACCAAGGATAAGTCTTTATAAAATTTTGTAAGCAAGTAGTTCGTACAAATTTAATTATCAAGTTCGATATTAAAATGATTAAAAGCCTTGGAAGATATGGGGGTCACGAGGTCAGTTCGCTGCTAACCCCTGCATGGTTACCAGTCTGCCATAAAAACCGAGGTTAAGACTGCACATTGTATCCAAATCCCATCCCTACTCATAATCCTCATCGAACCCGAGCACAGAGTATAGGAGCATTGCGTTCCGTTCTTTGCAGACCTCTGTGCCTCCAATTTGTCTGATTGACGCTCGGTTCCGCTTACAAAATGATTACAAACGGCTCAAAGACTGCGTTCGGTTGCCGGGAGCGTGAATGGGAACGGAACTAACGTGTGTTGATGATTGGTCAGAATCGAGTCAAATTTAATTTTTCTTAAAGCCATCACAGACGACGAAGATGTTATAATATTTCATGTGATCTTAGAACATAATTATTTCAATATCGCTACTCATACATTTTATTAAAGTGCAGTAGAGTCCTGCCACAACAAATAAATAATGTTTTTTTTTATTGTCCTATTAAAATGTGGCCCATAAATATAGCTGATTGATGAAAAGAAAATGACAATCTGATCAAAAATAAGCAACTTATGAGCATTTTAATATCATGCTAGACAGAGAGGCGAAACAGCAAATCGTCACGTCACTTCTCTGTACGCCATATAAATTCTGTTATGAAAAGTAAGGCGTGACGAAATTTTTTGTTTTGTGGGAAAGGGACAGAGTTGGCTCTACCAAAAACTCTAAACGTTTATATATCAGAACTTCAATAACCGATTTAAATTATTTTTCCAATAAACATACTATATTTACTTAAATACTTCATCAAAGCTATTGGTTTCAACGATTTAAACATCAGTCATCCTATCCAGCCTATTAAGGTAACCGGCAAGGGTTACGTTGCCTTAATTGAAACATGTTATTTATATTTTGAGGCTTTCGTCCAACAGTATAAACATCTTCTGGCTGATGATGAGCTGCAATCAAACGTTATATCATTCTATCATTTAAAAACTAGGCTCTAAAATCCTAGCACTCCTTTTTGCGTAGTCGAATAAAACCAGGCAAACCTAAACAGGCGAAAGCCATTTACTTCGAGTCCCACGTGGCGTGAAGCGCGCTGAACGAGCCGAGCGCGAAATTGGTCCGTCTCGCGGAAACGCGAAATTTGTGCCCGAAACAAATAGATTGGGTTTTGGGAGCTTTTTGTTTAGGATCGCTGTCGGTGCTCTTTCTCGCTCTCACATTTCTTGTTTTAAGGTTCAAAATTATTGAATGTATTTGACGCATTGGTGCTCATCTTAAAAAATCTACAGGGTGACATTGAATTCATGTATATTATCGGAGAGTCATTCAACTTGACCCATGAAACCAACCCTGAAAATGCAAAAAACAATCGGCTATCCCATACAAAAAATGCTTTTACGAACGAAAAAAATATGTATGGAGTAGCGGACTTTTTTCGCGGTTCACGAATTGATTTCGTTGTAAAACTTGTTCATAATGATGAGTTGAATAACCCTCTAAGATAATGCCCATGAATTCAACGTCACCCTGTATATTCAGCGTATTTTACAACATTAACTTTACCAACGAAGAATTTTGAACAAGTTTATTTTATATAATTCTTAGGGTTGGCCAGAGAAAGTTCGTAATTGATAGGGCTGCCAAAGAGACAAGCCGAAGTAGGTAAGTTTCCTATCTATGTATAGATAATAATTAATCGCATCGTTCGTAAGATCAAGCAGGAAGTGGTCCCTATGTGGGCGTGGAACCTAAAAAACCTAAATCGTGGTAAAGTAACCTTATTACCTATACCCAATTCGGTAGTATGTACCACAAAAAATCCAATCACAAAAAGGTTTACGCGTTCATCCCCGCAGCAGTGTAAAAATGCGAACTTCGCCAAAATCGCCGCAGTAACCAGTTTTATTACCGCGATATATTTAAAGAGGGTTTACCCGGCCGCTAGGTAATAACGTAGAGCTTGAGACAAACTTCACTACATCTCCGAATTGTATTATACACCGATTGACTAAAACTGTATTTTAAATAAGTACAGTTGCATGTGCGAATGTGTGGACAATTCTATAAAAGTTTCTAAGCCCCTTGACCAAATTGTCTCATATTGAAAATTGATAATTGTATTTACACGAAATACTTGCTTACTATATTTGATAAAGATCGGATCAACGGTTTGCAAGTTATCGTGGAACAAAAATTATACAAACTTACAAGCGCCAACTTGGCCCTTTAGACGCGGAGACCTTCGCTTTGCTTGGTCAACTAATTTGTAAGTACAAATTAGGCCAAAACGTTATAATATGCTCTCTTCAGCATAATTCCTGTCACTTATTTCCCTATTTATTTAGCGCTGTGATGCTTCCATGTGATAAATTTTGGCAATTTTTTCCAAATATAAGCAAAGATAAGTCGGTACAAATAAAGAAAAAGCATGTTATATCAAATTGTGACTGCTTTCCGCTTTGTAGCCTTAAATTAATTAATTGTCACATAGGCGACCTTAGACTGGGTGCGACCCATTCAGAGAGGGCACTAAGTGTGGCGCGAACTGTATATGTGATTTTCCAAAAGCCTCTCCATTAAGTATAATGTTCAAGCGAAATGAATGTCATGAGTTGTGACAAATAATTAATGTTTTTGGCTAAATGCGTGAGCCGCGCTTTGCCAAAAGATTTGTGAAATATTTAAGTAGGTACTCGACTACTCGTAACAGCAAACTGACGAACGAATCTATTTATTTCATCACTTTCCTTTACAGCATTTCCTGGGTATGTCCTAAAACTGCATCCAGAACCACCGGAGGACGGGCAGCAGAGGACATGGAATTAAATATATTTATTCGACTAAAAAATCAGTACAATAGGGTAGATGACGTTTAAATTGTTGAAACCAATAGCTTTGATGAAGAATTAAAGTAAATATAGTACGTTTAATGAAAAAAATATTTAAATCGGTTATTAATGTTCTGTTATACCCCATAGTAAAAGTTGTTCATAATGATAAGTACTATGATATCCTAGAAGGATAACGGTGTTCAAACTAACACCCTGTATAAGTATTCTATCAGCTATCTGGTTTCCATAATACAAACTTTGCTTAGTATGAGGCTAGATGGCGCTGTGTGTAAAATTTCCCCCAATTTTAACTCGTCCAAGCAATATAAACATTTAGTAATTTTTTGGACGTCTTCTGGCTCGTCGTCAGCCATAAAACCGCCCCCTTAGACCGCCACACTGTACGACAACCTGCCATTTGCACCCACCGGTTGCCCACGACTTTTACAATGTCGTCGGTCCACCTAGTGGGAGGCCTTCCTATATACGCTGCGTCTTTCGGTTCGCGATCGCCACTCAAGAACCTTTCTTCCCCATTGGTTGTCAGTTCTTCGAGCGATGTGTCCTGCCCTGCGCCACTTCAACTTGCAAACCTTGCGAGCTATGTCGGTAACTTTGGTTCTTTGGCGAATATCCTCGTTCCGGATTCTATCGCACAAAGAAACAAATATACTTACTTACAAAGTATTAAACAGCGCTAATAAACGCGTTAATATAATCAGGTAAAAAATCTTATAATGCAATTCGTTAAATATTTGCTGAAGTTTGTTAAGAAATATTAGAACGAACAAACCTGCTGCATGCTGCAAAACTGCATCCAGATCCAGTACCTAATACGGGGGACGGGCAGCAGCGTCGTCTCAGTTAACGGTGGTGAGCATTCTGCGATCCCCAAGCTGCCTGCCAACTAAGCGTGGTGATTATGGAAACCTCTCCACTCCCCCCATTAAGGGGGAGGCCTTCGTTCAGCAGCGGACGGTTTTCTGGCTGATGATGATTAGAACGATCCCATTCTTAACACATGGAAATGTGAAAAATCTCTAAATTTGCGGGGCACACCTAAAAAATAAAAGGCCTGGCAAATCCACACAATACCAAAACAATACAACACGTAATGGAAAAACGCTCCTAAAATTATTCCTCGCACAGAATCCATTTACACATCACAAGCAACGTGTAATAAACTGAGAAATGAAATAAATAAATTCAGAGCTAACTGGGAAACGCGGTGACAGCGAGAGTTAATTTGAAAATGAAATAAACATACCGGCCAATGAGAGAGCGGATCGAGGGCGCGCCAGCCAATCGCGGCTCACAGATTTTCGCGCGCTGAATTTTTATTAGCTAAGGTAATAGCGCGTCATTTTGTGACAGGTCGCCCTTTTTCGTTTTCAGTATTTGGCTTCGCAAGTACTTAGATGAAATCGGATCGTTGGTTTCGGGTAATCCGGGAGATTTGTTATGTTTCCCTGAGACTATCGAGATGGATTTGTGGAAATTATCCGCCTTGTTTTTCTCGCCCTATTTTTTTACCTTCAAACGTCAGCTAGGGATTACTTGTCTACTGAAGTATACAGTTTTTTTTAATGCTAAGTACTTCGTTTTGCAGTGCTTGTCTATTTCTTTGTACTACTTAGACTACCTATATTTACTAATCTATTTGCTCATTCTGCATAGAGCTAACTTGCCATGTTTTTTTTTTAATTTTAATTAATCAGTAAACAGTCAGTCAGTCTTTTTATACTTAATTAGATTAGTTAAAATTTATTTACAATGTTGTAAGCTTGTAAGTACGGCTGTGCTGTGGCCTCGTGGTTCGATCAATCGGACTATGTGATGTTTTTTCCCATAGTACCTAAATACCTACGATTTAGGATACCTACTATTCGTCACGCAGAAAAATTGTTCTAATTGGTTGGTTGGTATTCGATCGTCGAATTTTTATGTTCTTAATTCCAGAATCTTCACTTCATGTTTATTTAAATCAGTTTTGTCAATTTTTGATGAGTTGTAGGAATAGAACAGATGTAACATTAATATTATACTTACAATAACTTTGCCTGTTTTAACTTTACCTGTTTTTGTAACACAAAATGTACCTATCCTCATTTACAAAAACTCGATAAACTCTTTGACTAATTCAAATTAAGAACATGGGCTCAACATTCCAAAGACAAACGATAAGACTCGAAACACAAACGCAAGATTCCAAATTCAAATTCATTCGAAATTTTAACCGACCCTCGGACATTGGGGCCGCATTAATCGTGATTAGAGTGATTACACTCCGGCTGATTAGCGGCTCTTTACTTCGAGTTTACTTGTGTTTACTTTCTTGACGACACTTTTGGGGTGGTTGGACGAGGGCAGGTGAACATGGATACGACTATACCTAAATAATCTTAATTAAAAACAGTGCTTAACAAAAATGTCATTTACGTCTGCGCAAAACAAAATGAAGTGAGTTTTCGTCTAAAGTCAGCGATTTTTTTTAAGTAAAGCCTTAAGGAAAAGGAAAGGGAAAGAAGGAGGAGGAGGGGGGGAGGAATAAGTGGGGAAGGGAGACTACTAAAGATTACGTAGCGTCTGTATGTCCATCCGACTTATTATGACATAATTTTCCAAACCGATACGGTAGCATTTTCACAAAATATGCTTTATTCAAATAAAATAAAAACTTGAAATGCATTTTAAAAGAGGTTTTTTCCAGGTCGTAAAATACTGATACAAAGCATCAAGATTGGTGATTAAAGACCATGAGCAAAATCGATCAAAAGATTGTCAAGATAGGTAATAAGTAAAATGATTTACTAGTTTGGTAATTAAAGTTCGATTGCTAAAAAAACAAAAAAAAACATCGATTTGCTCTACCTCTAGTAAAGTTTACCCAAATTCAATCATCCGTTACTTTGTTATAAGTCTTATCCATATAATTGTAAGCGTGGCCCCCGCGGGTGATACCGAGTATGATTCAACATTTAAATGTTAAGCAACGCCCGAATCACGAGGACATCTTAGCGGCTCTCTCCTTAGTACTCGCTGCTGGGTGCTCGGGGACACTTCACGACAAAACTCTTTGCTAACTTCCAAAAATAAAGAGGTTTAAATCGAGAGCATGTAGGTACTATTAAAAAAATAAGTCTGTGCTCGCAGTGCCCGCGTTAACAGCCGGTATATATTTTACGGGATATTTATTGCATCTTCGGTTAACATCAGGCAGGTGAGACATCAATAAAACGCAAGCCAAAGATTCTACAAAAAACAGCAAATGTGACATTTTGATTTAAACGTTTTTTCAATGTGTTGTTCAAAATTATCTTCTTCTTTCCTCCTCAGAGGATATGGCGTATCACACTTTGTGCTTTTGTCAGTGTCAAGCAGCGACGGTGATAATGGAATGGACGGGCCCAGCGCTTGCAAATCGTTCAAAATTAACAAGACAACACAATCAAGCATACCTAGCTAAAAGTATGCATATTACATTTGCCAGAGAATAGAGATAGCGAATCTAATTACTGCATGACAAAAAGAGAACACATGTACATGTATTAGAAGTTTGTATTGTCGTATCGTACGGCTCGAATGTCGCAAAGGCAGAGAATTGACTGAAGCGAGTGGAGAGCCGGCACTCAACATATAGTCTTCAAAATCCGTGCGCTTATTTCCCGTCCATTCATCTTATCATAGCCGCTACGCTGTGGCACATAATTGAATCAGGGAAGAACGAGGAGGGTAGACAGGTGACTCACTCCAACAAAGATGATTTTTTTAATGATGAACGATGAATACTCAAAATAAATTCTTAGTCTTAAAACTATCTACTAGAAAGACTATTTATTTTAAACGTGGATTAGCTTTGGAGGGGTTTATCTTTACAGTTTTACTTTGAGTTTTGGCTGTGCGCTGCAAGCGAGACTTTTGAGAGTTTTGGCGGGAACACGGAAAAATCATGTCGTTGCATTCTATTTTTTTTTTAAACTTGTGCTTTTTAGCGAATTAATGATTAAAAATGGTGGTGTTTTATTCATTAAGTGTTGAATTACATGCACGAGTGTGGGCAAGTGATATAATGTGGTGAAACATGTCTTTTCGTGTTGTTTTCAAAACTCCATAGAAGCTCATAGTAAAGTCGCCACAACTTTACTAGGGTATGACTTGGACACGACTATCACTAATTTCGTGTGACTTACTGTGACTTCATGACTTATTTGACTTGATGATAACAAATAAATGTGAAAATTCATAAACTTGACACTGGCAGAATGCACAACGTGCGATGCAAATAAATAAGAAAAAAAAAAAAAAGCGAGACTTTGCGATTGTACGTACACCGCGCGCCTACTTCATGCTACTGCGCAGCGTCTCGCGCCTAAGTTCACAGTCGTTTGATCCGCCTTTCAGTCTGGACAAAGGTATAGCTTTGTTCTTTGTTCCTTGCTAATTGCAAAATAAGCAATATTAATAATAAAATAAAATAAATAAAAATATTTACAATATTGCAATTAAAAAAAAAAAAAAATTTTTTTTATCAATTTATTAATTAATATATAATATTGCAAATATTTGCAATATTTGCTTATTCTGCTACAGCTCTGAAAATAAATCAAAATAAAATAAACCGCTTTTAAACTTGACGATACCGCATATTGTAACTTGGCTACACCTTTGAGATATTTTCTAAAGAGCATGAATAAACTCTTAGGCGACGAATCATAGATCTTGATACTTGATAGCTTAATAATTAGATAAGTAGGTACAGTAAGTAATCTGAATAATTATTACATAAGTTTAACTGTGAAGTTTGATAAAAAATAATATATTCTTATAAAATGTAATTGATTAAATGTCACATATTACATAATATTAAAATAACACTTATATTAATGTTAAAGAAACAGCATGATAAATCATAGTATTAATAATTATTTGTCAAAACTCGTTACCTTGATTTTTGTCGGGGTAAAATCATAGATCTATTAAAAAAATGGAGATGAGGTACGCTCTACTGTGAAGCAAACATAATTGAACTATAACAACTACATGAGAATTTTAAAGAAATATTTAGTTTTAATGTATACCGAGTGAGAAATCATTCCGTGGGACTTGTACGTTCCGTGGGACTTGTAAACTTAAACTATTTCTACGTGCTTTGAAAACTCATGAAGGTATTGTTTCTGCTTATTTAGATAGATATGCAATAATTGAACCTAACGTTATACACAAACGCCTGTTTGAATGCGACTAAGGTCAATTAGGTCTTAATTTGTGCGGTCCACGTCGATAGAAGATTTTGTTTTTTATTTAAATATCGTTTAGGTTAATATTCCGCAATTTCCTTTACTTTTATTTCAATACTATTATTAACTTAGCATGTAAATAAATATGTATTTTTAGTTTTAAATTCATGGTAAAATCTCGGTAAAAGTATCAAAACCACTAGATCCCAGTATACACGAAAATCTCTTAAATGAAGGCGAGTCCACGAAATAAATTAACTTCTAGCAAGAGAGACTTGCTAATTACTTACACACACTGCGGACTTATGTGTGTGCGTGTGTGTGTGTAATGTTTTACTTTACATTACAAAGTGTAATAAAGTTTAAAGCTAACTTGCACAAGACTTCACAGAGATAATTATAGAGTAATAAGACATAAATAAATTAGGGCTAATAAAACTAGAGCTTAGTATTAGAGTATTTTTTTTTCTAATGTGTTCATAAATGCAAAAACAATCATGGTAGGTTTTTCTAATAAAAAAACATTAAATTACCATTTAAAAAACCTCAACCGGCGGTCAACATAATTATATGGTCTTCAAAATCCATGCGCCTATTTCCCGTCCATTCATTTTATCATTGTCGGTGGGAATAGGTACAGGCCGATTCAAACTTAATGGCGGCTGTGAACTTAGGCGCGAGACGCTGCGCAGTAGCAAAAATTAGGCGTGCGGTGTGCGTACAATCGCAGTCTCGCTTGCAGCGCACTTCACAGCCGCCATTAAGTTTGAATCTGTCTGTACCTAATTACATAGACGTCATAGCAGAAACAAAAAGCAATCAGTGACTTGCAATGAGTTCTCAAAGCTAGCTTTAATCACACACTTCTGGTACAAGTTGGACTTTTGCATCATACTTACCGACATTTGCAAGTTACAGTTTATGAAGACAGTTCGTTGCACACTGGGGTTTTATTATTCAAATCTGGAACCGTTTTTTTTGTGTTTTTTTTTCTGCGTTATAGGCACCTCCTACCTACCTTACCTAGTAATTCTAATGATAATAAAATTATTATTATAACTAAACTATTAACACCTAAAACTTTGATTAAAAAAGCAGTACCTGTACCTTGGTACCTATGTCCTAAAACTGCATCCGGTACCACCGGAGGACGGGCCTCAGCGTCCTCTCGGATAACGGTGGTGACTTGGTGTTGGTGAGCATTCTGTTCTGCGAATCTGCGATCCCCAAGCCGCCTGCCGAGCGCGTGGGCCGATTAATATTATGAAATTAGATAAGTAGTACGTGGTAGAACATTGTTTTAAACCATCACGACGATGATGCTGATGGTAACGATGTTTGAGAATAATTTTAACATAAATGTTATTTTAATAAAGAAATAGCTAACTCCTATAAGCCCGCCGAATAGAAATAATGTTGCGACCTCTCTGCCTGCAATACACGTGCATAACCTTTCACATTCAAATCGCGTTCTAAAATTAAAAGATCTCGAAAATATTCAGAATCCTTTGAATCAGAAATATTTTTTTAAGAAATTCAAAAGTTAGCTAATCCAATTCGAAATTCAAATGCGGGGAAGTCTCGGAAACGTTTCGATCGCGCGCTCGGAAACGAAAGGCGGGAAACGCGGAAAGAGCGGGAAATAATTAGCTGCCTTCAGCCTGAGGCTAAAGATGGGATGTACATTCAGCCACGACGTGAATTGGAATATTTACGAAAGAGTTGTGTTGTATTTTAGACAGACACTTGCCATTTTTAACTAACTAATTGAGTGGGTTTTATTCGTACTTAGTTACAGCGTTTTGTAAATTATTTATAAACATTTATAATTAGCTATATTATGTGTCATAATTATGATATTTTGGGTGTCTGGTAGATATGAGCGCCGATGGGCCACCACGGCGGCGGCGGCGGCATGGTCCAAAAAATTCCACGGCGGTGGCGGCGTCGCCGCGGCTTTGCCTTTGGACTTAGATGTTTTACCAGGGATCGGTTTTTTTTAAATAATAAAGCCGTCAATAGCGACTCAGACTCGCGCAATGTTGGTTCCGTACAGCTACAATGAAACCACCGAAAAATGCTCTAGGAAAATATAAGTCAAGTGAAAAACAAAATTGACATAACATTGCCGCCCAACCATAAGACACGGCCATTTTACAATTGCAATTGCAAATGTATGTTTGTAATCGCAACAGATAAAAAAGAACAAATCCTCAATTTTTAGATTTGTCCTTATATTTGTTCGATACGACCAACTTTTTTGTAAATTTTCATGATTATAGGTCAACAAGAAGTACCCTATGAATTTTGATTTACTTGGCAGTACGAATAATTTAGGCAAAAATAGACGTATTTTGGCTGTATTTTTTGATTGCGCCGACTTAGTATCATGACTTATGCATTTGATATAACTTCAATTTGATATAGATCTGCACGCATTCCAGTGAAAAAGGGTCGTTACAGACAGACGGACAACGAAGTGATCCTATTAGGGTTCCTTTTTTCTTTTTATGGCACGGAACCCTGAAAAATTAAGAAAAACCATTTTAATGGTATTGAAAAAAAAAAAAATTTTTAACTAAACGGAACGTAGGATAACTAAACTTTCACTGCATAGTATCTGCCCTTAGAATAGATAAACTATATTTATCTAAGATATACTAAGAAAATAGCACAGCAATCATAGCAAGATTTAGGACTTATTTGGACATTTACTACTATTACTACTAATGGCCAAAACGGCTGAGAGTCTTGAGCTGGGATATTTTTGAGTCTATTTAAACAGTAGTTACCAGAGTGGTTACCTACGGCAAAATACCGAAAGCTTTATTTGCCTGTATTTTATTGTGCTGATTTCGGGTTTTATATTTGAATAATATCTAATAAATAATAAGCAACGTGTTAACTAAGGTTTTTAATGAATACTGACTGAAATCAGTTCTAATAGAATTTCTAGAGGAGGTTATATTGACTAGACAGACTACAATAAACTGACTTAGTTCCGACTACTTTTCAAAGACTTTTTTCAGAAAATTTATAAAGTGGTGGCAGAATCCGTAGAAAATATTAAAATTACTTGGATTGTTTCATAAATCATAAGTTTTAAGAAAAAGGCACGAAAAAGGTTAACTTGGTGAACTTTGCACTTAGCAACAGTTTTAAAAAGTTAACTCCGATTACGTTGTTTTAAAACTTATGGTAACAGTCTAGATTTCTAAATGGCTTGACTTTTACTAGCCTTTAATAATAAGCTTCTTGATTCTTTTTTTAATAGCGTACGCTGGAGATAGAACAATCCTCGAAGGAGATTGGGCCATATCCCTCACGCTGACCCAGTTGCGGTTTGGTGGTTTCACCTACGCCATTGCATTTTTTTTATACTTTCATGTGATGAGACGAGCAAAACGTTCGCCTGGTGGTAAGCGTCACGCCTGCCACTAACAGTAGCAGTGCCAGTATTTTATTTTCCGGAAAAGCCTAAAAAGTCTAAACAGTTGGTGGTTAAGTTAGTAGGAGACCGGTTGACTTCAAGGGTGTTCAGAGGTCGTGGGTTCAAGCCCAAACCAACCAATGAGCTCTTCGGAGTTTGATTTTCATATGTTTTCTATATTCACCTAGATATACCGCTTTCTTTCTATCACGTATAGTTACGTGCGACGAGGCTAGCGTGCGAGCGGCGACTGTCTTCTGCCTTGCATTGTCCACCCGTTCGGAGCGCCGGCCGAACATACCTAAACTGCGGAGTGACACCCCCTGCTATTATGCTTGCTTCGTTGCCTAACATTTCCCATACACCCGGTATAGGTAAGATCGGATTTAGATAAAAGCTCTTTTTTAAAATAAAAATTCGTAATCCGTATCTCATGCTGACAGTCAGTCTTGATGGAATTCCCGTGTATTCTGTACATAATTCACAATACAATCGAATTATCTGTAACGTCGAATGGTGGAGCCACCGTCGGGTTTCTTAACAAAGCTCATAGCTTCTTAAGGAAAAATTTGTTCCGCCATTCGGCCACATCGATAGAAAAGTTGGTACTTACATTTAGATGTTCCATTTCGAATGTGTCGCGTTCTTCGCGTGATAGATCGACTTTGAAAGGGTTGTTTGAGTTTTTTTTTCACAATTTTACTTCTTCATATCTCATCAGAAAAGATGGCGAAGGCAATCGATTAATAATACAGACTTATTGAGCTTGCCATCATGTTATTATTTTTTCACACCACCTGCTCGACAATGTCCAATTATATATCATGCAATGTGAACGTAAAGTAAAGCATTATCTCTTAAGGGATATAAAGTTGTATGAAACTCCCTAAGGAATATAGTGATTTGAATTTGGAACGTCAAATTCGTGTGGAAAATCGTGGAAAACTCTAAGTAAAAAAATGCCCATTATGGCATTTTAAAGAGGTTTGTCCGAAAATCGAACTGGCCACCATAAGCAGAACTAAAAAAAAGGTGCTTTTACAAAGAATGTGAAACGAAAGACGGTGTTTGATCTTGTGATTGATTGTCAGTGAATTTAAATTTATGGAGCCCTGGCTTTTTATTGTCTCGCAGAAGGTGTGAAAAGTAGAGTATGCTCCTCTGGAATAAAGCCTGTCTTCGTCTTGGGCAGCTTGAACCCATCGCTTCACTCAGGACCCTATATAACTCCAGAGCGCAGCGAGGGAGTTAACTCAAGACACGTAAGACACTGCTTTATTCCCTTAGTGCATAATCTACTATTCTACTCGCTATCTGCTCCGGTAACGGGACGGGCACGGGGGTTGTACAACCCAGTATTGTACAGCCAGTTTTCCGTGTACATCACCTTAATTCCTTATTTGTATAGCAGTTAGTTTCACGTTTTTTTGTTTTTTATAACTAATTGAGAAATTGACTCGCAAAACTGGCTGTACATGTACAATATAGGGACCCCTATAATCTGTTTACCAAGTTTCGTCAAGCCGAGCTTGGTTGGTTTAAATAGTTAAACCAACCAAGCTCGGTCCACAGTAGTTTGAAAATACGATCTGTAAGCGAGTATCATCCAAACATCCGGACAGATAAAAGCAATTTTTTGCAAAGACTTGGTCTTGGACTTGGCTCGCTTTGTAAACTTGGGCTTGGACTTGGCTCTCTTTGAAAACTTGACCCTGGCTCGCTTTGTAAACTTGGACTTGGACTTGGCTCGCTTTGTAAACTTTGGGCTTGTACTTGGCTCGCTTTGTAAACTTGGACTTCGATTTGGCTCGCTTTGTAAACTTGGACTTGGAGTTGGCTCGCTTTGTAAACTTGGACTTGGCTCGCTTTGTAAACTTGGACTTGGACTTGGCTCTCTTTGAAAACTTGACCCTGGCTCGCTTTGTAAACTTGGACTTGGACTTGGCTCGCTTTGTAAACTTTGGGCTTGTACTTGGCTCGCTTTGTAAACTTTGGGCTTGTACTTGGCTCGCTTTGTAAACTTGGACTTCGATTTGGCTCGCTTTGTAAACTTGGACTTGGAGTTGGCTCGCTTTGTAAACTTGGACTTGGCTCGCTTTGTAAACTTGGAATTGGCTCGCTTTGTAAACTTGGACTTGGACTTGGCTCAATTTGTAAATAAACAGTTGACGTGCAAAACCCAAATCTTTCACCAGCTCTTCATTCATAAAACAAACATTTCCGCCCTTAATCAAATCACCATATCTCCCACAAATCGACACAACACAACATAACGCGTTAACCCTGCGCTGCGAGTGGGGGCACGCGTCGCCCATTACGCGTTTAATTAAATAAAACGAGCCAGTATGCCCCTCGCCACCGCCGCCGCCCGCGCCGTGCGAACGGACCTCAGCGCTCACGTGGCTATGGGACTAAGAAAGGATTAGACTGGCACTATGAACAAAAAAGGTAAAAAAAATTCGGGAATAGGACTACTACTGAGTTGTCCAACGCACTAGTAAAAACGAAATTTACCAAATTATATATTATAATTGGGCTAATTGGGCTTCGAAAATATGGGGGTCGCAAGGTCTCAGTTCGCTGCGAATTACTAGTAATGAGTAAAACGATTCTTCTTTCACCACTATTTTTATCAATGATTCATTATACAAAATAGTGGTGTACCTTTATAAGATTTATTTCCGCGTCCTGTCTACGCGTACCCAACTCTACCTGGTAAGAGCATTTCGCTGCGCGTGCCACATTGATACGGCACTCCACCGTGTAGCCGTAGCTCTTCACTTTTGAACGCCACTGTACACGGTGCTTTAATAACGTACTTTATTATGGTAGGTACTTGTTTATGGCAGTATGGACAGTTCAAATTATTTGCTCGATATTTCATTTATAAAAAGGATTTTTGACACAGAATTGAATGTTTCTCTGATCACCGTTTTTTTCGGCTGGTTCGACTCTGATGTGACTGTATCACAGACTTTTTATACTAGTAGGACTGTTTGTGATCGCTTTGCTTAGTTTGGCTAAATGGCGCTGTGAAATGACCACAAATATTAATAAATTAATTTAAGATTTCTACCAAATTTTTTGATACGCACATTTTTTTTATATTATCGTTATTGTTTGACATTTGGAATACTTTACGGAAATCCGCAAATAAAATGTCAAGCAATATTTATTCATTAATACAGTCTGAAAGTAGTTTAATACTAACGTCACAAATATATACATCATTAAGCTTTACCAAAACTTATAAATCTACGCGCATACTCAAAGTATAAAATGGTCTACTGTACAATAAAATGTACAATTACTATGTAGGTATACCTCAACTTTACACATTGTCCAAACTTCAATAGCACTACGCGTTGTTATGAAAGCGATTCTTTTAACATTTTTGGTATAATTATCGACACGGGTTCACTTACAAACGAGGGGCTTTGAGTGCCGTGCGACCAACTTACACTTGGAGTTGTGTGAGGGAGCCACTGTCTTATTTCCTATACAGAAGCCTACAAAAAATAAACAGTTCGCTAATTTAACCACCTCTACAGAACGTGGGCAAAAATTTGTAAGGGATGAAAATTTCACATGATTTTAACTACAAAGAATATTGTAATTGTTGGATTTTAAGCATTTAAATATCACTAATGATTATAATAGTTTCAGATATCGTTTTTCTGATTTCTTTTAGTATTTTATAGAGAAATATTTTTTGCAAAAAAAAAAATTATTCGTAGTTTTATTTATGGCTGGCGATTTTCCAGTTTGACTCAGTTTCAGTCATAAAATTATTAGTCAGAGGTTTTTAGACGGTATATTAACTCTGACACCAGGGCTGGTCACTCAACCTATAGGAACTTACTTTGCTGGTTCTAAATGACTTTATCAGAAGAAACGGAACATTTGTATTTAGTTGGCCCTACTTTTGACAATACAACTTATTGCTACATAGGTACAGGTACACCCACCGTAAAAAAACACAATATCACCTAAACAACTATTGAATTATGATAATTATTATTTTACTCTAGCCCCAACCGAGCTAAGCGTGTTTTAAAGAAACCAGATAATTGAAAAAAAACTTTTACACTTTTTTTGTGAATTGTATTAAACGTTCTCATAATTTTAATTATTTTATTTGTCCCCTTCAAATAAATAGGCGATGGTAAGGAGCATAACAACGTTTTACAATACAACTAAACATTTCCCTCCCCTTTTAGTAATCGGCTAAAAGTAACAAATTCACATCTCGCTGGCGGGAAATGTCACAACACGCCACCCTAACCAGAAGAAGACATTATGATAATTAAGACCATAACGCTAATAGTGGGCGCGTGTACACCCGCGCGCATCGGAGGGTTAACATGTTGTTTGTAGTTTAGTTAACAAATAATAATAGAACGGATTTTGTGACGTAATTTAACTATTAAGACGGTACTTAATAATTAAATTACTCCAATCCTAGTTTCATGCAAAAAAAATATCGAGTTGCTTATTTATACGTAGTTTTTCTTCTTCTTTTCTCTTGGGAGTATTATGGCGTCGCACTCTGTGCATTTGCCAGTGTCAGGTATTTATAATATACCTATAAAGTTTTCAAGTCAATAATGAGTCTTAGTCAAGTCAAAGTCATACTTAGATAGTCACAGTCAAGTCCAGTCATGCCCTAGTAAAGTGTGGCAAGTTTACTACAAGCTTCTTCAGAGTGTTGATGGCAACAACACGAAAATACATGAATAAAACTCCACCATTTTTATGCACTAACACTCGAAAAACACAAGTTTTGGAAAATAATACAATGCCACGACATGATTTTTTCGTGTTCCCTCCCAAATTCTTATACGTAGTTTCCTACATCATCATCAGCCCGGAGACCACCACTGCTGAACGAAGGCCTCCCCCTTAGACCGCCACACTGTACGACAACCTGCCATTTGCATCCACCGGTTGCCCACGAAAAAACGAATAAACTGGCACGCATAAAATTTTATACGTTTCCAGTAAAACTACTTTCATACTTTCTTGTCTTTTCCATACTTCTAATTGATTTTCAAGCTTTTTCAGTTTCTTTTAATAGCTAGTACTTTTACACTGTTGTTGTCTTGACACGTTTTGTTATGAAACGTGACTAAAGATCATTATCGTAGCACAAAGTAAACATGTTCCCAGAATGTGACGCAAAGGACGCGAAGGACGAAGGATAATCCTCTTTCGTAATAAAAAATCTGAGCTCTAGCTCTTTTTGGTATCGCACGACGTGCTTTACATTGCCCTGCCCGTATCGAAAGGAGGTTCGAATTTGAAATATCCTTTAGTATTAGTTCATTGAGCATTCGAAATCCGAAAACATTGCGACGCTCTATCGCACAGACACAAAACACTGACGGAATGTCGCGTACAATGATTACGTTTTCTTTTTAATTTTGTTAAGCGATAGTGCCGTGGGAAGACTAACAATACAATTTGAATATCGATAATATTCATGACAAACAAACTTCATCGGTCTTTTGTATTATTTGCATTATGTAACTATTTTATATTATGTATCTACACTGTTCAATAGTAGCGTCCTCTCAGTTAACGGTGGTGAACATACTGCGATCCCCAAGCCGCCTGCCAAGCGTGGGGATTATGGCAACATACACTGTGTAGTGTGTACACTATTGTACACTACTGCTGGACGAAGGTCTCCCCCTTAAAACCTTAAAGCCCCTTAAACCCTTTTAAGGGGGAGGCCTTCGTCCAGCAGTGGACATTTTCTGGCTGATGGATGGATGTACACTGTACAATAGTGTACACAGTGTACACTGTACAGGTTGCTTCCGAGGTGTAGTTTCATTAACATAATATATTTATTTTCGGATGCGTACCTACTAATTTGAAGACGGGTTTTTAAAAAGAATAAACGCTACACCTGTCAAAGACAAATCGTCGACATTTCATCACTAGCCAGTAATCACCCACTGCATAGGCCTATCAACTTGGACGCCATTCATCCCGGTCTTGCGCCACTCTAGTCCAGCATCAATTAACGATTTTAATTATATCGTCGACTCATCTATTACTATTAATAAACCTAGGTGGTACCACCTAGGTTTATTAATAGTACAATAAAAATATCTATTTAAAATTCTATCGAAACTACCTCATCTCAAGTACGTCATTTATCATCGACCAGCTATCTCCCGATCGGTGTTGCCAGAAACACTTTCGGTGCCATTATTTTGGTAACATAATACGTTTGTTTGTGCGACTACTGAATCTCGGGAATTAACAATACATTTAGGAGACAATGTGATTGGTACTGCAGAGAAGAGCTACTTAACTTTTTTTGGGATTAGAGATTAACACATTGTCACTTTGACTGATGAGTTTTAGGTTGCAATTCGATGCTCGATTATTTCGTTTTAGATCGTCAATCTGGAACGGAATGAAAGAAAGAACTTATTTAGCTGAACTTTTTAATTTTTTTCATATATATTTTTTTATGGTCTAGGTAGTGGTGGTGCTCAGCTCTACCCATATTTTCCGGGGGGGAAATATCATAATAATAATGCCATGCCAAATTTCGCCAAGATCACTCCAGCCTTCTATGTAAGAATGTATTTCATTCAATTCTCAATTTCTTCTCATAGATTGTAACCTTCGCTTAGCTCGGCCACTACGTGTGTATAATGAGCTATTTCATTGGCAAGTATCCATTGTAACATTGTAAGTCCGTGACCATAACCTTACAAATCGGTTAGTAGAGCAAATACCAAATCCCCTAAATAATACCTCTCAAGTACCATAAGCACTTTATCGTATTAAAATCACACTTGAGTGGTCTCTGTGATAAATAAACAACAATAGGGCTGAATACAAAGTCGTTGCGTAATTCTTAAGAATTTTGAGATTATTTTGAAGGGCCGGTAGCCGACACGGGGGCAAAATGGGGCAAAAAGTGGGTCGATTATATCTTTTAAAGTAGGTATAGCTATTCATATGGACCCGGTTCTGTAGCTATCTCTTTCGCAGTTTTAATATTTTTGATTATAAAAATCAACAAGAAGATTTTTAAATATTATATAGGTATAGATTATTATTATCTTTAAAATACATTTTGAAAAGTTTTAAAGCTTTTTTCATTTAAATCACTGCGAACACTTAAATTTTGTTTTAATTTGAAAAAATATTTTTTTAAATCATGAAGGAAGTTATTAACTTGAGGTAAAACAAAATATAGGTATTTAAAACAACCTAAGATAAATTTAAAACGAATTATATAAAAACAAAACCCTAAAATAGGTATAATATAAACAAAACTTAAAATGAAAGCCCCATGGTCGATGGAAAAGTGGCCAGAATGCTGGCGGCATTGTCACGATGGATGGCAATACTAAGCTTCCTTTAATGATTTTTCAAAAATCTAGTTTGGCGGCTAGTGATATATGTAAATGATACAAATAAAAAACAAAGCTATATCATTTATTAATACCTTATTTTTTTTATTAAGGTAAGAAATCTTGTACTTAAAGGATAAATTATAAATGTATTTGCGTTTTTTTTTTCTCTGTACTCAAATATTACCAAAGGCTTAAAATCAGGCAAATTATCAGGTTTGATCCTCGACATATCAACTTTTTCAGCTTGTGATCACTTCATCGATAAAAAATTCTAACGCCAATCTACCTATTTTTTTAATGGCTTGTCACCAGCTTATCACTAGCCGCCAAAAATAGATATCTATTTTTCAAAATGGCTGCCTTGCCTAAGAAGTTTATTTCTCTAATGCTAGGGCTTCACCTGCGTGTAATGCCATTATTTAGCGCGGTATTTGATACAGTACGCAGATATGGCCGGGTGTTAGCACGCTAATAGGCTAGTGGCAAGATTAACGTCGTTAAACGTTAGGCGATATTTCAAAGTCAAATGATAATGTAGCCACCCATATAGCGCATTGTTTAGTGCATCATTTATTGCACGTTAATTATTTCGATAACTGGACGTAAAGCGTCACGCAGGTGAAGCCCTAGCATAAGTAAAATCACTGGCGAAGTTACTCGTAGTGCGTTAGCACAAAAAATATAATTCGGCAACGTACAAAGCACCACAACAAAATCATTGATAGCTACTTAACTACTACTTGAATAAATTCTCAAGCACTACATTATACCATAATCTCTCTCAACTTATACTTCAACCTTGTATATAAAAGTAATTAAGGGAGCCACCATCATACTTACTGCACAAAATTAAAAGTCACCCTGAGCGTCCTGTCAGTTTCTTTTAGTTCCATCATTTCGCCAACTGTACAGATGATGATGGTATATGTAATGCCGAACGTCCACTGTAAAGTCAAAGCGAGGCGATAAGGCTTACTTTAAATCAATGCTTATTTTAACCAAAGTCATATAACTTCAGGGCAATACAAAACTGACGTGCGCAAAGTTACGTCACAAGCGCCGTTTCTAAGTAAGGCTGTAAAGTATGAAAACCAGTAAAGTTGTGTTACTAATCCCAGGCACCGTGAAAGTCCCTAATCCATGAGGGGGACCTGGGTATATCCTTAAACTGCAACCAGACCCACCGGAGGACGGGCAGCAGCGTCCTCTCAGTTAACGGTGGTAAGCATTCTGCGATCCCCAAGCCGCCTGCCAAGCGTGGGGATTATGGCAACACCCCTCTATATTGGGAGACTTTAGACAGCCACAAGACGTCCAGCAGTGGACGTCTTATGGCTGACGAGGAGGGGGGGATTCTTTGGTTACGGTCTTTTCTCTCCAATTTTTCTTAAGTACTAGCGTTTTTTTGTTTTATTTATACGGAAAAACTCACGTTTAATTAAATCGGATACTCCAACTATAGTTTCGATCACATCCGGTGACCTTATTCAAAGGTGAAAACAGAGCCCGACGCACGTGCAGCTGCGTCCTGCTTAGCACAGTGCTATCTGTGTCAGTGTGTTGGAGTATCCGATTTAATTAAACGTGAGTATTCCCGTATAAATAAAACAAAAATGTGTCAAAACCACGTCAGTTTTTACGTACTAGCGCTTTATTATTTAAGAAAAAAAACTGTGTGAAGGTTAGCACAGAGACCTTTACCAGGTAGTAAAATTGGAGGGGGCGCTAACCGTATGCTGCGTCGACTTTTCCACGAAGCTTTTTCTTTCGCATCTCGCCTCGCCTTCAGTAGCCGCTGTACCTAACTATTGTGCAAAACCCTGTCGGTCAGCATTGTCATAATTTGGTACACTTAGTCATTGTCCAGTACTATAAAGAACTTAAGTGTTACTTGAATCACTTTGTCTGTCTATAATCTCTAGTGAAAGAGACGCTTCTTTTGAAACGCGAATAATCTGTTTTTTTCTTTGATAGAAGTATGGCAACTATAGCAAGATTGGGACGGGTGGCATAAGAAGAGAAGCAAAACTAGGCTTAGGACAGAAGTGATCATTAGTTGACAAGTAACTTTAAAAAAAACAGTCTTCAAATTCATATGGGACCACCGCGGGAGTACATCCTTTCAAATAAAAAAATATATTTCAAAATTGGTCTACAATTGACGGAGAAATCGGTGAACATACATAAAAAAACATACATACTATCAAGTGACGAGACGAGCAAGACGTTCGCCTGGTGGTAAGCGTCACGTCTACCACTAACAGTAGCAGTGCCAGAATTGTGAACTTGCGAACACAATCCTGCGCCGCCCTGCACTGCGCTCGTCTCTGAGATATTAGATGTTAAATCTCTTCTTACCCAGTAATTTCTCTGGTAACATTGCCCTTCAAACCGGAACACAGTAATGCTTGGCGATTGAATAACTGCCAAAGGTGTGGTACTTCCCCAGGCGGACTCTGCAATATAGTCCTACCACTACAGAACCTCCTCCTTTTTTGAAGTCGGTTAAAAATGGGAATGGAAAGCGCTCTTGGCATAGCTTGACTAGGTGGTTCTAAATGATCACCGACGATCGATGACAACGGACGATCCGGTCAGTCTACGGATGGGTGACCGTGAGTGGTGTTTATTTCTTAGCACTACCGTGGGTCGGATGACACGTAAAATCTTTGGTTCCGGTTGTTTGTTCTATGTTTCTATAACAACAACCGTCAAGCCATGTTAGAGGCCTTCGGGCGGCACATTAACTCTGACACAAGGGCTGGCCACTCAATCTATACGAACTTACCTATTATAGCTAATAATGATGACCTGCCCATAACAGTAGCAGTGCCAGAATTGAGCACTTGCGAACACAATCCTGCGCCGCACCGCACTGCGCTCTTCACCCTGAGATATTAGATGTTAAATTTCTTCATACCCCGTAATTTAACTGGTTACAATGCCGTTCAAACCGGAACACAGTAATGCTTGCACACTACTGCTTGGCGGTAAAATACCTGGCAAAGGTGTGGTACTTCCCCAGGCGGGCTCTGCAGTAGAGTCCTACCACTACAATTTATTTATTTTCTTAGTTGCAAATAAACAAATAAGCGTACCTAGTACCTACCTACTTACCTACAGAGGTCGGAAACGAGGATATTCGCCAAAGATCCAAAGTCACCGACAATTATACCGACATAGCTCTCAGGGTTTGCAAGTTGAAGTGGCAATGGGCTGGCCACGTCGCTCGAAGAACTGATAACCGATGGGGAAGACAGATTCTTGAGTGGCAATCACGTACCGGAAGACAGCAGGCAGACCGGAGGCAGCTAGGTAGGTCTACCACTAGGTGAACCGGCGTTATTGTGAAAGTCGCGGGCAACCGGTTATGCGGCAGGTTGTCGTACAGTGAGGCCTTCATTCAGCAGTGGACGTCTTCGGGCTGAAGATGATGATGATGACAGAGGTCTTCAATAAAATTGCACTTTGAGACTTAGTCGCCCTTATCGCGCATTGCTAAACCTAGATGCATTTTTTCCGCCAATAGGCTAGATGACTGTTTTTTTTTAAATTGTCCTATTAAAATGTGGCCCATAAATATAGCTGATTAATGAAAATTAAATGAAAATCTGATCAATAATAAGCAACTTATAAGCATTTTAATATCATGCTAGATAGAGAGGCGAAGCAGCAAATCGTGACGTCACTTCTCTGTACGCCATATAAATTCTATTGTGAAAAGTAAGGCGAGTCGTCATTTTTTGTTTTGTGGGAAAGGGACAGAGTTGTCTCTACCAAAAACTTTAAACGCTATATATCAGAATATTACTAACCGATTTAAATTATTGTTTCAATAAACATGTTATATTTACTTAAATTCTTCATCAAAGCTATTGGTTTCAACGATATAAACATCAGTCGTCTACCCTATTCAGGGTTGGCGGAATAGTAGGTACAAGCTGTTCATAATGTACATTATTACAATCATCTCCTACCGCTTAGTAGTATAGTTTCGCATAGCCCTGAATAACCAGCATCCATTTAGTAATGCCACGTATATCCCTCACATATTCCATAAACTCGTGAAGATCAAACGTAAATCATATTTCCTCCACAATAGGGGGAATTACGTCTTTTGATGCTAGAATACGCGGGGATCCAATCAATTACTTTACGAAATACACTCGAAATATACATAATATCAGTAAAATTCTTAACACTGATACAGCCTGTTCCGTTTTTTTTTATACGTTCAAGTGACGAGACGAGCAAGACTTTCGCCTGGTGGTAGGCGTCACGCCTGCCACTAACAGTAGCAGTGCTAGAATTGTGAACTTGCGAACACAATCCTGCACCGCACTCACGTGCCCGTGACCCTGAGAAATTAGATGTTAAATCTCTTCAAAAAAATCATACCCAGTAATTTATCTGGTAACGTTTCCCTTCAAACCGGAACACAGTAATGAGTGCACACTACTGCTTGGTGGTTGAATAACTGGAAAAGGTGTGGTACTTCCCCAGGCGGGCTCTTTAGTAGAGACCGACCACTACAATGCATGCACACTGCATTTACCAGACGAATTAAGGGCGTGAAGAGATTTGCAGTCTTACCTAAAATAATCTCGATTCTCTTAGTCACTGCTTAAACTTCTCTGTCCTTTTCTAGCACGTGCAACTTCACGTCAGAGAGAAGATAGCAGAGCATCTTAAGCAGTGACTAACTGTTGAATAGTTTTTTTAAGTAAGGCCGTAAATATATAATCTCAGGCTGGCGCAGTGCAGTGCGGCGCTGTTATTGGCTGGCGTAATGCTTACCACCAAGCGAACGTCACGCTCGTCTCCAATGCAAAGAAGCGCGGTCGCAGCCAAAGACGTTGGGGTTGGTTGACTTTGAGGTTTGGCATTGCCATTCAACCTGGCAATGCCGCCCGCATACTGGGTACGCTACCGCCTGATGGTGGGATTGAGCATTTCTAGGCTTTCATCGGTCCGGATACAATCCTCTTTAACCCTCGACGCTAACAAAGAGTTGTTATAAGTTTGTGTGTCTGTCTGTGGCATGGTATCGAGCTCCCAAAAGGATGAACTGTCTGAGGGAGCGACGCGAGTGAAGTCTTTGCAACAACTGGCAAAGTTTTAATTTATCAGGCCGGGTGTTGATACTTGCTTGCAGGTCCTATTTTTCAACTAATCTTTTCGAAACTATACTATATAAGTTTAACAGGTTCCACAATTATATTTACATACTAGCTGCGCCCCGCGATTGTTGGGATAAAAAGTATCCTATGTTTTATTCCAAGGTATAAGCTACTTTTATACCATATTTCACCCAAACCCGTCCAGCCGTTTCAGCGTTAAGGAGTAACAAACATACACACACCATGGGCGTAGCTATAGCTTTCTCAAGGGCCCAAAGGGTCCAAAATTGTACAAAGATAAGAATATTGTTCCTGGGGAATAGTTCAAGGTGGTAGCACGAAGACGAACAACCGCAGCCGTGTCCTCTCGGTTAACGGTGGTGAGCATTCTGCGATCCGCAAAGCGAAGCAAAGCGTGGGGATTTTGGCAATCCCAATCTCTCAAGACCACCTCTCATCAAGTGGGAGACCTTCATCCAGCAGTGGACGTCTTCTGATGATGTGTAGAATATTAAGTAGTTAATTTTTTTATACTTATTTTGCTGTAGAAAGACCTGCGCACAAAAAAGGCAAAATCTGCGAACATTATATATAGGTAGAGTAGGTACTCAGTCACCCTACGGCATCGTACAGCCACATTCATAGAAAGAAAGCTAGAGATCAAAGGAAGCATTTTCATAAGATATCTATAATAATACATCTATTACAAAATTGGATTTGTATGTTATGTTTCGCTTGGGATTTACCGCGTTGCCGGCTGTTTAAATAAATAAATAAAATATCGTAACCATCGTAAATATCGTTAAGTTTTTTATTTCAGGCAATACTTCTTTCTTCTTTGATTTCTTATAGATAGACGAGCGTCAAGCCGCTAGCCAAGCGTGGGGATTATGGAAGCCATTCCCTATTAAGGGGAGGCCTTCGTCCAGCAGTGGACGACTTCTGGCTGTTCTTGAGTCGAGCATCATTCTTAGCCAAATACCTTGTGACTTGGGTATGTTCTAAAACTCAGAACCACCGAAGGACGGGCTGCAGTGTCGTCTGGTAAAACGGTGTTAAGCTTTCTGTGGTTCGCAAGCCGCTAATTATTGGTTTTCCCCACCATAAGGGTGAGTGAGGCCTTCGTTAAGTTCAGCAGAGATTCATTTCTTATAAAAAACATGTCTACTTTTTAACTATTTACCATCCGCAAACATCTATCGACGAGTTCAACGTGACAAACAGACCGACAAATGCCGTAGAGATATATTATAGAGAGCTACTTAGCGGATTTCTTAGGGGTCCAGGGGTGCAGCGGGGTGTATCATTGTATCATGTAGCATAAGGAAATAGAAGCTAGTGTGGAGTAGGTTACGATAAAAATAATATTTTACTTATATAATAAAATATTATTTTTATCTTTACATAAATAATATTTAATAATCATCATTTGAATTTATGTACATAGTATAAGACAATAATTAGTACCTATCAAAATCTATAATTATAATGTATTTAACTCAGTGCTCTTAAATTTTGTAATTTGCATGCATTAAAATTATTATAATAATATACTTAAAAAAGATAACATAAGAATCAATCGTTGGTCATGAAATAAATAATTATTACAACACATTTGCTCGAAATCGTTCGAAAGTTGAACATTACGCACCATACAAGTAGGCGTGCGGTAAAATAGCTAGGAGTGCGGTATACCTATTTTACCGCACGCCTAGTTGTATAGCGCCGTGCGTATCTTTTACGGAATTTTTTGTTTTCTATAAAAATATATAACAATTCCATCAAGGAGTTTCACATTACGAGAATAAATAAGTTGAATATTCGAACCTCCTTGGAAGTGCTTCTGCTCAATACGTTTGTCTCACTCGCCTTAATACTAGATAGAAAAGGACACGAAAGATGTAGTTCTAATTTTCACCACGCGCACGTAGCGCCATTTGTTAATTCGCGCCATTTCATCTTTCATCCTAGAAGGATTATGGCATCGCACTTTGTACAATTGGCAGTGTCAAGTATTTATATTTGTATCAAGTTTGTGACAATTTTCAAGTCGATTGAGTCAAAGTCACACTTAGTAATGTGACTTACTCAGTGCCAGTCATGCCCTAGTAAAGTTGTGGCATCTTTACTAGAAGCTCCTTCGGGAGTTTTAAAATCAACACGAAAAGACTCATATTAGAAACGTTTTAACGAAGACGAACTTTAAAACGAAGTTTTTATTTTCTTCTTTCCTCCTAGGAGGATTATGGCATCGCACTTTGTGCATTTGCCAGTGTCAAGTATTTAGTTGTGACTTTCCGACCGATATTTATAAACAAATTAATAAAGTTTGTTTCATTATCTTTGGTACTTCTGTTATCTGTTTTCTCGCAAATGTGTTGAAAAACGTTGTATGGCACACGTGCGGAATGGTTTTTACAAACTCGCGGCTATGGTAAGACACATGACAGACACTATGGTGGTTACATTCGTCTACTCGTTTGTAAAAACCAACTTACCGCACTAGTATCATAAATAATTATTATTATACGTGTATTTATTTAATTTCTTAGTTATTTAAGTTTTTTACAATAAATATAAGAATACAAAAATACAAATTATAAAAAACTTAAATACTACTTACTTACTTTTTATTATTATATTTAAGTAAATAACTTTTTGAACCAACCCATTACAGGGCCAGCGTCATGGCCATCGCGAAAGCTGCCCCCAGCACTTAGAGATTTAAAAAAATGCAAACCACTCACTTGACTTGCTTGACCGATAATTCCCGCACTTCGAAACTTTACTGAATTCACTAATTCCGTTCTAAGTTTAGTATTTCGCGCTGCTATTATATGTTTAGGTTATGTTAGATCTTTTGTCAATGCAGACTTTTCCCATCCTCCATATATCAACTTGCCAAAAGAGTCAAATAGAATTAAACTTATATTTTTCCCGATGGAGTAGAATGAAACTAAATGTAACGTTTTGGCCTAGTTCATACAAGGAGGTATAGGAAATTGTACCACTAGGCCACCTGCGTACGGGAAATGATTAGGACATTTTTATTGTGGAGTTGTTTAAGCACTTTTCTTGGAGTACTTTGGTTGAGAACAACCCGTCAGACCTATTTCCGATTTCCAACGGACAATCTAAAAGGCTGAAAAGGTATAAAGCCTTCTCCACTCCCACCGATCACGATATAAAACCGTAAGTAGGTGTCGGCACCGAAGACGCCATACATTTTCCAGTAAGCTGCCAAATATAATAAAAACCACTCCCCTTCGGAGTATTTGATGCGTCTCATTTATTTTTAAATTAGGGAAAATTCGGGGTGTGTTCGTTGTTTATTCTTTGCTAGGTAGGTAGGGTATGTGATTTCAGCTAAAAGGGGTAGGTAGATTTAGAATTGACACCTTGGATTTCGAGTGAGGAAAAATATAAGGATTACGGGTAAAAAGCTATGTTTTCATTATAATATTGAAGCTTAATATGGTTGATATGCTATAGTACCTATTGCCATTGATATTGGCCCGGGATCGAAGTCACAACCTACATCACATCAGCAGCCGGAAGACGTCTACTCCTGGACGAAGGCCTTCCAGACAGGTTTTTTTTTGTTTGTTGTTTTTAATATTTCCTGGCCATGGATACTAGTCCTTCAGCCGAATACATATTTCTTCATCGATCCTTCCTTCTCCAGTTAAGTGAGTCGTAGTCACAGTCCTAGTCACACACATTAAGTCACAGTCAAGTCCAATCATGCCCTAGTAAAGTCATGGCAACTTTACTACAAGCTTCTTCGGAGTTTTGGAAACAACACAAAAAGACACGTTTCACCACATTATATCACTTGCCCACACTCATGCACGTCAGTCGGCACTTAATGAATAAAACGCCACTATTTTTATGCATATTTTTTAATATTTTTATTTGTATTTTAAATTTTTTTGGGTCTTTAGTCACTATGCGATTATGCCAGCCCATTTTTATGCATTAACACCCGAAAACACACAAGGGTTGAAAAATAATACAATGCGGCGTCATGATTTTTTCGCGTTCACGCCAAAAATGCCTAGTGGGGAGCCTACCTACTCTGCGCCTTCCGGTTCGTGGTCGCCAGTCAACTAAGATACATCAAAGTTTATCAAACAAGCCACAGTCAGTACCGTCTTTACCATAAGGACACATGGGGCCTGTGCCAAGGGCAATTTCTATCACATTTATTTAAAAAAATAAAATTGTCGGGCACGGTGAGCACCGGGTCGAAAATAAAACTTACTTTTGTCTTAAAATTTTAGTCAAAATTATGTCGTACCTATTTATTTAATCAAATTAAGACAAAATCAAGTCAAACTTTGCATTTTTTTTCTTTTAGAAGTACTTGATATATCATTTCCATAGATAGCATTTGTCTTGATTTTGACTTAATTAGGATCGATATAAGACAAAAAAGCCAGTAGAAAAATGTTAGTATAATTAATTCACTTTCTTTACTTTCTAAAAGGGTCCTAATTCTTGTGTGCTGCCCGAGGGCTCGGCATAGTTTAAGACGGCCTTGGCCACAGTGGTGGTCAAAGTCAAACAAGACTATACTCGGATTCATAATTAAACGGACTAAACTGACATTTTGAGTGTTGCTAGTATTTGCCAAAATTTAAATAGTGCTGGATAAAAATGTTAAGTTTATCAACATATTTTAAGAAACTTAATATTTTTATTAACTGAAGTTACCTATGTAAACAAACTTAATAATTTCACATCAGTAAACTACTTCGATATATTTATATTATAAAAGGTGTAGATCCTTACTTATGTACGATTTCAATCTTTTCAAGGTCAATCATAAAGTGCTGGCACGTGAAATGTTTTATGTGCTTCGTAAAGTAAGGGAGGCCATAGAGATTAGCAAGCGCTCTAACTTCAATAGAGACGGGGGATGGAATCTGCCACCGACTTGGACACCCTGTCTTCAAGGGGCCCGCGAGAGTGGACGCGTATCTGAAGGCGACGTGGTGAGCTCCGCGTGCTGGAATATTCCCGACACCGCACGAGACGATTCCAGTGATGAAGAGCTAAAGAGAGCGCCGGCGCAGCACGACACTCTACCCGTCCCCACCCCCTCGCCCGCAGAGCAACCGCTGTCATCACGCGCGCGACGCGCAGCGGCCCGCAGTGCTAAGCAGGACGCAGCTGCACGCGCGTTGGGCTCTGTTTTCACTCTTTGAAAAAGGTCACCGGATGTGATCGAAACTATAGTCGGAGTATCCGATTTAATTAAACGTGAGTATTCCCGTATAAATAAAACAAAAAAGGTCAATCATGTCATGAAATCATGAAAATAAAGGTACATTTCCGTGTTGCAATTTACAGAACAACTATTTAACACAATGTGTAATGTTTTCCTATTTCTACCTGCACTTCCACTGGCAGCACTTGAAATGTTTAAAGGCAATAAAAAAATATTTTGAACGATAAGAACTTCTCACCACTACCCATCACTACGGGTTTTTAGCAGGCAGCATTATTTTGTAAAATGACATTTCAATCTGTCAGTTTAGTCCGTTTGATTATGAATCCGAGTATAGTCACAGTCCGGTTTAAGTCATGCCTCAATAAAGTGGTGGCCACTTTACTAGAAGCTTATATCGAGTTTCGATTATAGCTATCGAGTTTTAGAGGCAACATACGAAAAGACACGATACACTGCGCTACCTATTTATAAACTTGCCAACACTCATACACAGAAGCAAATAGTTTATTACTCAAACTCAACCACTTTTACACTCAATATTTGAGAAAACTAAAGTTTTGGAAAATAATACAGAGCAATGCAAAGATTATACTTAATATAAATAATATCGAAGCAACGACATTATTTTTTTCTCGTTCCCGCCAAAACCGTCTTCCTATTATGAAAATTTGGGCTACTAGTATACCTTGATTTATTTAACACTATCTATAAACTATAGAACTATAGAGATAACGAAATAAACTAAATAAATACTTAATCAAATAATAAACCATAAAAAATTCAGCATTTAATCGACGAAGCGAATCACACATCTAATAGCATCAGTAGCATAACGACTCATTGGCTCTGAATAGCTTTTGTTATCCCAAAGTAAACAAAACTCACCCTTACACGCTCCAAAATAGGGGTTGCAAAGAGTAATTGTTTCAAAATCAATGTTTGGATGAATAAGTATTACGTGCGTTGCCACCCGCGGTGTGTTTTGAGTTGCCGCCTATAGTTCCCGCCCTTTTTTCCATAGACAATGTTTTTTTTTCAATGGATTATTTTTTTCTCCTTTTGTTGCAATTTTTGAGCGTATTACAAAGTGGGGCTAAATACCGTAATGAGAGTGAAAATTGGATGAGCTATTGTGGGCATGTCATGTTTTTTGAAATTTGTTTTGATGATGAGTTTATGAAATCTTTTTTGGGGGAAGCTTGCGACATGAAAGTGAAATTACAAAGTTTTCTTGTTTGGCTTAGGCTTAGGTAAACTACGAGTAGTACGAACCTATAAGTTTAGTATGGACTAGTCTGCTGTAGGTTGTAAGTATCTACCTACAGACTAGTCCATACTTATAGGTTTACCTACAGTAGGTATACAGCGACGGTGTTATTGGAATTTCTATTCATTTTAGCTGACAGTATACTAACTAATGACCTAAATCCGAGAAATCTTGATCCGAAACAATTTAAATCAAAATCTAATAAAACCATTAGAATATAATATAAATTATGCTCTGTATGTATCTATGCGAAGTTACTTCGCTACCTACTCAGCTAACGTGTACTTCTCGTTCGATAACGTGCTTAAAAAAACACGTACTTAGGTACCAGAAATTATTCTAGATATGATTCCAGGGTTTATAGTCTTTGTTTGATTCATTACACCAAATTCAAATACATAATTATTATTTTTATTGTAGATACAGTTTACATAATTGATTACTATAATTATAAAGTACAAATGTGACTTACATGTTGACATATTGACGTTTTTGTCTTCTACTATTTACGTGTGGTGTCATCTACCGAGTAAGTCTCAAATGAAAATCGCTATGTTTTACTCGGAGTGGTGGAAGAAGAGTGGAAGTCTTGTGGAAGTCAACTACAATGTACAAAATAGTTTATTATAAATCTAGCAGTTGGCGCTAGTCCCCGAATCACAGGTCAAATAAATGAGGTTCCACAGGCAAAATTTTCGCAGTTAGCGCCAGCGGGCGGCGGCAGTCCGGATGTGCCGAAATCAAGTTTTCATCAAGTAATCGGCAGCGCGAGTACCGTTCTGTATGTCGCTATTTTCACATGTCGGTACAGCTGGTTTATTCGACGAATTTGAGTATATTATACCGATTTTTATAAAATTTATTGATCGTTAGGGACGGTACTCGCGCGCTGCTCTTGATGAGGGTGTTGTTGATAATCTAGTCCAAGGAGAAATACTGGGTACTGTGCCTTGTTTTAAGAATCTATGCAGGTGTTGACGGTCTGAAAATAGATTTGTAGGTTAGGTAGTTGTTTACATTTTATGTTGGACAGAGCTTTAATTAGTAAGGCAAATGATTACTGTACAAGCCAGTATATGCAGACTCTCCTTGGTAATCCGAGTCTAATAAGAGTAAAAACATTAAATTGTAGAAACAAAGAAAATTATTAGATTGTCAGTTGACCTTGGGCCGCATCGATGCGCCACCTAGCGGAAAAAAACTGCAGTGTGGATCCCCAATAAGGTCACATTCTAAATAATTACCTTACTGAATTTACAAAGAGGTTCATTACAACACCAACAGATGGCGCTATTTTCAAATATTCAAGGTTATTAACGCGGTTTGCCGTAAACCCAACAGATGTCGCTTTACTATGTTTCTCAATAAAAACCATAACTTTTGTTGCTATACCGGGCGTAAGGGAACAATTCCCGAAAAATAAAACAGGCGAGTGTACTGGTGATAACTAAAACGATACGACACAGAAAAGTCACACTGACACACACTGACTCTAGAGGTCAATGAACAGATAACTTCTAACATCAGCTAATATTTGTTTGTATAGTGTTAAAATACACCGCGAACTTAAAAAATATTGTCTGCAGTAACAATATGTAGTAGTATGTAGTGGTAGGACTCTACTGCAGAGTCCGCCTGGGGAAGTACCACACCTTTGCCAGTTATTCAACCGCCAAGCAGTAGTGTGCAAGCATTACTATGTTCCGGTTTGAAGGGCAATGTTACCAGAGGAATTACTGGGTATGAAGAGATTTAACATCTAATATCTCAGGGTGACGAGCGCAGTGCAGTGCGGCGCAGGATTGTGTTCGCAAGTTCACAATTCTAGCACTGCTACTGTTAGTGGCAGGCGTGACGCTTACCATCAGGTGAGTCTTGCTCGTCTCGTCACTTGACTGTATAATAAAAAAAAACTTTAAAGCGATGTGATAAAAATAGAAGACAAAAAAATATGTTTTTATTATTTATTTGTAACATTGTTAACATAAGCCAATGTTGGCATTCATTGACAATGCCTAAGATATTGTTAATCTAAACTTCAACTCATCATAATAGAAAACTTATGCCATGAAACCCAACCTGAAATCGGCAGTCCCAAAAAAAATGCAATTTCGCACAACAAAATGAATGAACAACTGATTTTTTTCTTAGTTTTTGTGTTGATTTCGTAGTAAAAGTTGTTCATTACGGTTACGGCAAGTTATTACCCCATAAGATATTAATAATTCATTGAATGTCAATCTGTATACAGTATTAAATTTATATAATCACCAGTACAGCCTGTTTTCGTTACCGATTCGTTTTCACAGTATAAATAAAACGACATAACTATTCAAAATAATACTTTCTTTATTAATTAACAAAACATATTAAGTAAATACTTTTTACGGGCCATACTAACATTAATAAATTGGAATCAATTAATATGTAAATTTAAAAACACGACTGCCCTGCCAAAAAACGAACTATAAAATAATTATTCAACCTTTTTTTTACACTTTGTATAAGAATTAACGTTACGCTATCTTAAATGAACATAACTTTATGGTAACTTCGCACTCCAGACTTCAGGCCCAAGACACAGGCCTCTCGCCTAGTTGTAGTGGTAGGACTCTACTGCAGAGTCCGCCTGGGGAAGTACCACACCTTTGCCAGTTATTCAACCGCCAAGCAGTAGTGTGCACGCATATACTGTGTTTCGCTTTGAAGGGCCAGAGAAATTACTGGGTATGAAGAGATTAGACATCTAATATCTCAGGGTGAAGAGCGCAGTGCAGTGCGGCGCAGGATTGTGTTCGCAAGTTCACAATTTTTGCACTGCTACTGTTAGTGGCAGGCGTGACGCTTACCACCAGACGAACGTCTTGCTAGTCTCGTCACATGATTGTATAAAAAAATAAAAATACTGGGTATTCGTTTGAACACCGTTATCCTTCTAGGATATCATTGTACTCATCATTATGTACATTTTGTCCAAGATCGATGAACCTTATGTATGGAACAGCTGTTTTTTTCCGTGATTTCTGGGTTGGCCCCATAGTAAAAGTTGTTCATAATGATGCGTACAATGATATCCTAGAAGGATAACGGTGTTCAAACTAACACCCTGTATATAAAAAAAGAAGACTCAGATCTCATGTTTGTCACCCTCGACTTCGCCTCGGGAGATATACATGTGATCTGAGACATTCTTTACTTTTGCTTAATATGGGGCTAGATGGCGCTGTGTGTAAAATGTCCCCCAATATTTATTTATTTTGACCCCTAGGTGAGTAATCTACAATATTTTTCTCCTATCACAGTTCAGTTTTGACCTTTCTCCTCCTATCAGAGACGCGTATATGCAAGTTCTCCGGCTTCCACTCGTCGTCCACTCTCCGCGACTCGATGACGTGTTTATACACTAGGGCGGACAGTCGCGCGGTCCGAGTCTTGTTGGGGGACTCGAACTCTACCTGGTAGAGGCCGAAACGCTCACTGCGGGAAACAAATTATTCAAGTAAAAGGAAATTCGTTTAGGCTGACTACCTAGCCCTAGTGTCAGAGTTAATTACTTAATGTGTCACCAGAAAGCCTCTGATATGACTTGACGGTGACGATTGTTGATAAAGAAATAAAAAATAAAAAACAAGAACCCATTAACGTGTCATCCGAACAACGGTTGCGCTCAGATATAAATGCCACTCACGGTCACCCACTGCTTTGAACTACTAACATCAGACGATATGGCAGTGAAGAGCAAGCTTATAAATCATAATAAAAATAAAACCCATCTGAAGAGTGACGGGATCGTCCCTTGCTTAACATTGGGAATGATGGGATCGTCCCTTGCTTAACATTGGGAATGATGGGATCGTCATTTGCTTAACATTGGGACAGACGGGATCATCCGTTGCTTAACATTGGGACAGACGGGATCATCCGTTGCTTAACATTGGGACAGACGGGATCATCCGTTGCTTAACATTGGGACAGACGGGATCATCCATTGCTTAACATTGGGACTGACGGGATCATCCGTTGCTTAACATTAGGGACTGACGGGATTATCCGTTGCTTAACATTGGGACAGACGGGATCATCCGTTGCTTAACATTGGGACTGACGGGATCATCCGTTGCTTAACATTGTGACTGACGGGATCATCCGTTGCTTAACATTGGGACTGACGGGATCATCCGTTGCTTAACATTGGGGCTGACGAGATCATCATTTGCTTAACATTGGGACTGACGGGATCATTCGTTGCTTAACATTGGGAATGATGGGATCGTCATTTGCTTAATATTGGGAATGACGAGATCATCATTTGCTTAACATTGGGACTGACGGGATCATCCGTTGTATAACATTGGGACTGACGGGATCATTCGTTGCTTAACATTGGGACTGACGGGATCATCCGTTGCTTAACATTGGGGCTGACGGGATCATCCGTTGCTTAACATTGGGACTGACGGGATCATTCGTTGCTTAACATTGGGACTGACGGGATCATCCGTTGCTTAACATTGGGACTGACGGGATCATCCGTTGCTTAACATTGGGACTGACGTGATCATCCGTTGCTTAACATTGGGACAGACGGGATCATCCGTTGCTTAACATTGGGACTGACGGGATCATCCGTTGCTTAACATTGGGACTGACGGCATCATCCGTTGCTTAACATTGGGACTGACGGGATCATCCGTTGCTTAACATTGGAGCTGACGGCATCATCCGTTGCTTAACATTGGGACTGACGGCATCATCCGTTGCTTAACATTGGGAATGACGGCATCATCCGTTGCTTAACATTGGGACTGACGGGATCATCCGTTGCTTAACATTGGAGCTGACGGCATCATCCGTTGCTTAACATTGGGACTGACGGCATCATCCGTTGCTTAACATTGGGAATGACGGCATCATCCGTTGCTTAACATTGGGAATGACGGCATCATCCGTTGCTTAACATTGGGACTGACGGCATCATCCGTTGCTTAACATTGGGAATGACGGCATCATCCGTTGCTTAACATTGGGACTGACGGGATCATCCGTTGCTTAACATTGGGAATGACGGCATCATCCGTTGCTTAACATTGGGACTGACGGGATCATCCGTTGCTTAACATTGGGACTGACGGGACCGTCCATAGCATTGATAATTGGTGATCTTTTAGAACAGCAAAATCAAGCTATAGGCCACGAGCGCTACATTCAACTTCTAAATATTTTTTTAGTTAATACTTACTCAGTCCCGAAGTTCCACTCGACGTTGTCCATCAAACTCCACGCCGTATACCCTTTCATGTTAGTTCCGTCTAAAAGAAAGTTTAAAAAAAAGGTAAGAATTTAATACATTAATTACTAGCCGATACCCGCTACTTCGTACTCGGAGAGCTTGGCCTTCGGCCTGGCTTCTATGACCCATTCCCGGAACACAAAATTTCATCCAAATCGGTCCAGCCGTTTACTCACAGTTTCAACCTTCCCTGAACTTTCACAAATATTTTAAGATCAAAATTAACCAAATCGGTCTAGCTATTTTCGAGTTTTTGAGAGAGACAAACGAACAGCAATTGATTTTTATATAATTATATAGATTCCCTGGACAATGTAATAATGTGAAAAGGCGGCCTCGTAAAGAAGGTCGTTGTGGTCGGGCTCAACCCTAAAGCAAAAATATGTACAGCAATAAATGCAGATTCTTGATACTGGCAAATGCAGAAAGAGCGACGCCATAAACCTAAATTACATAAAAATAGAAGAACAAAAAGAGAATAAAAAAATGCTTCACTAGGAATGAATCAAACAATATTATAGAAAAGAACTGCTGGATAAATAGATTAACCCTTTTTTGCTCACACCAAAAAAATACAAAGGATTAAATAAATGTAATACTAGAGCACAAATGGCGGCCTTATCGCGTTTGCTTTGCTGGATGAAGGTCTCCCCATAAGTAGGGAGAGGTTGCCATAACCCCACGCTTGACAGGCGGCTTGGGATCGCAGAAAGCTCACCACCATTAACCGACAGGACATAAGTAACATAATTATATTCATAAGTAAAAGCAGGATGGATAGATTTTGAAAGTGCGGTGCAAAATTTATTGTTTATTCCGCATGTCGCATAGAAAAATTACAGACTTTTAAAAAGTGGTGTGCAACTCACCACTAAAATCTATGAAACATTTAAACTTTCGCGATTTGAACACATAATAGGGAATATGCATGTGTTTCAATTATTATAAAATAATAGGATAAATAGAGAGTTTAACTGAATCTGATGTTTACATCGAAAAACTAATTGAAAACGCCTGATAAAGTTCTGTAATATAAGTGTTCAAAGTTTCTGACTGGGAGTCATCTGTGTCCTTTCTAGCAAAACACGTGCTTGTTTTTGAAACACGAATTTGTTTGGAATCGTGAACTTTGACGTCATAAACCTAGTATAGTGCCCTCCCTGTCTAACATGAAACTAAAATGTTTATAACTTCGTTATTTGTGCACACATAAAAAAATTACTTTCGATGATTTGTTTTATTGACAGTCAGCTTTTATGCGAGTCAAAAAAAAACATGTATATTTCCCTATTATGTTTATCACCGGGAATAATCACACACAAAACAATATACACTTAAACATCTTTGAATATGTATGAAATACCTTCCATCGCCAGCAGCAAGGCCCCCAGGTACTTCCTCAGGTTGTTGGCGCGGGAGGGGTCCCGGAGCCCCCGGCCGGTGGACCAGCCGTGCTCCGTGATCAGCACGGGAGGGTACTCGTACTGCAGGTTCACGTGGATACACGCCTTGTACAGTCCGTACGGTGCGCTCTGTCAAAAACAACATAACTGTATTTTGCAACCAGCACACCTAAAATCATTACATACATTATATCAGCGACGGTGTTATTGGAATGGACGGGCCCAGCGCTTGCAAATCGATCAAAATCAACAAGACAACACAACCAAGCATAGCTAAAAGTATGCATATTACATTTGCCGGAAAATAGAGATAGCGAATCTAATTACTACATGACAAAAAGAGAACACATGTACTGTACATGTATTAGAAGTTTGTATTGTCGTATCGTACGGCTCGCATGTCGCAAAGGCAGAGTTTGACTGAAGCGAGTAGAGAGCCGGCGCTCAACATAATTAGTCTTCAAAATCCGTGCGCTTATTTCCCGTCCATTCATCTTATCATTGTCGCTGCATTATATCACATCATCAGCCGAAAGACGTCCAGTGCTGGTCGAAGGCCTCCCCCTTATTAGGGAGGGGTTGCCATCATCCCCACGCCTGGCAGGCGGCTTGGGGATCGCAGAATGTTCACCACCGTTAACTGAGAGGACGCTGCTGCCCGTCCTCCGGTGGTTCTGTATGTAGTTTTAGGACATACCCAGGTCCCTAAAATCACTTTCATGTTATTTATACGGGAATACTCAGTACTTATTTGATAAAAACTGTTATTCCATGTGTATCGCCGTATAATAACCAATTACCAGTGTCATTAAAGGAACTTGAGCAAGAAATTGAAGATATGGCTGACAGAAAAATGGGTCTATTGCTTGGACGAGTTTCTAAACAAGCACAATGTAATATATGCTAATATTTAGGTTTATCTGTGACATTTCCACATGCCAATTAATGGCAAAATAGATTGCACTCAAAATAGATCATAATAATTGTACTCTATTTTTAGTGGAATTAATTAATTTCATTTAATTTCACTACCGGAAACCGGAAGACGCAGCGTAGGTAGGCCTCCCACTAGGTGGACCGACGACATTTTGAAAGTCGCGGGCAACCGGTGAATGCAACTGCAATTGTCGTACATTGTGGCGGTCTAAGGGGCCTTCGGTCAGCAGTCGACGTCTCCGGGCTGATGATGATGATGTAAAGCATAGTTTGTCCTGGTACCTAGGATTTGGGTATGTCCTAAAACTGCATCCAGAACTACCGCAGGATGGGCAGCGGCGTCCTCTCGGTTAACGGTGGTAAGCATTATGCGATCCCCAAGCCGCCTGCCAAGCGTGGGGATGATGGCAACCCCTCCCTAATAAGGGGGAGGCCTTCGACCAGCACTGGACGTCTTTCGGCTGATGATGTGATGTAAAGCCTTGTTTAAGTTGCAAAAATTCGTGTCTAAGTCACACCATCTAGCGTAGACTACTCATAAAGAAGAGGCTTTATCCACATTCGATAAAGCCAGATCTTTACAGATTGCGTGATACGACGTTCTCGATGTTAGAGATACACGACATATCCATAAGATGACGCAATTTGACATATGTGATCTACTATGAATCACTCCGACTCCGACTATCGTTTCGGTCAAACCCGGTGATCTTTTTCAAGGAGCCCCGCTCTCGCAGAGCACGCAGCGGCCCGCAGTGCGAAACAGGACACGGCTGGACGCGCATCGAGCTGTTTACACTTATAATTTTAATTTTAAAACTGTTTGTAAAGTTTAAAAATTAAAATTACCTTGAGCCAGCTAGACCTGGCCCGCGTCCAGAGCTCTCCCTGCGTGAACAGCACGCCGAGGTCGTCGTGGAAGGAGGGCGCGGGGTGCGCGGCGGGCGGAGCCGGCTGCGCGAGCAATGTCGTGTAGTGGTTCATGCCAATGAAGTCTGATGACCCTGTATGGAAGCATAGATACTGGTAGTTCGCAGCGAAGTGAGACCTCGCGACCCCCAAATCTTCAGGGCCCCTCGACAAATTCGGCTCATATTCTTAAACTTGATAAATGTAATTAATTTTTTTTTTAAATATCGGTGGAAATTTTACACAGCGCCATCTAGCCCCAAACTAAGCAAACATTGTACTATGGAAACGTAACTAAGTAAGTAAGTAAGTTCGTATAGGCTGAGTGGCCAGCCCTAGTGTCAGAGTTAATGTGCCGCCCGAAGGCCTCTAAGACTAAACGTTAACCTCTCCGTTACTCGACGGAGTAACTAATAGACGAAGATACTGTGTAACCTCGACTGAGACAAAATACTATGTCAATGTGTGCGTAATGCAAGCTGGCAAGCTGACAACATGCATACGAATCGTATCGATACATGTCGAACAGTCAAAGTTTGTTGATAAACCGGCCCACGCTGTGAGGGACAAAAAAAGGTGTTGCTGTCTCTCTCCGATACATTTGTTCCGTGTATAGGTCTCTTTATTGTGCGAGTGAGGCAGAAATATGTCACTTCCAATATTGGTTTCTCTATTTACGTATGGGAACCAGATAGCTGATAGAATACATACATACCATTTTTTTGTAAATATAATATAACACCTAGCCAGACACAGAACAAACATCTTTGTTCGTCACTTAAATAAATGCTTGTCCTGGGTGGGAATCGAACCCACGCCCTACAGCTCTGAAGCGATATACTACCAACTGAGATATAAGGCAGTAAAGTTTCATAAAGATCGGATCAACGGTTCGCTAGTTACTGTCAAACAAATATAGAGAAGCAAACATACCTCCAAATTGCCGTTTTGCTTTAGACTCAGAGATCTTCGCACGAAACGAAACTCGAAACGAGCAAATGTACACACTTGCGAGACAGCTAAAGAGCAGAGTGCTACTTTGATGGTGAGCGTCATTACCTTTAATAAGCTTGATTTCCTCTGCCGTCAACACCGGCAGTCTTGATTTACGAAATCCTTGTTCTTTGCTCTTCTTCGCAACCGTTTCCTTCACTTCTCGAGGGAAGTCGCCGGATTTGGAGTATATAGGGTCTAGGTATAGACCTAACTGGAAAAAGAAATACTTTTTCACTACTCATACTCGGAAAGTAGGTCGAAAGTTGCCTGAGGAGCGGGTTGAAAGTAATACATTGCAGCCCTAGGGAGAATCACTTTCAACTGACAGTGACAGCTGACAAACACTCAAATTAAAAAAAAAACTAGTTCTATTTTCACATAAATTTGTATTGAACCATGTTCCAACTTTTTTTTGCACGATAGAATCCGGAACGAGGATATTCGCCAAAGAACCAAAGTTACCGACATAGCTCGCAAGGTTTGCAAGTTGAAGTGGCGCAGGGCAGGACACATCGCTCGAAGAACTGACAACCAATGGGGAAGAAAGGTTCTTGAGTGGCGACCGCGAACCGGAAGACGCAGCGTAGGAAGGCCTCCCACTATATATATAGGTGGACCGACGACATTGTAAAAGTCGCGGGCAACCGGTGGATGCAAATGGCTGGTTGTCGTACAGTGTGGCGGTCTAAGGGGGAGGCCTTCGTTCAGCAGTGGACGTCTCCGGGTTGATGATGATGTGATACTTACATGGAAAGCCCGGGCCTTTTCAGCCGCCTTAACGTTTTCAGTCTTATTGTTCAGTGGGTCGATCCAGTTCAGCGCGAGCGCAATACCCACTTCACCTAGAAACCACAATATAAATCATAACAAAGCTGATTAAACAAAAGACAATAGACAATACCTTATTTGCGACAAAAGACATAGCACACAGAATTAAACAATAATAAGCTTTTTAAAAAAAAAACAACGGACTTCAACTTCGAATACCTGGATGACATCTTCATATTTTCTAGTAATTTTGATTTAAAACCAAACTAGTGAACCGATTTCGATATAATTTATATGGTGTACCACCTCTGAATTATTACCTACCAAACAAAAAAATAATCATCAAACTCAGTTCATAATTGGCGGAGTAATCGCGTAACATACATAGAAAAAAAAAGTCGAATTCGGAACCTCTTTTATTGAAGTCGGTTGAAATGAACAAAATTATTCATCAGGTAGTTGCTAGTTTATTTGCCACAAAACGGCTCCAGCTCAGCGTGATGCCAGTTTTTTTTAATACCGTCGAGTGACGAGACGAGCAAGACTTTCGCCTGGTGGTAAGTCACGCCTGCCACTAACAGTAGCAGTGCCAGAATTGTGAAATTGCGAACACAATCTTGCGCCGCACTGCACTGCGCTCCTCACCCTGAGATATTAGATGTTAAAACTCTTCATACCCAGTAATTTCTCTGATAACATTGCCTTTCAAACCGGAACACAGTAATGCTTGCACACTACTGCTTGGCGGTTGAATAACTGGCAAAGGTGTGGTATTTCCCCAGGCGGACTCCGCAGTAGAGTCCTACCACTACAACTACGGTTGAAACCAACCGACCCTGCAAATCAAAAACAAAACCAGGAACAAATCAAGAGTAAACAGTTCTTCCTAGGTAAGCGTGCTCCATCCTAGACCACATCATTGCAGGGTGTGGTCATAAATTAAAAAAAAAACAAGTACAGAGCCCAATCCAGAATAGATTCCCTTCCTTAAAAAAAATGCATCTGAACATAGATCACACTAATATTACTAATGCGAAAGTTTGTCGGTATGTGTGTATGTTTGTTACCTCATCACCCCAAAACAGCTGAACGGATTTGGATGAAACTAGGAACGGAGATTAAATTAAATTAAAAATTTAATTGTATTTATTGAGATTAAGCACGGTCAGGCCAATTACATTAGAATCTCACAAAAATAATTATAAACAAAAAAGTAATACAATACAAAAACAGTTCAATTATAACAGTTCAATAAAAAAGTAAGAAATTAAAAAATAAGCTTCGTCCCGGAATAACATATAGGCAAATTTTTATCATCATCATCATCACCGCTTTTCTTCACCACGCGGGGCACAGCTAGTTTTTTTTTTTGGGTTAAATATGCCTATGAGAGATTTTCCGGCACACTATAAAATAGAAGCTCATTGTAGATGGCGCTGACCTTGCGCTGACTGTTATTATTTTTATTTTATGTGCCACAGAGCAACAATATAATGCTCTTTTTGACTGTCACGTTTAGTCAGCGCCATCTATCAAGTTGAAGAGAACTACTTTTTTTTTGAACACGTTCGGAAAATCTCTCTTTAAATTATTTATTACCTTTGTATTTGTTCTTAAATTCTTCGTTATACATGCGGTAGGCCCGCGCATGCGCCAACAGAACATGTTTGATACACAAGTAGTCGGCGACTCCCCGCGCGTCCACCCCCGGCGCGACCTCCCCGGTGTACCCGTCCACACAGATACTGTTAGGTTGGTTTATAGTAAGCCAGTATTTGACCTGGAAACAGATACGTATATTTTTTTAATGTCCTCTGTAATGTCCCCCCCCTCCCCTCTTTTTAATTACTATCTAGCTTAATTCCGCTAGTCTACACTTACGATCATTTAAAGATTAAAATAGATCCGTCAAGTGCGAGTCAGATTCGCGCAATGAGGATTCCGTACTATCACAATGAAACCACCGAAAATTGATCCAACCAAAACATAAGGCACATCGAAAAACAAACTTAGCATTGTAGTTTTCGCCTATACATCGATATACCACACGATCGATTTACTATCAGCAAACGTAAGTTTGTAATTCCAAAAGTATTTTTGCTGTAGGTAAGACCTTGCTTGTTGCCAAATTTCATGATCCTAAGTCAACTGGGAAGTATCCTATGAATGTTGATGTAGGAAAAAAAACGTATTTTGGCTGCTGCTTATTATTGCGTTAAGTTAGCAATTAGATTTTTTACAGTTTTTGGACGGTAGATTTACGTAATTTTTTTTATATTATTGAGTGACGAGACGAGCGAGACGTTCACCTGGTGGTAAGCGTCACGCCTGCGCATAACAACATAGCAGTGCCAGAATTGTGAACTTGCGAACAAAATCCTTCGCCGCACTGCACTGCGCTCGTCTCCCTGAGATATTAGATGTGAAATCAATGTATGCCCAGTAATTTATCTGGTAAATCCCTTCAAATCGAAACACAGTAATGCTTGCACACAACTGCTTGGCGGTTGAATAGCTGGCAAACGTGTGGTACTTGCCCAGGCGGAGTCTGCAATAGAGCCCTACCACTACAAAACTGCCTACGTATCTGATATTAATTTCAAATTGGTATCTCCACGTATTTCCGGGGAAAACGGTCGTAACAGACCGACAGACAGACAACGAAGTGATCCTATAAGGGTTCTTTTTTCCTAATAAGGTACAGAATCCTAAAAAAAAGAAACCAAATCTCATAGTATAATTCCGCTCATTTATCTTTCTTGATCCTCTATGGCCGTTTTTCAACGCTCGTACAGAAAATACAACTCACCCTGTCTCCAAAAGTGTCAAACATCAGCCTAGCATAGTCCTCGAACCATATAACAGAAAGTGGATTGGCCCACCCGCCCAAGTCTTGCAGATATTGCGGCAAGTCGAAATGGTAGAGCGTCACCATGGGTTCTATATTGTACTTTACTAGCTCGTTTATAACGTTGTTGTAGTATTCTATGCCTGCTGCGTTCACTTCGTTGGTGTAACCTGAAAGAATAAGTTTGTTATAGTAACAATACCACAGAAAAGCGAAAACCCTACTTCTTAGGTATATAGAACACACTGACCTATGTCTATTATACAAGTAAGCTAGACTAAATATTCTTTATGAAATGACAGCTTTTTTATGTGCCAATTTGATGCGCCCTTTCTTCGGGACTAAATTTGACATTTGTAGTATTACGAAATATTAGTTCCATGCTCACACTGCTATCCGTTGGCTACCCGCGCCATAATGGCGAAAAACAAATGGCTTCAATTGGCTATCGACAATATGAAGTCCAGCGTACTTGTATAATAGAGGTCAGTGGGTAGAACGGCTGTCAAAACAATGTTATAAAGCAATTGTATGGAAAACCGCTGTCGCCAGTTTCACACATAATTGTATAGAAACTACGACGAAAATCATAGTCGCGCATTTGAAGTAAAACGCTCGAAATGCCATTTTACAACATATTAAAATTGATCTAATTACGATGCAATGTGATTTGGTTTTCGTACGCGTCTATTTAAATGGTTAAGTATTCTCAGTAAAAAAATAATATATTGGTAGCATTGTCATTAAGCGCATTTACACTTAATGCCGGCTAGCGCGGCGCGTCACATTTCCGTTCTATTCACTTCTCTCTTCAGTGGTAACAACGATCCAAGAAACAGAAGACTAACGCGCGCCGTAGACTTTCACACATGTTTTTTGTAATGGTAGGACTCTAGTGCAGACTCAGCCTCGGGAAGCACTACACCTTTGCCAGTTATTAATTCGTCAAGTAGTAGTGTGTGAGTATTAATAATAGGAGTTTGAAAGGGTAATGTTATCAGATAAATTATTGGGTATGAAGAGATTTAACATCTAATATCTCAGACAAGTGCGTGACAAGCGCATGAATGAATATTTCATGTTAATGGCCCATAGGAGGTCACATTGCATAATTTAAACATCTGACCGATCTTTTATTATGTAAACTGACGTGGTTTTGACACATTTTTGTTTTATTTATACGGGAATACTCATGTTTAATTAAATCGGATACTCCGACTATAGTTTCGATCACATCCGGTGACCTTTTTCAAAGAGTGAAACATCCGACGCCCGACGCGCGTGCAGCTGCGTCCTGCTTAGCAACCCCTAGCTAAGCAGCTAAGCAGGACGCAGCTGCACGCGCGTCGGGCTCTGTTTTCACTCTTTGAAAAAGGTCACCGGATGTGATCGAAACTATAGTCGGAGTATCCGATTTAATTAAACGTGAGTATTCCCGTATAAATAAAACAAAAATCTGACCGATCGACAATAATACTGATACATTCAATTTCAAATAAATACATGACATACATGACAAAGTTAAGGATAATTAGTAGGGCTTGGTCGTTGTGGAAACACTAGGGCAAAAAAAACTCGATAGAAAAAAAAACCCTTTCCTGCCGCCAGGCCCCAGGCAAAGGTCAATCTAAGTACATTCCTTGGCTTATTTCCCGGAATAACATTATAGGCAAAACTTTATATCATCACGATCACCGTTTTTCATCACCGCTAGGGTGAAACTGCGAGACGCAGCTATTAAAAAATAAAAATATTTTGCACTCGACACCAAAAATATCTAACGATGTTAATGATGACGGTAAAAATGTTGATGATCATTAATGGTGATAATTAATTATTTTTCTGATAACAATTAATACTAATATAAAAGGGTTAAGCGGAACGGTACTACTAAGCCGAAATGAGATCTTTGTACTCATCATTGTGAACAATATTAGACTGAGCGGACCGAAGGTCTTCGAGTCTACTGGGGCAAACGCAGATCGGCTGTTCTATGTTTTTTATTGTTATATTTGTTCGACGATAACTTGCGAATCGTTGATCAGATCTTTATAACATTTTGTAAGCAAGTAGTTCAAATACAATCATCAAGTCTGAATATGAACTAAATTGGTCAAGAGGTTTGTAAGAGGTCTCAGATCGCTGCGAACTACTAGTTACAATAAATCTAAACATGAAATCACAAACAAACTCACAACATATATACGCAAGAGGTAAATCATCACTGACCATAATATACCTTCAGCAGAGCGCCCAGCACGCCTAGGCTTGCCACCTCCATAGTATATGCTTGAAGTGCTTACCCTTAGGCAGCACCCGGCTCCAAGATATAGACAGCCTGTAGAAGTCCACTCCCAACTCTCGGAGCATCTCCACGTCTCTCTTATACTGGTGGTAAGAGTCGGCGGCTTCGTCGCCGTTGGGTACGTCCGCCATTCTCGGGTCCGAATGCATGAAACGGTCCCATATGCTCTCACCTTTGCCTGAAAGTAATCATATAGTTGTAGGTCTCTATTGCAGAGTCCGCTTGGGGCAGTACTACCTTTGTCAACAATTCAACCGTCAAGCAGTATTGTGCAAGCATAATTGGGTTTCGGTTTGAAGGATAATGGACAACATTAAATTCCGACACATGAAATGTTTTGACATCTAATATTACAGGGTGACGAGAGCAGTGTAGTGCGGCGTAGGATTTCGTCGGAGACGTCCACTGCTGAACGCAGGCCTCCCACTTAGACCGCCACACTGTACCACAACCTGCCATTTGCATCCACCGATTGCCCGCAACTTTTACAATGTCGTCGGTCCACCTAGTGGGTGACCTAACTAGGGGTCTTCCGGTTCGCGGTCGCCACTCAAGAACCTTTTTTCCCCATCGATTGCACATCGGGATTACGTTCGCATGTTCACAATTCTCACTTCACAAAACTGCTACCGTTACGGGCAGGCGTCGTGCTTACCACCAGGCGAATGTCTAGCTCGTCTCTTCAAACAAGTTCATAAAAAAAGCTTATAGCTCATAGCAGCTTATTTTTATATGTATGTTAGTCTGTAAGGTATTTATAATATGGACCCGTGTGTTTTAAGTAATTCCTGTTGCCTGAAATAAACGTATTTTTTTAAAATTAATATTATCCCTACAGCGAGAGCTGTAGAGAGTGGGGTCCCACCCAGGACATAATAGGGTAGATGACTGATGTTTATATCGTTAAAACCAATAGCTTTGATGAAGAATTTAAGTAAATATAATAAGTATATTGAAAAAATAATTTAAATCGGTTAATAATGTTCTGATATATGAGCGTTTAAAGTTTTTGTTAGAGACAACTCTGTCTCTTTCCCACAAAATAGAAAATGACGTCAAGCCTTACTTGTCAGAATATAATTTATATGGCGTACAGAGAAGTAGCGTCACGATTTGCTGTTTCTTCTCTCTGTCTAGCATGATATTAAAATGCTTATAAGTTGCTTATTTTTCATCAGATCAGATTTGCATTTTTTTTTCATGAATCAGCTATATTTAAAGGCCACATTTTAAAAGCACAATAAAAAAAAACCAGTCATCTAGCCTATATGATGAACATAGAAATTTGCGGCTTCATGCTGTGCCTGGGCGTTGAATGTATCATAAGTATGTACAAGTACAACAAAAGATTATATAAATATATTTTTTTAATACTAGGGACCCGCCGTAGCTTCGCACGGGTACCAGACTTCACAGGACCACCCGCTGGGCTAATCTGATGATTGCCTGAAAATTTCAATGAAAAAGCTCCTTTTTGGAGTCCATTCATACAGCAAACAAACATACTAACATCGATTTTTATATATATATATAGATTCAATCAGCTATCCATAATGGAATTGAGGCCGACCTTTGGCCAGTATTGAGACAATATAAGACATTAAAAAAAACCTACTATCATTTTATTAAATTTATCCATTATGATTTAACCTACCATCACGATTCCATCCTCCTTCCACTTGGTAAGCGGCTGAAGCAGCTCCAAAGAGGAACCCATCAGGGAAGCTTCTTTTCTTCGTATCTGTATAACCATGAGCTAGTGACAGAAAACTGAAATAATAATACAAAACTATAATTTACTGCAAAACACTCAAAAGATTATTCTTGAAACAGCAAAATCAAACTACATCAAAATCTGTCCCGCCGTTTAGCTAAGAACACTCTCGATCAAATAATAACAAAAAAAACATAATTAAAGTAAAAATAAAAACCATGCATAACCATGGTAAATATCTCCGATTATCCCCTTAGATAATCTTAAAACTATAACTAATTATGTACCTAATAAATCTAATCTATTTCAACTCATTTCTATTTACTTTTCGATTGGTTTGAGATTTTGCAGGTATAATGGTCATGATGATAGTACAATTATAGGGTCTCCACTGTTTCATATAACTATGTTTCGTATAATTTCACTTGAACGAACAAGGTTTCATATAATAATCGTTTTGTATATTTTTAATTTACATAATTTCTGTTTTAAATAACTTTTGTTTGACATAATAACGGTTGCGCTAATGTTCAAATGGTATAATGTTTACAATATTCATGCATGAAATGAAATAGTAGTCCACTATCCTACGATTCTACACAGAGTACACAACTTGAGTTTTTTAGGATTGGAATGAGTGCTAGATCCGAATCAGAGCATCACGACTTGAGTTGGTAAGGTACAAAACGGGTGACAGATCCTAATCAGAGCTCCCCGACTCCACCTAGGCTTGTGGTCCCTTCCCCTAGAGTGTACATAAAAATCGCTGGAGCCAGAAGCGAAACTCAGGGGTGACCGCTAGAGCTTCTGGCGAGACTACATCCAGAGTCTTTTCCAGTGACAGAACCGAGTCAGGCGGCATGCATCAGAACATTTAGCTTGTTTTTTTAAATTAAAACCCACTTCCCGTCCCCATCTGTATTATGTAAACTTATAAATATTATGACCCATTAGTTAGATTTAACAGACATAAATTTTAATAAATATTCAGTCAAGTATGATTTTTGAAAATGAATATTCGGTCAAACTCATTCATTGTGAACAATTATGTGAAATGAATTTATATAAAATGAATGATAATGCAAAATAATTTTATATGAACTGAAATTATAAGAAAAAATGTGTTATACGAAACAAGGGAGAACCACAATAATAATTTAGTACTAACAAACTGATCATTGATCATTGTGAAAGTCGCGGGCAACCGGTGGATGCAAATGGCAGGTTGTTGTACAGTGTGGCGGTCTAAGGGGGAGGTCTTCGTTTAGCAGTGGACCTCTCCGGGCTGATGATGATCAAGCTGATCCAAGAGGAGGGTTTCTCTTAATCAATCAGTTTGATTCATCAGATTCGTTAGATCGATCGAGTTTGATTTGTTTGTTTCTTAGAGGATAATGGAACTCTTCAAGAGCTAGTAATGAGTATACATACCCCTTGAGTTAGGCATGTTTTTAATTCAAACAAGGCACAAATTTAAGCAAAATGAATATTCAATTACATATCTTTACACAACTTGCAGTAAATATTCTGAATTTAATTATTCAGTATGCAGTTAATTAAGTAACTTTTCTTGATGTCAATGACCAAATGATCTTCATGAAACAATAAAAATATGGTGTTTAAAGTTAAAGTAACATTTTTCTTATTTTTAATTGATGGAAATTTTATGTAAATTAATATTTTTATAAATGCTGCTTTATTTTAAATATTACGTATCAGTCAATATAAAGTAATATACATTATAATGACTTATTGTCACAATTAAACTCATCTGTTAATACTTATAAGTATCTATTATAATTATGTAGCAAACCACCCAATGAATATCAGAAAGTCAAATCAAATGAAATCAGACCAAACCCTGCGAAGTTCATTGTTTTTTGATATTAATGGGATGTCTGAAATTGCGCCCTAATCCTTGTCCAAATATGCCCATTAAGCCAGCGACGATGGCCACACTGAGTCACCAAAGACTAGTTTTATAATTTTTATCAATATCTATATCAGTAAAAGGTATGCTTTCCTAGCCACTTTTAAATCGTTATTCATAGGTACCCACACCTAACCTTTATTATGGCTACATAACTGAACCATATTTCATGAAATCTTTAAAGAATTTAGTGAAATCCATGACAAAGAATATACTGGAAACAGAATTTACATTCATCCAGGGATAGCTGAAAAATGATCTGGGAACTTGTGGTAGGTACCACTAGTAGGTATTTAATTAAAGTTGTAAGTTTTTAATTGATATACAAAAATTACGTAATGGTGAATTTTGAGGGACTGTGGAACTGGTATATGTAAATAAATACATTCAAATAATTCTGCCAAGGAAGGTGCGAGTGATGGTTGCCTATACTAGTAATAAGATCGCCAAAGAAACAAAGATATTAATACACTCATGTCACATCACAAACTTTTGTTACAGGAAAATACATTTATTTAATAACAGTGAGTTGAAATGTACTAAGAATTTTATTCTTACCTCAGAAAACAAATTATGTAGAGTCGCATGATGACTGAATACTCCTTGTAGTAAGTACCGCTTTAGTAACGTGTGAACACGAAAAAAACATGCGCCGTAATGTGACTACATCACCGCATCTGATAAAATTACACTTACGTGTAATCATTTTACCTGATTAATTATTATCTCTACTGAACTACTGAATAGAAGTACGGAGATTTCTTTCAACAGTTTCAACAATCATCGAATTGTAAACAAACAAACAAACAGTAGACATTACCGGCTTGACACTGACACTACTGACAGTAGTGACAGTGACCCTAGAGTAGTGACAGTGAGTGGTTTATTTTTCTTAGTTATTTGCATCGCACGTTGTGCATTCTGCCAGTGTCAAGATTATCAATTTTCAAGTTTTATATTAAAATCAAGTCTAATATGTCACGAAATCACAGTTAGTCACATGAAATTAGTCATAGTCGAGTCCAAGTCATGCCCTAGTAAAGTTGTGGCGACTTTACTATGAGCTTCTACGGAGTTTTGGAAACAACACGAAAAGACATGTTTCACCACATTATGACTAATTTCGTGACTAACTGTGATTTCATGACACATTTGACTTGTTGATAAAATTAAATACATGTGAAGAATCAACTTGACCTGGCAAAATGCACAAAGTACCATGCCAATAATTAAGAATGAAAAAAATCTTTATTTCCACCACTGACCATAGAACGTAATGTCTATCTATTGTAGATACTCGGACTGATACTTTGTTGTAGAGTAGCGTTTCTAAGGCCAGGGGCTCACAAGTGAAACCCTGTTTATTTTCTTTTTGGATTGGAACTATTTATTGTAAACCAAGAATTACAAAGAAAGAATTAGATAAACTTAATAACTAGTGTAATAACAGGTGGCGGCCTTATTGAAACAAGCAATCTCTTCCAGGCAACCTTTAGAGTGGAAAGGATTTAAAGAAAGAGTAGAAGACGGGGTGTGTAACAAGTAGGTAAGAATAGAAAAGTGTGTGAAATTATAAATACTTATATTCGAATTTCTAATATATAAATATATGTACTTAATAGTTACATACCTACTACATACTAATACCTACTCAAATAACATACTAATATAAATAGCTATAAGTACTTATATATAGTATAGTTTTATTTATGAGAACGAATAGCATCAACGATGTAGCTTGATGATAATATTATCAAATCAATAATTTTCATGACGATCATGTTTGCTTTTGGATTAAATTACCCATAGAACTAGACAATACATCACAAAGCGTGACCTTACAAAGTAGCCGTGCCCTTTGACTAAAATTCTACAATTTAACAGCCTATTATTTCTATGGATATTACCTATTTTTATATTTTTTTACGACTTTTATGTAACATTTTCTATGAAAATGTACTGAAGAAACAGAGTGCCAACCAGTACAAAAAGTACCCCAAACAGGCGCGGATCCAGGAATTCGTTGAGGGGGGGGCAATTTTTGGGTGGTGATAAAACCACACAAATCCCCCTCTCCCCTATCTTCCAGAAAATTCGTTCAAAATTAAAGAAAAAGAAACTTTTATTATAGCACTTGTATTTTTACGTACCTGCATACCTAAAGTGGCTACTTAAGCCCCGCTACGCGAAGCGAAAGGAACCACTTCCTCCCCGCAGCAGCTCGTAAAATCGTATTCACACCACGGCAGCAAGTAAACAGGCCTCAGATCTCATGTTTGTCACCCTCGGCTTCGCCTCGGGAGATATATACATGTGGCCTGAGATATCCTTTACTTTTGTTCCCTAGGTGAGTAATATAGTATTTAATTTCAATATTGGCTTGCAATGGCAATGGCCGCTATCTCGTCTGATAATAAGCGAAGATGCAGTCTATGGTTTTGCAAGATTGCCTAGAAGAAACCGATTCATTCGCGACTTTAAGAATTAATCGCAGTCTACTGTTTAGCAATTCGCAAAATAAGGGTGGAATCGAACCGTTTTGTGCGTATTTTTAAAATATAAACCATGAAACAGGCCGCTTTTTAGAGCTCCTGGCCGTCCGACAGTAGAACGGACAGGGTGGGATCAGATCATGCATCACCAAAACATATTCTCCGAAATGTAACCGATAATAAACCGATAGACAGAAACTTTGTGTCGATGTTCAAGGCTTTGGAGCTTAGCCTGAACAAATTACTTCTTTGTTTTTAATGGACTCCTTTGTTTTAATTGACTATGATTTTCTTGGGGCGTTTTTCAATGGGCTCTTAAGCTTCGAGCTGGTCGCCTTGACCGATCCATCCCAGAGGTGCGTGCAGTAATCCTTGTACGACCGAACTTGTGCTTGATATAATTTGAGAAACTGTTCTGGCGTGAAGTGCTGTCGCACCTTAGAGAGAACCTTTTTTTGTACTTTTTGCGTTTTAGCAGCCAATTGAGCCTTTGACTCAATATTGGATCCAAAGTTGAGGGCTGGAGTCAATTAATGCCCAGTGGTTAAAGCCCTCTGATATCGGCACGGATACTCATTTTGGAAAGTAGGAGCCAGATCGGATGGCCTCTTTTTGGAAGAGAACAGACACGCCTGGGTCTTAGCTGCATTGAATTTGACCAGGTAGGCATCGCCCCAATCCGAGACTGCCTTAAGGGACAAATTCAAGCGCACTGGATTTCTAGCCCACTTTTTCGTGCATCGCAAAGGTACCTACCGTGCTTTAGCAGATTGTTAATGTGCAGCAGGAAAAGAGTCGTAGAGAGCAACGACCCCTGAGGAACACCGGCATTATAATAATAGTAATAATTTGAATTGGCACTCAAAGCCATTTGTTCGGTCGAGCGCCAACAACGACCACTCAGATCCATCGGTCCATTAGGAAATACGAAATCCCAGTAATGAAACCAGTGGGCAAGCCATATGAGGAGAGCTTGCTAATTAGGCTGCCATGCCGTATCCTCTCGAAGGCCTTCGAAACGTCGAGGGAAACGGCAACCGCTTCCTCGTGTTTCTCGATGGCCTCACTCCAGATAGGAATAGCATACGCTAGAAGATCTCCAGTAGACTGGTTTTGGCCAAACCCATACTGCCAATCTCTGAGGAGGTTGTTAGCTTCTAGGTATGCCAGGAGCCCATTGTTGAGGACACGTTCCATAATCTTGCAGAGCGTGGACGTGTCTGGGATAGGCCTGTAGTTGGCATGGTCGGCATAACTACATTTTTTGTATGTCCTCAGAACAATGGATGGAATACCAACAGTGCCATATCCAGTTTCCGTAATTAGTCAAATCGTAGTCAAGTCGTCGTCAAGTTTAATCAGCACTGGCTTTGAACAATCCCAGTGCTTTGTTCAGAACTTGACAACGATTTGGCTGGAAACTGGATAACGTTCCAACACTTAGTATTTTTTTTGTATGGAGAAAAAATAAGCGCCCCTAGTGAATGTATGGCGAGCCTCAAATTTTCAATACACTACAACAGCCGGAAGACGTCCACTGCTGGACGAAGGCCTCTCCCTTAAAGAGAGGTGTTGCCATAATCCCCACGCTTGGCAGGCGGCTTGGGGATCGCAGAATGGTTACCACCGTTAACTGAGAGGACGCTGCTGCCTGTCCTCCGGTGGTTCTGGATGCAGTTTTAGGACATACCCAGGTCCAAAGTTTCAATACAAAAAAGCATAATTATAACAGTAAGTTTTCCGGTTTCAGTAAGTTTTCAAGCAAAAAAAACTATTCAGCATGTCTGTTTAAAAAAAAAAAAACACACAATGCAAAATAAACTATCAGAAAACTATAGATATATTGCATTGTCTTGCCAAAAATGGCAAAGATAACCAGTGCATATATAGATTCCAAGCACTCGGTGAATTTCAGTCGCGCACGGGTTGACAAGCGAACGCAATGCCGAAGTGGTCTTTGAAAAGGTGAAAATAACACACTAGTGACGTTTTTTTAACAGCAATTTCAAGTGAAAAACATTGATCGATCGATGTCTTTCATCTATATAGCATAAGTTAGCAATGAGTTAATAACGATTTTTGTAAACGAGTCTCTATGAGGAATTTTGATGATGGCGTCAGGGGGGGGCAATTGCACCCATTGCCCCCCCCCTGTATCCGCACCTGACCCCAAATATAAATGCCTTTTGTAGGTAGGTACTGACTATTCAGGAATAGGTTTCGTAATATATTATTAAAGCTGGTTTTAGTACAAATATTCACCTAAATAAGAATACAAGTAAAGGATACTTCACAACAATTTATTTATATACACAAATTTTATCACTTTATTTTTTACAATTAGGAACCTATCACATTTTTCAATGTCCTTCATCGATGGTCATGGTCATTGTATCAGGCTCAAACGAGTGGTCAATGGCACGGTCCTTGATGATTTGCTTGTACACAAAGGCGGATTTTCTTGGGGTGCGGGTGCGGGCAGGAGATTCGAAATCAACGTGGTACAGGCCAAAACGCTCCCTGTGAGGTAAAAAAATATTCATTATCAAATTGATGTTGTTTGATGGATGTTTGGTACAAAACAAACGTCCTGTAGCTTCAGTATAAGTATGGTTTTAATATAATCATATCATTCATTTATGATACTAGTGGTGGTAGTAGTGTGATTTTGGTAAGTTGGAAGTCGAGGGCTTACCATAGTCACAAGTTTGTAAATACCAATTCCGCACGTGTGCCCTACAACGTTTTTCAACTCATTTGCGAGAAAACAGTACAATAAGTAATGAAACAAACTTAACTATTTTATTTCTAAATATCAGTCGGAAAGTTGCAACAATGAAACTGGCAGAATGCACATAAGGCGATGCCAGGAAAAAAGAAACAAACTTCGCAACAATTTGTGACGTTTCTAATATGAATGATGCGAATTTGCAAATAGTACAGCGAGGAATACACAATTTTGTTCCTTAGAAATTGTTAGAAGTACCTATCTAAATATGTAGGTGCCATAAAAATACACAAAAATAAGAATAAAATAATAACAATTAAAAACTAACTATTCGTTTTTAAATATGATCATAGGTATGGTACAGACCTACATATTTAGGTCTTGACGAAGTCATATCGGAGATTATTATTTTATTTTCTAGATAGAATTAAGTATGCTGGAAATATTTATCAATGATGTTTTAGGCATAGAGGTAGTAACGTTTTAGGTATACCTTTACATAATAGTACCTATTAAAGCCGTTACACACGATGAAGATGCTATAATATTTCATGTTATCACAACAATACAAAACAAATGACGAACAAGTGATGAAGAAGATATATATTTCAAAATTGTATGGCGAGCGATATTATAATATAGCATCTTCGTCATCTGTGACGGCCTTTACACTATACATTGTACAATACAGTGTTCCATTATCATTGTTGTTTTGTAGTTTCGTGTGAAACCTTGACTATAAAGCAGCTATTTTTATCTCCTGATTTTTCCTGATTATCGTTTTGCTAGACTAAAATGATTTTGTCAAAAACCATTCATAAAGATAAGATTAATAAATCATCTTCTTAGATAAAACGAGCGTTAAACAAATACTTACAGGTATCCTTCCATCCACTCGAAATTGTCCATGAGGCTCCACGCCATGTATCCCTTTAGGTTGATTCCAGCATCCAAGCAATCTAGCACGCTCTCTAAAGCTGCTCTGTAATGATATTGGTACTTGTTTAAGTTCATTAAATTAAATAATGCATAAATACATAATAAATGTACATACAAAAGGAGGCTTATCGTTTTAGGCTTAACGCTGAATACTGCGCGCCGTTCTCTCGCTCGCTCATTTCAATTCAACATTTTTGAAGATAAAAGCAGTCGTTGAAATTAATGAGAATAAAATTACATTTCGAAAAAAATACAATTTTGATTCAAGCTAGTTTTCATCAAACATTTATAAAATATTATTTATATTGGTCAATTTTTTAGGTACTAAAACGTGTTTTGATCGAAATGTATTTGTAGCTGAAACTTTGTAATGTTATTGTCAGCAATTACACCGACAGCGATTTTTCCATTTTTATATTCAGTGATTTATATCTTCAAAAATGATGAAATTCGTGAGCGAGATAGCGTCGCGCAGCAACGTTTTCTACTAATCAGATGAGAATGTAGGTGTACCTATATTAATCAGTAAGTTATATAACTGGGGTAACGTTAACGTTAGAGCAATAACAGCTCGGTGATCAGCGTCACCTTGGAGTCTACCTCACGGCGATGGTGACGATAATAAATACTACTAAGTAAGCACAAAGTTGAAAAAACCGCCGAATGATCCATACCTGTAGTAAGTGATCCTATCATCATCAATTAAGTCACGGTCAGGGTCCATAGACCATCCGTTCTCAGTAATGTAGAACACAGGGCTGTTATACTTCTCTTTCAAGTGGGTCAATGCGTTTAGAATGCTGTCAGGAGCAAGCTGAGAAAAACAGAAAATTGAAATTATATTTTCTTTTTGTTAAATAAATAATTTTCATATCACATCTATCTCTCTAACAGACTACATTTATGTGTTTCATTTCTTGGAAATTAAATTCAAACCATCAAAAACTACAAAATAATGCTTCGTACCTACAGTGAAAAGGTCAAATAAGTAAAGTACTTACATACAACCAGGAAGAAGCCGATGCGAGCCATTCCGGATCAGGTATCGAGGCAGTACCAGAATCAGTATACAACGTTGGGTTTTCAGTCGGTTCGTCGTTTGCCACGTATGTCATAGCAGCAGTGTAATGGTTCACACCGAAGAAATCAGCAGCTCCTCGAACAAAAGCCTTCTCTTCTTCAGAAAATTCAGGCATTCGGGAGTGGGAGTAGCCCATGACTGAACTCTTCTCTGCTACTTTCCGAGCAAGCTCTTTGGGGAAACCACCTTCACCGAAAATTGGCTCTGCGTATAGGCCCCACTGAAAGAGTATTATTATGTCAAAAATGTACATACCATACCTAGTTTTCAAGTTAACCACATTACAGTTTTTTGAAAATACTGAATTATTTTTTCAATTATAAATCTCGATCCGAAATATTGTTTTGTCTTACACGGCTAATTAATAATGATTTTGCGATTTCTGATTGACCAAGCAATCGTTAGAAACAAATCGAGCTACCGGTAAATTGGCAGCAATAACGTGGGCATTATTCTATAGTTAGGTAAGTGATTTCGGAGTCAGGATTACATTGTTGTTTAAGCACGGGCTTTTGAAGTGGCTTTAAAAGTAGATAGTTCTCTTACCTCAGCTTGGCGCTTGAGCTCCGCAGCCATCTTATCTTCCTCCGAGTCAGTCAGGGGTCCAAACCAGTTTACGCTGATAGTGATCCCGCATTGTCCATTCTGTATAGCCTTGAACTCATTGTTGTACAGGTGATAGGCCTTAGCGTGAGCTATAACAAGGTTCTTGGCACATAAGTAAGTTCCGACAGCAGTGGAGTTGAGGATTGGTGCTTTGGTGGCCGCTCCGTATCCTTCGTAACAGATCTCTCGTGGTTCATTAAACGTGATCCAATCCTTTACTCTGTCTCCAAAGTTCTCATACACAACTCGTGCATAATCTTCAAACCATTCTGTGATTAGGGGGTTTGTGAATCCACCCAGCTCTTGCAGTTTCTGCGGTAAATCCCAGTGGTAAAGAGTTACCATTGGTTTGATATCGTATTTAAGCATTTCATCGATGTAGTTATTGTAGAAATCAATTCCAGCTTGATTCACTTTGTTCGACATGCCGTCGGGGAGGATTCGGGCCCAGGATAGGGAGAAGCGGTAAGCGTCCAAGCCAAGTTCTCTCATCATTTCTACGTCGCGTTTGTAGTTGTGGTAGGAATCGGCGGCGATGTCGCCGTTGCTTTGGTCTCTGATCACAGTGGGGTTGTTGTGGGTCATGTAATCCCAGATGTTTTCTCCCTTTCCTGAAATATAGGTAGATATTAAAAATAAACTTAATTGTGTATCATAAGAATAATATAAAATATTATTACATTATTTTCATTCTAATAGTTCGTATCCGCAGCTTTATTTAGTTAGATTTTTTGTTCGCAGTAAGTATTATCTTGTTAATTAATTTGTTCAGATTGTAATGTACTTACTTATTTTCAGTTGCTTAACGAATATGCCAATTTTATTTTACTCTATGCTACTGGGTAAAGGATTAGAAGCCTCTGTTATTTTACAACAACACACTACAACTTTAAAGACAGACTGACTTCTGCTCTAAACATTAACTATACCTACGTGTAAGTCATATGTACCTAGAGTACCTACTGTTTATATATATATATATATACATATATGCACTTATAACAATATTACAGTGCCTGCCTATTTCTTTGCTAGAAGTATTCTGTCGGCCCGAAGATTCAATAGTCATTTATATGATTTATAATATTATCTGAGCTAAGCAATTATTGTACACAAATAACTTTAAAAGATCTTAATCATTTAATAATATTAATTATGATTAAATTTAAGTAAATATTATTTCTATCGATATTTAGCAAGTTGCTTTACCATCTTCATTCCAGGCGCCCTCAATTTGATAGGACGCGGTGGCGGTACCAAACAGGAAGTCATCTGGGAACTTCCTACTTTGTCTCACGGAATGAGCGTGGCAGCTCACCGCTAGTGCGACTAGACTGGAATAAAAGAAAAAATAAATTACGGTGCAAAACCTAATGCAACAAATATTATAACGACGATTGAATAAATTGAAAAAATCCAAAAAAAGTCTCATGAAGGTTTGACAAATTACTTTACTGTGCTATGTTTTTCTATAATAATGTTGTTGGATTTTTCATTTAATGTCTGAATTTATTAAGGCCAGGATGTTCCAAAGATTTCTCTACTAAAATCAATTTAAATTTATCAAATTACAGAAAAAAAACTGTTATTGAAATTAAGATTAATTTTACTTCGCTCGATCGAAAAAATAACGAAACTGTGCCTATTTTTCAACTACTTATTTTCTGGTTTCGTATTTTAATTACAGAAAATAAAGTTCAATTTTAAATGAGTTCAGCCAAAAATATAATTTTATTTGACTTGGACTCTGAAGCAAATAAATATTGCTAAATAAAATAAATTTGTTCACCGACATACCTCAATACTGCGGTCAACCTCATTTTGCCAACAACTACACGGTTTAGTCAATATCTCTACATTTATAGACTACAATAGTGTCGCATCGCTGTCAGCTCAGCAGGAGACCACTCGAGATTATCTGAATCTAGACGCAATCTAAACGTTGTCTTGGCTTAACTGACGTCCGCAAAACACTTAATAAAATGCAGGGGACTACAATATTAGTATTCTATTTTTGCTTATGTATAGTGATAATCAGAACCTTGAGTAACAACAAAGTCCAGGGAGGCCAGCATTGCACTCGCACTCATTAAAGCACATTCAGAAACATTCGATGGTGAGATGTGCATGACACTGTCGGCATTTCTTAGCTGGATGGCTTCCAGGAAGTTCCTTGGCTCTACTCGAAATATTGCGTGTAGGTACTGTACAAAATTGTATTTCTTGTTTTGTTCGCAACCCATAGTGAGTACCCAAGGGCGGATCCAGCTTAATCTGCCCTAGTATAGTTAGCGCATATTTTGTGAGTTCGGCTGTCTATTGCAGTTTCGGTTATGGAACCTCAGCAATTCATTGTATCTATCGGATACAGTTCAGAAATAGGTCGGACGAACAGACAGACAGGCAGACGTCGCGTTCCGTAAACTTGGTAATAAAGTCCATTGGGACACCCTCTGGGCACGGACGGAACCCTAAAACAATAATTAATATGACATCATCATCATCATTTAATGATATTCATAGATCTTGGAACAATTCTTTCGTAAATGGAATAGGTAGATTTTTGTTTTATTTGTACGGGAATACTCACGTTTAATTACGCGTAGGGCTCTGTTTTCACTCTTTGAAAAAGGTCACCGGATGTGATCGAAACTATAGTCGGAGTATCCGATTTAATTAAACGTGAGTATTTCCGTATAAATAAAACAAAAATGAAATAGGTAGCTTTTTTTATTTTTTATTGGCATCGAACGTTGGCATTCTGCCATAGTCGAGTATATGAATGTTCAAGTTTAAGTAGTACCTATTATCAAGTCAAATATGTCACGAAATCACAGCTATAGTCACGCGAAATTAGTCAAAGTAGAGTACAAGTCATGCCTTAGTAAAGTTGTGGCGACTTTACTGTGAGCTTTTACGGAGTTTTGAAAACAACACAAAAAGACATGTTTCCCAGCATTATATCACTTGCCCATACTCGTGCATGTAATTCAACACTCAATGAATAAAACACAACCATTTTTAATCATTAATTTGCGAAAAAACACAAGTATTAGTATGCAACGACATGATTTTTCTGTGTTCCCGCCAAAACTCCAAAGTATATACTTTCCATTTGCCTATATATATAGTTTAAGTACAAAAGGCAAATGCCTAAAAAAAATACGAAGCTGCATAAGTATGTTTTTTTAATTTTAAGCTAAATATAAAACTTACAACCTCTATTATTAGCATTATTTATTACAGTAGGGATCCTATCACGTTTTATTTAAGTACCTTTAGTTTAGGTTGTAGGTCGTAATAGGTTAAAGAAAGGAAGGGTAAATTATAGGTATCTATATCTACTGACGCTTTTCATGCATAAGACCGTAAGTCTATAGTGTTTGATTGTATTGAGGTAGGTCAAATTATTGAAGGTATTTTATCAAGCGAAAATAATTATACCCTATAGATAGAAGATGGCTGGCTCCTCCAGACATGAAAATCTTTGAGGATCTAGCTCTCTCTCTCTCTCTCAATCATGTAAATTCTGTGACATTCAGAAAAGACACAGGAGGTCTTTTATGTAACTTGCTTGTTATCGATAAAGAAAAGCCGATATTATAGAAGCAAAATGTCATGGTAGGATAAACAATACTGATAAAATTAAAGAAAACAAAATGCTTGAAAATGTCTGCAATCTGATAATAATGGATGATGTTCCGAGTATATCACAATATTGAAAAGATATTATTAACGTAGGTATGCTGATAAAGCCATTGATGTATTATCTTTCACAAATATAAATATACTGAAACTTCTGAACGTAAAAAGGCAAGCGTAGCGCATGCGAAAGGAGCTGACCTTCGAACGATACCGTTTGGAATAAGGTTCAATATCGTTTGAAAGTCAGCTCCTTTTGCATGCGCAACTTTGCGCACGATTCAAAAATAAGGCCCCAGGTGCCGTTGTACAAGGCAAAGGAAAATACCTTAAACGTACAAGGATGTAAGTATGAAAAAGTTTTTCCAATGAGCCGCTTGCGGGATATTATGTTCTTCATAAGTCCTTTGTAACATCTTCGATCAATAATAATAACATTATGGCAACCCATACAGAAAATTTTATAAGTACATTGTCCAGACATGTGATGTTATTGATATTATTGATATACATGTGACATGACATGTATTATGTTTAAATATTCTTGTCGTTAAGGCTCAGAATGCTGCGCGCCACTATCTCTTTCGCGCATTTTTACGTGTTATGCCCTGTTTTATGAATGAAAGCTTGCTTATATCAAAATTTTATTTTTTCTGTGTCTTTGTAAATGTTACTCTCAGTATTTTTCATAACAATATGCAGTGATTTGAACGGCCTTACCTAAAATAATTTCGATTATCTTAGTCACTGCTTTAAATTCTCTGTCCTTTTCTAGCACGTGCAACTTCACGTCAGAGAGAAGATGGCAGAGGATCTTAAGCAGTGACTAACGGTTGAAAAGTTTTTTTAAGTAAGGCCGTTAGTGTACAAACGTTCGGTTTTTTTCTTCTGCTTTTTGGCACCGCTTCATAAGCATTATGCCTATAAATTTCTTTGCATTATGCCCATCTCGGGACTATTATGCATTTTTCCTCAGACATTTTTCAAACGTTGTGGTTGTTTTTTTTTAAATCTTAGTTCTTGGCATCGCACGTTGTGCATTCTGCCAGTGTCAAGTATTTATATGAAAATCAAGTCAAATATGTAATGATATCACAGTCAGTCACACGAAATTAGTCATAGTCGAGTCCAAGTCATGCCCTAGTAAAGTTGTGGTGACTTTACTATGAGCTTCTACGGAGTTTTGAAAACAACACAAAAAGACATGTTTCACCACATTATATCACTTGCCCACACTCGTGCATGTAATTCAACACTCAATGAATAAAACACCACCATTTTTAATCATTAATTCGCGAAAATACACAAGTTTAAGAAAATAATAGAATGCAACGACATGATTTTTCCGTGTTCCCGCCAAAAAACCGTTGTGGTTGTTGCAGTCAGTAGCAAAGCAATGCATTTTCGTTGTTGTCTATGGTACCTTGTCTGAATGTCTGAGTGACAATGACACTGACAGACAATCAGGTATGTCTATATTATGTAGTATTTACTTACTCTATGGTCGACTATTCGTAAACGGTGGAGAGCTGAAAGCTCGATAATTTTTCAAAAAATGTATTAAACGCTAACAAAAGCTACATATAGCTTTTTCTTCGTGATCTAATAAAAGTTTTTCACTCGTAATGGATCCTCAAATTAGAATGCATAGACGTAGAGGGCCAAATTTCACATACGTTAGTGGCTGTGTAAAGTACATGATTTTCGTGCTGAACTTCATATTCTGGGTACGTATTTTCCTTGTAAATATTCCCTTTTGGTATTTATGACTGCGTTCTAAGTGATAAGGTACGCGTAACTTGTTTTATTTTTACAAAAGTATGATTTTTCCGCTGGTTTGATTTCCATTGTTTTGGGTGAATCATACTTGTGTTTTGTCTCTATGGGTGGGAATTTAGCTACCTAAACTAAGTTCTCACGTCCCCGTCGGTATCCTGACGAGATAACAATAGTTTGATCACCACCACAATGCAGGAAATTGATAAAATCTTTAAAATTATTACTAACATAAAACTGACAAAACCACTTTTATGATTTTTTTTAAATGCGTTTCACAGTATGACTAATTATGCGCCGCGACTGTAAAGCGAGCTAATTGAAGAACAGTGTACTCATCATTGTTATATATGTCACTCCCATGTATGTCTCAATGAAATTACAGGACACTTCATAATAAAATTATTGCCTGGAAATACACAGGTCTTTGTACTTATTTGAACTAATAGGGTAGATGACTGATGTTTAAATCGTTGAAACCAATAGCTTCGATGAAGAATTTAAGTAAATATAGTATGTTTATTGAAAAAATAATTTAATTCGGTTAATAATGTTCTGATATATGAGCGTTTAAAGTTTTCGTTAGAGACAACTCTGTCCCTTTCTCACAAAACAAAAAATTACGTCAGGCCTTACTTGTCAGAATAGAATTTATATGGCGTACAGAGAAGTGACGTCACGATTTGCTGTTTCGCCTCGCTGTCTAGCTATGCTTATAAGTTGCTTATTTTTGATCAGATTTAAATTTTCTTTTCTTTAATCAGCTATATTTATGGCCACATTTTAATAGGACAATAAAAAAACCAGTCATCTAGCCTAGGTATGTTTCGGTGGTGGTATGCATGATTTTAGCATGTTTTTCAATATTTTATGTCAGCTAGGACAAAACTTCTCAAGTACTTACCACAAAATAATTATCACCTCATATTGTACACAGTTTTAGACAATAAATATTTCATTTCATTTAAGACTAAAGATAAATAATTAGAAGTTATCAAAGATGTTTGGCATGTTATTTTTTATTGAACTAGTGAAGTGAAGGTGTCTGAATGTGAGGGTAATTGGTGTTTGTATGTATATTTGTTTAACAATATCTTGTGAACACTTGATCTAATCTTTATGATATTTTGTTAGCAAGTTTCGAGTAAATGCAATAATCAGGTTGCAATATGAGCCAAAATGGCCAAGGGCTTGGATCATATGGGAGTCACGGTATCAACACTTCTCAAGTTATCATTCAATTCAATCAATTAGGTGTAAAACTTTACTTGGACAGCTACAGTGCTGTAGTTGTCTATGAATGAATTAATTATTAAAATCATATTTTATATTTTTCAGCTATTCGGCAGTCTGCTGGTTGGAATAGGCTTATATGCTTTTATTGACAAATGGCAGGCCACAGGATTGATCAAGGTAAATGCTTTAGTTTAAAGAGATCTTAAGAGAGTTTATCCACTGAGGCATACACAAAAGGACATCATTCACCATCATCTTCATTTCCCAAAAGGAGATGGGAAATGAAGAATCAACCCATAACAAAATATAATGTTTTAATTCAACCGATGTGACTGGGAAATCTGCCGTTTCTACGATTTACGTCACACTCGTCAATACTGCGTATTCGTCAAGCCTACAAAAATTTAATTGATTACTGTAAATTCGTCATGTTCCATACTGCACTCTCGTCAATACTGTAACTGGCAACTTTTCTCGATACTGCTTATTTGTCAAGAACTCTGTTATTCATTAATATGACCATTGGACAGAAATGACAATAACTCGAACAAGACGGCTAAGACCTATGTCCTTCAAGCAGACACTAGTAGAGGTGGGAGTCCAAGGCCTAAAATGTGGTTATAACAAAGAAAACAATGTACCTGTAGTATACATAGGTACATTGTTGAAATCGCGTAAAAAATATCAGCTGTTCCATACAAAAAGTTCATCGACATTGGGCAAAATGTATGAAACAGCTGTTATTTTTTTCGCGATATCTGTTGGCCCATAATTAAAGTTGTTTGTTTTGATGTACAGAATATGCCCTTTAAAGGATGCTAGCTAGTTAGAACTAACCCTGTATATTTTTCTTATACTTATCTTTCGAAAAGTGTCCTTAGTAGTTAAAGTAAGCTATCGCCCATGCTATATGAAAAAAAAACTGTGTTTTTACTTAGTTTAAACTTAAAACATTTTTAACTACCGTCTACCAAAAAAAAAAAACTACTACCAAAAAGGGTACGCGCAAAGAGTTACAATAACCTTCTTTCCACACTTGTATCACAATGTACAATTTCTATGGTTATAGGTATGAAGTATGAACCAGCTAAATTTCACAGTGCACACCAGACCTGCTATAACAGTATTTCTTCCAGCTGGACACAGTTTATGACGTGATGCTGAACATTAGCCTGCTGATAGCGCTCCTTGGCGGAGTCGTGTTCATAGTAAGCTTCGCGGGCTGTGTGGGGGCTCTCAGAGAAAATACCTGCTTGCTCAAGTTTGTAAGTTTTTTTATTTTTATTGTGTTTTACAAAAGCAATCTGTCTGTTACAGACATTGAGCTTTTTTTTGAGCTATAGTCACATAATTATGACTCGGCTCGTGAGGAATGTGCTCAATAGCACATCCTACTTCATTTTATTAATCTAGGTCTTGGGGCGTTCTTCGTTTTAAGCCTTCGTAAGGGGTTTCTTGTCATTAGAGTGTTTGATAACTCGTTTGGGTGGTTCTGTAGCCTTTTTTAAATATGTTTGTGTGTTAGTTTTTATGTCTTCTTAGTAGGCATTTCCATAATTTTAATTAAAGAAGCTGTTTATAATAGACGCTCATTTAGTTCACTCACTTTTCTAAATATTAACTCTATCCTAGAGAAGCCATTTATCTAAAAGTGTACTAAGGTGAGCTATTGGTAATTAAGAATGCACCGCTTGACGGCTCGAACTCATCGGTGGCTAAAAAGCATGCTCTCTTCATCAAACAAAGTGTGGGAAAGGGTGAGCACACAAATTTTGTCATGTCGACGTTTGGCTGCAGGATTGTGATGAATAAACGACTGAACTAATTTATTCCGACTAAAGTAATTTGAACTAATGATAGACTAAACTATGCCACTTGATACATTATTTTAGAGTTTATGTACTCCTTATGTTATTCATTTACGTCCAAAGTGGCGTTAAAATTGAGCCAAAATACGAGATGTTTCCTGGCTCATAACTTTCATGTATAGTAAGTTTTTACTTTCTTATCAATATACAATCCGAGATAATGAAGAGAATAATCGATAGAATTCCTAGTCTTGGACCTACAACATTACATAGTGGAGTAATATTACTTCCTCGTTTCTATGGAGAAGTGACCAGCTTTTTACTCTTAAGACACCATATCCATCTTATTATACATAATAATATATCTCCCTATGTGACCCCAATCCAAATATAAAGCTAACCCAATCCAAGTTTCATCGTGCAATGGGATTACGAAAAAGTATACATTATAGTGGATGAGACCCTTCATCCACATTCGTAACTAAAAGTTCATAACTAGCTACGAAAAAGGAAATTTTCTTCCCTGTTTCATAACTAGTTATTAAACACAATTAATTTTTCCATGTTTATTATTTTTCATAACCAGCTACGAAAAAATCTATTTTTCTGTGTTCATAACCAGTTATTAAAAAGGATATGAGACTATGCCAGCTTCCAAACAAAAAAATTCAAAGCCACTCAAGCTTAAGCACTTTAATGTGAATTACCGTTTTAAATAGTACTTTCTTACTTTTCGTTGTACGATAATGCGACCACGGAAAATGTGAATAATGAATATGTGTATTTGTGTGTGTGTATGTGGGAGATGTGAATATTATGTGTGGTTTAATGTGAATTCCCAGTACTCGCTGTGCCTGCTGATCTTGTTCCTGGTGGAGATGGGCGGCGCGGTGTGCGGGTTCGTGTTCCCGCGCTCGCTGCACCCGCTGCTCGAGCTCAGCTTCACGGAGCGGGTGGTGCACGCCTACAGAGACGACCCCGACCTGCAGAACTTCATCGACTTCGCGCAGAGCGATGTGAGTACATTACGAACCCCTGGTATTTAAACTTTTTAACATTATGTTTTATGAATGTTTTGTATAGCTTGACAAAAAAGAGTAGAGATTAGTTAATAGGGGTGCTACTATCAGAAATTGTTAGTAATTAAATGCTAGCAACTCCATAGTACGACATTGGAAGATTTTTTAGTGTTGAAATTTTTCACGTGGTAAGACTATTGCAGAGTGTGCCTGGGGAAGTACCACACTTTTGCCTGTTATTGAACCGCCAAGCAGTAGTGAGCAACCATTGCTGTGTTTCGGTTTCTCTGGTAAGGGCAGTGTTACCAGAGAAATTACTAAGCAACTCAGGGTGACGAGCGCAGTGCAGTGCGGCGCAGGATTTTGTTCGCAAGTTCACAATTCTAGCACTGCTACTGTTATGGGCAGGCGTGATGCTTGCTCGCTCTTCTCGTCACTCCATTGCATAAAAAATGTATTAAATGAATTCGCCGAGTATGTGGGGGGTGAGGCATAATCCCCACGCTTGGCAGGCGGCTTGGGGATCGCAGAATGCTCACCACCATTAGCCGATGCCTGATGCCGATGAGCGGACGCTGCTGCCCGTCCTCCGGTGGGTCTGGATGAAGTTTTAGGACATACCCAGGTCCGTACTTATTACACGCCCAAAAAAGAAGGGTAATGTTTTCAGGGTTCATGTATGTATGTATACAGGGTTAGTTCTAATCAGTGAGCATCCTTCTAAGGGCATATTCTGTACATCAAAACAAACAACTTTTATTATGGGCCAACTTTGAAATCACGAAAAAAAACAGCTGTTCCATACATTTTGCCCAAGGTCGATGAAATTTTTGTATGGAACAACTGAATTTTTTTTCGCGATTTCTATGTTGGTCCCATAGTACATTTTGTTTGTTTTGATGTACAGAATATGCCCTTAAAGGGATGCTAACTGATTAGAACTAATCCTGTATACTGGTGGGGAACCCACATATACAGGATTAGTTAATTAGTTCACCATAACTTTTAAATGCCCCAACAGATTTGGATGGTGAGGTATCATAAGTATCTTTCCATCATCCCGAGTGACACTGGCCATAACTTTTTTTGGAAGGCAGCCGTAGCCTTTCGTGTTTTCTAATTTTTAAAATAAATGTGTACTTGTATCTTTCAGTTCCACTGCTGCGGTTTAACGTCTGACGGCTACATGGACTGGTCTAAGAACGAGTACTTCAACTGCTCGTCGCCGTCGGTCGAGAAGTGCGGGGTGCCGTTCTCATGCTGCATCAACGCGACCGACATATCCTCCGGCTTGGTCAACATCATGTGCGGGTACGGCGCGCAGAACTATCCAGTGAGTATTGTTTCAACTATAATCTATTTTGTAGTGGTAGGACTCTACTGCAGAGTCCGCCTGAGGAAGTACACCTTTGCCAGGTATTCAACCGCCAAGCAGTAGTGTGCAAGCATTATTGTGTTTCGGTTTGAAAGGCAATGTTACCAGAGAAATTACTGGGTATGATGAGATTTAATATCTAATACCTCAGGATGACGAGCGCAGTACAGTGAAACATTTAGATCATCGTCTCGACGAAGAAGATGGCCACCCATTCGGCCGAGTACCATTTCTAACTAACCCTGCCTTCATTCCAGGTAGCGGAAGCTAGTAAGCGCGTGTGGACCAGCGGCTGTATAGAAGTAGTCCGCTCCTGGGCCGAGCGGAACCTGTACACGATAGCGAGCGTCGCCTTAGGCGTGGCGCTCTCCCAGCTGTTCGTTATATACCTCGCGAAGACTCTCGAGGGACAGATCGAGCTCCAGAAAGCTAGGTAAGCAGACATTTGGCGGCAGCCAAGTCATCTAGGTAGGTCACCACTGAAAACAACAGTACCATGTACAGATGAGTCACTCCCTTTGAAAACGCGTCTTAACATAGACCACAATATATCTATAGCTAGCTGCGCCCCGCGGATACACCTGTGGTTCGTAAAAAGTAGCGTATGTTTTATACCTCTATAACAAATTTCATCCAAATCCGTTCAGCCGTTTCAGCGTGAAAGATTCACAAACATACCATACCCACACACACACATGGTTAAAAATTAACAATACTATTTATATATATATATTTTGCAGATGGCAAACATGAAATAGGGGTATGGCGGGCGCGTACCGAGATGACAGCCGCCGCACGCCGCTGTAGCGCCCCGCCACCCCCCCGGCGCCCTGCACCACCCTCGGCTGCCACACAGGGGATCCGCCCAACATCTATTCACTACTGTGAAAAACTTTTACAAACTGGTCAGTTTACCCCATGTGACCCTTTATACCCTTCAGGGGGACAACGGCATTTATGATTTCATGTCTTTGGGCACGCCACTGGCACTGTGCAAGTTTAGATACGAGTTTATACGGACCTTCGTCTTCTTATAGCAGGACAAGATCTTTCTGTGAGAGTGAAACTCTGAACATAGTGCTATTCAGTTTTTGTGCTTTGGGATCAAATCAAAATTACTCTACTGTGAAATCACGACATAAAATGTATTTTTTTATCTACTAAAGGTCTCGACATTGGCAACTCGAAATTTTTTATATTTTTTTATAGATTTAGTGAAATTGCACTACCTATTTATTTTATATGCTTTGGGATCGATCTAAACGTCAACCCTTTACTGAAAAATCACCATTAAAAGTATTTATCTACGAAGGTCTCGACATTGAATACTCGAAAAAAAGTGATCAGTTTATCCCATGGGGCTCTTTATACCCTTCAGGGGGTTACAGCATTTAAATTGTCCTGACTTCAGGGATTTAACTAGGTTATCTATCTAGTTACCGTCTTACGCATAGAACACTAAAAAGTATTTCAAACTCATTTTGGTTAAAAAGTGCATTTTGTCTCCTTTTTTTTCAAACTTAAATCCTAATTTGGAAGAAATTTGACAAAACACTTTTTAACTAAAATACGTTTTAGCGTTTTATGTATATGACGGATAGAAATCACGATATAAACTGTGTATTTTACCGGCCAATTTATTGATATTAACGACTCGATTGTGGTATAACGTATAAGTGTTTTAATTCGATTGTATTTTAACAACCTTTATTGTCTAAAATTGTAAGAATTGTTAAAATCTTGTATCTTACTTGCTTGGCAATGAAAACTGCAAAATTATGCCGCACGTCCCTTTTTACCCTCGGGGGGGATCAACATTTTTTCTGACCCCTTGGCCATCACAACTACCCCGACATCACAACTAAAAAAGTCAGATTAAAAAGCTTTGAAGGGTATTACTCATTTTAATAATTATGATAATATCTTACAAAAAGGGTGTAATTAAATAGATTTCTTTTTTTAACTTTTCTAATATTATAACAATTAAAAAATAAGAGCGTAAAAAGACATTAAAACATATGCATTTTATAAAGTATTCAACTATGTTTTTAAAGCTAAACAGGAAGAAAAATTATGACCTACGGCAGGACTCGAACCTGCATACGAGCAGTCGCTATGGGTTTCCATCCCAACTGCTTTGCCAATTAAGCTACACAAGTCTCTGCCTTAGATGCCAAATTTTCCCAACCTGTATTCAACTATGTTTCTCTTTCCGGAAGGTTTCTTACACCTGTTATGATATTTTGAAAAGGCGGTATGGTTCTATCTTGCATGTTTTAACTTTATGTAATAATTTATATATTTATATACTTTAACTATCATAATGTACATAATATAAATGCAATCTCAGTATGTATGTTTTTGTGTGAGCCATTTAAATATTGCAAACTAACATGTAATGCCATTTGTATTATGTTAGGCATATTTAATGGACTTTTATGACATTATGTATAATATATTATTCGTATAAAAATATACTATAAGTACACTAATAAATAGAAGAAGAGATATGGCGTTTTGGCCTTAAAAGCCAAATGATATGATTTTTAGTTTAAAAAAATCTCGCAAATATTACTTATATTTTTTAAATCGACTTCAAATCAGTTGGATACAACCAAATAATTCATAATTTTGAAAATTAACCAAATGACATTCTTACAAGACTTTTAAAAGGTTTCGTGTACGTAATAAAAATCTTTTTAACTAGCAAAAATACTTAAAACTGAAACCTTTTCTTTCTTTCCTGTCAATACTGTAAATAATCACGTCAATTCATTTTCTTTAGACGTACAGGGACGTCAGGGTCGCTAGCATTTAGAAATATTTGCGATAGTGGCGCCCCTATTTCTACTCATTTTTCCCAAGCTATAAAACCTTTAATAAATATCGAAGTTATTAATAATCTTATTTATAAAACAATAGAAGTGTTGTTTTTTTTAAAAATCTTAAAAATGCATTTCTATAGCTTATTTGTTGGGTACGTTCTGCCAATTGCTCGATATGATAACCTGATGTTGTAGGTTTTAAATGTAAGTTAATTTGTTACTAATTAAGAGTCTGACTTAAAAACGCCTGTTAAAGTTAAATACGTTAATTTAATATTGCACACTTCAATATTGTGTTGCGACGTTTATTATTTTAATTACCGTCTTAAATTGATGTGGAAAGATCTGAATTAGAAAAGTTGCTTAAGTTAACACACGTCATTTAAATTTAAGCGGCGTTTTTAAATTAAGGCCGTATATGTTGAAATTCAAAATTATTGTGATAGTACATTTAGTTTCAGTTTTTTTCTAATTCCATTATTGCTCAATTTTTTTTTATATGAAATACTTACGTCGGCTTTAACTATTGGAACGTAAGTTATTATGTACAATTTCATGTCATTGGTGATTTTAATTTTAGTAACTAAGTAAGTATTGGATTTTAATGTCAGCTACAAAGTAGGTAAGACTATGGTCTGCTATTTTATGCGATATGCGACGTCTGACTTCAGCGACAAAGCTCCGACGCCAAGACGCCGACGTCGGCGTGTGTAAGAGACCACAACAGTACATCTCTATAAGCATCGATTACGCCCTAGGGGACCATAGCCTAATAGGCTGCTATAAACGCCGTCGGCCGCTTAAAGAGTCACGCCGTGCGCCGCGTCACGGTTGTCACTATAGAGGAGACCATAACCTATTAGGCTATGGTCTGCTATAAACGCCGTCGGCCGCTTACAGCGTCACGCCGTACGCCGCGTCACGGTTGTTACTATAGAGGAGACCATAGCCTATTATTAGGCTATGGTCTGCTATAAACGCCGTCGGCCGCTTACAGCGTCACGCCGTACGCCGCGTCACGGTTGTTACTATAGAGGAGACCATAGCCTATTATTAGGCTATGGTCTGCTATAAACGCCGTCGGCTGCTTACAGCGTCACGCCGTACGCCGCGTCACGGTTGTTACTATAGAGGAGACCATAGCCTATTATTAGGCTATGGTCTGCTATAAACGCCGTCGGCCGCTTACAGCGTCACGCCGTACGCCGCGTCACGGTTGTTACTATAGAGGAGACCATAGCCTATTATTAGGCTATGGTCTGCTATAAACGCCGTCGGCCGCTTACAGCGTCACGCCGTACGCCGCGTCACGGTTGTTACTATAGAGGAGACCATAGCCTATTATTAGGCTATGGTCTGCTATAAACGCCGTCGGCCGCTTACAGCGTCACGCCGTACGCCGCGTCACGGTTGTTACTATAGAGGAGACCATAGCCTATTATTAGGCTATGGTCTGCTATAAACGCCGTCGGCCGCTTACAGCGTCACGCCGTACGCCGCGTCACGGTTCTTACTATAGAGGAGACCATAGCCTATTAGGCTATGGTCTGCTATAAACGCCGTCGGCCGCTTACAGAGTCACGCCGTGCGCCGCGTCACGGTGTCACTATAGAGGAGACCATAACCTATTAGGCCATAGCTTATTAGGCTATGGTCTCCTACGGCATCACGATGCTTATAGAAATGTAATGTTGTGCTCTCTTTCACACGCCGACGTCGGCGCTGTACCTTGACGCTGAAGTCAGGCGTCGCATAAAATAGGAGTCCATAGCCTTACACTGCGTTGGCGTCAACTGTCAAAATATTTGTCGTATCACTGCATCAAAACAATGAAGTACTCGAAAATAGTTCTTAAATATCATGTGCAATGTTTGCATATTATTTCTAAAATTACATTTATTATAAACGCCGCATTTTAGTATAAATTAAGTGTGCCAGTTTTAGTGTTTAGTATAAATTAGTTTTATCATAAGTTTATTTAAGATTTGTATATGTACATCAGTAAATTTGTAAAACATATCTCAGATTCAATTGATGTTATAACCTATAGGATCTTATTAATAAAGGTGGAGTAGATTTGGAATAGTTTATCCGTCTTTGTCCATATGTAACGAGTTACAAATTTAAAAGAATCACTCACAATAAGGATTAGCTATTCCGAGGCTAATCCACTTTTATTAATAAGATCTTTGATATTTAAGCAATTTAGAAATTGTTTTGTTTATTACGAAAGTTATTTAGATATCTCTGAATTATTTTTTAAATGATATATCGTTTATAAATGTAAGGTCTGGATTTAAATAATCGTACCACCAGTTGGTTTTTCGGTAAATGAAAACAATAAAACAGAAAACCTCCTTAGGTCCTGAGAAGAAAATCAATGGTGTGAATCCACCAACCCGCAACTGGGCCAGCGTGGTGAATATGGCTCAATCTCCCTTCTAGGTTGGGCCTATGTCCAGCCGTGGGATTTTAAAGGCTGATGCGTTATGAAATTTTATTGTACATAAATATTTTAAATAGTAAAAATATGTTATTCGCTCATAGATGAGCCATTTGGCTTTTTTCCAGATAATTCCATTAAATAGATATTAATAGATGTGATTCCATATTATTTAAGCGGTAAATATTTATTAAGACAATCTCAATTTAGTTTTAATGTATGTTTTAATCTTATCTGTTTCTTCTATACCTAATTTTTAGTTCAAAAAGCTTCCGCCAGTGGCGACAGTGTGCTCTATTGTTAGGTATATTTTATTATTATTTTAATAGCAAATTATTAATAAATAATAACATAATGTATTATATGCGTACAGGAAAAATACGGTAAAGTGTAATTAGATTTGTGCCAAAGTCAACATTTATAACATTAGTGCGACCCTAGCGCCGCTGGCGGTTATTTACTGTACTGAATATTTAATTTTGTATTATTCTCTCACTAAACGTGATGTGATTATTTTATATTATTTTCTATATAAAATCAAAGTTAGCTATCAAATTGATGCCATTCTTTTTAAACAATTGAAATGAAAAGCGATAGAAAGTATTACGGAACTTAACTGTGGAGTTCTTCGAGTATATACCATCGGAGACGCTAACGTCGATAATCTGCCTACTCTAGTTTTGGCGGGAACACGGAAAAATCATGTCGTTGCATTCTGTAATTTTTTTAAACTTGTGTTTATTCGCGAATGAATGATTAAAAATGGTGGTGTTTTATTCATTGAGTGTTGAATTACATGCACTAGTGTGGGCAAGTGATATATGGCCTTACCTAAAATAATTTCGATTCTCTTAGTCACTGCTTAAACTTCTCTGTCCTTCTAGCATGTCCAACTTCACGTCAGAGGGAAGATGGCAGAGCATCTTAAGCAGTGACTAACGGTTGAACAGTTTTTTTAAGTAAGGCCGTCAATGCGGTGAAACATGTATTTTCGTGTCGTTTTCAAAACTCCGTAGAAGCTCATAGTAAAGTCGCCACAACTTTGAGGGTATGACTTCGACTCGACTGTGACTCGTCGTTAGCCATAAAACGTCCGCTGCTGGACGAAGGCCTCCCCTTAATAGAAGGGTGTTGCCATAATCCCCACGCTTGGCAGGCGGCTAGGGGGAAAATTCCTATCCCTCCGGTTTAATAATACCTATGGGCACACGTAACTCCATTAGCACTACCGTCACTTGGAGTGACAGTACAGGTACTGTATTTTTTTTTAATGGGTAAAATATAGATGTCCGCTATTATCTTTAAAGTGTTCGTACATTACTATAGTTATAGCTAATAGTACTAATATTCTATCAGCATTATACTAATTTCAATTATACAACGTTGTTATTAGTATAGAGAAAAAAACAAAAAAACACCGGGGTGAAACACCCCATAAAGTTTATATTTCAAAGAAAAAGAATATAAAAAAATAAGGCAAAAGTATTTAAAGCTCGCAAAGTTACGGTATTGCTAAGTTGGCTTGTTGTTCCCACAAAATCATGGTCACCGTAATGCACGCTGTTTGTTTACGCGCGGCGGGGATGCGCCGCCGCATCAATTGGGTTGCCGCCGCAGCGGCGATCTATTGATTTGCGTTGCTAATAAAGGTGTCCAAATTGCACTGGTTTTTAAACATGTTTGGGACAAAATGTAACGTGGTGTAAAAACCATACCATTCTGAACAAACTACTTTCAGGTTTGCACTATACTAAAAATAACGTTGTATAATAGTATGATGGTGATAGTACATAGCATAAACCCATAGTAACTTCGAAATAATGCCTGTCTTGTCTTTTCCCCCCTCGAAATATTAAGACTGGACCAAAAACGATAGAAAACGTAATAACTACAAAAATAAATTGTTATAAGGGGGTTAGAATTTTACCGAGCTTTGTAAATATTCCCTAAAATAACTAAAATGCCATGTTAACCAAAATATAAACTTTTGTTAAAGAATTGAAAAAATTGGATGTATTTGTAAAAAAATAATCATCATTAATTAAACTAATGTATAAATAAATATAAGGTCGGAATATTTACCGTTAGTTACTTTTGCATATTATATTTGTGTTTTTGTTTAAGTGGGCTTTTACGGTTCTCGCGCTTATTCGTTCTTGCATTGAATTTGATTGATAGTAAAAAATCCGGAAATGATTGGTTAGTTGGTTACATGAAACTCTTTACGCTTTATTCAAAATCTGATGTCGATAACTATATTCTGTCCCACAGAAAATCGAAAGCCCTACTTTGTTAGGTAGAACAGCTGTCAAAAAAATGTTGTAAAGCAATTGTATGGAACACCGCTGTCGCCAGTTTCACACTTATTTGTATAGAAACTACGAAAAAAATCCCAATCATTGGTCGCGCATTTGGAGTAAAACGCTCGAAATGCTATTTTGCAACCGATTAAAATTTATTTTAATTACGGTGCAATGTGCTTTGGTTTCCCACGCGTCTATTTAAATTGTCTTTTTGCTGATTGTCAGTTTAAAAACATGTATATTGGTAGAATTGTCATCAAGCGCATTTGCACTTAATACCGGCAAGCGCGGCCCGTCTCATTTCTGTTCTATTCACTTATCTCTTCAGTGTTCTGTCCATTATGTTAACTGCCCAAGTTGACGACATAACATTGTAAAGCAGGCGCTTTGTTGTTATTGTGTCGGCTAGCACTTGTCAAGTATTGGTGAAATTAGCTGTCAAAGCCCAAAGGTTAATAATATCTATAAAATATTGACCTGAGCGAGAGAATCGTAAAATCGCTCTTAACTGACACGAGAAATGCGTTTTGACTGTACATTATGTGATTATTATTTTAGTAGTAAGTACATCGTATATAATTAGTAAAATTCATGTAAAGTTGCACAATTTTTACACAACTATAAATAGTGTTTATTTTTGTGTAATCAAAACTAGTTAAATATAGATATTATTCTTGTACATTAGATACCTACTGTACTCAGTGATATAGATACCTAATTATATTAAAATGTGTAAACTTATTGAGATGTGTTTACTTTAAAAAATAAAGACATTTTACCAAGGCAGACACACTCCCACAGAAAACGTGTCAAAACTTAGATATAGGCCTAGACGTGAGCGCCGATGGCCAATTCCACGGCGGCGGCTTGCTCCAAAAATTTCCACGGTGGCGGAGGCGTGGCCTAGGGTCTGAGATGTATCAGGGGTTGGAGTATGACAATTAAAAAAATAAGGAAGACATCAATGTCGATGGTACCAAAACAAGGCTTTATATATTTAAATAAAGTAATTGAGCATATTAGAAAAGTGCGGTGTTTGTTGGGAAATTTTACACAGTTTTTAACAATAACAAATCACATGTTTAATGAAAAAAAAAACATTAATCATCTAAATGTAGATGATTAATGATGATTGATGGTAGTTCACTCGGTAAAATACTAGAGTGGGCGCTTTGATTATATAGAGAGACAGAACTAGTTCCTCCGAGAGTGAGCGAGCCCGAAAGCACGGTCAGTTGCAGCCGCGGGTGTGCGTGCGAATAGGAAAGCAAGTTGCGACATTATTTGTCGCGACCGACGACGGCACGCCGCCGCGCGCTTTTCTCGGCGCGGCGCAGCGGCGACGCCGATGACACAACTCACGGCGACGACGACGGCGTGCCGCATGCCGGCGCGGCGACGCTCATGCCTATTCTATACCTAAGTAGGTACATCATATTTACATATTTTATAGTGGTAGGACTCTACTGCGGAGTCCGCCTGGGGAAGTACCACACCTTTGCCAGTTATTCAACCGCCAAGCAGTAGTGTGCAAGTATTACTGTGTTCCGGTTTGAAAGGCAATGTTACCAGATAAATTATTGGGTATGAAGAGATTTAACATCTAATATCTCAGGGTGACGAGCGCAGTGCAGTGCGGCGCAGGATTGTGTTCGCAAGTTCACAATTCTAGCACTGCTACTGTTAGTAGCAGGCGTGACGCTTACCACCAGGCGAAAGTCAAGCTCGTCTCGTCTGAAAAAAAAAATGCGCTTTTTGGATTAATTCCGTTCAGTTGGAAAACGTGCACGTTTCTAATCGCATCCCTAAAAGAGCTCACGAAAGGGTTTCACAACCCTATATTAATAAGGGTGGAAAGATAAAATAGAAATGCACCAAACATACCTAGGAATGATAATAATAGATTAGGAGCCGTGGTTGGTCGGCTAATCGGGAGACCGCTCGACTTGTAATCGCGAAGTCGCGGGTTTAATAGCCATGCCCGCACCAAAGAGCTCTTTGGAGTTTAGGTACTCACAGGGACCGCGGAACTACTCCAGCAGGGCTAACATGCGCACCGCGAGAAAATTTTGTCGTGCGAAAACGAGACAAACTTATACAGATTCGTAGCCTTGTCCTGTTTTGTAGAATCGACAAAAATTTCTCGCGGTGCGCATGTTAGGCCTGCAGGAAAGGTTTCTCTGTTTGCGGGGGCAAACCAGGTATTAAAATTAAAATATTATTATTGCCATAAATATTAGGTATTAAAATTGCCATTACATGCCCAGGGGCATATGGTCCCCCCTTCCCCCCACCGCGACCGCTGAGTACTCATACCACTGGCTTTTCGGTGAAGGAAGGATGTGAATTCACCAACTCGAAATTGTGCCAGCGCAGCATGGTGGATATGGCCCAATCGCCCTTCGAGGGCAGGGTAGTACTTACTATAGGTTTTTTAATATTGTATAGGTACCTAAATAGGTATGAAGATAATACAAGTATCGGAGAGTTGGCAGTCAAAGCTCGAGCAGCCGCGGATGTGGCGGGCGGACATCACGCCGAAACTGATACCATTGTAAAGCACACACCACACTCACACCCATACGAGGGCTACACTAAAAGTATCGGGAATGGAATATTTCCACTGTTTCTGTCATATTAAAATCTTTTTAATTGAAAACTCCTTGGTTTTAAAAATCGAATACCATTTATTTATTTAAAAAAATATTCTCGGTCTTGTCACAAGGTTTTGTCAAACTTGTTTAGTCGTTGAGAAAATGGAATTGACTCGAGAAAATTCAAGAGCGATGATTTATTATGACTTTCGAAGTGGTTTAACACAAAAACAGTGTGTTGACCGGATGATTTCTGCATTTGGTGATAAAGCCCCATCCAAAACCACAATTTATCGCTGGTTTGCTGAATTTCAACGTGGACGTGTCAAGCTCAGTGATGATCCCCGTCAAGGTCGTCCAAAAACTGCAGTCACCCAAGAAAACGTTGATGCTGTGCGTAAGCTGATTGAGGAAGATCGACATGTGACATACCGAGAAATTCAGGCAACTTTAGACATTGGCATGAGTCAAATACAAATAATCTTGCATGAAAAATTAGGTGTAAAAAAGTTGTTTTCCCGATGGATACCGCATTCGCTCTGTGAAGAGCAAAAAGCGGCTCGCGTTACTTGGTGCGTCAGAACTCTCGAAAGATTCCACGCAGGATCCTCAAATGCTGTATACAACATCGTATCAGGTGACGAATCCTGGATATACGCGTACGAACCCGAAACAAAAAACCAGTCACGAGTTTGGGTGTTCGAAAATGAGTTAAAGCCAACAAAAATTGTTCGTTCACGGAGTGTTGCAAAAAAAATGGTGGCCACGTTTGTCTCCAAAACCGGCCATGTTACGACTATTCCTCTTGAGGGACAAAGAACGGTTAATGCAGAATGGTATGCTAGCATTTGTTTGCCACAGGTCGTTTCTGAACTCCGTAAAGAGAACTGCAACCGCCGCATCATCCTCCATCACGACAATGCGAGTTCTCACACCGCGCACAGAACAAAAGAGTTTTTAGAGCAAGAAAACATAGAATTATTGGACCATCCGCCGTACAGCCCCGACCTAAGCCCTAATGATTTCTATACTTTCCCTAAAATAAAGAATAAATTGCGTGGACAGAGATTTTCATCACCTGAAGAAGCTGTGGACGCCTACAAAACGGCCATTTTGGAGACCCCAACTTCCGAATGGAATGGTTGCTTCAATGATTGGTTCCATCGTATGGAAAAATGTGTCAAATTTCGCGGAGAATACTTCGAAAAGCAATAAATATATTTTTAAATAGTAATGTTGTGTCACTTCCTTGATTCCCGAAATTTTCAGTGCCGCCCTCGTATAGCTACCTGCCTAACGACGCGCTTCGTCCAAATGTTTATTTTTTATACAATCATGTGACGAGACGAGCAAGACGTTCGCCTGGTGGTAAGCGTCACGCCTGCCACTAACAGTAGCAGATCCAGAATTGTGAACTTGCGAACACAATCCTGCGCCGCACTGCACTGCGCTCGTCACCCTGAGATATTAGATGTTAAATCTCTTCATACCCAGTAATTTCTCTGGTAACATTGCCTTTCAAGCCGGAACACAGTAAGGCTGCGTTTCCACCAGAGATGTGCGAGGATGCATAGCGAGGGATGTGTTTGTAAAGAACCAATAGGATCGCTTCATTTACCTTGCCTCGGTCAGCACAGCTCTGGTGGAAACGGCTCAGCGGAGCTAGATTTTTGCGCATACAAAACAAGCGCGGGATGTGTGCGAGGGATGTGTGCGAGGGATGTGTGCGAGGGATGTGTACGAGGGAAGTGTGCGAGGAATGTGTTGCGAGGTTTGCGCATACTGTACCAGCCAGTCCATAGACGGAGTTTGTTGGAAGTAGAAGTGCGCAAAATAGATAATAATATGGATAATTGGAAAAAGAAAATACTTTTATATTTAACAATTTGTGATGAAGAAATGGAAGCAGAAGATACGGAGTTTATTAGTTCTATAATTTTGAGCAATACAAGAACACACAGGTTTTGGATACGTAACCATATTAAATATCATCGATTACATGGAGAATTCTTTACCTTTTTTCATACGGCTGATGATGAAATATTCGAAAATTCTTATCGAGTATCTAGAAGTAACTTTTATGAGTTACACAATTTGATTGAGAACATTATCAAGAAAGAAGACACTCACTACAGAGAATGCATCAGCACCAAGGAAAAATTGGCGGTATGTTTAAAGTAAGTAAAATAGTTTGAATCAATTTTGTCTTTATTAAACATATTAATTGAAAAGTAATCATAATCTGCAAAATAAGTAGACAACAAGTTCCTCTTTTTCATGGCAAATTAGGCTCTGTTCCTACTTTGTTTGAAGTATTTGGCGTTTGTAGGTCTGAATGTTGTGTTCCCGGAGATGCTGGTTGTACAGCTTCCAGTTGGAAAGATGAATCCATCTGGCCCACTGTTTTATTTGTATTTCTACCAGAGCTTGAAGAATAACCAAGTTGTTCAGGATCCAGCTGAGGCGGCAAATCCATCTGGCCTGCTATATTACTACCTACTGCTATACTGCTACCAGAGCTTGAAGAATAACCAAGTTGTTCAGGATCCAGCTGAGGCGGCAAATCCATCTGGCCTGCTATATTACTACCTACTGCTATACTGCTACCAGAGCTTGAAGAATAACCAAGTTGTTCAGGATCCAGCTGAGGCGGCAAATCCATCTGGCCTGCTATATTACTACCTACTGCTATACTGCTACCAGAGCTTGAAGAATAACCAATATTTTGATTATACCACGTCAGCACGTAAGATTCTTCGGCTTCGCTAATCATATTAAAAAGTTTCCTTTTTAAAGGAACTTGCATGTAATCTGGTAATTTTTTAAATGTTTTCGCCATTGAAAGAAAAAAATGATCAGTATCATCGCAGTCCGTTGGTTTTAAAAGTTCTCTTAATTCTTGCCTTTCTTTTCGAAAATCTTCTTGATTTTTCATATGTTTTTGTATTAAAATTGATAATTCATCGCCTTTTTTCTTCTTTGATGATGACGGGGTGACCGAATCTGTTGAAATGCCTGAAGTTGAGGCTATTTCGTAAAGATTGTTGGGATTGTCAGCTTGATTTGGTGTATGTTCAGTGCTCTGCGAAGAGTCATCTTGGTTTAATGAATATTGAGTGCTTTGCGAAGAGTCATTTTCATTATTTGGTGACGAAATATCCTCTTTATAACTTGACTCTCTATCTCTGTTGGCCATGTACGGTAAAAGAAATTCCATCAATTTTTGGTATTTCCATTCACGTGTTTTGGTTGTAGCCTGTCCGCTTTTTTTTAGATTTCTGCCTCTTTAGCGCGTCCCGATGGCTATCCCGTAGTTGTTTCCAACGATTCTTAGCGCTTTTCACTGAAATAATAGAAAATTATGATTAGGAATATAACATTTTTATACCAAGCATGTTGTCTTACAGATCGCAAAAAATCAGTAACAGGTAAAGAGTACTTTTTTATTTGTTAATTATTTTTCTTACTATTATTATAAACATTCCTTTTTTTGCAGGTATTTATCCACGGGCTCGTCGTTCACACGATTGGCAGAAAATTTTAGGATTGGAGTAGCAAGTGTGTCGAGAATTGTGGCAGAAGTTTGTAATGCTCTTTGGCTTGTTTTACAACCTCTTGTTATTCCAAAACCTACCAAAGACGACTGGAAGCGAATAGCAAAGGATTTTCAAGAGCTATGGCAGTTTAAAAATTGTTTGGGGGCTCTAGACGGTAAACATGTTTATATAATGTGTCCTGCAAACACTGGGTCCTCTTTTTTTAATTACAAACAAAGATTTTCTATAGTGCTTATGTGCTTAGCTGACGCTAGGAGAAAGATTATAATGGTTGATGTGGGATCCATGGGAAGATTTAGTGATGCTGGAATATTTGATGATAGTGTTTTTGGAAAATATTTGAAAGAAAAAAGATTGAATCTTCCAGAACCTGAACCATTATATGAAGGAGGTGAACCAGTACCATTTGTATTCATTGGAGATGAGGCTTTTCCTTTGATGGAAAATTTCATGCGCCCATATCCGCGGGACCAGTTAGACCAACAGAAACGTATATTTAACTATAGACTTTCGAGGGCACGTCGCATTGTAGAAGCTACATTCGGTGTATTGGCACGAAAGTGGTATGTGTATCGTAAAGACTTTGAATGCAGAGTGGAAACGGTTGACAAAATCGTAAAAGCCACATGTGTAATGCATAATTTTTTAATTGAAAGACAAAGTAATTATTTGGATTGCATTGATAACACAAATACAAGTACTCTTGTATCGGTTCCTAGCATTTCCGTCGTCGTGTCAAGTGATAGTTATGATGTAAGAGAGAAATACTGCTCTTATTTCAATAATCAAGGAAAAGTGTCATGGCAAGATACTCGTATTTCGTCACGAATTCATCGCACACAATAAATACCCAAATATTGTAACTTGTATTTTAATATACCTGATTTTAAACGCAGCCTAAGGCTGCGTTTCCACCAGAGATGTGCGATGGAAATGTGTCGTGCGAGGATGTCTAGCTGTGCTGTGAAAATGTGTGGGTGTTTCCACCAAAGCTGTGCGATGATAATGTGCCTACGAGGATGTGTAGCGGAGCTGTGAAAATGCGCATTAATGTGTGGCGCGAGGATGCGTTGCGAAGCTGTGAAATGTGTCGACGGGGGTGCGGTGTAGTGGGAGCGGAGTAACGCGAACGCCTGCCTGCCGCTCACCGCGCTGCGCTCACGTCTCACTTTGCTGTCGTAAGCGCTTGTAGTCGTACGCATGTCGTACGGTTGCGTGGCATAATGGACGAAAAATTAATTGATGCCGTTCAAAAGTTTCCGTGTTTGTGGAACACTTCTTTCCCATTTTACAAATGTAATGAAACTAAGGACGCTGCGTGGGAGGAAATAGTCAAAGAAATACAATATAAAGATGGTAAGTAATAATCATGTATTAAAATCAGGTATATTAAAATACAAGTTACAATATTTGGGTATTTATTGTGTGCGATGAATTCGTGACGAAATACGAGTATCTTGCCATGACACTTTTCCTTGATTATTGAAATAAGAGCAGTATTTCTCTCTTACATCATAACTATCACTTGACACGACGACGGAAATGCTAGGAACCGATACAAGAGTACTTGTATTTGTGTTATCAATGCAATCCAAATAATTACTTTGTCTTTCAATTAAAAAATTATGCATTACACATGTGGCTTTTACGATTTTGTCAACCGTTTCCACTCTGCATTCAAAGTCTTTACGATACACATACCACTTTCGTGCCAATACACCGAATGTAGCTTCTACAATGCGACGTGCCCTCGAAAGTCTATAGTTAAATATACGTTTCTGTTGGTCTAACTGGTCCCGCGGATATGGGCGCATGAAATTTTCCATCAAAGGAAAAGCCTCATCTCCAATGAATACAAATGGTACTGGTTCACCTCCTTCATATAATGGTTCAGGTTCTGGAAGATTCAATCTTTTTTCTTTCAAATATTTTCCAAAAACACTATCATCAAATATTCCAGCATCACTAAATCTTCCCATGGATCCCACATCAACCATTATAATCTTTCTCCTAGCGTCAGCTAAGCACATAAGCACTATAGAAAATCTTTGTTTGTAATTAAAAAAAGAGGACCCAGTGTTTGCAGGACACATTATATAAACATGTTTACCGTCTAGAGCCCCCAAACAATTTTTAAACTGCCATAGCTCTTGAAAATCCTTTGCTATTCGCTTCCAGTCGTCTTTGGTAGGTTTTGGAATAACAAGAGGTTGTAAAACAAGCCAAAGAGCATTACAAACTTCTGCCACAATTCTCGACACACTTGCTACTCCAATCCTAAAATTTTCTGCCAATCGTGTGAACGACGAGCCCGTGGATAAATACCTGCAAAAAAAGGAATGTTTATAATAATAGTAAGAAAAATAATTAACAAATAAAAAAGTACTCTTTACCTGTTACTGATTTTTTGCGATCTGTAAGACAACATGCTTGGTATAAAAATGTTATATTCCTAATCATAATTTTCTATTATTTCAGTGAAAAGCGCTAAGAATCGTTGGAAACAACTACGGGATAGCCATCGGGACGCGCTAAAGAGGCAGAAATCTAAAAAAAGCGGACAGGCTACAACCAAAACACGTGAATGGAAATACCAAAAATTGATGGAATTTCTTTTACCGTACATGGCCAACAGAGATAGAGAGTCAAGTTATAAAGAGGATATTTCGTCACCAAATAATGAAAATGACTCTTCGCAAAGCACTCAATATTCATTAAACCAAGATGACTCTTCGCAGAGCACTGAACATACACCAAATCAAGCTGACAATCCCAACAATCTTTACGAAATAGCCTCAACTTCAGGCATTTCAACAGATTCGGTCACCCCGTCATCATCAAAGAAGAAAAAAGGCGATGAATTATCAATTTTAATACAAAAACATATGAAAAATCAAGAAGATTTTCGAAAAGAAAGGCAAGAATTAAGAGAACTTTTAAAACCAACGGACTGCGATGATACTGATCATTTTTTTCTTTCAATGGCGAAAACATTTAAAAAATTACCAGATTACATGCAAGTTCCTTTAAAAAGGAAACTTTTTAATATGATTAGCGAAGCCGAAGAATCTTACGTGCTGACGTGGTATAATCAAAATATTGGTTATTCTTCAAGCTCTGGTAGCAGTATAGCAGTAGGTAGTAATATAGCAGGCCAGATGGATTTGCCGCCTCAGCTGGATCCTGAACAACTTGGTTATTCTTCAAGCTCTGGTAGCAGTATAGCAGTAGGTAGTAATATAGCAGGCCAGATGGATTTGCCGCCTCAGCTGGATCCTGAACAACTTGGTTATTCTTCAAGCTCTGGTAGCAGTATAGCAGTAGGTAGTAATATAGCAGGCCAGATGGATTTGCCGCCTCAGCTGGATCCTGAACAACTTGGTTATTCTTCAAGCTCTGGTAGAAATACAAATAAAACAGTGGGCCAGATGGATTCATCTTTCCAACTGGAAGCTGTACAACCAGCATCTCCGGGAACACAACATTCAGACCTACAAACGCCAAATACTTCAAACAAAGTAGGAACAGAGCCTAATTTGCCATGAAAAAGAGGAACTTGTTGTCTACTTATTTTGCAGATTATGATTACTTTTCAATTAATATGTTTAATAAAGACAAAATTGATTCAAACTATTTTACTTACTTTAAACATACCGCCAATTTTTCCTTGGTGCTGATGCATTCTCTGTAGTGAGTGTCTTCTTTCTTGATAATGTTCTCAATCAAATTGTGTAACTCATAAAAGTTACTTCTAGATACTCGATAAGAATTTTCGAATATTTCATCATCAGCCGTATGAAAAAAGGTAAAGAATTCTCCATGTAATCGATGATATTTAATATGGTTACGTATCCAAAACCTGTGTGTTCTTGTATTGCTCAAAATTATAGAACTAATAAACTCCGTATCTTCTGCTTCCATTTCTTCATCACAAATTGTTAAATATAAAAGTATTTTCTTTTTCCAATTATCCATATTATTATCTATTTTGCGCACTTCTACTTCCAACAAACTCCGTCTATGGACTGGCTGGTACAGTATGCGCAAACCTCGCAACACATTCCTCGCACACTTCCCTCGTACACATCCCTCGCACACATCCCTCGCACACATCCCTCGCACACATCCCGCGCTTGTTTTGTATGCGCAAAAATCTAGCTCCGCTGAGCCGTTTCCACCAGAGCTGTGCTGACCGAGGCAAGGTAAATGAAGCGATCCTATTGGTTCTTTACAAACACATCCCTCGCTATGCATCCTCGCACATCTCTGGTGGAAACGCAGCCTAATGCTTGCACACTACTGCTTGGCGGTGAGTAACGGAGAATAACTGACAAGGTGTGGTACTTCCCCAGGCGGACTCTGCAGTAGAGTCCTACCACTACAAAACAAAGTACCTAAGTATTTATCACACTAATAATATACATGCAAAAAGTTTGTCGGTATATGTGTGTATATGTTTGTTAACTCTTTATGTCAAAACAGTTGAACGGTTATAGATGAAACTCTAAATTATCATGAGCCCGGAGCAGTGCCGTAATCAGCCAGCGCGCCCGGTGCGAGCTTCTTTATCTGCGTGCGCCCTTGAAAAGAAAAATAAGTATTATAAACTTGGTCCTACTCTAGTCATTTTTGCACCCCTCCAGGGCCTGCGCCCTGTGCCCGGGCACCGCTGGCATTGGGCCCAGAGACATCAGTATTCAGAAATTTTATTGCACCAAGTTAGTAATGCCAAGAACTAACAATATATGTAGGTCATAAAGGTCCCCGTAAGGGTCACTAGGTACACAAGGTTAAGGGACCTGGGTATGTCCTTAAACTGCAACCAGACCCACCGGAAGACGGGCAGCAGCGTCTTTTTGGTTAACGGTGGTGAGCATTCTGGGATCCCCAAGCCGCCTGCCAAGCGTGGGCATTATGGCAACACCCCTCTATTAAGGGCCTTCGTCCAGTAGTGGACGTTTTATGGCTGACGACGACGAAGGGTCACTGCTGAACGAAGGGTTCCCCCTTAGCCGGTTGCTCGCGACTTTCACAATGTCGTCGGTCCACCTAGTGGCCTACCTACGCAGCGTCTTACGGTACGTGGTCGCCATTCTAAGACCTTTCTTCCCCTTCTTATTTTCTTCTTTCTTTGCAGAAGAAACTCGGAATGGATGTAGCATATTTTCCGGAATAATATTATACCTACAGGTTACTTTTATCATCGCCGTTTTTCATCATTACGCGAGTGAAACCGCGGGACGCAATTAGTTATACAAACAAGAAACATAGAGGCATGAAGAGTTTTAAAATGTAATAGGTGCGGTGTGTGTAAATCTGAGGGTGACGAGCGCACTGCAGTCCGGCGCAGGATTTTCTTCTCAAGCTTTCAATTCTGGCTCTGGTAGTAGGTACTTACTGCTACTGTTATGGGCAGGCGTGATGTTTACCATCAGGCCATCGTCTCGCAGATCTAGAAAAAAATATGAAATTTAACAGGTCGAAGGGTCGAAGTAACAACACAAATTGTCAGACCAAGTTTAGTAAAAAAAAACCTACTTACGTCGAGAAAGTTTCAATTCTGCCATCCGCTAAAAACTAACCTAACTCACGAATACTCAAAACCGGCCAGTGTGCATGGATGCTAAGAAAAAAATCGTTCATTATACGCACTCAATACGGGTGTGTGTGTGCGTGCGTATACCCACACAAGCTCGTTAAGTGCGTGCATGGCAAAAATGCAACTCCACGACTTGGTTAAATATCGGACGGATAGAGAATGGATTGAAGTAGGATGAATATAAATATTTTTTTAACATTTTATTAATTCTGTTCCAACGTTATAATAAATAGAATAGAACAGAGTAAGTTTTGTATGAGTATTTATTTCTCAGTATTAGTAGTAAAAGTTTAATTTGATATTTGATTACTTATATGAAACTGAGGTATCTCTTGTACCTAGTTGCTGGGAACCGTCTAGGTTTTATTGGTTGCTTCTTGCTTTGCATCATGATTTTGAAATACTTAAATTATGTACTTATTTGATATTCCATATACGATGTTGCATAATAGTTTGAACCATGGAAAACAATTAATAATGCAGCTTCATACATGATGTGGCGTAATTAGTGGAACAACTCGAAATGTCAAATAACTCGAAATCTATGCGACTTTTACGGAGAACAAATTTTGGTTTTACTAACCAGCACGATGTCTCCCATCTGTTGGTATAAGGTTATCCATTATGACGCCACACCATGTATAACAATTACGTAGGTATACTTAACTAGTTCTAGATCAAGGTAGCTAGCGTACTTAGATAGAAAGGGAGAGCTACCCAGGTAGCAAATCGACGTCACAATGACGTCTTAATTTAGTCATTTCGCGACGTGTTGACGTCATATTACGACGTCTTTTAATACCGGAAAATGACGTACATTTGTCACAGCCTCAAGACGTCATCTCTGATCGTCAACAGGACGTCTTCAGATGACTGACTGACAACGTCTTTAGAAGACGGACTGACGACGTCTGTTTGCTTAGTCTTTAAGATGATTCTAAAATACGTTCTATGTACGTCATACCTGATCGTCTTAAGGACGTCTTTAGAAGACGGACTGACGACGTCAGCCTGCATAGTCCTTAAGACGTTTCCAAAATACGTTCTATATACGTCATCCCTGATCGTCAACAGGACGTCTTTACATGACGTGTTGACGACGTCTTTAGAAGACGGATTGATGACGTCTGCTTTCATCGCCTTTAAGACGTTTTATATACGTCATTCCTAATCGTCAATAGGACGTCGTTGTATGTCGTCTCTATGACGTTCCTAAAAGTGGTTCCATAGACGTAGTCGTCTTGAGATCTAACAATACAGGGTATTCGGATGGACATACTTACTTTGAGCGGTCATAGTCTACTCATCATTATGAATGTACAATGTAAACAGCTGTTTTTTTCGTAAATTCATAGTTGGTCCATAATAAAAGTTATTCATAATGATGAGTACAATGACCCTCTAAAGAGGTCCGTCGCTTATCCAAACACTCTGTAAAGGTAGGCTTGCTATTATGGAATTAAAAAAAACATTTATATACAATTAGATAATGTCCATTTATTTTAGAGTACTTAATCAAGTTGCAATAAATTTCAATTATCATTTACAAAATTTGTTAGATTCCAATACTTAAAAATTAATTTAAAAAATATGTGTTTTTTAAAGTTTTATAATATATCATTATAACTTTTTTTACTGCAGACTAAATCAGCCGATAAAAATAACATTGCAAAATGATCACATAAAACATAGTTCAGTTATAGTAAAATATCATTTATACATACAATAGACAAACGTGCTTTTATTTTAGGCTGCATCATTGCTTATCCTCATACAAGTTGCGGTCAAAAGGCAGGAAACCGTTTGTTTTAAATGTTTTTGAATGACGTTTCAGGTTAACGTGTCAATGCGATAGTATTTTTATCTACTTAGTCAATTTGGGTTATTCATAAGCCGGTAACTACACAAAGATCGTTGTAACTATATAAAACTATTCAGTAAATTTTTATCTTACCTATATCAGTCTATACAAACATTTGTACGATTTTATGTCTTACAACCTCAAAAAAAATGTTTAGTTATTTGCCACTTTATCACGATTTTAACATACAAAGGACATGACCCAAATCCCATAGAAAAAAACCCAGGAACGGCGCAAAATGTCATACATATGAAGGCGGTCAAGCTTATAAAAAATAATAATAAGTAGATCAAGTATACCTCTATGTTCTATAGCACGCATAATAAAAACCACAAAATCACATTGCCAGTGTAGAAAATGTTCATAGACCTAGAAAATGCGTTGTCGAAGCGAACATTCACTTACAGTACAAACAGTGAATGTGCACTTACCATACAACAAAGCACAGCAAAAGTACGACCGTACTAAACTAAACTACAACCTGCATTAAAATCTTTTGTGCCAGACCCTGGGTACGATTTGGGCCTTTTTTGGATTTAATAACAATCATAGGCACGAACCAGATGAATACTTTACATATGTATTGAATTTTTTTGACTTAGTGAATCGTGCCGAAAAACTCAAAAGAAAAATGATGTACTTATCTAAGCTTTTCTTTACTTTCTAAGTATTTCTGATGCATATTTAAACCAATTTTTTATGCTGTCTTCAGTTTCCTTGTCAGTTGCTCCTACGCCTGAGCTCTTCACAGACTCTAAAATTAGACAAAATATTTTATTAAAAGGTTAGGTATAAGCATGAGGGTAGAAGCCGGTTTGCGGAGCGGCGACGTAGCGGAGCGTAGGTTTTGTAAACAAAACACTGCATGTTGTTCTAACCGGACAAATTATCAAAAATAGGTCATTATAAGCAGTTGGTCGCTCAAATTGGAGTCGTACTAAACGGATATGCTTCCCTGGTAAACTCACTATGAAACCAAACAAGAGTCTACATCGTGATTGCTAAAAGCAGTAAAAAAACGTTAAGTCTTTATATCCAATTTCTACTGTACTTGTGTTGTTTATTACACATTGTTGGCATAGCATAGTTCAAATTGTAAGACCCTTATTACATAGGTATCAAAAATGTAAACACAATACATAACTCCATTCGCTTCAACCACACTCGCATATCCCATTGCTGGGCATTGGTATGGAGCCTCAGGCTTAGGCCACAATCCTCCAAGCTGGCATAGTCAGGGACTTTAAATGTCTTTGAAGGACTCCAACATGCACATTTCCTTTACAATGGTTTCCTTCACAGTTAAAGCATAAGTTCATTCAACAGTCTATAATACCTTTGCAATTGAAGTGAAATATTGGACCAGCAACGCAATGTTAAACATGCACCTATGATAAGATAGAAATTTTAATATGGAAGCTAGCACTGCAGATTAATGATTTGATGTCTTGGCCAAGTAGTTACTGCCTCTGTTTACACTACGGTTCGTATAATTAACTAGGCAATCGTGAAGTTTGTCGCTGTGTTGTGATTGTTCCACAGCATGCCCAACGCAGGTAAAATCCTAGTGGGACAAAGTTACTTATCGGTTCTTAGCAGTCTCGATACAGTGGGTGTCAAAATTGCAAGCCCAATCGTATTGGGCTCATAAACAAAAATGAAAGAAATACTAACCAGTTTCACACAAAATTATTTCGATCCCATAAAGTTTCCATCATTTTAACATCTCTTTGCTTTCCATTTGTCGTCAGGTGACGCTTCCTTGTCTGTTCACTTCACATTTTCTCGGCGGCCAATTTAGCAGCTCAACTTCGATTCACCGCCAATCGAGTTGGGGGTTCATATTTTTTTACAGAAAAGTCTTATTATATGAATATGAAGGCCTTTTGCAAAGTTTCAAGTTGCGCAAACAAATACTTATTGTAAAATAATTATTTGAATTTGAAAATTGGGAAAATCACCATAGGTTTTGACAGTTTTGTACCACTATAACGTTTCGTTTTACTCTCTACCAAACTGAGCAAATGTCGTAAATCGTAAAAAGTTAAAATAAGCTACTGTTTTGGTAAATGTTTGTTGTTTATACACTAAAACTCCATTATTTACATAAAAAAAGGTTTTCTTTAAGTTTATTTTATTTATACAGACACAATTTACAATCCTAAGCGGACAAAGTATTTCTGATATGTGTAAACTTGTGAAATGAAACGTAATTGACGCCATTTTGGAATAACGTCAGCTGTCGTCTTTTTTTTTTGTTCTTTTATTTTTTTCCACTTGTTTATTGGCATCGCACGTTGTGCATTCTGCCAGTGTCAAGTTTATGAATTTGCAAGTTTCTTTTATTATAATCAAGTCAAATATGTCATTAAATCACAGTCAGTCATAGTCGAGTCCAAGTCATGCCCTAGTAAAGTTGTGGCGACTTTACTATGAGCTTCTACGGAGTTTTGAAAACAACACGAAAAGACATGTTTCACCACATTATATCACTTGCCCACACTCGTGCTTGTAATTCAACACTCAATGAATAAAACACCACTATTTTTAATCATTAATTCGCGAAGAAATACAAGTTTAAGAAAATAATAGAATTCAACGACATGATTTTTCCGTGTTCCCGCCAAAATTCTTTTTTGTTCTTGGGCACAAAACATACCCTTCGGCCACTGCAGCTTTCTGCAATAAATTCTCAAGTTTTGTGAAACTATTATTGATAACTTTTTTTAAATCGTTTGTTTTTTGTTTGATTTGTAGAAATGGGTGACAAATCTGAATCAGAGCGCCCTGACATGAGTTGGTTAGGGTCGAAATGGGTGACAGATCCAAATCAGAGCACCCCAACTTCAGTTGGTTAGGTTCGAAATGAGTGACAGATCCGAATTAGAGCACCCCGAATCCACCTAGGCTTGTGGTCCCTTCCCTCTTAGAGTGTATATAAAAAGTGCGGGAGCCAGAAGCTCAGGGGCGACCGCAAGAGCTTCTGGCGGGAGCCCACCCGTAGTCAAATTTGAGTTGGTTAGATTCAAAATGATCAGACAGATCCGACTCAGAGCATCCTGACTTGAGTTAAATCAAATATAGTGTTAAGTTTCCACCCTACCCCCCTCCAATTTGTTTGACGATCAAATTTAAGCTTCTGGGAAAGTTAGGTTACATATCCCGGAGAGGGGGAGCTTCCGCAAGTTCCCCTTCTATGTCTACCCCTCCCCATACTGCCTCCCACCCCCCAAAATCCATTGGTGGTAAGTCGTACCTAAAGTACCTACATAACACGACGAATGTAAGACTATGATATGATGTCATTATAACGTACATCCTAGGACGAGTATAAGACGTCATAAAAATGAATTTATAATGACGTCATAATAACGTACATCGTATGACGAGTGTAATACGTCCTAAAAATTACTAAATATGACGTCATAATAACGTAGATCACACGACGAGTAAAGAACATATTTTTTAATGATTTAATTATGACGTCATAATAACATACATCCTAGGACGACTGTATGACGTCCTAAAAATGACTAAATATGAAGTCATAATGACGTACACCATACGACGAGTTTAAGGCGTCCTAAAAATGATTTAATTATGACGTCATAATGACGTACATTATATGACGAGTTTTAGACGTCCTAAAAATTACTAAATATGACGTCATAATAACGTACATCATACGACGAGTATGGACGTCGTAAAAATGACCTAATTATGACGTCATAATGACGTACATTATGCGACGAGTTTAAGACGTCCTAAAAATGAATTAATTATGACGTCATAATGACGTACATTATATGACGAGTTTTAGACGTCCTAAAAATGACTAAATATGACGTCATAATGACGTACACCATACGACGAGTAAGGACGTCGTAAAAATGACTTAATTATGGCGACATATTGACGTACATTATACGACGAGTTTAAGACGTCCTAAAAATGATTTAATTATAACGTCATAGTGACGTACATTATATGATGAGTTTTAGACGTCCTAAATATGACTAAATATGACGTCATAATAACGTACTTCATACGACGAGTAAGGACGTCGTAAAAATGACATAATTATGACGTCATAGTGACGTACATTATACGACGAGTTTTAGACGTCCTAAAAATGATTTAATTATGACGTCATAGTGACGTACATTTTATGACGAGTTTTAGACGTCCTAAAAATGACTAAATATGACGTCATAATAACGTAATTCATACGACGAGTAAGGACGTCGTAAAAATGACTTAATTATGACGTCATAATGACGTACATTATACGACGAGTTTTAGACGTCCTAAAAATGATTTAATTATGACGTCATAATGACGTACGTAACGACGAAAATCGTACCGACCTTAAAATGACCTTAAAAAGACGTCATATATCCGTCATAGTCATCAGTTTGCTACTTGGGTATCAGTATCTGTGAGTCAAGGCTTAGGACATTTCCCATAGGCTGCTGGCCTAGTGGTACAAACATCCCATACTTCCTTGTATTAACTAGGCCAAAATGTCAATAACCTACCCACCTAGTTTTAACACAATAAAAATTTACACAAATCTTTCACGAACTACAAGAAAATTATGCGAAGTACTTATATACCTGAAAATAATAAATTAAGATTTACCTTTCCACAGTAAATGCGGCACATATGTATTCATAAATACTTATTACTTCTTATACGAAAGTGTTAACTAACTAAGCAATTATCATTTAAAAATATATTTTATTCATTTATAAAGCTCGGCTCCACAGCTTTCTCTTTTCCCAACTTCCCCAACTGGCAAGGTGGATGAACTCACGAAATGCACGCACACCCTAACAAATCATACACACACTGACACAACACAGGACACGTTAACATAGGTTAGTGCCAACGCCAAGTTCAATGTACCACTTTTTTAAATCATTCCGATATAAGTAACAACTTCACCAGACACAAGTTGGGCCTAACTATGTATGTATGTTGTGCACTTATACAACTTAAGTTTAAGGTTGATTGCAAATCAGGAAATCGAAATTGACCTTTTGGGAGGACCAGTTTTGTTTTCTTTACTTTTTTCGTTGAATTGGGGGCTGGAGATTTTAAAGTTTAATATTTTTGTTATTATGGTGAATAAGGAAATAACTGGCCTGTCACGACAAAATTGATAAGAGTCTGATCTGTATTTTTAGTACAAAGGAAACAAGGCTAAGGATATACCTAGTCTACCTATTACTTATTCAATTAACATTTTTTAAAGTGCTTATGTTTGTCATTTGTATTATTCTTATAGGTACATAAACTAGTACGGGTACCTGCAGCCTAAAAGCAAAATAATTACAATAGTGGGCAAAAACTACAAAACTCTTAATTTGATTTAATGAAATTGGCATAGTCAGAGATGGTATTATAATTTGTGTACTATAATTATTTAGCTTTGTAAAGCCCTTGCAATGACGCAAGTTACCGTCCTATGTTAGGATAAATGTTTTTGTAATGTTAAAACAGTTCATCTATTAGGTATGTTAAGATTTTGAGCAGTTCTTTCTTAGTTTCGGTAGTCTTAGAATTTTTACGTATTCATACAATAAATAGGCGTTGTTTCTGATTAAAATTTACATTTGCTATAATTTGCTTGCTTCAAGCTTTGATCATTAATCCTCATCGTGTTTGAATACAACTACAAAAAATATTTCATCACTTAGAAAATAAAACATAAAATTAGGTACATAAAATCAATCAATCAAAATGTATTCACGCTCTGGACCAATAACGCAGTAAGTGCCTTTTTCTTATTTTCTACATTTGTAGGTGAACGACCGACGAAGGCACGCAGTCGTGGGCCAATTCATCAAACTGCAATAATGTGTGTAAACGGGACCGGGATGCCTCCTAGATGCGGACTAGGGGAGGTTTATACACAACCAGCGGGTAAGCGCTTCATAGACCAAATACTGCGCTGTATTGTGAATTTATAAAAATAGTTCGTGTAAGTAATATTTTTGCAGTTTCATTAAAATGTTTCTGTTTTTTTAACGTATGTTAACTCGTTCAATTATTTTGCGAATGTTAAATTCCGACTTTTGCTTTTTTTATAATATTTTGTTTTTTAATGTTTTAATAATCGTAAAACTACAAGTGAGTATAGTACCTATGTTGAAAATTAAGTATGTAAATTTAGGAGCTATAGTAAAATCAGTAATTATTGTTAGATTTTAATGTTGTGGTCCTTTGCCTATGAAGCGCTTTTCGCTGTTTTTACAAACCATCATCCCCTATCTATCGCGGACAGGGACGCCGGCGATTGGCGGAGGCCTAACGTTGGTTTTCTAACTAAAATCATGAAAATACCACCCTTTGTGCCAACACTGGCTTTTAACAGAACAATACGCCATTTTAGTTTTTTCCCTGCTAATCTAGGAGGGTTCTATTTCAAGGGGTAATGACCGAGAACTGGATGTTATTTACGCTGTGCCAGTTTTAATATGTTGCTATAAATACGGCTCATCGAGAACGTAGTTAATGACATTAAAACAGGAGAAAGTTTAATGGCTGCTTTGATTAGTATGTTTTTATTTGGCTATCAAGATACGGAGACAGGTTAGATTGAATGAAAATATCAATTGCTGTTTCTAATTATTTCTATTTGATGTTATAGTTTTGATCTTTTGAATCTCACTGCATTTTTCAGTGTTGGCAGTTTGTATGTAGGTACCTACCTATTATTATGTTATCTTTTTACTAAAGTGAATAGGCAATAGATAAGATGCTGCTCTAATTTTTGAAAATACTACCGATAGTTTAATACCTAACATTCGATGCAAGTGGTCAAAAACCCTCTAAGCTCTAGCTTCTAAGCCTCAAGATATTGAATGTCAGCCATGATGGTATTTATACTTATTCTAAATGTAAATATTTTATATATGAATAAAACTTAAGCTACTTAGGTATATACAGAAAATATCTAGTTACTTTCCAACGATCATAAAAATTTACGGGCTAGAACTATTGCCGCAAAACCTCAACCAGCAGAAAACTGCTCGTCTAAAAATCGTGTGACTAATTCTAAAAATCGTGTTTCTATCATTAAATCAGGTGGGACCGGTCCGATCCGGTTGCCGGACCACAGAAATACAGACTAGAAAATCGAACAGAATTTAATAAAATAGACCAATGTAAATTCAAAGTGGTCCAAAGAATTTGGTTACGTTACTAGTCTATAAAAATTTGTTAGACTATCGGAAAATAATACAGTTCTGACGTAACACAAAGAATGAATAAAATGTCAGTGGTCATGGCTTCCGAAGACCCAATCACCATGCTTAAACAAGCTATGTCAGATTGCAGATACTTTAAACGACACCCTGAAGCCTAAAGAAGTTACAGAGAACTGAGTTTCATGACGTAAGTATATTAGAAGAGGCTGCAGGGAAGAATCGAAGCTATCTGAAAGGAACCGCTTTAAGCAACGAGATCAATACAAATGCTTCCTTTATCTCTTTTCATTCCTAGCGGACTAGAGCTTTTGTGGTCAGATGTTACGGACTGGACCTCAAAAGCATTATTCTGTTCTGTCAGCAAAAAGAGCTGTTGTCTCGCCTGCCGAGGCCTGCTGACAGCCTTTCGGCAGTTTTTTTTATGTCATCATCATCATCATCATCGTCATATGTCAATGTTTGAATAATTATTAGCATAGCCAATAGTAATACTGATAGTATCTGTTCTACACAATTACCTATGTAGGTACCTACTTAGTTTTTAATCAAGTAAAAATTATGTATATGTACTTATAAAAACGTACTACTTACTTTGTACTTTAGTTCCATAATATCCTAAAACCAATGGTTCTCCTAAAAATATTATAAAAACAAATGCTATAACCTTTTGACAGCCAATGTAACCAAAACTTAACAAGCTCTAGCGGGCCCTGTACGCCAATGATGTCTACATAATTATATCTGGTTGACAAAAAATATAGACCATAAAAACAAATTTGCTTGTTCAGGCTGACCAAGCAAAAACAGGCTGACCTAGGATGACCAACCAAAAGGGATGTCGGTGCCATTGGTCACCAACCAACTGTTTTTATAGGTGGTTTTGGTTCTTTGGCGTACGAGGCATGGGGATGCAATTATGTCGTGGTTAAATGAAACTATGGAAAGCTATTTTAATTGAGTCTAGTTGCTACTGTTTTCTGTAAGTTTTGTCTCTGCACTTCTCTGCTCGGCGTCAGGACCGTGTTTTTGCAGCGGCAGGTGACGGGATATGGTCTCTTCTTATTGTTGACGCCGGTCAACCACCTTGTGTGAACGTTCAATGCTGATGAGTTACCTTTCTGATTTTATTGATGGCTTTGATTAGTTTATAATTGATATATTTTTGCTGGAGAAAGTAGAAAGTAGGGGGGGTTGTCTGGGTACACGGACACTGTTTGTCTTTATCAATTTATTTAAAAAAATCTTTATTTTTCTAATAGGTACACGTAATTAATACTTACCTCAAAAAAGTTATCTCTTTTATATTTTAAGTACATGTAGGTATTTTACTGAGGTAGATACTAGATCAATCTAGTTGTATTTAGCGAAACATTTCGTAAATGTAGGGTGTTTGAAGTGATACGAAGAATATAATCTGTTGTTTAATCTAAAGAGAGACCTTAACCTAAACGCATAAAACATTTTGGTCTAAGTAGTTGGTGCAAAAAGCTATGGCAGAATTTATTATTACCTACTAGGCTACATGAATATTGGAAAAGTCCTAATCCTTCCATCGGGTATAATTAGACAGACATAAGGTTAGTTAGTCTTGTCTAAGGCAAGAGTAGTAAGTTAATTTCATAGAGGTAGGAACCTCTATGGTTAATTTTTAATCGCCCATACAACAATTTATTTATAGTCATTGATCTCAAACATATCTCAAATGATGATTGACCAATAGAAATTGATTTAATCATCAACCAATAGAAAAGATCTTATGATAAACCTCTAAAATCAAGCTTACCAATAAGATCACAGAACATGCCTAATGTCAAAAAAACTAAACAAAAAACAGGATCCGGTTTGAATTCCAAATCCCGAAAACGAGGCACGCTCTGACGCACACATGCATTACATCCGCGACCTACCACAACGTATTCTTTATCGCAAAAATTACACATTTAAAACATAAACACGGTCATGAGCATGGGTGAACGCAATGAGCGCAGAATTTAAAACAATAAAAATTCAATAGTATTATTTTTGGAACGTAACCGATTCGCATTCAGTACAAAGCTTGAAACAGATAATTTTCGTGACTCACACAACGATAGAAACGCGCACATAAACGTAAAATTTTAAAAAGCGAATATGGTGAATGATATAATCGGTATTCATCACGCACACGAAAAATGTGTAGGGTTACCACAAGTGCGAGGGGGAAAGAAATAGTTCTCTTTCGTTCGGCCAAAATGCAGCCAATATAAGAATGACGCTTCTAGGGCCGTTGACCTTCAGGGTAGAGTCACTTGTAATAACTTGAGCACTTTTTTCGTGCATATTTTTTAAACTCTTATTTTGTACCTATTCACCTACAATAAAATTGCGAAAACTTAAATACCCAAAAAGAACGGATATCATTTCATACATACATTTAACTTCATAAGTTTGGGAAACCATACATTTACTATAATAATTTTGAACCGAATTCTCATTAATAAAAGAACTAAAATGCACAGACATGACTTCGACTAGAGCTTTTTACATGAATGCATTTGATAGTGTCAGTGACCAAAGACGGGCAATTTATCATCTGTCCTGCTCACACGCGATTCGTCTTATTTCGCGAATAAAAAGTTGCGCGCGAGTCGACGACCGGCGACAAGGGCGCGACGAATTCGACGCCGGCCTGTAGTAACTACTACTACACCTGTGACACGCTTCTATGACACGTATGCTAGCCTAAGAACAGAGGTAACTCGGAAATAAAAAAAATACTTAGTTAATATTTTGAAGATGAAGGATTTTTTTCTTATTAATACCGTTTTAATGCTATAAATACTGCCATTATATGTCTATTCTTTCACGATATGAAAATGGTAGACACAAAGCGTAACTCAAAAATAATTTGTTGTTTTAGCTTAGCTTTACTCAATATAAATAATGAGAATCAACCACCTCCTTCTTTTTTTGTAATTTGAAATAGTAGATGGGTACCTTTACTACCTGTAGAATTTAACTATTTAAGGTAAATATATCGTTATGACTATAAAAAGTATTAAATATATATATATATATATATATATAATGCAATGATTTACAAAATGATCTCTAATACTTATTCCGAAATAAATCTTAGACTAATTCGTACAATTATGAGTTATCGCTATTTTCTCCCCAGCAGGCGAGATGCTAGTGCGGGAGAATCGCTCCGCACATTTTGCGTCATGCCACAAAGACAGAATTTTAGTAAGTTTTACCTTGTGTACATATCTTCCTTGGTTTTACGTACGTTACCTTGAATGTTACATCATCATCATCAGCCCGGAGACGTCCACAGCTGAATGGAGTCCTCCCCCTTAGACCGCCACACTGTACGACAACCTGCCATTTGCATCCACCGGTTGCCCGCGACTTTCATGTTGTCATTCCACCTAGTGGGAGACCTTCCTACGCTGCGTCATCCGGTTCGTGGTCGCCACTCAATAACCTTTCTTCCCCATCGGTTAAGGCCGGGTTAGTCCACGTTTCAAGCACATTTTTTAATGAGATCAATCATTAGTCTAAAGCTGTATCAGGTAGAGTCACATTTAGCGGAGCAAAAATATGGCGGTTACGCAGATTCGTGCGTGTCAAACTTCGATTTTTGAAGATTTTCTCAGATTACTTGAAAAGTATAGAAATTAATAACTTTTGAAGCACAGCATGCTCTCCAAAATACTATTAACTTATAATAAATATTTTTTTAATGTGACTATGTGCTGTAATTAGGACATAAAACTGAAAATGGTTTAAAAATAGACACTGTGGTCGATTCTGACGGTTTTAGCTGACAGTTCTAAACTAATTAAAATATTGCTGTCACTTTTTTACTAGGCATGTTAGCTAAGGACAGCAATACTTTAGTTGTTTAGTTCTGTCAACTTAAACCTTCAGAATTGACCACATTGGTTCGTTATTTTTTTCTATCGAGGAAAGTATAATCAATCGTGTTTTCATCCACAGAAGTTACTAAGACGGATGTTCTTCTGTAACATTTTGTATTTTTGGGCTTTAAATATAGTAATTTGACTAAATAAATTTGATTTTGCGAGGGGCAAATTTGGTAAATACAAGCCAACAGTTCTTCGAGCGATGTGGCCTGCCCTGCGCCACTTCAACTTGCAAACCCTGAGGGCTAATGAATCTTACGGACTCATAATATTATAAAACAAAATACTTACATATTTACAATCTAGTTAGAGTAAGTATACAACTAGTTAGAACTAATTAGCTCACAAAAGGTATCGTGCAATTATTTGCGACCGGACGCGATTTTTTTCTAAGGTGACTGGCCTAATTAGTTATAGCTAAATTACCTTTCTGATGTTACAAAACAATACATTTTTCTTTCTTTGAATACGGGATCCTAAAAGTAAGGCAGAATGTCTATTTGCCCATTCGGGTTGTCGAAAAAAAGGGCCTAACTAAAAATTTAATTTCACTAGCCCCGTAGAGAAATGATTAATGAACAAATTTAGTCTTCATGGCTTTTCTCGAAAAGTAGAAGATTGCAGAGGTATTGCAATTCCCTCTTAATGTCAAGATAGCGGTTAACGCAGGGCCAGAATTTGGTCGCGATTTAGAATTTACACTCCCAGTGATCTTACAGGCTGGTGAAATAACATATTTTTTTATACAATTAAGTGACTAGACACGCAAGACTTTCGCCTAATGGGAAGCGTCACGCCTGCCACTAACAGTATCAGGGCTAGAATTGTGAACTTGCGAACACAATCCTGCGCTGCACTGCACTGCGCTCGTCACCCTGATATATTTGGTGTTAAATCTCCCGACGTACCGTTTGTACTCTTCATACCCAGTAATTTCTCTAACATTTTGGCCTAAACTTTTTTCGGGGTTAAAAGCTAACCCGACAGGGTTAATATTACACTATTCTAACTTCGTGTAAGGTACTAATCATAGTGGTATGTACTAATATACCTTACAACCCTATAACTAACAAGCCTATTTCTACCTATATTATACACACAGAAAAGCGAACGCCCTACTTTACTTCTCTCTTCAGTGATTATATACTACTATTTTTTATGTATATCTAAAACTTTAAGGGGTTATTGTACTCATCATTATGAACAACTTTTCCTATGGGGTCAAAACTGAAATCGCGAAATACAAAACAGCTGTTCCATACATTTTGTCCAAGGTCAATGAACTTTTTGTATGCACAAGCTGATTTTGTTTTTCGCGATTTCGGGGTGGTCCCATAGGAAAAGTTGTTCACAATGATGAGTACAATGACCCCTTAAAGTTTTAGACATTAATAAAAAAATGTGGTGTACAATACAATACAATACAATACAATACTTTATTGATAACTCCATTGTTACATGTCATTTAAAATTGTGAAAAATATATTGAAAAATTATATTGAATTATATTAACATTATCAAAAATGTAAAATAAGTATTAATATTTATAAATTATTATTATATAATAAAATAACTAAAGTGTAAAGGCTTGTTAGTATCTACCTACCTTAATGTAGGGAAGTAGGCGGTTTGCACCTGCTCATGACTTTTATAGCATAAAAAACAGGATATCTATTACAATTACCTACTAGGTCTTAGAACTCATAGTTGTGTGTGGGTGTGTTTATTTTTAACCGACTTCAAAAACAGAGGAGGTTCTCAATGAGGTTGTATGTAATTTTTTTATGTTTTTACCTCAGAACTCTGTCATTTACCTATAAACCAATTAGTATTTTTTTTATTTGAAAGATTAGTACCTACCTATGTATTTAAAACTTTCAGATTGGTCCCATAGAATTTTATCAAAATCAGTTCAGTAGTTTAGGTTTCAAATATTTTAAGTAGTTGTTCCTTTTGGTGTTTTCTTATTTACAACCAACTTCGAAAAAGGAGGTTCGCATACGACTGTATTTTCTTTGTAAGTATGTTTGTTACGCGATTACTCCGCCCATTATGAATTGATTTTGTTGTTTTTTTTTTGATTGGTAAGTTATAATTCAGAGGTTAAGTAATTTAGTATAAAGTATATAAGGATTCTAGCTATCTGGTTTCCATAACACAAGCTTTGCTTAGTACGAGGCTAGATGGCGCTGTGTGTAAAATGTCCCCCAATATAATTTATTAATTTTCTATTTATATACATTTTATAGAAATCAGTTCACTAATTTGGTTTTTAAATCAAAATAACTAGAAAAAATATATCATCCAAGTAAATGAGATTGAAGCCGATTGTTTTTTTTAAATGTACGTTTTGTGTGTATGGTAATAAATAACCTGCCTGGCGCTATGAGCGCTTTTGTAGTGGTAGGACTCTGCAGAGTCCGCCTGGGGAAGTACCACACCATTGCCAGTTATTCAACCGCCACTTGGCAGTAATGCTTGCACACTACTAAGTAGTAGTGTGCAAGCATTACTGTGTTCCGGTTTGAAGGGCAATGTTACCTGAGAAATTACTGGGTATGAAGAGATTTAACTTCTCTAATATCTTTTTATGGGCAGGCGTGACCTAAGAGTAGGGCCTTCGCTTTTCTATGGGCGTGACGCTTACCACCACGCGAACGTCTTGCAAGTCTCGTCACTTGAATGGTTAAAAAAAATAGGAGAAAATAAAATTACTTACCAATGCGGCCGGCTCTGGCATAAAAAATATGCAAGAAATTTAAAAAAAAATTTTTTTGTTTCTGTCGGGTTTGAAACTGACGTGGTTTTGACACACTTTTGTTTTTTAATACATGATTACTTACTCATGTTTTCATGTTTGTTTTTCTACTAACTTAAGTTAGGGTCTCATTGGACACCTGTTAGGCACGGAACCTTACAAAAGCGCTAAATTTACTTCGCAAAAGCTTCCTCAAGCATACAAACTATCTGGTCGTGAAAATTAGATTTTATCAGGCTGAAAATAGGCTCAAAGATTTTCTGCCGTGACCGCCGTACCGTTCATAAGCTTTAGTACGGCAGGTAATGAACGGAAGGTAAAATGATGATCATGTACTTCATTGACTAGTGATGAAACATCTATGCTATCATATATCTATGGCTCGTGCTTTAAGCGTTATAACGCGTCTATTGAGTAGGTACTTATTTAATACTCTGAATAGAGAGTAGGCTAGGTGTTTGACCACAGCTCGTCTAGTATTATGTGATAGTGTGGTCAACACAGAATAATAAAAGCAAGGTGGTCGAAGATGGTGAACACAACGAACACACCTTTTTAAATGTCAGTTGTTCCATAAAAAACCAAAAAGGTTCAACAATACTGATGGGTAAGTATGATCATCATAATTTTTTCGATTTCGATTCAAGGCTGACAATATTTTTTTAAATTTTATTATTTTGTATAGGTAATATATGTTATTTTTTTTGTATTTTAATCTTTAGTGTATAATTTTCTTTGTTTTTTTTTACCAAAATCTGGCCACTTCCACCGCATCCTTGGAAGCCAGATATAGTATGATGCACTCATCATTATGAACAACTTTTACTATGGGGCCAACCTGGAAATAGCGAAAAAAATCATCAGCTGATGCTTATTCTTTTTTTTTTTACGCGTAGGCTATAAAATAGTTTTTTATGCTGTGTGTCTGAGTCATTCTGTGGTCTGAGTTGACCTGTACGGTCCGTATTGGATGGATGTTTTCACAGTAATAAAGTAGGTACTTACATTGACTTTCTTTGGCTTAGCAACTTAGCAAAATATACCCTTTCTGAGTAACCCTGTGTAAGTGCGTCTAAGTAGGGGTAATCCGGGCTAGAGTTGGATCTCGCTAATTAATTGAACGAGTCGCCGTTTGCCTACTAATCTAGACAATAGCCTTCTCAGAATGTTGATTGCTTTTACCTTTACCCCTCTTTCCCCCTACTGTACGGGGTTGGGCGGAACGGTGGTACTTAACTGTAAAGAGAATTACACTTAAACAGTTTTTTATACTAGCTGTTGTTATGCATTCCCGCCAAATTTCAAGAAGTAGATATATAAGTACTCATCATTATGAACCACTTTTACTATGGGGCCAACCCTGAAATCGCGAAAAAAAATCAGCTGTTCCATACAAATGCAAATATTCTCATGCGTGACGAATAAAATACTTTTAATACACTTTTTTTGAAATTATTTTTATTCATGGCCCAACGCATAAGCATTGCCATCCAGCGTGGCAATGCCGCCAGCATGTTGGGTACGCTGCCGACTGGTAGTGGGTTTGAGCATTTGGATTGTCTCTAGACTTTCATCGGTCTGGATACAATCCTTTTTTTTTTGTTGTGTAGTAGGCTAAGTAGTCTTTGTAGATTGTTGTAGATTGTAAAGCAAATTACGTTATATACTTTTTAATTTCGTGGGCCGAAGACTCGGGACGAATATGGCATAAATCATTTTGTCTAAGGTCAATGAACTTATTATATGGAAAAGCTGGTAAAGTCATAGTTAAATTTGTTCATAATGATGAGTACATACATACTCTTCAGTATTGTTGAACCTTTTTGTTACAGATTGTAGATAAACATATTTTTTATATAATAGGACAGCAATCAAGAAAAAATTACGTGACCGACATACAGACAGACAGATAACGAAGTGATCCTTTAAGGGTTAATTTTTTCTTTGGTTCGGAACCCTAAAAACAATTTGAATTTGAATAAACAATAGAACCGATACCACTAACTTAATATTGGTTGGGGAGGTTGGGGTAAATCCGCACCTCAAGATAAATAAATCATATCACACCTTGTCAGCGGGGGGTACCTTGGGAACGTCAGTTTATGTGGACCATAAACACGGAGTGGTCGTAACTACCTGCTGCATTAGACGTGGGCCTACTATCGGTTCTCGAACTTTATCTAATGAAAATTTACCTTAGGTATGCCCACATAGGCAACACTACACACGTTACACATACAGGGTTACCGGTAACTCGATGTATTCCCGGCAGGACCAGATAGGGGGGCAAACATACATCAAAAAGCCCACCAATGTGTGGGCGAAAGTTAATAGTTTTTGAGATATTTAAAATTAACCTATTCTTGTTCTAGGGGTTTTAACAGAAAAAATAATATTAGTCACGCTTATCACATTATAAGTTTTTTGAATCGTTTTGCTATGATCCCACCGGGAATACGTCGAGTTACAAGTAACCCTGTATAGGTGGTTGATTTTCTTTGCAAGAATTCGTCTAGGTAGGTATCGTCGCTGTGCCAGATATTAATAGGTAGGTACTAGATATTTTGTAAGAGTGAGCTTCCTAGACCGAGCTTCCACATGCATGCAGATGTTAAACTAAAGCATTTATTACGAATAATTTCGACTGTCCGTTTTTAAGTATAGTTGTGATTAAATATACTTACGAAACTCTTATCGCAACCAGTAGTGTATTAAGAGTAGTAATCCTTCCACCGCAACTAGTTGCGAAATTCGGTTGCGATGGCGGCTGGAAGTGTTCGCATATAATATTCAATATCTCTAAGTATAGGTATATTAGATTACAATTTTAAAAACCTTCGCCTCCGTAGCAAAAAAAAATATTTTTTAATTGATAACTTCAAAGTTACACGACAAATTCTTTAATCAACATCGTTTAATCCGTTCGGGAGATACGATGCCATATATACAGATACAAACGTTAAACTTACAATAACCCTCCGTTTATATAACGTTGGGGGTTAAAAATCAATAAACTACTAGCTCCCGTCCCGTACGAGTTAAGTGCGAGAACCATCAGTAGCCCCCAACTCAAGCAGTATATCCACAGGAAGCCATGTGGGCAGTTTTAAAAATGTTATCGCCATTTTTACAGGCTCCGAAACGAAAGTTCAATTTCCAGCCGAAATGGCGTCCTGATATTGAAAGGTAATGAAAATGCTATTTTAATGCTTTTCTTCATTTAGTATACTATATTCTAGTGGTACAGATTTTCTATACCTACCTTCTTGTATCAACTAGCACAGTGTCCTACCAAGGTCCTACCTATGCCTCTATGATATGAAGGTAGTTAATGAAAATATAACCCACCTAAAATCACTATGAAGATTTTTAAAGGGTTATATTTTTTATAACAATTAGAATTGCTGAAAAAGGAAACGACAGAGCTACAGTTAGGGTTGCCAACATTTCTTCAGCGAAATATATATTGAATTTATTTCACCAAAAATAGAGTTAAATTCATATTTACATTTGTACAAAACTTAAAATAAATATTTAAACTATATACTAAAAACTACTTATTTACAATAAAATAAAATATATATAGTATTATTATATACGCGAAATATAGTATTTTTCAAAATAGGTAAGCTATTAAAATATGTAGTACACTCAAAAAAAAAAATTATTTTAAGGAAAGAGCCAAAAAAGTTAAAGAGTTTTGGTAGGACAGTCGTGATTTATTTAGATTTCTAGTGATAAAAAATAATTGGATTTGTTTGTTAGATTTCGGTGCTACAAAATAGAGATTGGTCCAGAAATATAGTATTTTTGCGTACTATATATTTCTTCAACAGTGTATAGTACGCAGCACTGAAATATACTACAATACTAGATATATATTATAGCACGATTGGCAACCCTATCTACAGTAGATCTAGATTTTATGATGAAAAAAAAAACAGCTCTAGACGCACTAACCAGGAATGAAAATAGGGGAATAGGGTAGAAAAAATAAAGAGTACATATAGTATGTTTATTGAAAAAATAATTTAAATCGGTTATTAATGTTCTGATATGTAAGCGTTTAAAGTTTTTGTTAGAGACAACTCTGTCCCTTTCCCACAAAACATAAAATTATATCACGCCGTACTTGTCAGAATACAATTTATATGGCGTACTGAGAAGTGACGTCACGATTTGCTGTTTCGCCTCTCTGTCTAGCATGATATTAAAATGCTTATAAGTTGCTTATTTTTAGTCATACTTTCTTTTTTTTTCATTAATCAGTTATATTTATGGGCCACATTTTAAAATGACAATAAATAAAACCAGTCATCTAGCCTATTAATTTGTATGGAGAATCGCAGATCGCATTCCTTCCTAAGGCCAGTCCACTGCCACTATAACTTTCTCAATAAAACACTAGAAAAAGCTTTTTTAATTTCCTTTAAAACCTAGTTTTGCAACCACTGGATCGATAAGTTATATCTGTATGTTTAGCAGCGTATCAACAGTATTATCCCGCGGACATCCCACACGGAAACGTACGAAGTTACCCGACAACACCCGACGGCCGACACCGATAATGTCCGCTGAAAATATGCGAAAACATACGCTTTGTTAGAACTCAGTCGATGCTAGTGGAAATAGTGGAATAGAGCATTTTAATAGCAACGTTACGATTTCTTTCTAACAACCCATTCTTTAGCGGAATAGTAAGCAACTCAATATTCATTTGAAAAAGAAAGCTTGACACTGGCAGAATTTTCAAAGATCGATACCAAAAAATTAAAAAAAAGCAATAGTCTCTCTACTGTGGTCGATTCTGGCGGTTTTAGTTGACAGTTCTAAACTAACTAAAGTATTGCTGTCCTTAGCTAACATGCCTAGTAAAAAAGTAATTGCTTTATTTTAATTAAATTAGAAAACTGTCAACTAAATCCGTCAGAATCGACCACAATGTCTAAGTTTATATTATAAGCTCAGTCATCGGAGGAGTTTTGGCGGGAACACGGAAAAATCATGTTGTTGCATTCTATTATTTTCTTGCACTTGTGTTTTATCGCGAATTAATGATAAATAAAGCCGTCAAGGTACGATTCTTCTTGCGACTCGGACAACGAGGGTTCCGTACCACCACATGTACTAGGTAATCCGCGATAGTAACTAATATTTTGTGAACATTTTAATCGGCTATCTATTACGATACTCGAGATTATAGGTCAGTAAAGATCGGAAAGACAGATGGACAGACAAACAGACACGGTAGGCGGCTTAATAATAGGGTACAGTTGGATTCTCATTAGGTACGAAACCCTAAAATAATTTCCACTTTCGTTCAATATGCCAAGTGCTAAATAAAAAATTAAATGTGGTGATAACTCACATAATTATCTTTTCTTGTTGTTTTCAAAACTCCGTAAAATCTCTTAACATAGCCGCCACAACTTCACTAAGGCATGACTTGGACTTGACCGTGACTGTTTTTGTGTGAACGCTTTTTCAACTTATCTCGGTTACTGATATGTACTATCAAAAACTGTTCAAATGCCAATGGCAGAATGTACAAAGTGTGATGCCAGTGGAAACTCATTTCTCCATACTAGAGAGTAAAAATTGAGGAGAAGCCACCTAATTGGATTAAAAAGGGTATTTTTAAATTAAGTATCGTACAAAACTCCTTTCTCCATAGGAGTTTTTGAATTGTAATATAGTATATTGTAATTGTAAATTTGTACTATTGGTCAAAATGTTAGAACTGAAAAAACTCACAGGACCCATCAAAACTCCGTAAAAGCTCATAGAAAAGTCGCCACAAACGAACACTAGGGGTGCAAGACAAGGGAACACTACTGTGACTATGCAGTGGGGCATGACTTGTACTTGACCGTGACTGTTTTTAATTATTTAATTTTGATATGCTATCAAGAACTTTAAAAGTTATAATGCTTGTTACACTGGCAGAAGACACAAAGTGCGATGCCAAAAATGAAGAAAGCAAAAGAAGGACACTGATACCTGTTTGGGAAAAAGTGTATACAATGTGAAACTCTTTTCCCTATAAGAGTGGCATTGGGTTAAGAAAAGGTTAAAAACTAAAGTGAAACTCCTTTCTTCTAAAGAATTATTTTATCTTAATTTTGAATTCTACTATTGGTAAAATGGAAGATCTAAAAGAATTCAACAGGACATGTTAGTTTTGTTCAAAAGTGACGATTACGAAATTACGATGATGGCTCGCTCCATAGAGTAAGTAAGCTCGCTCGCCCATCTGTAAAGCTAATATATTCTGACTTTAGGCAGGAGCCGGCTAACATAGATCGAATTATCGAATCGACCTAAAACGGCGAACCCAACGTTTGCGAGTTTTAACACCTAGCTAGCGCCATCTAGTATTTTTTTGGGAACTAAATAAACAAACAAAATAACCATTTAAGTTTTGGCTTGAGAAATGACGATATATCTACAATATATCAAATTTCAGATTTTTCCCATAACTACTGTTATAAGACCTTGCTAATTTTTTATTGTGTTGACTTACAAGTTAGATTTTTTTACAGCTCCAAGGGACCGGAGACTAACGTATTTGATATTAATTTCAACTTGATATCTCCACGCGTTCCAGAGAAAAAGGGTATTGACAGATAGACAGACAGACGGACAACGGAGTGATCCTATAAGCGTTCTTTTTTTCCTTTTAAGGTACGGTACCCTAAAAATGGTGGTGTTTTATTCATTGAGTGTTGAATTACATGCACGAGCGTGGGCAAGTGATATAATGTGGTGAAACATGTCTTATCGTGTTGTTTTCAAAACTCCGTAGAAGCTCATAGTAAAGTCGCCACAACTTTACAAGGGCATGACTTGGACTCGACTATGACTAATTTCGTGTGACTTACTGTGATTTTATGACATATTTGACTTGATTATAATATAAAAAATTGAAAATTCATAAACTTGACACTGGCAGAATGCACAACGTGCGATGCCAATAACTAAGAAGAAAAAAACTCGGATGTTATGTCAAAATTGTTTTTTAATAATTAACAGCCTTACCTAAAATAATCTCGATTCTCTTAGTCACTGCTTAAACTTCTCTGTCCTTTTCTAGCACGTGCAACTTCACGTCAGAGAGAAGATGGCAGAGCATCTTAGGCAGTGACTAACGGTTGAAAAGTTTTTTTAGGTAAGGCCGTTTATATTAATGGCCATGGATACAAAGTCCTTTAGCCTCCATACATTTTGTCGTGTGTAAGTGCATTTTTTCTACGGGGCGGCCAAGTCGTAAGTTGTTCATTATGATGAGTTTAATGACCCCCTAAGATATTGCCATCCTGTACATAATGTCTTGTAAAAATCATAACGCACATTATTTTTGCGTAGTCGTGTAAAAATAACCGAAATAGCTCCTCCATTCGAATCAATTCGCTGGAATGCCGTCTGGCGCCCACGCGGCGAGATTCGTTGAAGTCTAGGCTAAACAGATAACGTTGTGTTTAGGAAGCAGGATGGCCCAATCAGAGACCAGTTTCAAGGTAACTAGAGTAGGTGGCGCTTTATTTATTAATTCACCTGTTCAGATTGCAGACAGAATTACAGAGATTCAACTTTATTTTAAGGACGATTTATGGTCGCAGTCCACTTAGCGGCTATTTCACCAGCGCCGCGCCTCGTCTCACAGTAATTTTTATAAATGATTTAGGGTGCATTTTAGCTTTGTACCTGTATTTCGTTTGAGAGTCTGGTCGATGTGGCGCGTGATCGAAATGCGGCGATTATTTAGGCCATCACATAAACGCCGCCAGTACGGTATGTCCTAAGACAGACTAGAGTACTAGACTAAAGACTAGAGAGGGCTAGACTATAGACTAGTGCTGACAGCAGCACCCACACGTTTATCGGTGGTGAGCATTCTGCGATTCCCAAGAGTAGAGTAAGGCACCCTGCCATACCAAACACGAAAACTATGGCCTCTTGGAAATAGGCCTCTCCTTACCTCTCTTACTCTACATTTGCCAATGCCGATGTGGCTTTTCCTAGTTCCATTTAATCTAGATCAATATACTAATCAAATAAGTTATTGTTAGTGAGTTGTATTAAGTTCTAGGTAGTTCTAGAATATCCTAGGTACTAAAGTCTAATTTCAGTACGTGTGGTAACCGTGAAGACCTTCCGTGGATGGTTACGTAACAATGCAGTGCAGGTTCGACGCTAATAAGATTTGTCGCACAAAATACGGCTAAACAGTACGCGGTGGCGCAGCGCGTGAGCAGTAGCGGAATGCCGGGTTCGATTCTAACATTGGACTAGTTTTTTTTTACTAGGGGCACAGAATAAATAATAGTACCACGTACAGAAAGTTCACTCTGCAAAGGAATTGAAATAAATAAGGACTCTATCTGCTAGGCAATAAAGTAGCAATTCAACTCGCACAGCGCTGGATACCGCTCGCTGTATTTACCTAGATATACCGCTCTCTTTCTATCACGTATGCTTAGTTACGTGCGGGCGGCCACTGACTTCTGCCTTGCATTGTCCTCCCGGACGGACCGCCGGCCGAACATACCTAAACTGCGGAGTGACAACCCCTGCTAGGGGATATTGAGGTAAGTATGATCAGTAAGTTAAGGAAAAATGCTTAGATTATTTAATCAAACAACGGGTCCTATGCAAAAAAACCGTATCGATGTACTTATCTGTATTTTTGATGCCTTTTGTTTGACTGCCATCTCGCCTGAGGTACTTAAATCGAAGACGCCATCTACAATGAAGCACGCTTGCCTAGAAGAAACCTTTTCACTCGCGACTTGAAGACATCCAAACAAACAAACAACCACTCCCACAGCGTATGAGCACTTTGAACGGTTTCGTTCAGGTTTTTGATTCTTCAACCATCAGACAGTGTCACTTTTCGAGTTCCTGGCCATCCGATAGTAGAAAAGGCAGGCGGGGTGGGGGAAACAGAATAACATTTAGCGTATGCTTACCTTGGCTGTAAGTAAATAATCAGTAAATTGTAAATAGGTAGGCGCCAAAAGAGAAATAAACATTTGTATTTTGCTAGGTTAGTGCTAAAACTAAATACATACAATTTAACTTATTCCTCCAGCCAACAAGACCTACAACATACATAGGTACTGCATAAAAGGTGCACCTAAACAAGTCCAGAGACAATCCAAATGCTCACGCCCACTACCCGTCTGCAGCGCACCCAGCCTGCTTGCCGCATTGTTTGTATTTATTTGTATTTGTATACAAAATTTGGGCTAAAAACGGACTAAAACAAAATGTGTTTAGTCTTAGTGTTTACTAAGTAGTGTTTTTTATGTTGCAATAATCATGGGCAAGCGCTATCTCTTACCATTAGAAGAGCTTCTCATTTTACTCATGAATTTCATATTAAAAAAAACTATTAGTTTCTCAGTGAATTAAACAAGTGAAACTACTGCGCAGTTCGGAAGCTCGCGAAATAAATTGACTTAGCTCGCGAAGCCGCACCAGTGCTGGTAATGCGCGACGTTGTGCCGGTCTTACCTAAACGTACCCTAATAACTGACTGCACTAACGGGTACTGAAGCGCAATATTTATTGCAAAATTGCAATTACATAAACATCTTTGTAGATAAAAAATAAAATAAAATAAATATTGGGGGACATTTTACACACAGCGCCATCTAGCCCCATACTAAGCAAAGCTTGTATTATTGACACCAGATAGCTGATAGAATACATACTTAGATAGATAGATGGAAGAACTATAGAGATAATACGAGAACCTACGAGTACTTACCTATAGTTTTATGATTAGGTATTTACGGCATACATAGATGCGCCATAATTTTATCACCGTCTTTACGCCCCGCGGTTTTACCCGCGTGATGAAAAAAACGATGATGTTGCTGATTAAAAGTAGCATATGTTATTCCGGGAAATAAGCTATCTCCATTCTGAGTTTCATCCAAATCTGTTCAGCCTTTTTGGTGTGAAGTAATAACAAACTTAAACATACCGACAAACTTTGGCATTTATAATAATAATATTAAATTAATGGTTCAACTAATGGTTCGATGGGGAAGAAAGGTTCTTGAGTGGCGACCGCGAACCGGAAGACGCAGCGTAGGAAGGCCTCCCACTATATACAGTCGTGGTCAACTAATTAGGGACTTTCAAGATAGTGAAGAGCAATAACCGGTTGTGTACATATAAATATAAAACCCTATTGATTTCTCAGCACCTATTAATTGCATAATTTGGTCCGATTATTATGCTATAAATGGCTGTAAATAAAAGAATAAATAAATAGAAAAAAGTATTTAATATCAAAGGTTGAACATGTATTCAATTTTAAGTTATAATTCTGTAGCTGGACATTTAATTAAGGACAGTAAACTATAATGAAAAATAGAGTTAAACAAAACTAATAATCTGCAGTATTATAATATCTTTAACAGCTCCATTTTATTACGTGTAAAATCAGTACCCAGTAGCAAAACCTTTGTTAGTAATTACCGCTTAACACCGATGTGGCATAGACATTATCAGTTTCTGGCATGTTTCGACAGGAATGTTTGCCCATGCCTCACAAAAAGCTTCACTAAGTTCATCTAAAGTTGTGGTACGATAAGTGACAACTTTTTTCTTGATTTCGTGCCAAAGGTGCTCGATTGGGTTAAGGTCCGGGCTATTTGCTGGCCAATCTAGCACCGATACTGACTGACTGGTAAGAAACGACTTGACTGAACGGGTGGTATGTTTCGGGTCGTTATCATGCTGAAACGTCCATATAATAGGGAGATGCTCCTCAGCATAGGGAAGCATCGTTTCCTCCAATATTGCCTTGTATTGATTTTGGTCTAAGTTACCCTGAACTTTCCTCACAGGTCCCACTCCACGTCCAGAAAATGAACCCCACATTTTAATGTTTCCACCGCCATGTTTCACCTGCTTTTTTGTGAATCTTGGATTCATTTCCGCTTTTACTGGACGCCGTACGTATTGCCTTCCATCTGAAGAAATCAAATTAACCTTGGTCTCGTCAGAGAATAATACATGTTGCCATTGGGCGTAGGTCCAATGTCCATATTTACGTGCAAACGCCAAACGAGCATTTCTATGTTCTTTCTTCAACAACGGTACTTTGCGAGCCACTCTTCCGAACAACCCTGCTTCTACCAGACGTCGTCGAACGGTCCTCGCTGAGATACCGGCTCTTTGGTCTGCCCCAAACACTTCGTGTTTAATTAAAATAGAGCCTAGAAACGGATCTTTCTTAGCTAACCTGGTTATCATTCTATCTTCTTGCGGAGTTGTTTTTCTCGATCTTTTTGTTCTGGGCACATTTAAAGCTGTGTTATTGCGTCTGAAATGTTAGGTAAGAGCCCCTAATTCCGACAGTGTCCCAGTACCCGACAGATTTAAAAAAATGGCCTGCTATTTATTTTTACCGCGAACTAAATAAAAACTTTTTATGACAACACATTTTTGGTAATATGCTAGATAATTAGAATAGAAACATAAAGCCATTAAATACAATAGCGCTGGAGAAAACATCTTTCAAAGTTAGCGATTCCGAAATTTGTGCTTTTTGTGAGGTTTAGTTACTGAATTGTAGTACTGCGCACCACAGTTGTTTCTAAGTTTCGGATGTTCAGTGGGCCGCTTTGGTAAATGTAATTATTTTGTGTAACACTTAAGTTAGTTACCTAACGATCAAAACCTATATAATTGTTTTCTTTTTATTACTAGCATCTTTTTTTGCATGTGACATCTACTGGTACATCATATCCCTAATTGACCCAATACTCGTCAATATTAAAATTAAACTTGACGGGTACTGGGACATGTTTGACTAATTGCAGGTAATGTCGACATAGAGTATATTTTAAACCCTATTGCGTCGTGATACGGTTTACGGTTGTGACAGAGGCGGTAGCTTTCTATCACGTGCCTTGATTTTCACGTGAATAAAAAATAATGAGGGTACCATATGTATTTTAAAGTCTGGAAGATATCGGTGGTTGGCGATAAGGACATCGATCGCTCATTGCACTAGTCGCTATATTTTTGTGTAAGATACCTCCTTGTGTTTATTCATGCAATTTTTGTTTTCAATTTAATAATAGGCTAGCATTTGACCGCCATCACACATGCAAATGTCAAGCGACGATGTTGTTTGAAAAAGAGCACGCTTGCCTAGAACTTTGCGGTTTGGCGGTCTAACAGGTAGATAGACCGCCACTCTGTACTACAACCTGCCATTTGCATCCACCGGTTGCCCGTAAATTTCACAATATCGTCGGTCCACCTTGTGGAAGACCTTCCTTAAATGCGTCTTCCGGTACGTGGTCGCTATTCAAGAACCTTTCTTTCCCATCGGTTATTAGTTTTTCGAGCGATGTGTCCATTGCCACTTGCAAACCCTGCGAGCTATGTTGCTGACTTTGGTTCTTTGGCGAGTATCCTCGTTCCGAATTTTATTGCGCAAAGTTACTCGGAGCATAGCTCTCTTCATTGCCCGTTGTGTGACTCTATGTTTTTTTCAAAAGGCCAGCAGTTAAAGATCACGTTTCAGTTCCATATGTAATCACTGGCAACCCTTGTCTTTGGCATAGCGGGATTTTGGACGAGAAGATATCACGCAATCTCCCGAACCCTGCCCATCCCAGTTGGATTCTTCGGGCGACCTCGGATTAAAGTTGGATCTACCTAACAACAACTTGTTCCCAGCGACTAATGGTACGAGCACAACATGGACATTGGACATGACTTTTACTTGTCCGTGTTCATTTTAAGACCCACCTGTTGAGAAAATTTACTGAGATAGCTGATCTTAGTATTAAGGTCTTTCAGCGACTCTGCTGTAATGACTATATCATCGGCAAAGCGAAGGTGAGTGATGTATTCGCAATTAATGTTGATGCCGAATCCGTTCCAGTCCAAGAGCTTGAAAACGTCTTCCAATGCGTTTGTGCACAGTTTCGAAGAAATAACGTCTCGTCTCACGCCTTTCTGCGATTGGACTAGTTTCGGCTCTCAATGATCTCGATTGATGATTTGAATATACTCCAATTATATTTTTATATAGAATAAATAGTTTTATGTCTATATCATTTATATCCTTAGAGGAGATCATGGCTGAAAAAAATGGATGAAAGAAATAGCAAAATCTATTGAGACAGTATCAAGAGGAACTTCAGCTTCCTCAGCTGCAAAAGGATATGATGTGCCACGGCTCAATAGCCTGAACAAAGGGCTCACTCACTGTTTAGACAGAAAAAGAGGCAAACAGTGGGTTTCCTGTCATCAAAGATCTATCACAGGACAGTATCAGCATATTACAAAAACAAAATAGGAAAAAAAACAAACCGACAACCCTGATTACCAATGGTTGGAAGTATTTGTTAAACGGCACGCAAAACTTGGCAGCGGGTTTCCCAAAACTTGTCACAGACAAGTGCCCTAGTCATACAATAAGATATCCGCACGTGGTTCAGAGAGATCTAAGAGTACTATACACCGCATGATCCCTCTGTAGATTCACGAAATTTTTTCAACTGTGATGAAAATGCATTTTTCTTATCTCCAACCGCAAACAGTTAAAACAGTGGTTAAAAAACGTGTTATGTCTCAAGTATTGCGGAACACAAGAGAGTGTCACCGTTCTCTTAATAACATAAAAGTCATCGGCTAAGCTATTCAGGATTTCTTGCAAGTCTTGGAGCGATTCTGCCATGACCAGGACCACGATATCATCGGCGAACCGTAGGTGAGAGAAGTGCGCGCCGTTGACAATTATGCCTTTTCCTTTCCAGTCCAGGGTATTTAACATATCTAGGGTGTTAGTGGGTCGAGGCCAGAATCAAGATCTGGGCAGTATTGCAGTCCCTTCAGCGATGTCATATCGACTATAGGTATATCGAAATGTTGAAGTGTATAAAACTGCTATCATGTATAAAAAAGCTACCATGTCAATCCGATTGCAGGACAAGACCACAAAACCAATCCAATTGCAGAAAGGGGAGAGATGAGGAGACGTTATTTCACCGAAACTGTTCACGAACGCGTTGTTGGACGTTTTCAAGCTGTTGGACTGAAACGGATTTGGCACTAACGTTAATAGACATCACTCACCTTCGATTTGTCGATGATAACGGTCATCATGGCAGAGTCGCTGGAGGACCTCAATACAATGCTCAGCGACCTCAGTAACGTTTCCCAATAGGAGGGTCTCAAAATGAACATGGACAAGACGAAAATCATGTCCAATGTCCACGTTGTTCCCGTGCCGATGGTTTATTTATCTATCTACCTCGGACAGATGGTTCAGATAGGTAGGTCCAACTGCGACTAAGTCGTTGCCCGAATCTAACTCGGACGGGCGCAGCGTTCGGGAAATTGCGTAATATCTTCTCGTCCAAAATCCCACAGTGCCTGAAGACAAGAATCTTCAACCAGTGTATTGCCAGTCATGACTTAAAGGACTGAAAATTGGTATTTGACTGTTGGCCTTTTGCAGAAACTCAGAGTCACACAACGTGCAATGGAAAGAGAGTTACTTTGCGCGATAAAAACTGGGACGAGGGACCAAACGACGAGGGTTTGGATATTCACCAAAGAACCAAAGTCACCGACATAGCTCTCAGAGTTTGCAAGTCGGAGTGGCAATGTGCAGGCCAATTGCTCAAATAACTGATAACCGATGGGGAAGAAAGCTTCTTGAGTGATTACCACGAACCGGAAGACGCAGCGTAGGCAGGCTTCCCGCTAGGTGGACCGACGATATTGTGAAATTCGCGGGCAACCGATGGAACCAAATGGCACGTCGTCGTATAGTGTAGCGGTCTAAGTGGCCGAGGCCTTCGTTCAGTAATGGACGTCTCCGGGCTTTCTTAATACATCTCTACGCATGCAAGCAAATACACCCTTAAAATTTTAACTCTGTTTGACCAGTACCTTACGCTGTGCGTTGTCAGTCAGTCAGTAAGTAAGCCAGGACATTGATTCTGATAGTACTAGATTTTGCAATTATAGTTTTACTTTTGTCACTGACATTTAGCTTTTACTTTGGTTATTTTCGTTCTATTTATTCTCTGTATTTTCAGTTTATTGGGTCACATTGCAAAAAAACAATATGAAAATGTAATTAATGTGAACCTTAAAGCTGAAGTACTAAAGTTCAGATCGGTGTTAATAATTGTCGAGTACTGGGACAAATCTGTCGAGTACTGGTACAAATCTGTCGAGTACTGGTACAAATCGCCTCTTGTACGGTTTTTCAATTATTTTAATACTTTATTGTTTTTCTATCACTTTAAAAATAAATTAAATGAAAATAATGATAAATCAGCAACCACGTCACGAAATTTCATTTTCCTAAGTTAACAAACAGAGGCGTAACGAAGCTGTAAAGACAGCTAGGTTCAGAAACTGTCGACTACTGGGTCTCTTTATATACCATAGTTTTTGAACAATTTAAATGTTCTGCTATCCTTCGGTAAGACCAACCATGCTCGTCAACAAACTTCATGATAATTTTTCGTAGTGTTGGATCGCAACTTTTATTTTTGCCCATTTTTATTCAAAATATTTTTTTAAACTTAGAATAAAAATCGGGATTGCCGCCAAAACTACCACGAAACAATAAGAGAAGAAATAAAGAGTATTGAGATTCAAATTTTGAAAATAGAACGCAATATCTCAGTGTCCCTAATTAAATGGCCAGCCAGCATTATTTGAACAAATAGCACTATGATAATCTATCAGCTATACTGTAAAGAGGTTTAATGTTTAAGAAGTTGTTATTGTTTGTATAATCGGGCACATCAATGACTAATTATACTTACATGTAAAAGATATGTAATATTGTTAAGACTCGTTGAAAGAAAAAAAAAGTCACAATTTGGCTTAACTAGAGATTGTCCCTAATTAGTTGACCACGACTGTATATATAGGTGGACCGACGACATTGTAAAAGTCGCGGGCAACCGGTGGATGCAAATGGCAGGTTGTCGTACAGTGTGGCGGTCTAAGGGGGAGGCCTTCGTTCAGCAGTGGACGTCTCCGGGCTGATGATGATGATGATGAATGGTTCAACTAATTATCTAGTACCTACCTATATAAGTAGTGCCTACTATTATGTTTTCTTTCCTATAACGTCTAGAAGAAGGCCTCCCCCATGATAGGAGGGGGTTGCCATAATCCCCACGCTTGGCTGGCGGCTTGGAGATCGCAAAATGCTCACGACCGTTAACCGAGAGGACGCTGCTGCCCGTCTTCCGGTGGTTCTGAATGCAGGTGTTTGGTAAGTATAGAAAATAAACAATTACGTTCCTGAAAATAGCTTCCGGCCACTTAGATCCACCTCCAGGCTCCTGCAGGCTAATCATGTAACTGTTCGGGATCGCGATTCGGATCGCGATTTGTCATAAATGTCACTTGTCACTGTCACAGGTTCACAGTATCACGGAGGGATTTCTCTCGCTATCGTTATCGAATGAATGCATTGATTTCCTTAATTAAGTTAAGCAAATCCGTCGGTCTTTTGGCGTTTCATCCTGCCCTGCAGGGTCAAATGAGTTTTGGCAGTGACAGTGACAAGTGTCTATTTTTGACAACTCGTATCCGAATCGCGATCCCGAACAGTTACATGATAGCCCCGCTGGTGGAGCCAAAGCTAATTTTTTCTCCTCTTGAATCCTGCTGAGGTATCAAAGTATAATCATAATGGATGGATATTAGTTTGCCAACTCAAACCACCATCTAAGTGGTCCAGATAGGTATAACTATTTTATTATCCCAAAAAAGGAGGAGGAGGAGGTCTATGTTCGACGGTATGCATGTTTTTTTGTATATTCACCGATTTCTCCGTCAGTTGTGGTCCCTTTTTTTTATTTGATTGGGTATAAGTAAGTACTCCCGAGGTGGTCCTGGTCCCATATTAATTTGAAGTTGCTAGAAAAATTTTTTTAAATTACTTGTTAGAATGCCGCTTCGATTCGCCAAAGTGGACGGAAGGGGCCGGCCACTGGACGGTGGATTAATTAGGAAAAAAACATACAATGTGTAACAAAAAGGTTCAACAATACTGAAGGGTATGTATGTACACATAGTTATGAACAACTTTTACTATATGGGACCAATCCTGAATTCGCGAAAATAATATCAGCTGTTACCATACATTTTGTCCAAGATCCAATGAACTTTTTGTATGGAACAGCTGTTTCTTTTTTCGTGATTTCAAAGTTGGCCCAATAGTAAAAGTGGTTCATAATGATGAGTACATACATTCCCTTCAGGATTGTTGAAACTTTTTGCTACATTTTTATTATGAAAACTGACGTGGTTTTGATACATTTTTGTTTTATTTATACGGGAATACTCACGTTTTATTAAATCGGATACTCCGACTATAGTTTCGATCACATCCGGTGACCTTTTTCAAAGAGTGAAAACAGAGCCCGACGCGCGTGCAGCTGCGTCCTGCTTAGCCTAAGCAGGACGCACTAAGCAGGACACTGAGCAGAACGCAGCTGCACGCGCGTCGGGCTCTGTTTTCACTCTTTGAAAAAGGTCACCGGATGTGATCGAAACTATAGTCGGAGTATCCGATTTATTTAAACGTGAGTATTCCCGTATACTTAAATAAAACAAAAAAAATGTTACATGTTGTATACCTAACCGTACATTATGGACCTTATTCATGTGGACTTGTTCCGGGAGAGTTAATCTGGTTTTTGGCTTTGACCTTAAAACTTGAATGAATGGACAAAAAAACGCTCGTAAGTATCGCTCGCTCGATTGCGCGTTGGATAATCTCCAAATAATGATCCAGAAGAATACTTAGGTACAGGAATAGCTCCATTGATTAAATAAACATTTGGTCAAGTTACCATTTCTAAAAAAATATACTTACTTACTTACCAAATAGATACGACAAACCTAAACATATTTTTTTTAGTTAGAAACTCTAAGAAAGTTAAAACTCTATACGGTTATCAAGTCTTTTTAATTTATTTTTAGTTTAAAAGACGGCCAAATAATAACACGATAAAAACTGTTTCCCATTAAAAAGTTAATAGGTACCCTGACATCCATTAAGTGCCTACCGCCAAAATTATTGGATTCAAGTCGCGTACGCATGACACCTCTATTCAGTAAATGCTAATGCACGCACACATGCAAACACGCTAAGTAGCATTCCCAATACACCGATGGCAGGTACTAAACTACGCTAATTTAAAGATGTGTGTGTTTGTATACCTATAAGTATACGTTGTAGAACGTTATGGTTAGGCCTTACTAATATTATAAGATAAACAAGTATATAACTTAAAAAAAAACAGCTTCTAATTAATATGGGACCACCTCGGGAGTAAAACCTACCAAATAAAAAAAGAATTTTCAAAATCTGTCAACAATCGGAGAAATCGGTGAAATAAAAAAAAAATACATACCGTCGAAGGTAAAACCTCCTCCTTCTTTGAAGTCGGTTAAAAACTTATTTAAGACTTATTTAATCCTAGAAATGAATATTACATTTAATATATTTTTTTAACTCTTAGATTGGCCCATTGTAAATTCGCCACAAAGTAAACTCGACACACTTAAGTATTTAATTAAGTTTTTACAATAAAAATATAAGTGCCGCCGGCATTTCAGCGGGGCCGGGCTCAAGCTGCCGGTGGTTTAGGCTGCAGAATGTGGAACCTCCTGACAACGTTGCCAAACAAACGTTGCCTGGAAGAGATCGCTTTTAGCGATAAGGCCGCCAATTGTAACACTAGTTTTAAGTTCCTTTTTTGTGTTGTGATCATCATGACTGTTATCATTTCTTTTGGTGTGTACAATAAAGAGTTTAATCTTTCTATCTATCAATGTCCTTCTCCTTATTATTATTAAGCACACAGGTACATTTTTATTTAATTTCTTAGATTTTTAAGTCTTTTACAATCAATTTATGAATATAAAAATACAAATTATAAAAACAAATTACAAAAAAACAAATTACAACACAAACAACAAACAAATTATTGTTTTTAAGTTACTTTTACCATTTTAAATTATTGTTTTTAAGTTACTTTTAACTTTTACTAGTTGTTATTCTGTGCTTTTACTAACATTATCAAATCCCACAAACATGATTATTATGAAACAAAATAATATTAAAACAAACAATATTATGAAATATTGTTTTATAAATAAGTACATGTATAATAGAATTTATACCTACATAAAGTTTATTTGAGTTTAAAAAATCTTACATCCGATAAGCATGACCATAATAGGTACATACATAGTATTTTATAAAGATTAAAAAAATATATATACATAGTATTTTATAAAGATTAAAAAAAAATATATACATAGTATTTTATAAAGATTAAAAAAAAATATATACATCGTATTTTATAAAGATTAAAAAAAAATATATACATAGTATTTTATAAAGATTAAAAAAAAAATATATACATAGTATTTTATAAAGATAAAAAAATATATACATAGTATTTTATAAAGATTAAAAATATATATATACATAGTATTTTATAAAGATTAAAAAAATATATATACATAATATTTTATACATAACAATGTAGAGATAGATGATGATGATGATGTGATTATGTTTGTTTTGTGCTAATGTCCTTTTCTTTTTCTCCAGTAAGTACGTACTAGACTCACAACCCCAAATAAACACATACAAAACTACGTTAGTGTGCGTCTAACTGGTTTCAAAATTCGGCCACTCTCGCGCATCCTCGCTTTTAGGACATCTGATTGGTCCACCGTATGTTAGAAAAAATTTGATGTTATTTTGGGGCACACTATGATTGGACGGGCGGGTGTTAGAAAAAACTGGCGGTGTTTGACTGGTAGTTCTATGATTCATAAATAGATTTGGGAGGTTTTCTTAGAATAACTGTTTGGATAGAAGTAAACAAGATAATATCATTTTACTTAGAAATATTAGTGTTGGAATATTTATAGAACTGTGTTAAATTTATTGTATTTATCTGCTTCAACAAGTAGTAGGTACTATTATTTATTCTGTGCTTAAACCTCGTGTTGAAGCTGTGAATTTTGAGAATTTATTATTTTTGAAGTGGTAGGACCATACTGCAGAGCCCGCCTGAGGAAGTACTACATCTTTGCCAGTTATTCAACCGCCAAGTAGTAGTGTGCAAGCATTACTGTTCCGGTTAAAAGGGCAATTTTACCAGAGAAATTACTGGGTTTGAAGAGATTTAATATCTAAGGGTGACGAGCGCAGTGCAGTGCTATGCAAGATTGTATTCGCAAGTTCACAATTTTGGCACTGGTACTGTTAGTGGCAGGCGCGACGCTTACCACCAGGCGAACGTCTTACACGACTCGTCACTCTCATCAGATTGTGTTTTTTTTAATCATGAATAAATACAATACTTACAACAAGTTAAACAGAAATGTATTTCAATAATTTATGAATTTGTCGTAGTTAAGTAGGTAGGTACCTACCTACCTATACAGGGTTAGTTCTAATCAGTTAGCATCCTTTTAAGGGCATATTCAGTACATCAAAACAAACAACTTTTACTATGGGGCCAACACCGAAATTGTGAAAAAAATATCAGCTGTTCCATACATTTTTCCCAAGGTCGATGAACTTTTTTTATGGAACAGCTGATATTTTTTTCGCGATTTCGGTGTTGGCCCCATAGTAAAAGTTGTTTGTTTTGATGTACCTACTGAATATGCCCTTAAAAGGACGCTAACTGATTAGAACTAACCCTGTATATCAAAAAAAACACTAGCAAAAAAGCATTAGATTTATATTGTAAGTACATATAAGAGCCATTATCTCCGTCGCTGCATAATACCTAATACCTAATATTTAACAATCATTACATCGGCATACGTTGGTGTCATAGAGGTAGTTCTTACCTCTATGGTAGGTGTTATACCGACCTAAATAAAAACCACAGATAAAAACTAACAAAATACTTACACTAAAAAATTTATTAGAGCAAAATGTATACAGGGTGAAATTGTATTCATAGGCAATATCTTAGGGGGTCAATAAACGCATTAATATACAACTTATGAAACCAAACCAAAAAACGCTAAAAAAATATAAATGAATCAATCAAAAACGCATTGACTCTGGTCACTTATGAATTATTATGATACAAAAGATTTAGTGTACATTTAAAAAAAAACCCTGAAATCTCCTTAAACAACATACCTACCTAACTATACCTGCATTAGATATAATCACTGTATCACATACTAGAATAACGATCGTTATTCAAAATAAGAATACATTTGGGACCCTCCCTAAAATGGGTTCCATTTTCTATTGTTGCACTCACACAAATACATCCATAGCTGTGTGCGTCTAACGCACCTGCCCCACTCCGGAGCATTCGAAATTTGAATCTTGTTAGATGATTGGTCGAGGCTGTTAAATACATAGTTTTTATTTATAACTCGTTAGACTAAGATGTTTTTATTTCAACTCACTGTCGTTAGATGTGTTCTTTGAGCTGCTTCCACTAAGATTGTTTCATTGTTTTTTTTAAATCATAAATTAAGTATGGCTTCCTCAAACTGGCGCAATTACTGTTATTGGATGTTTGGATGTAAAAATAGGTTTTCTGTTAGGTAGGTATCAAATAATTTATTAGAATGTAGCAATGTAAGTAGTAAGTATCGTATATGGTAGTATATGTGTGTACGAGGTGTTTTTTTTAGGAAATCATTATTATTATACCTAGGTATAGTTATATATTTGCTTTAAAAAATAAGTACCTGTAAGTACGTGTAATGTAATAATAATAATGTAGTAATAATTAAAATGCTTAGGTAAAAATTTAACTTAAGAGTTTTGTGCAATTGCTTAATAGTTTTAATTACTTAAGTATCCAACAAAAAGTAACTGCAAACCAAACCCACTTTAACTAAAAAAGTATTAATTAATCATTCATCACATATTTTTTTTACCTACTTAATCATAATATCAAATAAGTGCATACCTAGTTATACCTATAAGTATACCTACTCAAATATAGGAACGAAACTAGGACCAACCTAAAAACAAAGTGGGCAAGCCATAAGAAAATAAATTAGGTACCTATGACATAAACCTAAATACCTTCATACATTTAAACACGGTCACGGGCTCACGGCATAAAAACGCGAAAACCCACGAACAAAAAAAAAAACACAAACAATAAAATTCAAGCATTGTTAAGAAAAGTGCCCAAAACGCACACAGAGCAAATTAACCAACACATTGAAAATACAATATACCGATTCTACTATACGAATAATGTATGTATACGATTGTGCCGAAACCTCACGCACACAACAACAAGAGGCCCAATTTGAATTCCGAACGCGCTCAGCACAGTTTCCGCGATGGCGGCGCGGTCGTCGACCTCACGTTTTGGAGGGCGCCGGTGACGTCACACTGACCTGCCTCACTGCCTCATGACCTTGAATACTGCAAACTGGCTGGATATAATTTTGGCGGTTTGTTGTGTTGTCTCTCTCGTGACCGCGTTTTGGCGGTTTCGATTTCGCAGGGTTTGAATTTGGAACAAGGACGCGTTCGCAAGCTGACTAATTGTTTTATTGGGGTAGGAACGGGGTAGACCCACAATGGTTTTGGTTTAAATTGATTTGGGGTCTCTACAATGTGGGACGACTGGACGTGGACGTTGCTTACGTAACTTGCCCTTAACTTATGCCACAGATAACATAATAGTATTATCATGCATTTAGGTGAAGTAGGTACCTACTTTAGGTAGGTAATTACCTATTTAAGACAATTAAATCTATTCAAAAAACCTATCCAAATCAGGATTATTTTGGTAAAGTGTCAGACTGGTGTAGGTATTATCTACCAGCCGTTAAAAAGTAGGATGATACCTACTAATTTTTGTTTTATTTATACGGGAATACTCACGTTTAATTAAATCGGATACTCGATCCTCCTGTGATCGAAACTATAGTCGGAGTATCCGATTTAATTAAACGTGAGTATTCCCGTATAAATAAAACAAAAATGTGTCAAAACCACGTCAGTTTTCATAATAATACCTACTAATATCTTTTTTTTGTAATAATAGTACCTACAGGCTGATTCTAACTTACTGACGGCTGTGAACTTAGGCGCAAGCGCAAGACGCTGCGCAGTAGCAAAAATTAGGCCTGCGGTGTGCGTACAATAGCAAAGTTGCAGCGCACTTCAAAGTCGCCAGTCTATTATATAGTTAAACATTATATTGCTTCCTCGAAGCTCGAAGACCTCGACAGTCGACAGTGAGAAATTATTGAGAAAGTAGGTACATAGGTATATCTAACATGTTTTACAGCTTTGATAAATTATATGTCTAGCAAATATTACGAAAGATGCGAAATCGCGTAATAAAACAACGTTTGAAAATGACTCTGATGCCGTCAGTTGATATATGTACTCGTATAGTTAGATTATGTTTACAAGTTGCGCCGGAGTAAGAAAGAAGATAGCACATTCATGCGAGCAAAAGGGATAGCGCGCAACGATGTTGGTACAAAGATTAGTATTTTTATCGAAGCGACTGGACAACGAAGATTAATGCCTACCATAATATTTCGTATCAAGCATTATTAAAAATATCTTTGTGCTGTTATTTCCGTCACTAAATGAGCCATAATAATACTAATGGTCGAATTTCCAAATTGATCAGTTAATAGTTCGTTGGTTATAGAAAGTGTAGTGAAACATGTGATGAATAAAAATTGTTTATTCATTTAATGTGTAAACTTATTGATTAAAAATAATACGGAAGGAAACTTAATAAAAATAAAACACGTTCTTACCTACCATACAACATTGCCATCATACGTCATTTAATGTTTTTGTTCTTTTAAATTGAACAATCTTGTATCAATTGTTTCCAAAAAATACCTGTCATCTAACTAAATAAAAAGATAATATAGGTAAGTATATTAAATTAAATATTAGAAAAGTAGGTACTAAGTCGCAAATGAAATTTCATATCTGATCTAATTCATCTATGACATGTAATACGTCACGAACTCACGACTCATGCCTGCGCTCGCTATCCTTGTCCTACGCGTATAGTATAGTATAGTAGCTATCCTTTTCTATCTCATAAACCACGTGATTTTCTGCAGTAGAAATCGTATTAGAATTTTGAAATACATTGGAAAAATTACTTATTTATGCTTACTTACAGGTGGTATCTAATTCCTTGGGCTTTATTGACTGTGCCATAAAGATTTCCACAGCTTCTATACGCGCATCCTGGCATTTTTAGGAAATTACATTCGTCTTGCAGAGACGCGCGTACGTTGGACTGTCTCTCGCTGACTGAGCGCAGACAGTTACGAGACAGTCCTAAAGGCCGTCTTCAAGGGGCCATTTCAGTGCGCGATATCTCATATCTCCTCCTATAATATCATTGATGTCTAGATAGAATGCGATCCTAAACGCGTCGAAAAAAATAGCGGTTAACTGTTAGCATCTTATGCACGCACACTATAACAACGACAATGGTGCAACGCGAGTGTAAGACATGGCTGTCACGCACACTAGTATAATAATGATGGCCTGTCATTTTTCGTTCATAAACAGTACGAGACTATCTAGACATATTATTTATCAAAGGTTTAGTCCTAATCAGTTAGATAGCATCATTTTAAGGGCATATTCTGTACATCAAAACACACAAATTTAAACTATGGGGCCAATCCTGAAATCTAAAAAAAAAAACAGCTGTCCCATACAAAAACTTCATTGATCTTGGACAAATGAATGGAACAGCTGTTTTTTTTCGCGATTTCAGTTTAGGGCTCCATAGTAAAAGTTGTAATAATGAGTACATACATACCCTTCAGTATTGTTGAACCTTTTTGTTACAGTTTGTGTATATAAATAAAATAAATAGTATTTATTTAAAATGGAAATCTAGAAAACAAATCTTTCATATTATCATGTCCAAGTCGTACTACGCATTAACAGCCTTACCTAAAATAATCTCGATTCTCTTAGTCACTGCTTAAACTTCTCTGTCTTGTTCTTGCATGTTACACTTCACGTCAGAGAGAAGATGGCAGAGCATCTTAAGCAGTGACTAACGGTTGAGTAGTTTTTTTAAATAAGGCCCTAAAATGTAAACAATCCAAATGGATATAATCACAAAATAACAAACAACTTATGTCAAAAGATAATTAAAAATTAACGAAAAAAAATCAGCTGCTCCATACACTTTATCACAAGCTCCATGAACATTTTGTATGGAACAGCTGACTTGTTTTCGTTTCTTTTCAAAAGTCGCAGAACAAAAGTTGCTTGTTATCTTGTATACAACACGCTCACGATTGCTCCCTAGCCGTTTAAATAGCACCTTGTATATACTTTGTACAAAATTATAATAAAATATTATTAATTATGTTTCCTGTACAATGTAATACCTACCTATAGGTACAGGTCGTTGACTCTTCACGGCCACCCGTCAGATAACGCCATTTATTTGACTTATATGTGTTTTATCATGAAATTGATAAAAAAACACGCTATTTCTTATCTTTTACCTCGATTAAGAAATAGTGCAGTTGGCTTAGACGTTTTATACAGGGCTAGTTATAAACTGAATAAGGGGATGCGGGGGGGGGGGGGGGAACGATCCTTTTATGGGGGATCGTCCAGCCCAGAGTTGCTAAGTGATGGCAATCGAATATTTTTTACTGAAAATATATTTTTTACAACGTAGATTGCAATGGGGATCTTCATTGACTTCATTGATTTTTTTCACGCCAGATGGCGCATCATTGATGTGGCCATTGGAAACTGTCAGTTCCATACATTTAGTAACTTATAATTCAGTAAAATTTAGTTTTCTCGAATTATGCCTCTCTTTGCTATACCAGTGTATTAACCCCGGTGTATTCCAAAAATATTATTATTATTATCCTATTTCCAAAAAAAGCAACACAAAAAGTGAGAAAGGCGTCGCAAACATTTTGTAGTGACACAGCTAATGATTTCTATGTCTAGATACGCCTGAGTTAAGAAATCGTAAGATTAACTTCTCTTTGACAAAAGCCATCTCTCGGATTTCGTGGTCACTACGTGTAGCGCCAGCAAGCCGTGGTAGAAGAAGCGCAAACTGTACGAAACTAGAAACGACTTACCTATAGCCTAAAAATATAAGTTTTTGTGTAAAAGCAAGTTTAGTTTAACTTTTAATGTTGACTTACTGGTCATAAGAAACGCCACCTTTTGTTTAATGCACTTTGAAATGTAATTCGTACAACCCTCCACCACACAGTTTGTCATTTTGCTCTCAAGTAATCACGTCGGACGTGCGTTGCAGACTGTGCCGGCATCGGTGTCAATGCGTTTCTTTGACACCGACGAATGGGCGACATTTCAAAATGGCGTCCAACCCGTCCCTACTATGTATGTCTATGGACACAGCATAGCAGATTCTGCCGGAATATAACAATAATTAATTAATTAAAAGGATGACCAACCAGTTTTATCCACAAAAAGTAGGAAAAAATCACATGTAAACAAAGCGACAAGGATTTGACAGCAGCCATATCACTGCTGGCGCCCTCTGCGCTGACCTTTACGTGTGGATCCCCATTGAATATGAAGAAGATTGTAATTCGCCATCATGATAGCTCAGTTGGTAACATGTCAGCTTTCAGAGCTGTAGGGCGCGGATTCGATCCCCACCCAGGACAAAAATGTTTGTGACGTACATCGATGTTTGTTCTGTGTATGGGTGTAGTATGTATTATAAGTATGTATTTACAAAAAAAAAATGTATATAAGTATTCTATCAGCTATCTGGTTTCCATAATACAAGCTTTGCTTAGTATGGGGATAGATGGCGCTGTGTAATAAAAAAAATGTCCCCCCAATATTTTATTTATTTATGTATCGGTACAGTGACTGTGTAATGTTATTATGATTGTATAACGAACATGGTAGCCGGCGGTGGCCATCCGCCCTACCTTAAACAAACCATGAGTGTCTTGTATTTTTTTTAAATTATATTCTATTATGAAAACTGACGTGGTTTTGACACATTTTTGTTTTATTTATACGGGAATACTCACATTTAATTTTTTAGAATGTGATTGAAACTATAGTCGTAGTATCCGATTTAATTAAACGTATGTATTCCCGTATAAATAAAATAAAAATATAATTAATTATATTTTCACATAGTTTTTATAAAAAATATTATTTAAATTTAACTTAAAAACCATAACTTCTTAATGCCTGAAAAGAGTTGTGTGTTGTGGGGTATCGTGAGAATCCTTTCATCATCCGGAGTGACAATGGCAATTTTTTTGTAGGGCTAGTTTTTTTTAAATTAGCTATCTTGTATAATGTTGTTATTATAGATAATTAGGGCTTAGTGCTACAGATAAGACCTGGGTATGTCCTAAAACTGCATCCAGAAACACCGGAGGACGGGCAGCAGCGTCCTCTTAGTTAACGGTGGTAACACTCTGCGATCCCCAAGCCCTACCAAGCGTGGGGATTATGGCAACCCCTCCCTATTAAGGGGGAGACCTTCGTCCAGCAGTGGACGTCTTCTGGCTGATGAGTGAGTGAGTGAGTGCTACAGATTATAGGTAAGTACTTGTAAGAACTGCAATATAATGATGTAGGTAGGAAATCTAAAAAATAATAACCCTGTACAATGAACGTTAATTTTATTAATTTAGAAAAGAAATAAATACAGTTTTAGATACCTAGGTGTAATATTTATGTTTAATGACTGTAGCAAGTTTACTTTAAATGTATGGAATTGTAAAAAGTGTGGCGAATTTACTTTGTGGCGAATTTACAATTACACAATTTTTTCTGTTATTCACCTAGGTATTTTTTCTATTTCTTTTTTTATTTATTATATTTATAATCACTGGAAATCTCTCAATTAAGTGACACTTTTACGGCCTTACCAATAATCTCGATTCTCTTAGTCACTGCTTAAACTTCTCTGTCCTTTTCTAGCACGTGCAACTTCACGTCAGAGAGAAGATGGCAGAGCATCTTAAGCAGTGACTAACGGTTGAAAAGTTTTTTTAGGTAAGGCCGTTAGTGTCACATACTGTTCTAAGTCGCTACGCCGTAATTTTTTTTATCCGACTTCAAAAAAGGGGGAGATTCTATACAATCTGGTTGTATGTTGTTTTTGTTACTTCAGAACTCCGTTATTTAGAAACCGATTTTTTTAAAATATTTATTTGCAAGCTTATACGTTCAGATTGGTCCAATAGAAATTTCATCAAAATCGGTTCAGTAGTTTGGTTTTTAAATCTAAATAACTGGAAAAAGATGTCGTTTAAGTAATCGGAATTGAAGATGGTTTTTTTTAAAGTACTATTTTGTTATCTACCTCACAAATATAGACAAGTACGTATGTATGTGTTGGTGTCAGTTACGTGTGTAATAAAACAGTGTTAGTGTGTCGATGTATCATCGAAACGCGGTCGTTAACCCCGTCTGAATCATGTCTCATAAAATGCGTCTTGCGTCCCTCTCGCACGCATCTTATCAGACGCAGGCTGTCTCTTATTTGGCGACAAATTACTGAGCAAAGATTTCTCCGAAAGTCTGTTTACAGGCTAGATGTGGGAGCGCTAGTCTAAGCTAAATTACTTCAATGGTTTTCGGGTGTCGCATATGACTTTAGCGTCATCAACAGCCAGAAAACGACCATTGTTGGACAAAAATTTTTGTGATGTACATCGATGTTTGTTCTGTGTCTGGGTGTAGTAAGTATGTATTATAAGTATGTATTTACGAAAAAAATGTATATAAGTATTCTATCAGCTATCTGGTTTCCATAATACAAGCTTTGCTTAGTATGGGGCTAGATGGCGCTGTGTGTAATAAATGTCCCCCCAATTTTTTTTTAAAGGCCTCTCCCTTAATAGGGAGTTCCCATAATCCCCACGCTTGGCGGGGTGCCTAAAAAATTGGTGCTCAATCGGGAATACCCCGCTTATTCATATATATTCATATTTATTAATTATTTAGTTATTTGCAACTAAGTGTACAGAAAAAAAAAACCCGTAGTGTCTGAAGACAAGGGTATACGACCAGTGTGTGTTGCCAGTGATGATATATCGAACTGAAACGTGGTCTTTAACTGCTGGCCTTTTGGAGAAACTTACACAACGGGCAGGTTGTCGTACAGTGTGGCGGTCTAAGGGGGAGGCCTTCGTTCAGCAGTGGACGTCTCCGGGCTGATGATGAAGTGTACAGAGGTCTTAAATTAAATAGGTATATTATGCACTTTGAGACTTAGTTGCACTTGTACTATAAAATATGATTTGTGATCTCGTAAGAGTACCTATATTGTTGTGTCTGTGATTCGTATAAGCGTGATTCGTATATTCGTACCTATGCTTTCCTATTTCAGCTTTAAAGGGCTCATTAGAGCAAATCAAGAATATTTTAAATTCTTAACAGTTTGCCGAGAAACGGCCATGAAAATAATCTGCATTTTTTTCCTCCATAATACATGCAAAGAGCTCAATATTGCCTGTCATTGAGCAGGTCAGTGCCACTAGATAACGGCAAATGTAAAACCACGATCATTTTCAATTCTAACACGTAGCACTAGAGTCGAAGATTTGCGTTTACTCATGTTATTTCAGTCATTTTTGCGTAGTTGATAAATAATTTTATTTATATAAGTATTGGCGGTCTTGTATATAAATAACAATGACCAATTTGGGTCCAAATGGGTCCAAAGTGAGCCCAAAATAAGGGTGTGACGAATTATTTTCCAGGGTTTGAAGGTGTGACTGGTGTGTGTGAATACACTATACAAGGTTTCGAATTAATCAAAGTAAGTTTGTGTAGACTGAGTGGCCAGCCTTAGTGTCAGAATTAATGCCGGAAGGCCTCTGTCATGGCTTGACGGTTGTTGTTATAGAAAACGAATAATTTTTACCTGTCAGCCGATCCACGGTAGCACTCAGATGTTTTATTTTCGCAGATGTACTTTGGACGCTACATAAAACATCTCTTGTAGATGGAAACTGATGATAGATGTTGGTGATGATGATTCAAGGTTTCGTAGTATACTGAGTGTGGCGTAATGAGTTGATAACGTTATACCAAAAGAGTTTCCCATCTTACATCATGGTGGTCATCAAAACAAAAATTGTGTTCCCCACGCTTGGCAGGCGGCTTGGGAATCTCAGAATACCCACCACCGTTAACCGAGAAGACGCTGCCCGTCCTCCTGTGGTTCTAGATGTAGTTTTAGGACATACCCAGGTCCAAGCCAGGGCCAAAGCAATCAGGACAGAAGGTAGTACATTCATTAAACCACATCCTATATTATGATAGTAGTAAAAGCTTTGATTAAATACATAATACAAGTTTACCATGGTATAAGGTATACGAGTAGTACAGTGTGTTGTCTGACCTCGGCCTAGCGGTAGATAAGTAGGTTCTTGGAGAGTTCCGTAACTATACCAGTTAAGTAGTACGTACTCATTCCACTCCACAGATGACTCATTTTATTCGGTTTCTTGATTGGCTAACTTATAATGAGCACCTACTTCTAAGTTTCCTTAAGCCATTTGCCAAAGATCTGAAATGTAAGGATACCTTTGGGCGAGTCAGTTCTCTATCCCTCTACAAACGTTTGACCACCATTCGCCTACAGATGACAAAAAAGTAGTAGGTACGTCAGATAAGATTTAAGAAAGCAGAAAATGGGTAAAACATTGGATTGATTTTGTAATGGAGGACTCTACTGCAGAGTCCACCTGAGGAAGTAGTTATTCAACCGCCAAGCAGTAGTGTGCAAGCGTTACTGTGTTCTGGTTTGAAGGGCAATGTTACCATGAAGAGATATGACGTCTGGTACCTATCTCAGGGTGACGAGCGCGGTGCTGTGCGGCGCAGGACTGTGTTTGCAAGTTCACAATTCTAGCACTGCTACTGTTAGTGGCAGGCGTGACGCTTGCCACCAGGCGAACGTCTTGCTCATCTAGTCACTTGAACGCATACAAAAAATGGAAATGGAATATCCTGAGGTGAATCCTCCTTGGTACTACAATTGTTCTTGACATACGCGAACTACAACGCACAGGAATACCTTGTTTATTTTTTAAATATGTTTATAGGCTTGCGTTTGACTGCCATCTCGTCTGATGATAAATGAATATGCAGTCTACGATGGAGCACGCTTGCCTAGAAGAAACCGATTCAATCGCGACTTGAAGACACCCAGATTATAATTATCGGGAAACACCCACTCGGGCAGCGCATTCCACTGTTTAGCAGTTCGAATAAAGAAAGTGGAATCAAAACCGTTTCGTACGAGTTTTTGGTATATCAACCACAAAACGGTGTCGCTTTTTCGAGGTCTTGACCGTCCGATAGAAGAATAGGCAGGGTCCCCCTTATCTTATTCCCATAAGATCATGCAAATCCGAAGCACACTCCCCGAAATGTATCCGATAAAATACCGATAGGCTAGCAACTTTTCGACGATGATCGAGGCTTTGTAGCTAGGTCTGAACTAGACAGTCGTTGCTAATGACTCTCCTGGCACGTTGATGTATTTGTCTGGCGTATATTATATTACATGGTTAGGGTTAGTTCTAATCAGTTAGCATCCTTTTAAGGGCATATTCATACATCAAAAGAAACAACTTTTACTATGGGACTACCATAAAATCACAAAAAAAAAACAGCTGTTCCATACAAAAAGTTCAACGACCTTGGACATAATGTATACGGAACAGCTGTTTTTTTTGCGATTTCAATGTTGGCCCCATAGTAAAAGTTGTTTGATTTGATGTACAGATTAAGTATGCCCTTAAAAAAGGATGCTAATTGATTAGAACTAACCCTGGTTATCTGGATCCCTTAGATAGTGGATCAAGGTAATATTATGATTGTACTGAGATACTTCAGCAGGTTTCAGGTCTTCAGGGTTCAAGAGGAGAAAAAATAAGCTTTGGCTCCACCAGTGGACCCTGGAGGTGGATCTAAGTGGCCGGAGGCTTATAAGGCCTAAACGAATATGTGTGCAGTGCATGTGATTTTAAAACAGGCATAACTGTAGCACTAAAGAGGCTTTATCCATTTTCAGCACAACGTTCGATCTTATGTAATCTACATGTGGTTAGCTAAGGAATTTATTTTTTGAAACCCGTCTGTCAAATAGATACATGAATACGTCAATGGCCATTGCCTTAACTTAAATCGGTTTCTGAGAAAGCTGGCCACGAATTTAAGTAGGTCTTATGGCTGTAGAGACTAGAAATTAATCATTTCTATGGGTATGAGTAGTCTTGGATTCCCAACAGTTCGGTATTGCATCTAATTTTTGAATGTTCAACTAAACAATTGTGTTAAAAGTTTGTTTCTACCCGACTCCGCAAAGAGAGGATTATGATTTTAGTAGTTTTAATAGCATCTGAACAAGGTTGTTAAACGAACTTTGTTCGGATCACATTATATTTGTTCTTTAGTGGTAAGACTCTATCGCAGAATCCGCCTGGGGAATTACCACCATTGGCAGTTATTTAATCTTCAAGCAGTAGTGTTTTTTTTTACATCCAAGTGACGAGACTAGCTAGACGTTCGCCTGGTGGTAAGCGTCACGCCTGCCACTATGTAACAGTAGCAGTGCTAGAATTGTGAACTTGCGAACACAATCCTGCGTCGCTCTGCACTGCGTTCGTCACCCTGAGATATTAGATGTTAAATATCTTCAAACCCAGTAATTTCTCTGGTAACATTGCCCTTCAAACCGGAACACAGAAATACTTGCACACTACTGCTTGGCGGTTAAATAACTGGCAAACGTGTGGTACTTCCCCAGGCGGACTCTGCAGTTGACTCCTACCACTACACCAGTGTGCAAACTTTAATGTGTTTCGGTTTGAAGGGCAATGTTATACCAGATAAATTACTGGGCATACAGAGATTTGACATCTAATAGACTAATACCTTGGGGTGACGTGTAGGGTGTATCTTGGGAGTTGGGGTGGACCTGGGTATGTCCAAAAACTGCTTCCAGAACCTCCGGAGGACACGGGCAGCTGCGTCCTCTCGGTTAATGGTGGTGAGCATTCTGCGATCCCCAAGCCGCCTGCCAAGCGTAGGGATTATGGCAACCCCTCTCTATTAAGGGGGAGACTTTCGTCCAGCAGTGGACGTTTTTTGGCTTTGATGATTTATGATCTTAGGGTGACGAGCGCAGTGCAGCGAAACGCAGGATTTTGTTCGCAAGATCACAATTCTGACACTGCTACTTATGGTTTGATGTGTAACTTTGGTGTTACCAATAAAGTATTTGTATTTGTATGGGCAGGCGCGATTCTTACCACGAGGCGAACGACTCGCTCGGCTCGTCGCCACATACCATAAAAAAGTGATATTAATCGATTCAATCAGATTCGACTCTAGGTTAGTAGGTATACGATAGAGGTACCTACATACAAATGTTATTTATACTGCAACTCAAGTGACTGCAATTGACTGCATTTCGCAAGGTTCATCACCCTTTTATCAGTTACTCCAATTTGTGTTTTTATCAACCGTAGATAATAATGATAGCATATACTTACTTAAATATTGAATATTCTGAGATTACCTATAGTAATCCGAGCGTTCCTTGCCGTCTGTTTCAATGTCAATATCCATTGCTGAATGTCAAAAAATATGCTTCTATATACTTGTGACGAAACGCAAAAAATAAGATAACAATAGAATTACTTGTTTTGAAACATCGGTTATCTCATTTAATCACTTGTTACGGGAAAGTGCTTTATAAGAAAGAGGCCGCAACAGTAATTCATTTTGTCTTTGAATTTTGACATGTCTTCATTTCCCTATGCTGTGTCTTTATCTGTCAATCAGTCGGTCTGTTTTACACCAACGGAGTTTAAAATAGACGGCATCATTCACCAGCTGATGCCGTCAGGCGCCATGTTCGTATTGTTTGGGGCCACTCTTTATACAACGTGTAACAAAAAGGTTCAACCATACGAAAGGGTATGTATATACTCACCATTATGAACAACTTTTCCTATGGGACGAACCCTGAAATCGCGAAAAAAAATCAGCTGTTCAATAGAAAAAGTTCCTTGAGCTTGGACAAAATGTATGGAACAGCTGATATTTTTTTCGCAATTACATGGTTGGTCCCATAGTAAAAGTTGTTCATAATGATGTGTATATACATACCCTTTCGTATTGTTAAATCTTTTTGTTACACATTGTATATAACTCATTCATCCGCCCGGAGACGTCCATTGCTGAACGAAGGCCTCCCTCCCTCCTTAGACCTCCACACTGTACGACAACATGCCACTTGCATCTAGCGGTTGCCAGTAACTTTCACAATGTCGATCCACCTAGTCCTAGAGGGAGTCTTACCTATATATCTACGCTGCGCCTTCCGGTTCTTGGTCGCCATTCAAGAACCTTTCTTCCCATTTCATCAGTTATCAATTCTTCGAGCCATGTTGTCTGCACATTGCCACTTCAACTTGCAAACCCTGAGAGATATGTCGGTGACTGGTTCTTTGGCGAATATCCTCGATATTTTTCACATATTCGCGTAGTACTATTAGATGTTGACGACGACTCAGTTCAGCGGGAGAACCCAGCCTTACCAGATTCCTAATCCGTTTGGATCCGTTTAGATTAGGAGTCAGAAATCCGGGATTCAATTTTCAGCATGACAGATGTTGAATAACAAGTTAAAAGTCGTTTAAAGACCTATGAAAGGATCTATGCTCGGCGTTCCTCTGAGGAATGAAGTAATTTACCAGAGACCTAAAGTTAGAGAAAAAGTTCAGCATAATAGTAAGCTGAAGTGGCAGGGCTAGGGGCTGGTCACATCTGTCATGATCTATCGCAGAACCGATAACCGTTAGGGTAGAAGGTGTTCTAGAGTGGCGACCACGAGTCGGCAATCGTAATCGCATCGGGACTCGATGGAATTACCATTATATATACGAGTAAAGCTGCGCGTCCACTTTCTCGGCATCGGCCTACGGAGCTTCGGCTTCGGAGAACGTCGGCGTTTATAACATGTCGATAGGGTGCATCCACAGCATTCGGATTTTGCATCGGCAGAAACACCGGTATCTTCTGAATGGCGTGTTCGCTGTGGATTACGTCATCGGCAGATATACCGGTATTTGGCACGGATTTGCCGAGCCAGTGCACGCAGATAGAAATCAGTATAAAGCAACAAATCCGTCCGCTCCGTCCGCTCCGATGCCGACGCAGTGGACGCGGTTACAGTTGGTACTGGTTGGAAGCGGAGGCCCAAATTAAATTAGCGCATCTTGGGAGAGGCTTATATATTATTAAGCACTGATGAATTATTATGTAAGGCTAAGCCAAGGTCAAACAAATCGTGCAGTAGGTATACACAGTATTGACTGTACAAAATCAATAACATAACTTTTAAATAACGTTACGTTATTGACGCAGCTGTTTTGCAAGTGAACAAACTTTTGACTTATATTCGGTCGTTTAGGTTAGGATTAATTGTTGGTTTAAGCGTGGACTATTATAAACGAAGGTGTGATGTGAGTGGAAATGTTATGAAACTTTGTTGACCGCAAGAAGCGAATATCTGTGAGTGAACTGGGACCACTGAGAAGAAATTAATTGTATAAAGACCTCTAGCATAGGTCCACTCCTGCGTAAAGGCATTTTTTTAACACATTTGCTAAAAAAATGCATTTACGAAGCATTTGTATACATTGTTCGAAAGTAAAAAATTACGCGCCATACAACGAAACGTGCAGTATAATAGGTACTCTCAGCTAAGTACCTATTTTACCGCATGCTCCGTTGTAGGTTTATACAGCGCCGTGCGTATCCTGTACGGTATTTTTTAATTTCCTTAAAAATATATAAGAATTCCACCAAGGAGTTTCACATTACAAGTTTAAATATGCGGAATTATCGAACCTCCTTGGAAGAGCTTTTGCTCAATGCGTTGGTATCACTTTAATACTATTGGGAAAATGAGACGACCGATGTAGGTACCTCTAATTTTCACGTGGTGCCATTTTCATATTACAATAGAAACGTCAAAGATTGTTGTTTCTTTCCTACTGTATTTTTTTATAAACTAAATAATAAAATTTGTTTCATTATAGAGGTATCTATTGTACTGTTTTCTCGCAAACGTGTTGAAAAATTGTGTATGGCACACGTACGGAATTTTGTATTTAAGTACAAATTCGTGACTATGGTACGTCTACTCGTTTATAAAAACCAACTTACCGCACTAGTATCATACATAACTATTTTGTACCAATGTGTTGAAACTATTATTTTTTATCAGCCGCACAACAAAGTTACTATATACACTTAATTACAGATTTTAGGGAATTTGTCCTCAATGTTACACGTGTCATAGTTTTCAATTTAGTCAAAATAAGGAAAATATTTTGAAAATCGTTATTCTAATAAGTTATGCGTATAATGGACTCTAAATTACAATGAAAAAATTATGGGGTCCAACAGAAAGTTCGATTGTTTTCGTTTTGCATTACTTACCATGATTTTAAAAATGTGTATGTGACTGGCTTTTCCTCGGTAAGGCGTTTCTGAGAAAACACCGTGAGGAAACCTACACAAGTCCGGAGACGAAATTCAATGACGTGTGTGCATCCAACCCGTTTAAATGGGCCAGCAGGGCGGAGAATTGCTCATGTTACTGGAGTCCATAGGCGCTGGTGAGCTTACCATCAGGCAAGCCACATACTTGTTTGCTACTCTATCATATTTAAAAAAAAACTAATCTTCTTTGAGAGGAGGTATGACCAGCACGGTAGGATGTTAAAGGCTGAGGTAGAGGATGATAAAAATACAGAATGTGCATTTGAACGACGGCCATATTCTAGGATGTAATAGTACTCATCATTATGAACAACTTTTACTATGAGAACACCTCTGAAATCGTGAAAAAATATCTGCTGGCCCATAGAAAAATGTCATTCACTCTCGACGAAATGTACGGAACAGAGGGAACAGCTGTTTTTTGAAGAAAAAAAAACAGCCTCTAATGCCTCTATGTTACTATGGGCCTCTGGGCGGTCCCATAGTAGAAGTTGTTCATGATGATGAGTACCTACTATTAGATCCTAGAATATGTCCCTCGTTCAAATGAACACCCTGTATAACATTAAATTTATTGGGACATAATTAGGTTTAGTTAGCTACCTACTTTGTTTTATCGCTTCGTCCTCCAAATGTTTCGGTCTCGGAATTTGGTCATTTTCTAATAATAACCATTAAAGTTTGTTGGTCGGTTATCGCTTGTTATTTAAATGGGATGACAGAATGTATTTTAAAATATTATATTAAGGAAAACAAATATTTGTATGTATTCAGTTAATTATTGTTTCAATTATAGAACATTTTAAGTTAAATTAACAAGGGCAAAGCCCTTAGCCCTTTTCCTTAAATGGAAATGGCTTTGTTATTAATATAATTGAATAATTATTCTGCTATTTTAAAACTCTAAATTACAATATTTTTTTACAAAAGTAATGATGGAGCACGCTTGCCTAGAAGAAACCGATTCACTCGCGACTTGAAGACACCCAGAATATAATTACCGAGTACCAAGAAAAAAAAATTTCTTTTTTTCTTGGTCTGAGGGGTAAGTACACAAAATCAGATCTTACATTCCGTGGGTCCTAATTCATAAATTATAACGTGAAATTCCTGGACAACGTTATTCTTGTCCTGCTCCTGCTTATTAGTAGCTTGCGCTGCATGCTATCTCTCCGTACTAACAAAACAATCTCTCTTTTTTTTCTCAACCGTTTTTTTTGCATGTGTTTGTTTTATATTATGCTAAATGATGTCTGTGATTACCCTGTTCAGTGGAAGGTGTTAGTACGCCCCCTTCATTCGCATTCGTAACTAAAAACTCATAACATCACATCATCACATCAACAGCCGGAAGACGTACACTGCTGGACGAAGGCCTCTCCCTTAAAGGGAGGCGTTGCACTAATCCCCACGCTTGGCAGGCGGCTTGGGGATCGCAGAATGGTTACCACCGTTAACTGAGAGGACGCTGCTGCCCGTCCTCCGGTGGTTCTGGATGCAGTTTTAGGACATACCCAGGTCCAATTTTGCTTTGCTATTTTGATATGTGGCACATGAAATAAAATAAAAAACTTGACAATGACAGCCACGTACCGTACCGCGTACCTTATTGCGAGGCGATAAAATTCACAGTCGCGCAGCGTCGGCAGCTGAGCGTATTCGGTCCCACTATAAGCAGTTCACGGTACGGCCCCTGGTCTGCAAACTCAGAGCCATCTACAATGAGGTTCTTTTTTTTATTGCATGCCTGTCAGAAAATCTCCCAGACGTAGGTAAGCAGTAAGCAATAAGCACCAAACGCTGCGTACAAACAAGACAATAATAAATAGCTAAGTGGAAGAGAGAAAGAGACGTATGATTTATCGTACCATGCCTCGGGCAATATACAGTGAGGATGGTCAGTAACATTTGGTGATAAGAGATGATAAGCTGTCTGCGAAATTCGGGTGTCGGTCGACATTTGCAAACAATTTTATATTATCAAACATTCCTATCACAATGTATGAATAAATGTACATTAAATACAGCGACAATGATAAACATCATCGCTGCATTAAATATACCTATTTTCAACCGACGTCAAAAAAGGAGGTTCTCAATTCGAATGTTTTTTTCGAATGATGTTGTTAAATATCAAAAATAGCTATATGCCTTTTTTGCCATAAAGTTATTAGTATAGTAGCTTTACCTTATCTATAAATAAACAATGCCCATGATACATTCTATATAAAAGGTGCATAATTTAGATAAGTGCCTACATAGGTACTTATAGGTATTTCTATTTCCTATTCAGACTTCAAATTGGCTAAACCGCTTCAAAGACGGACCCATCGAAATTCGAATTACCAAATGAACACAAATAAAGCGAGTCGAAAGTAAAAGCAGACACATACATACAAATTGCATACATGCACAAACCTGACCTTTCCCAACGTAATGGACGCCGACGCCCGAATACAAGGGTCGTTGACACGTACCGAGGACGAACGCGATGCATTCGGCAGGACTCGTTTCGAAAAAAGAATAAATAAATAAACGCACTGCATCACTTTCACTCCGTACGACGTGAAATGCTCTCAAATTCGCGGACGTTCGAATTTTGAGATTCGAATGAATTTTGTATTATGTGATTCGAATTTTGGAATTTATTTATTTATTTATATAGAAACACTAACTTTACACGTATTACATACTTTATAATTAATAGTAACACCTTTATATAGTAAAAAAAAGTTAATATATAAAATATTATCGAATAATTATATTATCGTATTTTCAAGTTATGTTACATAGAAAACCCTTGGAAGATAAACATAAAAAAAACAACAAGGTATCTCTTCCCGGGATCGGACCGGAATACACCAAAACAAAAACAGCATAATATGGATCACGTTACTTCAAACGGTGCAATCAGATGCAATCTGCTTGATACGTTGACCTACCATTGCCATGACGCAAGGGCGGATCTAGGGGTGGGGTACAAGGGCATGTGCCCTACCCACCCCCCAAACGGTTTAAATATAACAAAGAACTGGAAGATTTATAAGACCTGATTTATAAGAAGAAGTAACCGCTTCAATAACATTTGTTTCTTTTTGCATAGTAAACATGTAATTTCTCATTATTTAGATAGATAGATAGATAGAAAGATAGATTAACTCTTTATTGTACACACCAAAAGAAATGATAACAGTCATAAAGATCACAACACAAAAAAGGAACTTAAAATTATTAATATAAATATAGTATAATTATTATTATTATTTAATCTTTATTTAAAGTATTTTTATAGTTATTCTTGTATGTCATTGAAAAAGAATCGACCCCAAAGACAGCATAGGATAATACTATGGGAGAACATGGCCCTTCATAGCCCATGTGCCCCTCCCAGTAATAAATCCTGGATCCGCTCTTACCATGACGTCATGTCAGTTAGCTACCGATGGAATTGTTTCGAGACTTATCTCAGAGTTGGTGACCTGAGTTCCCTATATATATAATATCATTGTGGTGACCTGAGTTCCTTTGTAAAATACGATCAGATATTCTAGTAAATGGGCTATAGATATATAATCTGATCCACAAAATTTGTCGCAGAAGCTGTTAACTAACCTAACCTTTGTATTGTCTGATGTTTTTCAGCTATAAATACGCCTTTGTTCCATATGACTATTACATTATTTGTGGATTAATTTCGAAAACAAAGAAACAAACGTGATTTGTCATCCTTATGAATCATCACCCATATTTAGTTTCACTAATTAAGTATGTGAATAGACTGAATTTTGTCATGTGTCATAGAACTTTTAGTAAATTTGATCCTTCCAAATCTTTGTTATTAACTTTATATACTCGTGCATGCCTATTTATATGTATACAGGCATATTATATATTTATTATTATCATATATATATATATATATATATATCTATATATAATATTATATATTTATTTATTTTGTTTTGATCCAGATAAAAAACCTATATACAAGAAATATAGTAAGTAATTAGTTTAAGCTTTTCCAACACATCTTTCTTTGTTTCAAGCGTTACATTTTATTGATGATTTGTTTTTAAATCACGTTTAAATTCTAAATTTCTCAACTTTTTATCATCTTATATTTTTTATATAGGTACCAATTCTGAGACAAGACAATTTTATTTCAGTACTTATGTACTTACAAAATGCTGGCCTTTATTTGGGCCAGAAAATTAGCTTCGCAATCCAGCGGGGCAACGTGGCCAGCATTTTGGGCACATTACCCGAAATTAGAGACCGTTTAAACTATCTATAGGTTTGCTACCTATAGATACTTTAAACGGTCTCTTATATCGATTGATTAATGTTGTAATAATAGTTTAATTTAGTTTCAAGGTTAAATATACGAAAGTACTTATTGCTGGAAAGAAATGCTGATTTGTGCATTTTTTTTGTCAGCCAGATCCTTTGTATCTACAAGTTCTTTCTAAGTTCTAGTTTATGCTTTGATCTAATTCTCTAACATCTCGCATAATTCTTGATTTTTCCTTTCCATAGATACTGTCTGCTTCCAACTGACAGTTTAGCATCACTCCATCATAGTTCTCCACTAAATTGAACTAATTGCAATAAAGACGTTTATCGTAAGATTTCACTTGTACGTCGTTAGTAACGCGATGTTTAGATTTCTAAGAACTGCCGACATGTTTTAATTTAAAATCGGCTCTCGACAACAGTCTATGCACGAAATTTCTCCACATTTGCTCCTATTTTAACAAGAGTAGGCCAATAAGTTGATGACTAAATTGAGGAATTCTACGAAAAAACAGTTTAGGAAACCTTGGTATCTAACTCTCTGACTTCTTAGTTTTCTTAGAATTCTTACCGTGCACTTTATTTGGCCTAGAAAATGTAAATGACGTCTGTTAAGACAGTTTTATTGGAAGATAATTTTAGAGTAAATAATAATAAAATATTTATGAGCAGCGAACAATGAACAATACCTTTCCATTATTTCCTCTATTGCATGTATTTTAGTAAAAAAATAATGACGTAAGCTTATAGAACTTCAAGGTGCGTCTTGCCAATATAAGTAACATAAATAATAACTCTAATGTGGCAATTTTCCTCTTATATTGAGATTGAGTACAGCTAAATTAAATAGTGTGTATTAGGTACATCCTAAAAAAAGTTATCAATAAAGTCATTCCATTGCATTATTTTGATAAATCTTGGAAGACCTTTTTGAATATGTAACAACAATCCGCCCAATCAATAAAATCGGTATGGTACAACTTTAGTGTCGGCGATATCTCATTTCATTATAAGTACATATTAAAAAGATACAGTTAAAAAGCTGGATAGAGAGCTTCTTCCTTTCGTGACATCGCCGTTTAATAAAATTACATCGTACACATATTACGAAGGAGCCACCGGCCAGTTTATTGACGCCGCAATCGTCTGAACTTGGAGTTTAAGCCTCTGTGAATGTCATCTAGCCTCGGTAAGTCAGTACAACTGCAGTTCTGTGCATGTATGCACGATCTATGCAACGCGCGTTATCAGTTTTTCATAAAAACAATTATTAAAAACTACAAAACATGTCAGTTCAAAATCGAAATTCAAAAGTTCAAATTTAGAAGTGTAATGCTCGTTCGGGAGCACACGTGGGAGAGAGACGAATATATAAACTAACTCCACGCGTCTGTCGTGACGTCGGCCGGTGCATAGCGAAATAATGAAAAGTGGCATTTAGTTATTTCGTTGTGTTTACGCGCTGTGCTAGTTTATTTGGTTTAGCTTTGTTTTTCTTATTAAAGTCGTTTTTGTTTTTGAGTGTGGCGCCCTCTGGAACTTATCTCGTGTCACGTACTGTGTATCAATTGCACATTGCACATGTAGTGCAAGGAGCTGTCAAAAGTGTCAAAACAATAGCAACCTCGTGATCGACTGAAGGTGGTTCGGTTCTGATGACTCGTCGAGGCCGCGGGGAGATGCATTTTTGGCGCGGAGAAACTACAGCTTGCATCGCGGAAAATTGAACTAGCGGTGTTTTTTCCAAACTTAACCTACGACAATCTTCAGTTGCGCGCGAGCGGCCAGCACGCGCCTCGCGTCTCGTTACGAAAATACACGAAAAACCGCCGAATGGACCCCGACTGTGACACATCCCGCCAAATCAACTCGAATCGAACTTTATTCGAATGTGTCCAATCCAAAGCGTTCCAATTTCAAATGTGGCGGAATAGCATCCGCGCGTTCGATGACCTCATAAAGTGAAACTATTTTTTTCTTTCACTTTGCTCATATTGTGATGTACTTAGTAAACATAGTGCCTTCAGGACAAACAATAAATTGTGATGTTAAAGTGCAAAGTAATATAAAACTAGAGTAATAATTATATAAAGTGTAAGTGAACTTTTTTGATACAAATGAGCAGGAACATTTCGTTATCTTATGGACAAAAGCTGCACACAATCTAGGTAAGTTTTTTTTTTTACTAAACATAAAGCTTTGTAGTACGTCGTAAGTGATTTTATTTAATTATTGTCAAGTCAGAACGTCAGTCTTAATCTATGAACTTGATTGAAACTACGTGAAGTTAGCCGCAAGTTGACTGCATTCCTAGTTTGCGACTTCAAACTCACCTATGTGTATATGCAACTTCACTGGGGCAGCTTTTGCGCAAGCAAAACTCACCCTTATATTATGGTTTAAAGTGTATTTTTAGATAGAAATTGTGTGTGCTGCTTATTTTTGGGTTGACGAACTTGTGAAGTATATTTTTGCTAACGAAAAGCACATTAGTGATATTGCGGGTGATTGCCTTGCCCGACTATTGGCCTTCCAGCTATCAGCTATACCTACGCAGAGGTACTACCTATCTAGGTACCAACAGATTTGTACGTTATTAATATATATACGTAATTATACAGGGTTACGCGGACAGGTAGTACTAAGCTGAAAAGAGGTCACTGTACTAATTATTGTAGGTATACGCTATAATGCTAATCAACACTTTAGTCGATTATCATAAACAGTAAGTAAATGTTAATACTTTGTAAAACGTTGTCCACAATCTTGGAGGATCTAGCTCTCTCTCTCTCTACAGTCTACTTACTGTAGAAAAGTGTTGATTAGCATTATAGCGTTCTTTTTTCTTTTTCTAAAATATTCTTGATAAGAGGTCAGAAATATTCTTCAACAGGTCAGGAAGAATTTTTAAAATCCTGAAAGTGGTCCGTGACTGCATAAAGTTTAAGAAACCCTATATTCCTTTAAAGGTTCTACAATTTCTGAGGTTTTCTTAATCATCGGCGAGTTTTGATAAGAGGGGTTTTTGACCTGAAAGGGAGAAGTTTTCTGCGGCAAGGCGCCATTTAGCGGCCGATTTTTGCCGAATTTGACAGAAACATTTTGGTACTTAATTCTAAACAAGAATTTCGAATCACTTGTAACACACAAGTCACATCATCAGCCAGCAGACGTCCACTGCTGTACGGGAGCCTCCCCCTGAACAGGGAGGGGTTGCCATAACCATAATCCCCTCGCTTGGCAGGTGGCTAAGGATCGCAGGAGGATAGATAGGCTGCACGTCCTCCGGTGGTCCAGCAGGGCTAACATGCGCACCGCGAGAAAATTTTGTCGTGCGAAAATGAGACAAACTTATACAGATTCGTAGCCTTGTCCTGTTTTGTAGAATCGAGAAAATTTTCTCGCGGTGCGCATGTTAGGTGCTCTGGATGCGGTTTTAGGACATACCCAGGTATACATACAGAATTTCGCTTATGAGCAATATCAGTTTGCGAGGTTTTCTTCTTAGTAGTAGTAGTTAGTTCTGTGTAGTATATATAATTACATATAGGTATAGTGTAATTTTTATATAATTACATATAGTTATATGGTCTCCTAATGAATTATTCATAGGTTAGGTAGGTAGGTACGTACTATAGCATATTATATGCATGTACCTACCTACTATCATATTACGTCGAGTGATTATGATGATGATTGTTTTTGTTTTATTTATACGGGAATACTCTCGTTTAATTAGATCAGATACTCCGACTATAGTTTCGATCACATCCGGTGACCTTTTTCAAAGAGTGAAAACAGAGCCCGACGCGCGTGCAGCTGCGTCCTGCTTAGCACATGATGATGATTGTGTTTACATCAGATATACTTCCGTTTTCCTGCCTCATAAGTATCTGAGGTTTCTGAATTTCGGTACTTAGGGATTCCCCATAATCTGTTTCCTGTTATTATAGGTAGGTACCTACGTTATACTTCGAATAATAAATAATTCTAATTGTTTTCAATAATTCTCAATCATTCATCATTACTATAATAGGCTCTGTCCTGACTGATTGACTGACAGACAATGCACAGCCTAAACCGCTGGTCGTACAGACTTGAAATTTGGAGGGTGTATTTGTCATGCGTAGAAGTGTACTACGAAAGGATTTTTCGCAATTCAACCCATAAGGGGGTGTAAAAAAAGGCGTAAACTTTTTTTATGAAACTCCTTTGTTTTTTCACTTTTAGTCATGAACATTTGTAGGGGGAGGGGCAGGCTGATTTAAGGTGGTGGATATGGGGAGGAAAATAATAAATAATTAACTTAAGTATGGAAGATACGAGTTTGGGAGTGAGCCGAATTTATGAATTTATTCCGTACGTGGACGAAGTCGCCGGCGACCTCTAGTTACGACATACAAGGAAACAAAGGCTTAATGATTCGGGGAGTTTTTGGATGTGGTGACCATTGCGATGTAGTTGTATTACTTACAATTGAGCCCAGAATACAGAGCGCTCGTTCGCTCATATCAAGATTTTTTAAGTTAAAAGTAATTTAATTGATATGAATAATTATTACTAATTATGGAAAATCGCAATCGGTGTACTTGCTGAATATTATGAACGACGAGCAAAAACATAATTTTAATCAAAAAACTTTTCTTACATTATTGGGACTATCAAATCTGTTTTGGAGGGGTTCCTAAAGATTCATATAGAAATTGTCATCCTAATTATGAATTCCGTACTGTTTTATGTTCTATAATCAGTCATCCTAATGGTAAATCTACATAACATTACTACACATACTAAAATATATATTTTTTTTTCGTATAGGTATTTTTTTATATTTTTATTTATTTAATTAATTAATTAGAAATAATATTGAAAAGCCATAAAATTCAAAATCCTAACAATAACTAATCCTAGTACTGTAAATTAAAATAACAGCTACTCATCCTAAATATAAAATCATCCTAAAAATTTAAGTCGTATCATTTCTCACCCTCACCTAACCTATCCGAGCCGGATCAGTCACCGAGATTTAATAATCATAGTGTAGCACGAGTAGTGAGAATTTCTGGATTGAAATAAAAAAATACCCAACAAGAAGGCTCAGGTGGAAGCTCCGCTTCGCTTCGCTGCCGCCTTAGCCTTCTCACCTAACCTATCCGAGTCGGATCTATCACCGGACCTTAATAAAGGTACCTACCTACATCAGTGTTGCACGAGTAGTGAGGATTTATGGGTTTTCATAAAAAAAAATACCTAAGGCTTCCGCTAGGCTAGGTGAGAAGGCTAATTCTCACCTAACCTATCTAAGACGGATCTGTCACCGGGCTTTAATATACATATGTAACATATGTATGTAATTTAATATACAGTGTGTTCTATTATCAATTTCACAAACTAAACCAAAAAGCTAATCTTTGACTAATCATTGTTAGGACCAATATTATAGCTCTATGAACAAAAAAATGTGTAATATTACTATTTATGAAAATTTTAGGATCTATATAACTATTATGGCACACTACTGCTTTTTATGATCGACAAACACAAGGACTATAAATATTTATACCAGTAAAAAAATATGTGCATGCATCATTATGAGTACAGTAGTTTATGACTAGATGTACGTATGACTATGAAAATAGGACAAAAATCAGTATGTCAATTCTTAGGACCCGTTTTGGTGAGCTCATCAATACTGCCTGAAGAAAATACGCTTAGAAAAAAAAAACTAGGTAGCTCCATCGCGTAAATAAAAATTAAGTACTTAGGAAGTTGTGGAAGGTTTACAATTGGTGTCGATTATGTTGCACTGCTCACTAAACTATACTTAATTTGACAGGTTCGAAACCTGTTGACATCCTTATCTAACATATTGAAATGAAATGAGACGCGTATAATTTTAGTCGTGTCAGATTAGTTTAGTTTAGTGAGCGGTGCAACAGAATCGACACCAATATAAATAAATATAATTTAAAAAAAAAAAAACAGTTATGAAGCACCCATAGATAGATAGATAAACTATTTATTGCTCACATACCAAAGAAACATACATAGGTACAAAGGACTAGATAAATTAAATAGTAGTGCACAAATGGCGGCCTTATCGCTAAAAGCGATCTCTTCCAGGCAACCTTAGGATGGCGAAAAATTATGAACACGAAAAGACGGGGTGTGCTGTAAAGAAGAAATTCATACGAATCATAAACATACCATACTTACCAGTAATACCAAACAACATACTTTTTTGTAATTTTTTGTTAATTTTTGTTTATACCATAATAATTATGTTGGCTACTGCTGGCTGGTATTTATATTTAATTATACTTAAGTGTTGCAACACTGGGAAAAACATATCGCACTGGACTTTTGGCGAGAACGCGAGAAAATCATGTCGCTGCATTGTATTATTTTCCAAAACTTGTGATTTTTCGAGTGATAATGCATAAAAATGGTGGCGTTTTATTCATTAAGTGCTGATTTACGAGCAAGAGTGTGGGCAAGTGATATAATGTAGTAAAACGTGTCTTTTCGTGTTGTTTCCAAAACTCCGAAGAAGCTTGTATTAAAGTTGCCACGACTTTACTAGGGCATGATTGGACTTGACTGTGACTTACTGTGTGTGACTTGGACTGTGGCTACGACTCATTCTACTGCAAATAGAGGAATCGATGAAGAAACATGTATTCGGCTGAAGGACTAGTATCCATGGCCAGGAACTATTAAAAAGAAAGAAACATATCGCACTTCCTTGTTTGAACTAGGCCAAAATGTCAAATGCCTTTTAATAAAACATTGTGGTCGATTCTGACGGTTTTAGTTGACAGTTCTAAACTAATTAAAATATAGCTGTCACTTTTTTACTAGGCATGTTAGCTAAGGACAGCAATACTTTTGTTAGTTTAGTTCTGTCAACTTAAAACTTCAGAATTGACCACAATATTATTTTAATGATCAAAGAACTACAACTAAAACTACAAAACAACAAAACTAATAGGTATACTTACACACAATTTAAAATCAGAATCTCTTAAACCCGAATAAAATGAAAAACTTGATAGTTGGACAGCAAAATTTTACCTAAATACCCGTTGTTAGCGACTAATTACCCTTACCCCCTTCCCCCTCCCACCAGACAGCTTGCCTAGGCCACCCTAGCGTGGATAATACTTACTTTCCGTGACAAAACCTCATACCGAAAAACTGGCACAAAAAAAAAACAAAACGTCACTTCGAACTTCGAACATGCACGCTGTTCCAAATTTAAATTACCATTAATGATCGCTTAAATTTTATAGGACGTTCCAAATTCTATATTAATTTTAATTCCTTTTCGATATTTTCATTCATTAAAATCATTACGTTTTTGTTTTTTCTGTGATTTCATTTATAGCGCTTCGACATTTTTTTTTGATTACTGGTTGTGAACATCCGTTTCATTGACAAAATGCGTTGATGATCTCATTTTCATTACGAAAACGTAGTTTTGAGAGGGCTGGCGTAAAATTTTACTGTTTTTAAATTGTTTTTGCTGCAATTGTAAAGGAAACAATATTCTGTATCCTAGATGAGTCATTCATTCAGCATCCAGTGACCGACTTCCCTAAAGGTGTTTCTTCGGTAGCAGGTCCGGTAGCTTAAAGTCTATAGTAGCCTAGCCTAGTACCTATACCTACTAATTGCTGTTTCTCTTCTATGGAACGTAAACTAGGGATTTAACTTTGTGATCGAACGGATGACGACCGTTAATGAGTATTCGTTTTATACTATAAGTATTGTACCTATATTACTCCGTCAATAGATACACATGATTAAATAAACTTTTATTAACTGTACCTACAGAAAAAATACACTTTTTGCGTCAGTGTTGCCATAAACCCAGTGCCTTTTCTAGTGATTATAACCAGCGACAATGATAAAATGAATGGACGGGAAATAAGCGCACGGATTTTGATGACTATATGTTGAGCGCCGGCTCTCCTCTCGCGTCAGTTATACTCTGTCTTTGCGACATACGAGCCGTACGATACGACAATACAAACTTCTAATACATGTTCATGTGTTCTCTTTTTGTCATGCAGTACTTAATTAGATTCGCTATCACTATTTTCTGGCAAATGTAATATGCATACTTTTTGCTAGGTTTGCTTGATTGTGTTGACTTGTTAATTTTTAAAAACGATTTGCAAGCGCTGGGCCCGTCCATTCCATTATCACTGTCGCTGATTATAACGCGATTATTATTCTACAGTTACATATTACCTATTAACATCGACGACATAGAAATCCTTAATTATATTCCAACTATCGTTCAGTAGGTTACCCTTAGGTTAGGTATATACCAAATAACTAACCAAAAATATAGGTACCTACATAATTATACAGTCATGATCATTAAAATGTATATTTAATAAATAAATCACCAACAGCTTTATGAAAATAATCTAACAATAAAAATATTTCAGGACAAGCAGAAAAATGTACTCTAAAAAAATGCAATGCATGATTTTATTGACGTAACAATATGTTTCGAGCTAACGTAGAGCTGCCCTAAGTGATTTTATTTAGACCCAATACTTACCTCGTATTATTTTAATTTGCAACACCCCCACTATATTATATATAACCTACTTATCTAGTGCATAAGTATCAAAAAGGCAGGAAACGAATTCATTTGATATTTAAAACGTTGCCCATAACAGAACTACACCATTAGAAATTAAATGCTATTTCTTTGTTTAAGTACTTACCTACCTACATTTTTCAATTTGACACTGGTCGAAAGCACGCCACAAAATACGAACTAACTGTAACGTAATCTGCCGCAGTCATGCACTTACATCGATCGGTACAAAAATGTCCAAACACGCCATTTAATATTTTAGGGACGATTTGGGACGAATCGATACTAACAAGGCGGTTTGAACTGACATTTAAACAGGGTTACCATGTTAAGAATTGAAAACTACTGAAGCTGGAAACGCATGAAAAATAAACAAGGATGGATAAGATAACAAACTCTTTGACATCCCAAGACCATGAAAACAACCTCAACTATTACACCTCAATTTTATTATTGAATGAGTGCAATGATGCCTACTACAAACTTAATATTTAACGGCCTTACTTAAAAATCCTCTCAACCGTTAGTCACTGCTTAAGATGCTCTGCCATCTTCTCTCTGACGTGAAGTTGCACGTGCTAGAAAAGGACAGAGAAGTTTAAGCAGTGACTAAGGTAGAAAAGTTTTTTTAAGTAAGACTGTTAATACGCAAAGGTCTTAGATCAGGTAGGTATTCAAATTCATCATTAAAATATGCGCCATGCTAAGAATACAATCCACGACCTGAGACTAATGAGGAACGAAAAGTACTACCACTAAACCGTAGGTTGATAGGTTATATTATAGCATAGACACATCCACATTAATTACAAAGATGAACCCAACCTTTTACGTTTACAAACAAAGTATTTAAAAGAACACATTTCACATCAAAACCAGCCAGCACTCATAATACGTAATTTCATAGCAAGAAAAGTCATCATCCGCAATCCAAGATGGCCGCCACATTTTTTGTCTATTCACTAACGGCCAAGCGAATGTTAGAACGAGTTTCTTGCGTTTCATACACTTAACCTTGTCATTAGGCTCGCCAAGTCATTTTAGACGCTGGAATTACGTACTATGTTAACATTAATTACCAATCTAATCTAAACCTAATGCTTTATTTTATAGAGTTCAAATTCGATTGAGGAACCCAAGTAAATATTGCCATTTTATAATTAGAAATTGAATTTTTCGTCACACGGTACTAGTGTTCCCCTCCCCATGACAAGCAAAGTACTTATTAGGTAGGTATAGGAAAGCTAATGCTACAGTTTTTCAACGGCCTTTTAAATCATAATGTAAGCAAAATAATAAAAAAAGGCACGTTAGAAATAAATTAACTAACGTTAACTTAATACCTATGTAGAAAAGCCATGTAAAATAGGTAAGTACTACCTATTCCAAATGCTAAACCTTCCTTACGTTTATTATAAGTATATAATAATATTTTTATGTCGTTTGCTATATTTTATCATTAACGTGATTGCCGCACGTAAACAGATGGGATCTTAATTTCTATCGCGATTTCTCAAAACATTATGAATGTTACCTAATAAATGACACATAATCTATCGACATAACACCTAAGATAAGTACTTAAGGCTTAAAAACCATGACCACGATAAGCTAATAGTTTCAATTTATCTATGGCCAATAGCATATTAAATATTCATTTAAAATATTCTGAACAATAGTCCACGTTTTAAATTTAAATTAACGTTTTCTAATTTGAATACTAATTAACAAGATTTATTAATGACAATACTTTGTAATTATGCTTCCCAGAGAGCGTTGTTGTCTAGTTTTTACAGAAGAATCTAATAGGGTGATTTAATTGTTAAAAACCTTAAAATAATGTTTTAATTAACCAGCTGTTTTTAGCACCAAGGTCTCAAGTAACACGCTATCTTGCAGTTTGCAGTCAAGGTACTCTTATCTAATTCAATAGCACCCAGCTACCACAGCCAATATAACTTGACCTCCAGTTAAATATAACAAATTCAGAATGGTAGTTCATCTAAAATTGTCTTTCGACGCATCTTAAACTACACGAAGTATCCCGAATGGGCCCGAAGCCCGAACACATCTAATATGGCGTCTGGCGTCACGGTTTTGAGGTTAAGGTTTGACATTTCCAATCGTTCTAAACACGTCACAAACTAATTTAAACGGTCAAATAACTCTTACTGCTATGTTATAAGGTTAATTATCATGTGTGTCGTGTTCGAGTTGTTATTGGTTAGTATTTTATAAATGGCGGTCTGTCATTTTCTTACGCCTGTTAATAAAAGGTCTTGATCTTTACATTGAATTTGCGCAGGAGATACAATTTACTGTGTTTGGCGCATGCGTAATTCTCACGGATCGTTTTTGCTATTAGTGCAGGGTAATAATGCGGTTGAGACTGGTTTTTAACTTTTTTTTTCAGAGGTCGCAGACCTCTGAGCGTTTGTTTGTAGGATCGCATTTCATTTTATTAACTTAACGCAACGCAATTTGAATGAACGTGGAGTCGGTTTTCAAAACGTACGCTTGAATATTCGCAAAAAAGTAGAATAAATTAATTAATTATCAGTATCAGACTTACGAGTGATAATTATATAAACGTACTTATATCAAAAAAATGCTCCATGGCTTAAATAAAAGTGATCTAAAAAATTGTCCCTGAATTACCTCAGGAATGACGAACCTTCGTCAAAAAAGCCAAGGAAAAGCTAAATTATTATAAAATCATTTTATTTATTTCATATACCTATTTACTACGTAAAATTACATCTAAAACAAGTATAATGTAAATATTAAAACTAAAATATGATAGTCAGAATAGGTATATAATATTACGAGTTTCATATACCTATTATAAGTTTTATTTGTTATTTAATATAGTTACCTAATAGGTACTTTTTTTTATTCCATAAATTTTTGTAAGCTTAGGTTTTACGTCATCGCAATAATTGTCGCTCCTTAGTCTTTGGGGACAGATCATGAAAATGGCAACTCAGCTTTTTAATTTCTAAACATATTCAAACAATTCTTAAAAGCGTTGACGATTTCACTTAAAGTTTCAAATTCCAATAATTACAATATGACTACCAGGATAACAAGAATTTAAAAAAAATATCTTTCTGGAGGCATTCGTTATCCAGGTAGAAAATAGGGTACGTTTCTATGAAGAGTCGCAGACGTGATTCCCTAAGTTAAACCATTATAACCTAGCTAACTTACCTAAAATGTGTTTTATTTTTATCTTTCAACGCGCGGTATTCGAATGAAGTCACCTCATATTCGGCTTTCGAACCAAATCGAATAGAACTTACGTATCGATAAGTTCGGAAATCCATTCGTCACGTCCGAGGAGCTCCGTAAATCGAAACGTATTATAAAACAATGCGTTCTTATCACCGCGATTATGGTCGCAACATGAACCCGGGCAGTTAATATGCTGCACACTCAATAATTATCCAAATGTAATAATGCAAGGGTTAACGAACTTTCGAAAAAAGACTAGATGTTAGACGGAATCCTGTACATTTTTTTTGCGAAATTATTATAAAGGTAGGATCGCAGCGTTTTTACCATAGAATGACGTATATTTAATCTAAGGTTTTTACCTTAACAAATTTTCATACATTTTGACAGCTGCCATGTCGTCAACGTTCTTGTTTTTTTTTTCTTATTCTAACGTAACGTAATGCTTTATTTGTATATCTATAGATTACATTCGTTACACAAAACGGCGAATTAAAGTTTAGCCGGATTGTATTATGGCTAAAGGAACGTCCACCCCATTGCATTCGGCGCCCCGAGTTCTTCAACGCGACTATCCTTTATGTAATTGAGAAGTAATGCATGATACGCCGCGTTGGCAGTGTTTACAGTTAGTCGCGGTGGTTTTATTTTTGTTATCTCTGTATAGTGTATAATAACTTTTAATTCGTTAAAATATTTTATTAGACTACTATTTCCTAGGTGCATTTGATTATATTTACTATATTTAGATTAATAGGTATTATAGTTACTTATCAAGTCGGTAATTGTACCATTTTGTAAATATATTATAATTTTTTACTAAATATTTTAAAATTGTAGAACGTATCGCAATGATAATCCGGCTAACAACCCCGGTTTCACAAAACGGCTCCATCGTGGCTATAGCCGTTATGCAATAGGGCGAATTCCACAATAATTCGGCTACGACATAATATAAGCTCTACCACGGGATAGTGACAGTAGATAGATATTGAGCTGATATAACAGTATTTATTTTAACTGAATTGCTAAGTATACAATTAAAATTGTTTCACACAGTTATAGTAGGTAGGTATATCAAACTCAAAGGTCTAATCCGTTTCCTATAAATAAACAACACTTAATTATGAGACTTTGGAAATCATCCAAAGTCCCAGGCACCAGTTGTTGTGCAGCCTGCACTGCACTGCTTGACCGTCGGTCAAAGAAGAATACCTCAAAATTTCATTAACGAAATAACTCGCAATTTTTCAAAATGGGACAGGCGACATTTTGGCGCTCATACATTTGTGTTCTCAATTTAAAATCCGTTCGGGGAACACGAAAAGATAACAAAAATTTCCGCGCCATTCCGGAGAAGGACATTCGAGCTATTGTTTGAATTCAGAACGATTTCGGCGAAGCGGTGCCAACTTGCCGACGAAAAATAAGTTTGTAGACTACACTGGCTGGCTATTGTACACTTTGCCATCGGTTTTTGAATTGCTGTAATTTTCCAGCTGTATTTCCAGTTTATTTGGGTTTTTAAAGTATGTACTTAAACTTGCCAGTTATCTTCAAAATTGGCCTCGTTTCGCACGTGCGTTTTTAAGATAACTGGGTACTTATAGGAAAAAAATTACAAAAGCATAGACGTACTTACATAGTAAAATCATTGGATAAAAGTGTCATCGAAATTAAGCTTCCTTGTGTTATTTTCTAGAGTTTCAGCTAAGGTGGTACTTAGCTGAAACTGTAACCCTATGCAAAATTTCATCAAGTTGGGCGGTTTGATCAAAAAGGTAACAAAGACATAGACAGACAGAGGAATTTACAATATTATCTCCTAGAACACATGTCATGTCCCTTGAAACTAAACATAAATTATGAAAAGTTGATCGATGATCTGTAGAAATGTACAAATTATAATATTGTGCCGAGCTGATTAACTGAAAAAATATGACCTTTTTTTATACGGTCATGTGACGAGATGAGCAAGACTTTTACCTGGTAAGCGTCACGCCTGCCACTAACTGTAGCAGTACCACAATTGTGAACTTGCGAATACAATCCCGCGCCGCTCTGCACTGCGCTCGTCACCCTGAGATATTAGACCCTGAGATATTAGACTTCTCTGGTAACATTGCCCTTCAAACCGCAACACAGTAATGCTTGCACACTACTGCTTGGCGGTTGAATAATACTTCCCCAGGTGGACTCTGCAGTAGAGCCCTACCACTACAAAGTTATCTGCTGATAAAAGTAATCTCAGTGACTAAGTGAGGCGCTCGCTCCTCTTTTAGGTGTCATCTCCACGACGTGAACATCAATATCTCAATTACACACATATAAGTGGAAAGACTCGGGTAAAGGAAAAAGTACTGAAATTCCAATTAAATTAAATAATAATTGGTCACAGCCGCACAGCACAGCAAGTTGTACTGCATGAGAAATTTTAAATTTATATTAGAATAAATCCATTTCGTATATAACACAAAAAAGACGAAATATGTTTTTTAAAAACCTATTTTCAGCACAATGATTGTGGTGTGCTGCTAAATACCCATAATTATATAGGTACAGGGATCTAATCAGTTAGCATCCTTTTAAGGGCATATTCAGTACATCAAAACAAACAACTTTTGCTATGGGGCCAACACTGAAATCGCAAAAAAAACCAGCTGTTCCATACATTTTGCCCAAGGTCGATGAACCTTTTGTAGAGAACAGCTGTTTTTTTTAAATATTTGAAAAATTACAAAATAGGCCGAGCTACTTAGAAAACTTGCTTGGATTAAAATTATAATAATTTTCATTGTACTTTTGTAGGTTCTACCAAATTATTAATATTAGTCTTATGTATATGACGTAATGTAGGTATATATATCTATTACATAATATTATTCTCATTATTGTTGGCTATTTTTAGGGTTTCGTACCTTAAAAGGAAAAGGAAAAAAAAGGAATCCTTATAGGATCACTCCGTTGTCTGTCTGTCTGTCTGTCTGTCAAGACCCTTTTTCTCTGGAGCGCGTGGAGATATCAAGTTGAAATTAATATCAAATACGTAAGTCCACGGTCCCTTGGAGCTGTAAAAAAAAACAAGCTTGTAAGTCAACACAATAAAAAATTACGGCCATTTTTGCGAGTTTTTTAGAGGGAAGTAAATCAAAATTCATAGGATTCTTCCCGTTGACCTAGAAATTTGGCAAGAAGCAAGGTCATATAATAGTAGTTATGGGAAGAATCTGAAAATAGATCATTTGTAGATATATCGTCATTTCTCAAGCCAAAACTTAAAAAATACTAGGTGTTAAAACTCGTAAACGTTGCGTTTGCCGTTTAAGGTATCGATTAATTATCGGTTTAAGGGATCGGTTTGGATTCGATCTATGGCAGCTGGCTCCTGTACATAGTCAGAATATATATTACCTTTACAGATGATCGAGCCACCAACGTAATCGTAATTATTTAACTAAACTAACAGGCAGGTCCTGTTCAATTCTTTTAGTTCTTCCATTTTACCAATAGTACAATTCCAAAATAAGGTAAAACAACTCTTTAGAAGAAAGGAGTTTCACTTTAGTTTTTAACCTTTTCTACCCTTAACCTTTAACCTTTTTTAATGTCTCTTATAGGGAAAAGAGTTTCACATTGTGTAAACCTTTTCCTAAGTAGGTATCAGTGTCTTTTTTTTCGTTCTTAATTTTTGGCATCGCACTTTGAATGTAGCTTGCTTTGAATCGGCAGAATGCATTCTGCCAGCCTAACAAGCATTATAACCTTCTCTCCCGCCTAACGTCAACCACTTGGGGTGCCGTACCACACGTACTCCGAACATCAAGGCTGGCACTTTGCTTTTCGGCGGGCGAATACGCATGTCCAGTGTGGCTATCGCTCCGCCCACGCCAAATTCCAGAATTCCAAATTCCGCCATTTCCAATTTGGTGGCTTCTTCTGCGTATAACTCATTTTTTATTCTTTAATATGGAGAAATGAGTTTCCACTGGCATCACACTTTACTTTGTACATTCTGTCAAAAAAAGTTAAAAGTGAAAGTGAAAAGTTTTTGATAGTTTCAGTAACCAAGATAAGTCCAAAAAACCAAAGGCGTTCACACAAAAACAGTCACGGTCAAGTCCAAATCATGCTTTAGTGAAGTTGTGGCGGCTTTGTTAAGGGGGCGACTAATGCCAAAAGTAAGTAAAAGGTGTAGTTTTAAACACATAGTTCAATGATAAAGAACATAAGTATTCAGATTAAAAAAATACTACAGGTAGGGGAAAAACCTAAAGAAGCCGAGTAACCGAATAGAATTTTGGAAAATAATCTGGTTTATTTTTAAAAAAATATACAAATTACCAACAAAAAAAAACTGCATTAATTCAAATGCTCTAAATTATCAGCGACAGCACCACATTATTTTTTACGAATTACATAGCCAAACTAATGTTTTAGTACAATAACCGTTTATTTTTTTTATTTCATGCCTACGTTTTGACTAATTAAATAAAATGCCACCTAAATTGCTCAAAGCCATCATCATCATCAATTGTATCATGCGATTTTCGACTCTAAACTAATGCAAGGCGTGCGGGTGAAATCTATTATTTTTCTGGCATTAGTCGCACTCTTAAGAGCTTTTACGGAGTTTTGAAAACAACAAGAAAAGATAATTATGTGAGTTTATCACCACATTTTTTTTTATTAATTTTGCATTTAGCATTTTGAACGAAAGTGTTTTTTTTTGGGTTTCGTACCTAAAGAGAATCCAACTGTACCCTATTATTAAGCCGCCTACCGTGTCTTGTTTGTCTGTCCATCTGTTTTGCCGATTTTTACTGACCTATAATCTCGTGTATCGTAAATAGATAGCCGGTTGAAATGTTCACAAAATATTCGTTACTATCGCGGACTACCTAGTACATGTGGTGGTACGGAACCCTTGTTGTCCGAGTCGCAAGATGACTCGTACCTTGACGGCTTTATTTATAACTATATTCCACCTGTATTATTCACAGATTTAAAAAAAAAACTATGCGCGAGCTATGGGCGATTTTCTGACAGGCAATTAAAAAAAAGAAGCTCATTGTAGATGGCTCTGACTTTGCGCAGACCAGACATGGCAGTCATTGTCAAGTTTTTTATTTTATTTCTTAAGACACGTATCAAAAATTGTATGCTGTTTTTGACTGGCACGTTTAGTCTGCGCTACCTGTCGAGTTGAAGGAAACTACATTTTTTTTAATCTAAGTTTGGAAAATCGCTCATGGCTGATGGTTTCTGTTCTGGCGCACTAAGTATGGCCGCGTAGGTGTCCACGATGCATCCAAACGGACGTCTTCCAAATGGATGTCACTATTTTAGGTAGCCTACTGACATGACGCAAAGTCCAATTGGACGGCGTCCATTACGTGTTTTTAAAACGAATGAATAGATTTTGATGATTGTTTTAGTAAGATCTTTGTCACCATACTTTGTTAGCATCAATCAATGGCTGTTGTATTTTTTTATACAATATGCTCGGACTGTATAAAATGTATATACTTATTAAAATACAATACGTAATCCAAATGGCATGGCTTGCTGTATTTCAATCCCCACCAAAACAGAAGCCGCCGCCGCCCGTTTTAAAATTGGAAGGTGTTTTCGGTCAGATTTCAAATTGCACCAACGCCATTTAGCCATTTTGAACACATCGGGGAGGGAGACCTAAATATAGCGGCCTACTGTTCAGATAATATATTGAGAGAGAACCTATTATGTTGAATTCTACGATACATAAAAAGCTCACGTCCAGTATTTTTCAATAATCAAATACCTACTGGTAATAAAACAATAGATATTTATTTTCACAATAAAATAACGGTTCGAATTGTAAAGGCGTTAGTTGGCTTGACAGCTGTGAGGAAATTAAAGTTCCGACTTGAATAATGCTTAGCCGACTACCTGTGGTCCTTGATATTTAAAACTATGGATGTCGAGCTGGGAAGATTACCGCTGGACCGGGATGAGTTCTATGTGTATTTTTTATTGTTTTATAGGCAGTAAGAGAAGACCTCTGGAAAATAGATTATGCTATACATGACGCGTTTAGATTTACGGAGATGAAGTTCTTATTCTTACGCTCCAGTTCAAAAATGAATTTTATGCTGATTGAAACAAAATCACAAAAATAATCAACTCTGTATCGAGCGCATTTGAATCACGGCAACAAAAATAAAGTTAAAAATGTATGTAAATTGATGTGTTGTTAGCTATCAAGAAAGTTTCATTTAATCGTGCCCTGTAGAATCAAAAATAAGAACAGTTACATTTAAAAGGCATTTTTCATTATTGCATAGGGTGAAAGACGAGCGAGACGTTCGCCTGGTGGTAAGCGTCATGCCTGCACATAATAGTAACAGTGCCATAACTGTGAACTTGCGAACAAAATCCTGCGCCGCACTGCACTGCGCTCGTCACTCTGAGATATTAGATATGAAATCTCTTTATGCCCAGTACCAAATTCTTCTGGTGACAATGCCCTTCGAACGAAACACAGTAACGCTTGAATAACTGGCAAAAGTGTGGTCCTTCCCCAGGCGGACTCTGAAATAGAGCCCTACCACTGCAAATACGAACCCTAACCCTAATGCCCATACCTATTTAATGAGGTACATAAAGAATAAATACTTAAAACACATTTTTTATGACGTAGGCTCTTATAACAGACGCATTTACCCATAGGCAGATGCATTTACCTATAGGTATAGTATGCCATTCTACACACGTTTCATTTCAAAGTCTCCCTGAAATTTCAGCATAATTACGGATAGTGCAATTATTCGGTCCGCAGCAGGGCTTAAACACTCTAGTTTCGGAAACGGGCTTGAAAATGAGACGGAGAAATACAAAAAAGTTGGCAAAAAATTTGGAAAATTTGTTGGATTGTTGGTGATAGTGGTTTCAGACAATTCAGTTATACCTACTTGTTTCATAAAGATGTGAAAATTATGTAATTCAGAGGGAACACGGTCTGCGGTTCTCCATACAAATGAATTCCCATATTTTCTTCCTGGATAATAGAGAATAAGCAATAATAATACCTCTAGAGCAATTTTTTTAAATGAAATATAGGTGTACTGTAGACATGTCTCTATCTTCTTCTTTTTACAGCAACTTATTGCTAAAGAATATATAACCCTCCAAACACCACTTTCGAATGAATAGATACAGATAAGTACAGAACCTTGGAAATAACCGAAAATTATTAATACAAAACTATAGACAAGGCTCATATTACCCCGCATGCGTTTCTCTTTGATATGTTACACTCAGCAACAGTAATCTAATCGGATAAACAAAAAAATTAGGCTCCATTCAGACGTACCTGTCAGGCTGCATCGGATCGCACACCCAGTGAGTCGGATAGACGCGACCAAATCGCACCGCGCAACGGCGGAAACGGGACACTCGCGCACGATAGCGTAAAAAAAGTTTTTTAGATTGGAACCACGGTCATTACATAATAAGCCTTTTAATAGACCACTGCTGGACCTGGATATGTCCTTGAACTGCATCTGGAACTAGTGGAGGACGGGCAGCAGCATCCTCTTGGTTAACGGTGGTGAGCATTCTGCGATCCCTAAGCTTAAGCTAAGGCCTTCTTCCAGCAGTGGAAGTCTTCTTGCTTATATGCTGGACATAGGCCTACCCTCGAAGGGTGATTTTGCCAGTTGCGGGTTGGTGGATTCACTTATGCTATTGAATTTCTTTTCTGAACCTATGCAGGTTCGGATCATGATATTTTCTTACACTGTAAGCCAGTGGTTTGAAAATTTCGTCCAGAGAGCTCATGACTGGTTCGAGCCCAGGGTTTGGCTCTCAAGGCAAGTAATGCTGTTGTAACACCGTCAGGTGCTTGGTGGCAGATCTTCAACTAATTATTTTTTCTTAGTTTTTGGCTTCGCACTTTGTGCATACAGCCAGTGTCAAGTTTTATGCAATATCAAGTTTTCATAGTGTCAAGTCAAATATAATTACTTATATGTCATAAAATTATAGGAAGTCAAATGGAATTAGTCTCAGTCGAGTCACAGTTATGCCCTAGTAAATATGTGGCGACTTTACTGGGCTTTTACGGAGTTATAAAAACAACACGAAAATACCACCACGTTATATCACTTGTCCACACTCGTGCTTGTTCAACACTCGATGAATAAAACACCACCATTTATAATCATTAAGGGCCTTACTTAAAAACGCCGCTCAAACACTCGATGAATAAAACACCACCATTTATAATCATTAAGGGCCTTACTTAAAAACGCCGCTCAAACTTAGTCGCTGCTTAAGATGCTTTGTCAACTTCTCACTGACGTGAAGTTGCACGTGCTAGGAAAGGACAAAGAAGTTTAAGCAGTGACTAAGCATGAAAAGTTTTTTTAAGTAAGACTGCAATTCGCGAAAAAACACTAGTTTAAGAAAATAATAAATACTTAGAATGCAGCGACATAATTTTTCCGTGTTCCCTCCAAAACTTGATCTTCAACTTGAGGATTGTAGCTACTACCTAGTAAGACGAGCAGAAAGCCTATCAATCTGATCCTTTGATTATATACCCAGAGCTAGATCCTCCAAGTTCTGATCCTTACGATGTTTTCCTTCAACGGCAGCTGAAGCTCATTGTTGGAATTTGAACCCACGGCGCCCTTTGTCATGCGATACTAACGTGCTAACCTAGCTAATATTAGCTATCATCTTTTCCCTGGCTTAAGGAACACTTTTTTTGAACTAGATTATGAACTTTTCGGCTCATTAATTAAGTAGGCATTTTAAGTTAAGCTTCTTATTTATTTCATTTTAATTTATTTACTTACAAAATTAACAGTTTCTTATAAAACTTAACGTAATACAATGAGATGTAAGTATAGTGAAACTGACAGCCAATAACGGATTTAAATTTTATGAATGTAAGAACAGCTTATTTCTACTCGTAAACACTTCTGAACACGATTGTCTTCGTCGTCTGGCTGTCAGCGAAATAGCGAGATTATGGACACAGACCGAAACTAACTTAACTGTTATTTAATCTGTACCGAAACTGCGCCCGCTTGTGTTCACCCAGCTAACTGTTGCACTCTAGTTTGTGTAAGTGTGTTCTAGTTAGTATGTTTGTACAGCCAACTCTTTAAAGACTCTTAAACGGCGATGTAGATGATTATGGCATTATATTTTTTTCAGGCTTTCAGGGGTATGTACCAATAAATTCGAGAAAAAAGGCTCCATACAAAATTACCAGAGACCTATTTTGTATGGGGGCGAAACAAAAAACTGAAAATTACACCCTGGTCTAGTCCTAGCCTTCGTAGTCTAGCCCTAGTCTTCCTAGTCCTTCAAAAGCTCTCTTTGTCAAAGCTAGCCACCAACGGCCAAAACCTAAACACAAAATCTATTTTCAGCTGGTGCTTTGTAAAAAACACAATTTCCGCGAACGTCAGCTGACGTCACGCGACACGACACTTGACAATATCTAGGTAACTGGTAATAACTAGTTAGCCAAAATCTGGACAGAAACGAATGGAGACTTCATTCATTCTTAGTGACATAATAGTTTTTTTATTGTTTCATTGTACATAGGTAGGTTAGGCATACATTTAATTGTACGGTCTAAAATAAAATAAACAATCAGGCAATTAAAAAAATATGTAAATTTATTTATAGAGGAATATTGGTAACATGCGCACAACCTTCTTTGACTTTAGTTTAGTACATCGAAACAAACAACTTTACAACGTACTAATTTGTCATACCAGTACCTTTAAACAAACAAACAAAAAAAATTTTTGTTTGTTTTGTTTAAAATATTATGATGAAACCAGCTTACGTCCGGAGAAGAGATTTAATGGCGTATGAAAATGCGCCCACCCGCAACTAGGCCAGCGCGGCTGTCCAGCAGAGGACTTTTTAAAAGCCTGATATATAAGAATTATTTATTTACTTTCTGTCTTTCTATTGCAGTTGTTGATCGACCGTGGTTAAATCTATACGAACATGGCATGAAAACACAACTTGATAATCGAAAAGAAAAGTCCGATTCCACTCTACTGCACCTTTGTCCGTACAGTCCGTTTATTCGTAAATAGCCGTCGAACGAGTGAATTTCGTGGAAAAACAAAAATCCATCACCCTCTAGCGAGTGTGATCGCGGTGCTCTACCAAATAAACGAGCGGGACACGTGCGTCGGATGGGTAGATTGTCGATATCTATAACTTTCTTTCTTTTTTAAGGCCCGGTTGGAGCGAGGTACGTCCAGGCAAGCACTAACCGGTAGGCGCGAGCGAGATAGAGGAGAAGGCGCGAGCGCATGAATTGCTAAATTCAGTAGGCTTTTCATTGTTTTTAAAAATATAACAAAGAAACTGTAATGTTAAACATCTAAAAACGAAATTATACTATATACTATCTATTAGTATACATTTTACGTGGTTTCATAATGTATTTTCTTAGTTCTAGCTAATCGAAATGCCGATTTAGTGTCTTCTGTTTTTTTTTCTATCGAGACAAACAAATTCAAAATCGCGTTTTCTAAAAGACAAAAAGCTTACAATGTGATCAAATTTAATAAAATATATATTTTTTGTTCAATTTCGGACATTTTGGAATTTTCCCACATTAAAAAAGTTCAAAATTGCTACAAGCCCGCCTTAAGAGTGCGACTAATGCCAGAAAAATAACAGATTTCACCCGCGCGTCTTGCATTAGTTTAGAGTCGAAAATCGCATGATACAATTGATGATGATGATGGCTTTGAGCAATTTAGGTGGGATTTTATTTAATTATTCAAAATGTAGGCATGAAATAAAAAAAATAAACGGCTACTGTGCTAAAACATTAGTTTGGCTATGTAATTCGTAAAAAATAATGTGGTGCTGTCGCTCATAATTTACAGCATTTGAATTAAAACAGTTTTTTTTGTTGGTAATTTGTATTTTTTTTTAAATAAACCAGATTATTTTCCAAAATTCTATTCGGTTACTCGGCTTCTTTACGTTTTTCCCCTACCTGTAGTATTTTTTTAATCTGAATATTTACGTTTTTTATCATTAAACAATGTGTTTAAAAATACACCTTTTACCTGCTTTTGGCATTAGTCGCCCCCTTAAGCTGTGGTAGCATAATCGGGACCGCTCGACTTGAAATCGTGAGGTCTTAGGCCGTACCAATGAGCTCTTTGGAGTTTTTGTTTGGATTTTCATTACGCTGGCTTTTAAGTGAAGAACAACGTTGCGGGAAACCTAGTACACATACTCGTAGACAGACAGTTCGGCGACAGAATTCAATAGCGTATGTGAATTCACCAACCCGCAACTACCCTAGCGGAGTTTTGGTGGGAACACGGAAAAATCATGTCGTTGCATTCTATTATTTTCTCAAACTTGTATTTTTTCGCGAATTAATGATTAAAAATGGTGGTGTTTTATTCATTGAGTGTTGAATTACATGCACGAGTGTGGGCTAGTGATATAATGTGGTGAACATTTCCTTTCGTGTTGTTTTCAAAAGTCCATAGAAGCTCATAGTAAAGTCGCCACAACTTTACTAGGGTATGACTTGGACTCGACTATGACTAATTTCGTGTGTGTGACTTACTGTGATTTTATGACTTATTTGACTTGATGATAACAAATAATTGTGAAAATTCATAAACTTGACACTGGCAGAATGCACAACGTGCGATGCCAAAAACTAAGAAAATAAATAAATAACTACCCTAGCGGATATGGCATATGGCCCAATCGCCTATCGAGGCCTATCTACGTACAGAAGTGGACTAGAAAGAATTTCATCATCATTATGAAGATTTCTTATTTTTGTAGTGGTAGGAGTAGGATTCTACTGTTGAGTCCGCCTGGTGAAGTACCACACCTTTGCCAGTTATTCAACCGCCAAGCTGTAATGTGCAAGCATTACTGTGTTCCGGTTTGAAGGGCAATGTTACCAGAGATATTACTGGGTAAGAAGAGATTTAACATCTAATATCTCAGGGTCACGAGCGCAGTGCAGTGCGGCGCGCAGGATTGTATTCGCAAGTTCACAATTCTAGCACTGCAGGTCACGCTCTAAAATGAATCTTACGAAAATGTCCGTGCAATAATTTTCTACATAATTCGAAGACGCCTACCAAGGTTTCAGTGTTTCAAAGAGCTAACATCTGTGTTTCATGATGAAGCCCCAAGTCTGCGGACTGTCGATCGCTGGCATTTAGAAAACCAGCGTGGACATACCAGTCTTAGTGACAAATGTCGTGATGGACGTCCAAAATCCGCCTTCACTGAGGATAACATCGTTGCTGTGAGACGGCTAATTCTTGAAGATCGCCATGTGACATATCGAGAGATAAAGGCGTTATTAGGTATCTCAGGGACAACCATTCAAAAGATGTTGCATGAGGCGCATAGTGTGAGAAAACTAGTTTATCGTTGGATCCCGCATTTGCTCTCCGACGTAAGGCAGCCCGCGTCAGATGGAGTAAGAAAACTTTTTAAAGGTTCAACCGAGGAGAGTCAAATCACGTCTACGATATCATCAGTGGTGACGAATCTTGGATCTATGCCTACGATCCTGATTCCAAACAACAATCTACAATCTGGGTCTTCCAAGACGAGCCAAAGCAGACTAAAGTTGTTCGCTCTCGAAGCACTTCAAAGAAGATGGTGGCCATGTTCGTTGCGAAAACCAGTCATGTTGCGACGATAGCGCTTGAAGATCGTAGAACAGTTAACGCAGAGTGGTATACCACAGTTTGTTTTCCACCACACCACACCACCGTCACCACAAGTCTTCGCCGAACTTCGGAAATCTAACCCAAAGCAACGCATCATTACACCATGACAAGCAAAGCAAGCTCACACAGCGCTCGTCAAACGATTGAATATTTGAAGCAGGAAAACGTAGAAATTCTCGACCATCCTCCATACAGTCCTGACCTAAGCCCTAACGATTTTTTTACTTTTCCTAAAATTAAGAAAAGTCCTCGTGGTCACAGGTTCCAGTCGGGTGAAGAAGCAGTCGACGCTTTCAAGTCAGCCATATTGGACCCCTATTTGGAGTGGAATAAATGTTTTAATAACTGGGTCGAGCGAATGGAAAAGTGTACTAAACTACGTGGGGAATACTTTGAAAAACAATAAAAAAATACTATGAGGTTCTATTTATGTTTTTTTCTTCAAACGAATAAACTTAAAAGGCATGCCACGTACTTATGCCCTTCAGTAGGTATTGTTGAAACGTTTTGTTACATATTATAATTAATCTTTATTTTTGATGCTTATGATCTTTTTCAAATGATTCAACGAGTGAAGTAGACGTGGGGTTGAGACACTGGGTGGTAGATTACAAAAAGGTTACGCATTACGGTATTACTGAATCGAAAGGAGGCCATAATAGTCATAATTGCGAACAACTTTTACTATGGAGCCTACCCTGAAATAATGTAAAAATCTACTGCAGACTAGATAGGTCGATTTTGTCGCCGCCTGACGTCTGGCAGACGTCACCGTCCGTCGCGTCACTAGGGAATCTAAGTTTTAAGAGATAAGATTTTTATTGTAACATGGCATCTTCGACCCCTTCTGGGCGAAATGCAGTTTCAAAAATCAACGTGGTGTCGCAACAGGACATGATACAGTGTACAGAGTGCCCCCAGGCCAAGTTTTTTAAAGGCCATAAAGGCCTCAAAATTCACAAGACCAGATGTCACAAAATTCATGAAATTCCACTTTCGGCTCTAATTTCAGGCTCAAACGTAGCCAGTAGCAGTTCAATGAGCACTGCTACTCCTGCCAAACCATTTTGGGAGGTTTTAAGCTCATTAAAAAATTCTATTCCGATTTTAAAACGCATCCCGCGTGGTGCTCGAATTTCGGTTGCCCAAAGTTTATCTTTTGCTATTCGGAATGCCGTTACCCAAAATTCAAAGCAGGCCTGGGAACATCTCCTCTCTTTTCCATACAATGTGCTTTACGTTCATTCGGACCCGTCTAACAAAAAATCCCTTACCACTAGAGTAAAGGAAAACTGTGTAAAGTACAAAGTATCGGAAGAGAACCTTTTAGGTCTTGCTAATATTATTCCGCCTAAAAGGCGTAATAATCAAAATTCAAAAAAATCTGACGATTCGGTTACTTTTAAATTAGTAGAGAACAAAATGAGTGATGGTGACAATGATGTTATATGTTTCACCTCTATGGATGGTGATATCAAAGGCGCCGCACGTGTCTTGTTCTCGAGCGACACCATTGCCCCCCACACATTAGAAACGGTTCAGTCACTTCGTGACAAACATCCACCTGCGGCGGCAAACCTCCACCTCCCTGAGCCACCACAACCTGATGACGTTGCCATTGATGTCCAGACTCAGGAGATTGCAACGGCTGTGGCGTCTTTTCAGAGTGGCTCAGCTGGCGGCCCTGATGGCCTAACACCTCAACATCTAAAAGATCTTCTATCTTTTAGCTCTGGTGAGGTGGGCGAGACCCTCTTAAAGGACCTTACAGCTTTGGTAAGTCTTATGTTGTCGGGACGAGTCAATAGTGACGTTATCGAAATTTTGTACGGCGCAAATTTATGCGCACTTATCAAAAAAGATGGTGGCATCAGGCCTATTGCGGTCGGCACCACATACCGTCGCCTCGCGGCCAAGGCAGGCTGTAGGCAAAAGGTTGCTCTTTTGAGTAGCCTTTTCCAACCAATACAGCTTGGTTTTGGTTCGCGAGGTGGGTGTGAGGCTGCTGTTCATTCTCTCCGGACTTTTTTGGATCAAAATTGTGGAGAGGTGCTACTAAAGGTGGATGTCAAAAATGCTTTTAATTCGGTCGATAGAGGCGCCCTGTTGACACAAATCAAAGACAAAATTCCAGACGTTTTCAACTTTCTTTGGCAATGCTACGGCAATCCCACAAAATTAACATACCAAAACAATGTTTTGTTATCTTCAATAGGCTGCCAACAGGGTGATCCATTCGGTCCCGCCATTTTCAGCCTGGCCATTCATCCAATTATTCAACGTCTCCAATCCAAACTTAATGTTTGGTATTTGGATGACGGAACCTTAGGAGGTGATGTGAGCACTGTCCTAAATGATTTGCAAATTCTCATAGACGAATTTCGTCTTATTGGCTTAGAACTAAATTTTTCAAAATGCGAACTCTATGTTTGCGATTCATGTCCGAACAAAGATTTGGTTATTGCCAAATTTAATGATTTGGCTCCAAACATCAAATCTGTGGATAGATGTTCTCTTCGCCTACTGGGTTCACCGATTTTAGATGAGTCTTTTTCACCTTTCGTAGAAGAAAAAATTCAGAATTTTATGAGTGCCTCCAGGAGGTTACTCAATATTAACGCCCACATGGCGTTTACCATTATCAAATATTGTCTGTTTGTGCCAAAATTTATATACACTTTACGATGTAGTCCACTGTGGAAACACGGTGAGCTCCTTTCGAGCTTAGACAATGTCGTAAAGGAAACACTAATATCGGTTTTGAATGTTGACATGAATGACAGGACATGGTCACAAGCCTCACTACCAGTAAGGTTAGGAGGCTTAGGGATCCGCAAAATTTCAAGTGTAGCTCTACCAGCTTTCTTGTCCTCAGTTCATAGTACACATAACTTAATTGAAAAAATCCTTCTTCCCTCTTTAGGCCATTCCGGTGTAGTAGTAGCTCATTTGAATGAGGCCAAGAATGTTTGGAGGGAGGCTTGCCCAAATACTGATTTTCCGAGGACTTTGTCTTCGCAGAGACTATGGGATGGGCCGATCTGTGAACTAGCACGGAAATCTCTTCTAGATACGTGTACTAGCGTCGCAGATCGCGCTCGTATCCTTGCTGTCTCTGTATGGGAATCAGGTCTTTGGTTGCAGGCTATTCCCTCCTTTAACATTGGTAGCCTTTTGGACCCAACCGCATTTCGTCTAGCTGTCAGCTTGCGCTTGGGTGCAAGGTGCTGTGAGGCCCATCGCTGCCAGTGTGGTACTGCTGTCGATCAGCTCGGTCACCATGGTCTCTCTTGCTCAAGAAGCGCTGGTCGGATCGGCCGCCACACTAGCCTGAATGATGTCATACGCCGGGCTTTATCCACCGCCAATGTTGCAGCTGTGCTCGAACCGAGCGGCCTTGCGCGTGACGATGGCAAAAGACCTGACGGTATGACACTTGTGCCTTGGAAGATGGGACGGCCCCTTGTATGGGACGCAACTTGTGTTGATACTTTGGCACCGTCACATCTTCCTGGGACACAGAGTAGGGCTGGTGCGGCGGCAAATTCGGCGGAGCGGCACAAGCGGCGCAAATATGCTAACCTCGGCAGAGGTTACATATTTGAGCCGTTTGGTGTTGAGACATTGGGTCCGTGGGGACCGGGAGCTCATCATCTTTTCAAAAACATATCCGAGCGCCTGGTCGACGCGACGCGTGATCAAAATGCTGGCGTTTATTTGGCTCAACGCATAAGCATTGCCATCCAGCGTGGCAATGACGCCAGCATGCTGGGTACGCTGCCGACTGGTAGTGGGTTTGAGCATTTGGATTGTCTCTAGACTTTCATCGGTCTGGATACAATCCTTTTGTTTTTTGTTGTGTAGTAGGCTAAGTAGTCATTGTAGTTTGTTGTAGTTAATAAAGGCTTATGCCTAAAAAAAAAAGACTAGATAGGTACATGTAGGGCTAAGCCAGCAATAACTGGAATTGCATAGCAAAATCTACCTTAAAGATGGGAAACTGTCACAAAATAACTAAAATATGGGAAAAGGAGTAGAAAGCCCGGGAAAACGGGAAAAACAACGAACTGGATTGACGAAAAACGAACGCTAGCCGGGATCGTGTCGCCGCACGTTCACCAGGACCGGTATTCAAACGATGCTGGCTTTGTTTTTTGTAGATTTAGGGGTCCGTGGGCTCGTGGTTTTAGAATCCCGTTTCTAGATCAGGGGATTGAGGAAGATTTTGAGTACTGCCGAAAACCTTTAATTGAACAAGCTAATAACAAAATACATTACTTTACTTAAAAAAACTTCTCAAATAATTATAGCTCACTTCCGTAAATACCATTGAGTTATAGGAAAGCAAAATACGTAATTTCGTTTTCATCACACTTGCTCGTAAAGTGGATCTTATTGCATCGGTTTTAGGCTCATAATCCAAGCTATTACACACGCGTGCTTTTTACTTTACATTACGGCACTTGTAGGTACTATAATAGGTACGAGTATAACCCGGTAAAGTCAAATATGTACGTGACTGCAATTAGACGTATGTATACGAAGCACTCTTAATATAGCCGGGTAATACTTACAGTTTTTTTGTAATACCAACAAAGAGTTCTTATGCCGCTGAAGTAAATGTCAACCTGCGCGCGCATTGCTGGTTTGGGCGCCATTTTCCGCAAATGTTTGTTGATGTTTTCGCTGTGTGGTTGATTATTATCAAAAAAATATTGTTTTTTCCTCGCAAGTGTGACGAAAACAGTCGTATGGAACTCTTGTGCTATTAGTCATTACGCTCTCGGCTTCCTTATCGCGCTCGCCTGCGGCTCGCGCGCATAATACCGCCTCTAGTGTAATGACCAACATAGCACACTCGTATCATAATGTACTATTACGTATGATGAATGTTTTCCAGTTATTTTGGTTTAAAACCAAACTACTGAACCGATATTGATGAAATTTCTATGGGACCAATCTGAAGGTTTTCTTCAAATAAAATATGAATTTGTCAAATCGGTTATAAATGACGTTTTGAGGCAACCAACATAAAAAATACAAACAAAGACGAGAACCACCTCAATTTTTGAAGTCGATTAAAAATAATTTGACTAGTCTACCCTTGTTTCCACCCCTTGCCACCTTGGGTGCCTTTAACACCCCAGAGCTGAGCACAGGCATTCGAAGGGCGATTGGGTGAAACTCCAACATCATCATCAGCTCGGACACGTCCACTGCAGAAAGAAAGCCTTCCCATTAGCCCGCCACACGACAACCTGCCATTTGCGTCCACCAGCAACAACTCCAACATGCTGGTTGCGTGTTGACGTATTCACATATGCCATTGAGTTGCTCCACATCCGCAGGTATCCTCCAAAAAGCCCAATGGTATGATTTTTTTGAATCTGGACGTGAATACCAAATGACTCATGTCATGGGCGACGAATGGGCCGGATCTAGCCCTCACGATTACGAAGCACGTCTTCTTGAAAGGCCAAGGCTACCTATGGCTTTTATGAAGGCATTTATTATACTTTGCTATTGATACCACGTATAGTAATATTTCGATCTGTATAAGAGGTAATTGTATAGTGAGGGTACCTACTAAGACATTTATGAGTTTGGGTTCTTGATAATCTGTGCAGCATAAAAACAAATTATATATTCCTAGTCTAGCTACGCCCGGTTTCACCCGCGTGACGATGAAAAACAGCGTTGACGATGGTAATAAAAAGAAACTTATTTGAAACTCCAGAAAATAAACTATGTCTATTCCAACTTTCATCCAAATCCGTTCAGCCGTTTTGGCTTGAAGAGGTAACAAACACACACTCATACCGACAAACTTTCGCATTTATAATATTAGTGTGACTAGTATAGCCCCGCCGATTTATCCGCTATCTTACGACTCTTACGTCAATCGTATATATTTTTCGGGATTAAATAACCAGGGGCTTTATTTTGGAATCGTACGCAAAGTTGCGCATGTGAGCGGAGCCGACTTTTAAACGATATTGAACCTTATTCCAAACAATATCGTTCGAAGGTCGGCTCCTTTCGCATGCGCAACTCTTACGTACGATTCAAGAATAAGGCCCCTGTGTGTTAATTTAGATTATAAGCTATCTCCATTCCAAAATGCACACAAATCCGTTGAGCAGTTAGAGCGTGAAAAAGTTATATATCTAAACTTACTTACAAGCTTTCGCATTTATAATATAGACTTTTATACAGAACCCGATCGCCAATTTCGGTAATTTACTCCAAAATTTCAACCTTGTTCCGTTCAAAATAAACCCTCGCGTGTGAAAGTGGAGTAAGCATTCTCTTACTTTGGTTATTGCTTTTTATTTGAGGAAAATGTGTAGGATTTTTCAGCATGTTCAAATCTTTATTACACTAAACGTATTCAGGGCCCGGTGTTCAGGGTAGACGTGGCCATTAACTAGCATTCCTTAATCTATGTAACTATCATATCATTATTCAACCGACTTCAAAAAAGGAGGTTCTCAATTCGATTGTTTTTTTTTTGTTTTTTTTTTTGTGAATGTTATGCGGTTACTCCGCCAACTATGAACTGATTTTGATGATTATTGTTTGGTAGGTAATACTTCAGAGGTGGTCCCATATAAATTTTATCGAAATCGGTTCAGTAGTTTGGTTTTTACATCAAAATTACTAGACAATATGAATATGTCATGAATATGGTATTCGAAGTTGAACTCGGTTGTATTTTTTTTGAAAGCGTATACATTATCTTCCTCTCATTACTTTCTTTATCTTACTACTAGCTGACTCCCGTGGTTTCACCCGCGTGCACAAATGTATAAATCACCAATTGTACTCTCCAAGATAGTGTAATGACTGCGTAGTGATGCTTAGTGGTTAGCGCGTTCGGATCACATGCTGCATGGCGCGGGCTCAAATCCTCATGATAATGAGCTTGCGCTGCGTGTGAAGACAACATCGAAAACGGCTGGAGCTATTTTGATGATGTTTTCAGCAATATTCAAACTGGCCCAGCAGATCCTGTGAAGTTTGCTATCCATGCGAAGAGAGAGCTAGATCCTCCAAGATGCGAAGCTGGCGGACGGGTCGCTATTACCAAATATTACCTTATTGGTGGTAACAAGATAAATTATTTCTTATTTTCTTTACACGCTATTGAATTATTTATCTTTTCGTTCACCTAAAAACCTGTGGCATGAGAATCCGTAGCAATGATCGACATCACGATTGCAAGTCAAGCGGTCTCCTAACAACTCCCCAAGGGAGAGGCCTTCGTCCAGCAATGGACGCCTTAGCTTGTTTTTGTCTCCCAAGTAGGCTACCACTATACCAGGGCAAGAACCCTAAAAAATCCAACTACTATATACGTAATACGCATGCAAGCTAAATCCAAATCTACGGGGCGACATAGTAGAATTCATGGGCATTATCTTAGCTTAGAGGGCCATTCAAGACATAATAATGAACAACTTGCCCCATGAAACCAACACTGAAATCGCGAAAAAAGTCATCTGCTCTACACACTTTTTCGTTAGTAAAAGCATTTTGTGTATGGGACAGCCGATTTTTTTCACAGTTTCAAGGTTGGTTTCATAGGGCAAGTTGTTCGTTTGATGAGTTGAATGGCCCTCTAAGATAATGCCCATGAATTCAATGTCGCTCTGTATTAACGTGTTTAAAACATTATGTCAATTCAATATGTAAGTAGCATTAGATAACCGTGTCCTTTCGAGGTGCGATGCTAATGCCTAGCTATCGGGCACAAGGCCGCCTCTAGATATCTAGGGCATGGGTTTTGGTGCATTCTATGTTAACCTACACTGACTTACAAGTGTTGTTTTTCATTCCACTTGGGGAGGTTATGGTGTCGAAGGCGTCGCAAAATGTGTATTTGCTACTAACTGCAGTTAGGAGGACATCGGTCCATTTGGAGAAATCACGTAGCCATCTCTTCTACAATGTGTAACCAAAAGATTCAACAATACTGAAGGGTATGTATGCACTTATTATTATGAAAAACTTTTACTATGGGGCCAACTGTAAAATAGCGAAAAAAATCAGCTGTTCCATACATTTTGTCCAAGGTCAATGAAGTTTTTGTATAGAACAGTTGATATTTTTTTCGCGATTTCAGTGTTGGCCCCATAGTAAAAGTTGTTCATAATAATGAGTACATAGATACCCTTCACTCCTTTAGTATCGTTAAACCTTTTTGTTACACGTTGTATATACTTACAAGCGGTAGGTATGGATGTGTTCCTTGTTGTCTCCAGAATACGAAATGGTCAGTTGTAATTCGCGAAAGTGGGAAAAGGGGTGGTTATGACGTCACAGAGGTGGCGATCAAATGTGCAGATTTTTAATGATTTCTCGAGTTTCTAATGGGTATAGGGTGTCGTTTTGAAGGTTTTTAATGTTCTTTAATTGTTTCTCAGAAAACTATAGCGTAGAAGTTCTTTATTATTATTTAGAAATTTTATTTAAGTACTGTTTTTAAAAGCTTATAAAATGTGCTATATTTTATGTTATATCAATTATTTTGCTGCAGTTACTCAATACTGAGTAAGTCAGTAAATAAGCTTTCAAATTACTTCACTAATTATTACCTTTCAAAACCAAATTGATTACGGTCGCCATCTTTATGACCTCATAACTACCCCTATCCCCACTTACGCCAATTACAACCGACCATTTCGTGTTTTGGAGGCAACAAGGAACACATCCATACCGATGGTTGTAAGTACTATACAGAAGAGATGGCTACGAAAATCGTTTAAGGAGACTTTTTTAACATTTGCCTATAGACTAGAAAACACTTCTTCCGTGTTATGAAAATATTGTAAAAAAATATTTTTGTGTTTAAATACAATAACACTATTAAAATAAAATAAAATTTTTTTTTTTTTTTACTATTAAAATGATTTAAACTGAATAACTACAGAACGGCAACAGGCGGTCTTATCGCTAAAAGCGATATCTTCCAGACAGCTTTAAAATGTGTTCTTTATAGAGTTATACATTAGGGGGGTGTACTAAGTTGAAATGTATTCTTCTTTGTACTTATTTATTAGTGTGGTCAACTTTTAGTATGGGTTCAACTCTGAAATAGCATAAAAGCTGTTACTGAGAACGATATTCACCCTTGACAATAAGCATGGAACAGCTGTTTTATAGAACAAGTTAATTGTCTCTTGACAGTATGTTTCACATCTTGTTATTCGGTATAAGAAAATATCGTGAAGAAACCTGCAGAAGTCAGGAGAAAAAAAACAATGGCGTATGTGAATACACCAACCCGCAACTGAGTCTATGTCCAGCAGTAGATTATTAACAGGCTGCTTATGTGTGTAATGTACTACGTACTTATTAATGTGTGTATATGTGTGAAGTATGATTGAACCTGGGTATGTCCAAAAACTGCATCAAGAACCGCCGGAGGACGGGTTGCAGCGCCCTCTTTTAACGGTGGTGAACATTCTGCGATCCAAGCGTGGGGATTATGGAAACCCCTCCCTAACAAAGGGGAGACCTTCGTCCAGCAGTGGACGTCTTCCAGCTATTGATGTGAGTAGTGTAATTGAAATTTTTGTTATAATTAGGATTAAGGAATAAAATTAAAGAAAGTAAAACGACATAGAGTCGTGTTACGTTAAATTATTTTCGTGTTCTCACGGTTTTGATAAGTCGACGATATTCGACACTCTACATTTTGTACAGATTCACATAGAGGCACAAAATATGCGCTAACTAGTTGTGTTTCGTGGCTCTACTTACCTCTAGTAAGGTTAGGCATCGACCTAGAAGAAATCCAATCATTGTTTTACTGTGGTGTTAGCCTTCGCTGTAATGGGTTGGCTATGTTATGGCAAGTCATGGGCGTATATATGGGGGGGGGGGGGGGGGGAGGAGGTAGGGGGTCGGGCCCCCCCCCCCCCCCCTTACCACCCGACAAAAAATATTAACATCGGTGTTATTGAACAATCTATGAGTGAGAACTAAGTATATATTAAACTATCTATAGGTTTGCTACCTATAGATACTTTAAACGGTCTCTTATATCGATTGATTAATGTTTTAATAATAGTTTTTGACAATAAAAACGGTAATATATATAACAATATAAATAATTGTCTTCGTGCTACCACTATTCATTGTTTACCCAGCCTATGTGAAGGCTATAGCTACTCCCGTAGACCAGTCTATACGTGCTGCATCATCGACCTTATCGTCGCTTGTCAGCAAGGGAATTGGCCGCCAAACGCGGACCTAAGACCTAAACGTAGACATAAATATTTAAAAACATTCTGACCCCTGGTCCTGAGTATGTCATTAAACTGCATCCAGAACCACCGGAGGATGCGGTGGTGAGCATTCTGCGATCCCCAAGCCGCCTGCCAAGCATTTTTCTTGTTTTTCTTGTCTTTTTTTATCAGGATCACTAAACTGAACATTTATACATTAAAGTATTACATAATTTATAATTACAATTAAGACATTAAAGTCTTTGCAGTAGTCTGCGAAAGTTGGTAGCTGTGTTGTCTGTGTGTCACAGAACTGTTTTTTGTATTTAGTTTGTGTAGGTACCTAATTGAAATATGAGAGTTCGTTTGGTGTAAGCTTTAAAATTTCTAAGAAAAATGTAGTTTTGATCCAGTAACTATTGTTTAATCTGTGATATAATAACTAATTGTCTACTCTCTGCATACCTTATTAATCCTACTCATCTTTTCCTGTATTGGCTTAGATTATCTAATAGGTAGGCACTGAAACGTAGTCTTTAACTGCTGGCCTTTTGGAGAAACTCAGAGTCATGCAACACGGGCACTGGAGAGAGATATGCTCGGAGTTACTTTGCGCGATAGAATCCGGAACGAGGATATTCACCAAAGAACCAAAGTTACCGACATAGCTCGCAAGGTTTGCAAGTTGAAGTGGCGCAGGGCAGGACACATCGCTCGAAGAACTGATAACCGATGGCATAGATTAAGTATGTTAATTATTCTTAATCTATGCCGATGGGGAAGAAAGGTTCTTGAGTGGCGACCGCGAACCGGAAGACGCAGCGTAGGCCTCCCACTAGGTGGACCGACGACATTGTAAAGGTCGCGGGCAGCCGGTGGATGCAAGTGGCAGGTTGTCGTACAGTGTGGCGGTCTAAGGGGGAGGCCTTCGTTCAGCAGTGGACGTATCCGGGCTGATGATGAGGATGAGGTACTATAGAATCAAGTCATTGCTGATTGACAGACGATGTATTTTGTCTTGATGCATAAAGTTGGAGTATCTATGATCTAGCTCTTTGCGTAGAGGAAGGTGTATAAACAAGGATTTTTCGAAGGGGGTTAAAATGGATGAATACTTTGTGTAAAAGTTTTTATTTTTTATGTTATACTTAGTGATAAAATTGGTATTTTGATAGTTCATTTTGGTATTTTCAATAACTTTCACCCCCAAGTCATCTTAGGGGGTGAAAGGGCAGATGCATATTTGTGAGGAAAGTTCTTTGTTTTTGAAATCATAGTTATGAAAACTGGTTGCAGGGTTGATCTATAAGTACCTATATCTAACCCAATGTGAACCCAATGGTATGGAAGATATTTGGGAGCGGGGTGAAATTCTTTCCGTACGCAGACGGAGTCGCTGGGTGACCTCTATCTAGTCAAGGCCGTCTTAAACTATGCAGGGGCCCCTGACCATACAAGAATTTGGGGCCCTTTTGGAAAGTAAAGAAAGCATACTATGGAAGTATACTATAACTTTTCTACTGGCTTTTTTGTCTTAAATCGATCCTCTAACTAAGACTAAGCCAAATAAGTCAAAACCAAGTCCAAATGGAAATTTTACACTTCTAAAAGAAAAAGGCAAAGTTTGACTTGATTTTGTCTTAAAAAAAAATTTATTATATGATACTAGAGGCTCTAGTATCATATAAGCATTTCTTAAAACCCAGTAAGTTTGGTACTGCTCATTTCATTTTGGTAGCCTTGCACCTTGAAGGATCTAGCTCTCTCTCTCTCCCTTGCACACAGAGTTGAGGTACTTAATAGAACACATCGCGAGGAAACCCGCATAAGTACATCCGGAGAAGAAATTCAACTGGGCCAGCATGGTGGATACTGGATACGGCCTAACCGACCTACAAGGGCAGGCCTAAGTCCAGCAAGACTGATTATGCTAGGCTAATTATGCTAAACAAATTTTAAATTACGGAAACCTAAAATCAACACAACTTACTAAAAATAATAAAATACCCAAGAATAAGTAGAATGAGATCACCGACCCAAGCGAAACGGATGCTCCATTCAAAACACTATTATACCTAGTTTAAAGGGCAACCTAGACTCCGAAACAAAGCCTAGGCCATTCTCACAAGCCTAGATTTAAAACAAATACTTTTGTCTATGTGACCTTCATTATTCAATGATGTTATGAATTATTAAGTGAATACGGCATTGTAGTGCATGAATTCTAGATTTCAATGAAGTCAAGTTAAAACCGTGTTTTCATGGATCTATAATAGCATTCGATGGAGGTCGGAATTACTTTTGTTTCACTGATTGTTGTACTTTTAAACATTTTCTCGTGGGGTTTTCTGAAGCGAAACTACTGTTTAAACAGCATTGCACACATTTTGTCACTAGTTGTGCCCCGTAGTCTCACCTGAGTTTTTTCTATTTCCGGGAAATGTAATGGGCATGGAGAGATTTGACATCTAATATGTCAGGGTGACGATCACAGTCTTAAAGTAATAAACACTTATAGATAGTTTCATTCAAAAGTCATAAACTATTAATTAATTGGTCAGAAGACCAGACAATTGGCAGAAATACGTTTTGTTTTATGGTAATACCATAATTAGAAATCCATATACACTGCGAGGATACTCCGAATTTAGGTACAACGAATGAACAAAGCCGAAAGTCACCATTAATTGGTTAGGGACACAATTTGTCAAACATATTCTTTGTTGTGGTTATTAGTTCATAGCTGGCAGATTGTAGAAGGAAAATTTGGTTAGCTTATGTATTTTGAATATATGACATGAATGATTTAGGTAAAGCGACTTCAATGTACAAAAACGAACGAAGTATTAGTCATGGCGAATTAGCAGTTTTGACAGGATTTTTCCGATTTTTTCCTTAATCTATTTAATTTAACAGGTATTACAAAAATCTGACCTGACATGGAACACAGAACATGTACCTGGAACTACCGGAGGACAGGCCAGCGTTCGGTAGTTCTGGATGTAGTTTTAGGACATACCCAAGTCCAAAATATGCACTTTGCCAAATGTAAACTCAACCTAAAGTAAGCATTACTCAAAAAGTTTACTTCTCAGAATTAGCACTTTTCTAATTAGATTAGAAAGGGTGAAAAATATGTACCAAATTGATACAAGTCATTTTTCTATTACTATGACATAGGAATCGAACCTGGGACCTCAGGCTTAAGCAGCCATGCTACCCCTGACCTTCAGAGGTCGTCAACAGTTTAAGAAAATGAAACCAAATTTATTCAAAAAAAATCTGGGTAAATCCGTTGCTAGCAGCTAGTTGACATTGGCGTCACCTTGCCAAATGCAGTTTTCAGTCTAGACGAATAATAACTAGATGCTGTACCAGACGAATAATTTTAAATTATTAGAGGTGTTTGTAACTCACGACTGGTTGGTAAGTTTGGAGTTCATAGAGAAAATCAATGTGTGCCTTTATTGGGTTCTTCACGAGAATCTGGACATCGTCATAAGTCAGAAGACACCGCTGAACGATGGCCTCTCCTTTAAACCACCACACTTGCAGGGGAGGGCGGAGGGGAGGGGGATCAGAATGCTCACCACCGACCACTGTATCCAGAACCATCGGAAGACCGGTGGTTCTGGATGCAGTTTTAGAACATTCGCCTGATGAACAGGGATGGATGAACGCGATAGAGCACGCGTGCCCAGAAAAAACCGATCCAGTTGCGACTTGAACACACCCATAAGTAACTTCCTGGAAATACCTACCCGTTTAAAACAATCTCTTTTCATTTTGATCGAAGGTTATAGTTGTTTTTTGGCCAACTGATAACACTGAAACTTTTACGTTTGGTCAGATAGAAGAAGGCAAGTTTTCGATTCGTTATTTAATGAATTTAAGTTATTTAGATTATACAATGTACAACACATTTACCTACTCATCATCATTATGAAGAACATTTACTATGGGCCAACGCTGAAATCGCGTAAAAAAATATATTATCAGCTGTTCCATACATTTTGTCCAAGGTCAGTGAAATTCTTGTTCTTTGGCTATAACTTTTGTTCGAACCTCCAGAGTTGGCCGAAGTACTTATCGTCCTTTCTAACACTTTTTAAGAGCAATCAGCAATTAGAATTAACTTTTATGCATCAAAATAACAAAACTAATGCAAGCCATGTGGCGTTCAACCTTACGAATATGGGTTACATTACAAGTACCTAGCGTTTGCGAAGCCGGTCTGAATCAACAAGTATGGATCTACCTCGGGACTTAGCTATAGTCCGGGATTTGTAGGGTTTTGGGGTTGTTTTTAGGGAAGAATCACACTTCACACTAAAATTATCAATGCGAAAGTTTGTCTGTGTGTGTATGTTTGTTACATATTCACGCCTTATACGCGAGTTAAAGGCTTGTGACATTTTGACCTAGTTCATACAAGGAGGAGGAAAATGTGTACCACTAGGCCATCTGCGTATGGGAAATGTCTTAAACCTTTATTTCCCGGAATAACAATATAGGTTACTTCCTTTTTTAACAATATAGGTTACGATATCATCATCACGGTTTTTCTTCATCACACGGGTGAAACCGTGGGGCGCAGCTAGTAAGATGATAAAACCTATTGTTCTCTTTTTACTTATGAGAAAATAAAACAATAGGCAAGTACAGTAGCCGCCAAACAAGTTGTCAAATTGTCGGCATGGATGGGGTGAGCCTGCGCAGGTACGTCGTGTACACCACTGAAGAGAGAAGAGGTAGGGCCTTCGCTTTTCTGTGGTGTACACTTCCGTGCCGTATATTTGGCAAGTTTAATGACAAGTTATTATTTTATATTTCTCCGCATCGCCACTTTTTGACAACTTGCGTGGCGATTACTATACTTAGTATAGTATAATGTAGTATGCCTACATAGTGTTATCTTCTGAAAAGTTGAGATTTACGATAAAATATGCATGTCGAGGACCTGGGTACGTCGTAAAACTGCATCCAAAACCACTGGAGGACGGGCAGCAGCGTCCTCTCGGTTAACGGTGGTGAGCGTTCTGTGATCCCCAAGCCTGCCAAGCGTAGTCATTATGGCAGCCCCTCTCTATTAAGGGGTGGCCTTAGTCCAGCAGGGGACGTTTCTGGCTGATGATGTGATATGATGTGACGATTGTCCAAAAAAAACTGATTCACTTGCGACTTGAGCTCTGGGTGTCTAGGTGTCTACCCAGACTATAGGGAACTACATCCACTCGGGCAACGCACTCCACTGTTTAGCAGTACGCACAATGAAAGTCGAATCAAACCATTCCGCACGGGTTTTTGATCATATCTTTTGGTCTTTTTATTTCTGGGTGTCTTCAAGTCGCGTGTGAATCGGTTTCTTCTAGGCAAGCGTGCTCCATCGTAGACTGCATCTTCGTTTATCATCAGACGAGATGACACACAAACGTAAGCCTAAAAATCAATTTTAAAAAAAGACCTAGAAACTGATGTCGGTTTTTCGAAGTTCTGGCCATCCTTTACCAAGTGGAATGGGCTCTAGAAAGAGACAAGATAAGATCACACAGATCTGAAGCACACTCTCCGAAAGTCCCTATCCGACAAAAGCCTCTAGCATTTCTGTCCAACCGTCATAGCTTTATCCCCGTACTATAGCTAAGGCTTTTCACCCTTGGCTGCAGTCGCAACACACACACACACACACAACTCTATTGGATTTTGTTTATACAAAATGGCTTCTCTTTGGCACACACCCTTCCGCGAGAGATTAATAAAATGCAGATCGAACACTTCAGACTCAGATCATTAGCGTGTGAAAAAGGGTAATGGAATTAGAACATGCAATATCTGCCATAAAATGGGATGTTATTGGGATCACAGAAGCGAGCAGAGAAGGTTATAAAATAGAGGATAGAGGTAGCTACAAATTATACTACTATGCCGAAACAAAGGGAGAAAAAGGAGTTGGTTTCCTGGTAAAAAACAAAGAAATATCCTAGTACACGAGTTTATAGCAATATCCGAGAGAGTAGCTATATTACACTTAAGAATAGAAATGAAAGAATATTCGCTAGTTCAAGTCTGTGCACCCACAGAAGGTTCCAATAAAGCAGAAATAAAAAAAAACTATTAAAATGTTGAAGAAGCTATGGAAAAATGTAAATGTACATAAAACATAGTAATCCTAGGTGATATGAATGCACAAATAGGACAACCAAAATTAGATGATCAATGGGAAACTACGGCTATGGTAAAAGAAGTAAAAGAGGCCAAATTTTTATTGACTTTTGTCACCATTACAAGTTAAAGATAGTAAATACATTATTCAAAAAACCTGAAAAATTGAGATGGACGTGGTTCGCCCCAAATGGATGAACCAGAAACGAAATTGACTATATAGCCAACTAATTATCTACAGAAAATGTAGAAAATTTCGAAGTCCTTAGTAATCTAATACATTTTAGCGACCATAGAATGGTTAGGATGACATTAGTTACAAAAAAGAAGCGATCACGCGCACAATACAGAAAAGGAGAGCTTAACAGCTCTACAACAATAGATTGGGAGAATTTCGGAAAATAATTTTCCAGGTTCATGCAACCTAAAGAAGAAACTGTGGAATCATTTTATAAGGATTTGGAAAAAACTATGATCCATTGCTCTACGAAATCAGACAAACTGAATAGAAAAACTGCGTTTCAATCAATTATTACTGAAGAAATAATAGAGCTCAAAAGGCAAAGACATGAATTAAAATATAAAGATAACAAATCTAAAGAAGAGAAACTTAAATTGGGTAGTCTTTAAAGTTCTATTATTATTAACGGGATATTATTGCAACTGCGCCGAAATATCGGGAGCTCATTTCACAACATAATTACGGTAATTATCCCGTTAATAATAATATAACTTTAGTAAACAACTGTGATAGTTAAAACAGTGTTGGTTGGAGAAATAAATATAAAAATTGAGAAAAGTTTGAAAAATTACAGATTAAAAACACTACATACATTTATAGAAAAGACAGGTGGAATTAAAAAGGCAAATAAAAAACTTAACAACACAAAACAAATTATGACTAATTTATACAATACATCAGGGTCCATGGTATCAAATAGAGCTGATCTCCTAAATATAGCTACGCAGTTTTACAAAGAATTGTATAGTAGATCTGGACAAGAGGAAGACTTGAATTTAAGTATGATTGGTAACACTGATCCTGTTCCACCATTTCTGGAGAGTGAGGTAGAGTTTTCAATAAGGAAATTAAAAACGGAAAAAAGTCCTGGTGCTGATGGCTTTACAAACGACATGATATTAGCAGGCAAAGTAAACTTAACTCCCCCTCTCACTAAGTTGTTTAACCTAACCTTATTCTTAAACAAAAAAAGATACCAAAACAATGGTCGTGTTCAGAAATAATTCTTCTGTGTAAGAAAGGAGATCCAAAACTCATAACTAACTACAGGCTTATCAGCTTAATATCTTGTTTGTATAAAATATTTACCTCAACCTTACTAAGAAGAATCACAAAAATAGTAGAGGAAAACCAACCGGTAGAGCAGGCAGGATTCAGGAAAAACTATTCAACCATTGATCACATACATACCTTGAAGCAGGTAATGGGGAAATACACAGAGCACAATATGTCACTTTACATCGCTTATATTGACTACTCTAAAGCTTTCGACTCTATATCACATAGCTCGATATGGAATGCACTAACTGAACAAGGAGTAAATATTGAGTATGTAGAAGTCATAAAGGAAATATATAAAAATAGTACAGCAAGAGTGAGTCTGGAAACCGAGGGCACACCCTTTCCGATACATAGAGGGGTAAAACAGGGCGACCCCCTCTCCCCAAAAGTTTTTATAGTAGTATTAGAATACATCTTTAGACAACTAAATTGGGAGAACATGGGAATAAAATTAGACGGTAAACATATTAGCCACTTGAGATTCGCAGACGATCTGGTTTTACTTTCGGAAGAGCCACAAGAACTACAGGTAATGATAGATACTTTGAGCCAGCAGAGCAGAATCATAGGACTAGAAATAAATACAGATAAAACAAAAGTGATGACAAATAGTACGGAAACACCTATTAAACTCAACGCTGCCTCTGGAATATGTCGAAGACTACATTTATCTCGGCCACCTAATCTCATTTAAAGCATGCACAGAAAAGGAAGTCAGCAGAAGAATTAAAAATACCTGGAATAAATACTGGGCAATGAAATAAATCTTCGAAGGAACACTACCAATAAAACTAAAAACAAAAGCTATGAATATCTGTCTGACGCCATGCCTAATTTATGCTTGCCAAACGTGGCCTTTGACCAATAAACAAATAGAAAAGCTGAGAATATGACAGAGAGGGATAGAGAGGAGTTATATAAACGTGAAACTAAAAGACGCACACATCAGAAAGAAAACAAAAGCCAAAGATGTCATGAAATAAATTTTAAAACTAAAATGGAAGTGGGCTGGCCACATACAGAGGCTAGACGGAGATAGATGGGCACAGATATCAACTAACAAGACCCCTAGAGATAAAAAACGCAAGAGAGGCAGATCAATCCATAGATGGAATAAAGACATCATACGAATCGCGGGAAAACTTTGGACCAGAACTGCCAGAAACAGGCAAGAATGGAAACATCTGGAGGAGGCTTTTACCGCTATAGGCGGTCCTTATACAGATACATTATAATAAATAAAATACTAACTAACAATTTTTTTATAGATATCTCATACTAACCCTACTAAAATAATATCAATATCAAACTCTGTTTTAAATTGTATAAGAAAAAAATAAAAGCTTTTTTATTTTTATTTTTTATTTTTATATTCGATCTGGTAAAGAATTTATGAATGCTGAATCTGGTCCTTTCGATGTTATTATAAGGTCAGGTCTCCAGACTAAAAAATGTCATCAATCGCTTACGTCTTAGGTAGCTGCTAATTTTGTTCCAGTTTAATTGCGTCCTGCTTCGAGTTATCCATCTGTGAATTTGTTTATTCTGCGCAGTTGGTAGGTAAGCAGATTTGCTAATTATCGTATTCGTATGGATACGAGATTAGAAGCTTGGTAGCCGTACTGTTTGTTTTGCTACATATACTCTATGGTTAGACTTAATTCCTGAATTGTATGTAAAGCTTTATACGCTACGACTTAAAATAAGTTTTACCTATAGGCAGGTGTAAAGCTCTAAACCTTAGTTATTTATAGAATTATAGAATCTATACAGAACAGGGTTATTATAAGCTGGGGTGGAGTAAGCAAAAAAGGGGGTTATTGTACTCATCGTTAACAACTTTTTTATTATACAATGTGTAACAAAAAAGGTACAACAATACGGAAGGGCAGTGCAGTGTTGGCCCCATCGTAAAAGTTGTTCATAATGATGAGTATATACATACCCTTCAGTATTGTTCAAGATTTTTGTTACACATTGTATATATTTTGTGCCGAACCTGAAATCGCCATCAAATAATGTTTCATATTAAATATTCAATTACCTACTCTTGCCAACATGTTTATGTAACGAGAACGAGCTTTGATTATGTACCCAGAGCTAGATCCTCCAAGGAGAACGAGTCATACTTTTGTCAAATATAGGTGGGAATATTTTTATTTGGGAAAGTATAATTTAACTGTCTGTTTTATTTTTGACTACTTTAAAGAAAAAAAAAAAAATCTAAGCAGTTCGAAAATTCTCAGCACAGTTCTAATTGTATGGTCAAACGTTATGGTGGCCACTATGCGTAACCTAGTTATTGTGACCTAACCCGTGGTATCTAGCCTAGTTCCCACTAGACTAGATCCCCGAGCGGACTCCCGTCCGTCTCAAAATCGAGAGATCGTAGGTTCAACTCCTGGACCCGTACTAAGAGCTCTTTCGCGTTTATGTACGGATTTTCATGGTTTTTGGGTAAAAAAAAATCATTGAAGAAACCTATTAAAGAAGAAATCCAGGGTTGTTTCAATGACTTCAGTACATGAATTCAGTAACCCGCAACTGGGCCAGCGTGGTCATTAGGGGTTAATCGCTTCAAGGGTAGACAGATTGATATACAGGGTTAGAGCAATCAGTTAGCATCCTTTTAAAGGCATATTCTGTATATCAATACAAACAACTTTTACTATGAAGCCAACATTGAAATAGCAAAAAAACAGCTGTTCCATACATTTTGCCCAAGGTCGGTGAAATTTTTGTATAGAACAGCTGATATTTTTTTCGTGATTTCAATGTTGGCCCCATAGTAAAACTTGATTGTTTTGATGTACAGAATATGCCCCTAAAAGGATGCTAACTGATTAGAACTAACCCTGTATACACTCTTTACATTCTGTCTGTACCTACACACCAAAAGAAACGATCACAACAGAAACATTTACTTAGAACTAATGTAACAATTGGTAGCCTTATCGTTAAAAGCGATGTCTTCCAGGGCCTATTTCCAGCAGTGGACGGACTAATAAAGGGCGTATACCTACTTATTGCTTTTCTACGACCTATATTTTGAACAAATCAGCCCAGAAATAAACTCCTCATGCAACATTTCCGTCGATTGAGCCCTCGAGCCCTCAAACTCGAATCAAGACGTTCCGATTTCGTCAATTCTTTGTCTCGTCAGTTTAAAGGGGGTTGAGTGTGCCAGAAGTGGGGCGAGGGAATCAATAAGGGGTGATAGGGGGTATTGGGGGTGGCGAGCGGGGGTTAAACGAGTGAAACAGATCGCTGGACAAAACGTCTACTGGACAGCTATAGGTATCTTGTTCTTGGGTGTTTGCAAGTTGTTATTGAAATGGTTAGGGTTTTAGTGTATTTTCAAGTCCTGTCTTGAACCAAATGTAAGATAGGAGGTTCCTACATAATTAGCTTTACTCTCGCGACATTTTAAAGGCTTGATTAAGACTTAGCTGACTTAGACTTAAGTCTAGATTATAGCTGTTGAGCTTAAGAAGCTCAGAATCCAGATTCCGAATGATTCAAAGATCACCACGCCTTCACACATACTGCACCGATGGTAGTCAAACACAAGCCTATTATATAAAAAAAAACTGTTTAATATTTATACTTGAGTCTGTTAAAAAACACATTTACATATTTCGTAGTAGCATCCCTTGGTTCAAAGGGACGTTTTACTGCAGTAACTATGCTTTCTTCTGTGATTCTCTCTTCAGCCGGCAATGTAAATCTTATTGGGGTAGGTCGGGACAAGGGTGAATGATACTACGAATATTTTTGGGTCAAGTTCGGGAATACAAACAGAGCTCTACTACGGAGTTTTAGGGGTGATTTCATGTCTTTGTCATGGGCTTTTGTTGGGCATGTTTGGGTTTTTAGGGTGAATTATACGACGATTTAAACTGTTAACAGTAGTAGGATTGATCTAAGCTACACTTAAAAGTAATAAAAACTGTTCATCATCATCATTAGCCAGAAGACGGCCACTGCTGGATGAAGGCCTCCACCTTAATAGGAACGGGTTGCCTTAATTCCCACGCTTGGCAGGCGGCTTGGGGATCGCAGAATGGTCACCGTTAACCGAGAGGAGAGGACGGTGCTGCCCGTCCTCCGGTGGTTCTGGATGCAATTTCAGGTCATACATAAAAGCATAGACAGGTTTTATTATGATAACTGACATAGTTTTGACACATTTTTGTTTTATTTATACGGGAATACTCACGTTTAATTAATTTGGATACGACTATAGTTTAGATCACATCCGGTGACCTTTTTCATAGTGAAAACAGAGCCGGACGCGCGTGCAGCTGCGTCCTGCTTAGCTTGCAAAACTATAGTCGGAGTTTCCGATTTAATTAAACGTGAGTATTCCCGTATGACCTGGGTATGTCCTTAAACTGCAACCAGACCCACCGGAGGACGGGCAGCAGCGTCCTTTTGGTTAACGGTGGTGACCTTTCTGCGATCCCTAAGCCGCCTGCCAAGCGTGGGGATTATGGCAACACCCCTCTGTTAAGGAGGAAGCCTTCGTCCAGCAGTGGACGGTTTATGGCTGATGACATGACATTCCCGTATGAATAAAACAAAAAATGCATAGACAGGTGTTACAACTGTTTTTAGTAAATAAATAAATAATAATAATCATCCTTTTCGATTGTCCACTGCTGGACTTAGGCCTACCCTCGAAGGGCGAATGGTCCATATTCACCACGCTGGCCCAGTTGCGGGTTGGTGAATTAACATACGCTATTGAATTTCTTCACGGGAAGTAATCAGGCTTCCTCACGATGTTTTCCTTCACCGAAAAGCCAGTGATATGAGTATTCGTACATAAACTCCAAAGAGCTCATTAGGCTAGTTTATACAAATATAGGTACAATGATCACATTCGAATACTAACCACATTGGTCAAGCAACTAGGAAAATATGGAGGTCGCGATGGTCTCAGTTCGCTGCGAACTACTAGTTATTTTAAGGGATTCCTTTAAACTTCGCAAAGAGATCCCTAATATTTAGAAACCGTTCAAGGAGTAGTTTAAAAGGAAGGCAGAAGGTAGCGACAAACGCCGCCGTGTCCGAGTCGAGACGGATCGAACAAAATCGATACAATGCAAGTTGGCTCCTCTGCCGAGAGCAACAGTTAGTGCAGCGCCGCAGGCGAGATTGGAATCTGATAACCTCGTCAAAGAGTATATAGTAGGTAGGCTTGTTCAAAATGCCGCTAAACATACGCCTAGTTAAGACTGCTGTGAGTTGCACACTACTTTTAAAAATCTGCTATTTTTGGGTGTTTTTTGGTGGTCCCAGGCCCCAGGATTTTGTCTCATGAAAAGACGAAAGAGACCTATTTCTAGTTATCCCATTGCACCTATAATCTATATACTTATATAAAAGGCTCTGTCCTGATCCTGACTGATTGACTGACTGACTGTGATTGACAGACAACGCACAGCCCAAACCGCTGGTCAGTACAGACTTGAAATTTGGAGGGTGTATTCGTCTCGATGCGTAGAGGTGTAGTAAAAAAGTATTTTTCGAAATTCGGCTTCTTAGGGGCAGGGGTAGGCGGGGGGGGGGGGGGGCGACCTCTATATAGTTCTCTATATATAGCATCACTTGCACACCAACTATACATTTTGCACCGCACTCTGCCCGTCACTCACTCGCACTCATCATCATCAGCCCGGAGACGTCCACTGCTGAACGCAGGCCTCCCCCTTAGACCGCCACACTATACGAAAACCTGCCATTTGCATCCACCAATTGCCCGCGACTTTCACAATGTCGTCGGTCCACCTAGTAGTAGGCCTTCCTACGCTGCGTCTTCCGGTTTGCGATCGCCACTCAAGAACCTTCCTTCCCCATCGGTTATCAGTTCTTCGAGCGATGTGCTCTGTCCATTGCCACTTCAACTTGCAAACCCTACGAGCTGTCGTTGAATATTTTCGTAATGGCTTTTTAATGACGTTTTTCATATCTTCCATTAATAATGTATAGTGTGCGACTAGTGACTCATCTGCATTAGCATCACTTGAAAGCGCTTTAATCCAGTTTAGGTGTGTTAACTAACATATCATATCACTATCACGGTCTCACTTAGGGCAGATTTAACCGTTCGCATTATAAAATGAGTTTAACAAAGCCGAGCTTTGCCTAAACGAGTTCAAACGTCGATTTTGATCTCGGTTTACGTGTAACAGATTTCAGACGAGTGTCAGATGAGTTGTGGTTAACTAGCCTGTTAACATGAAAATAATAGAAATAAACCTTAAATAAAACTAGTATTTTCGCTGAGAAAATACGCAGCGAAATGAGCCCTCGCGACCCCCGTATCTTCCAAGGCCCTTGACCACTTTGGCTCGTCTTCGAACTTGACAATTGTATTTGCACGAACTACTTGTTTACAAAATTTCAAACGATCGGGTCAACGGATCGCTTTGCAAGATATTCTTGAAAAATAATACTGACATACAAACATGCTAATATACACGAAAGAGCCGATTTGTCCCCTTAGACTCAGAGATCTTTGCTTCGCTTTGGCCACTAAAAAAACCCGATTTCCAAATACTGTCATTATTTTTATGGTGGTACGGAACCCTCGCGATTTCTTTTCACACTTGGTCGGTTTTTATCTCTTAACAGTCAGACTTCCAAGGGCGCATTGCATGCAAAGTCTACTGAATCTAATGTGAAGAATGACTCAATTGAAATTGAATTAGACTTAGTTTTGCACCATTATCATTTCTCCAATGCAATACTCAAGGCTGCCTTGTTCGATTCATGCATATGAATTTGACTTTAAAGCGTAACCCTTCATTTCAAATACGCTGCATTTTAGGTTATTATGGACGGTTACGTTTGAAGGTTACGTTTGAACATGACTTGTATTTTGTATAATAGGGATCCGTACTGCGATTTTGTCCCGCTAGGTGGCGCATCGTCGTTGCGGCCATATTCAACTGTCAATCTCATACATTTTGTTGTTTTTTATTTTGTTTTTGTAAAGGATATTTTAAAGACTCGGATTACCAGGGAGAATCTGCATAATATACCTACAGGTTTGTACAGCACGTTAAAGCTCTGTCCAGCATAAAAGTGTTTAAAAATCTATCTAACCTACAAATCTATTTTCAGGCCGGCAACAGCTGCAATATTCTTAAAAACAAGGCACTGTGCCCAGTATTTTTCTTGGACTAGATTATCGACAACGCCCTCATCAAGAGCAGATAGTACTTATACATTTTTTTTTAAATAATGTCTAATACTTTAAAGGGTCACTGTACTCATCATTATGAACAACTTTTACCTATGAACAACTTATGGGACAAAGCCGGAAATCGCAAAAAAAAAACACAAAAAGTTCCACCACTGTTCCATACAAAAAGTTCATTGACCTTGGAAAAATGTATGGAACAGCTGGTTTTTTCGCAAATTCAGGGTTAACCCCATAAGAAAAGTTGTTTATAATGATGAGTACAATGACCCCATAAAGTTTTTGACATTCATAAAAAATTGTTGTGTATATTATGCAACGATTAATAAGAAAACTTTATTAAGCCACACCTGGACCGCCGCTGGCGCCATCTGTGAAAAGTTTTGCCTATGGAACCTTATGAGTAATTATAAATGTATATACTGTTTTAAATTATGATGTCAAGCTTTATTGGTTTAATTCTAATGCGGGTACGGTATACGTATTACATTGGGCGAGTCATGAACCTGAATTTTTTAAGTTTTTTTTTTAATTCTCATAGTTGGCCTTGTTGTAGTAAGTATAGTAAATACAGTGACAGTGATAATGGAATGGACGGGCCCAGCGCTTACAAATCGTTCAAAATTAACAAGTCAACACAATCAAGCATACCAAGCTAAAAGTATGCATATTTGCCAGAAAATAGAGATAGCGAATCCAATAACTGCATGACAAAAAGAGAACACATGTACATGTATTAGAAGTTTGTATTGCCGTATCGTACGGCTCGCATGTCGCAAAGACAGAGTATGACTGACGCGAGAGGAGAGCCGGCGTAATCTTCAAAATCCGTGCGCTTATTTCCCGTCCATTAATTTTATCATTGTCGCTGAGTAAATACAAGGTTTAATAATACGACGTAGAAGCGAAGGTTTTCTTTACAATCGCGAGAAATTTCTTCGAATTGGCATGAAATTATGTGATACTGGCAGAATGAAGGGAGAAGCTAAAAAATAATAAGAAAAGAGCTATCAAATACGCGCGGTGAAACCACAGAAAAGAGAAGGCCCTACTCTTAGGTCTCTTCAGTGGGTGAAACTGACTGGAAACATGATAAAAATTGTTTTTTTCAATGTTGCAAAACATTTTTAATATGAGCCTACCTACTTTCAAAATTAATATATTTTATACTTATTAATCGATAACAAACAGTAATAAATTCAAAGTCCATTATGTTTGCAAAGCTACTAATACAATTTCAATTGAAGTGTAATTAAGGAATTATTCAATAAAAAATAAAGGCTTCTGTCTAATTGGGCTAAAATTGCTTGATGCGCCACCATTTGTGAATTTTCCCATGGTTGTTGTGAATTAAAACGTGAAAAATATCGATTTTTTAGAATTGACTTAATGTTTTGATACTTCTGTGGCATTGTGAATGTTATACTTAAACCTTTTGACTGAAATTAAACTGGTATGGCCAATAAAAACAATATTAAAAAAAAACTCGATCTATTTCGATTACCTGCATGACATATTTTCCAGATATTTTGAGGTAACAACCAAATTACTGAACCGATTTCGCTTACAGTCGAATTGAGAACCTCCTTTTTTGAAGTCGGTTGAAAATGAACATCACGATCGAAAAATTAATCATTACAATTTGTAAATAACTATCTACTCTCTGGTCTGGACGCTCGGTTTGTGTCGTAAATGGAAACCAAATTAAAGCCATAGTGCATAGTGCCCATAGAAAAATGTCATTCGCTCTGAGTGAATGACACTCACAAAGTGAATGAAACAGCAGTTTTTTTGTGGAAATTCCACGTTGACCACGTAGTAGTAGTTGTTCACAATGACAAACTCCTGTTGGCTTTGTAATACCTTTCTGTGTAATCCTGTATATGCATTTGGTCACTTTTACTACAGATTAATTGATATTATGCTTACTATGAGTATAATTATTTTACTAATCCTGTAATTAATAACGATTTAGCTGAAGCCCTCTTTCATAGCAGCGGCCGCGGAAGTGGGGGCAGAGGGGACCTCTGCTGCGCCCCCTCCAATTTTAATACCTGGTAAGGAAGGTTTCTCTGTTTGGTCCCCCGTCATGGAGTACCTACTTTCGCGGTCCCTGTTTCATAGCCTCGGAATTAGCTATTATTAAAATATTTTTTGTGACCTTTAACTTATGTTCATAATTATGATCTCACCATAGTCCCCACGCTTAGCAGTCGGCTTCAGGTGGCTTGGGAATCGCAGTATGCTCACTACCGAGAGGTAAGCCAAGAGGAAGCTGCTGCCCGTTCGCCGGTGGTTCTGGATGCTGTTTTAGGATATACCCAGGTCAAGAGCTGGTCTAGGCTAGGTCCAGGATTATGATCTCATAACTTGATAAAAAACTACTGGGTAAACTTGTTTACAATGATGAGTACAAGGACTTCCTTTCGGCTTAGTCATACAGTTAGGCGTAACCTGTAGGTACCTATCGCGAATACAGATTTTAATCTATAGGTAGGTACCTCAAGCTACAGGCGAACAGTAAGTTATTACTAACCGCATTTATACAACGTGTAACAAAAAGGTTCAACAATACTGAAGGGCATGAGTGTACTCATCATTATGAACAACTTTTACTATCAGGCCAAATGTGAAGTCGTGAATAAAATAATCTGCTGATGATGAACTTTTTGTATGGCAGCACAAACAGCTAGCTAGCGTAAACAGCTGTTTTTTTCGTGATATGAAGGTTGGCTCCATAGTAAAAGTTGATCATAATGATGAGTACATACATACCCTTCAGGAGTTGTTGACCCTTTTTGTTACACATTGTATATATCTACGGTAATTAATTCCGCATAATTAGGTAATTTAATATTAAAAATAATCACCATCCAGTTTCCCCTGCGCCGTTACTCGAGGTACACCACCTGTGGCTTCGTAAATTTAGTGTATTTTTATCCCTTTCCTACTTGAGCTGCAATCCTATATCGCTCTCTTTCTATCCTGTTTTCACAAATAAGTTGAATCCGAAAACAACATAGAAAACCTCTTGAAGAAATTGTCCGAATTTGAACCTTAGACCTTGTGAATAAGGTGTGTTATAGGGTGATGAAAGAATAGCTGAAAATTCTTTGTCAGCTGAAGTTTCAGTCTGGTAGGAAATTCAACGGCACGTTGTATTCTCTGATTGTAATATAATGCGATTTAAAATAAATAGTGATGGGCTGTTCTGTCGAATTGTCGATATATTGGAAGATCCTCTACACTACAGTGTCAAAAAACGATTTTAGTGTTTAAATCTAAAAATTTAATTCACCCCTCCGGCCGCAAGGTTCGATCGCGTAGTTAGATCAATCAAACCACGAGGATTATGACTCGTTTAAAGAAGGTAGGTATTACGTTCGTGATCAGGGAGTTAATCTATGTATAAGTTTGCCCACATACATTTGCAATTTGCAAGTTTTCTCGTATCACAGCCCATTTATACCATCTAGATATTTGGACTTTATCTGAGCGCTAGTGTTTATTTTTACTGTAGGATATTATTGTGCTTTAAGTACTTGTTTAATAAGAGCCATTTTTAAAAATCATTATTGAGGTTTTTAGACCAACTAACCTCTTTTGAAAGCTCTGTTCTTATTTAAGCCACGTACATAGTAGGTAAGTCTATTATGGCAACCGCTTAAGAGCCAACTTATATGCAGCCTTTGATTAGGTACCCAGGAGAGCTAAATCCTTCAACGCCTCAGCAGAAGCTCAGCGCTGTTGGTAAATTATGCTGAGTTGAGGCGATTTTTGCGAAGACATCCAGGATTTTTTATTAGTTGTACTAGTTGTCTATATTAGAAATAAATAAAGAAATGTAATTTATTTTATTACTATAATGATGTTACGAAATAAATTAAGTGTCTTTCTTTCTTAATAAATTATTGTATTAATATCGCTAGATAGTCAATTATTAAGGACTTTATTCATTGACTATAGGGTAAAAATATGCTTATGTTTTCTCTCGACACCGCCTTTAACATCGACTCGGAAATTCTTATTCAGAAGTAGTCTTAGAGGAGTAAACTCTTTGTTAGCAATTTTTAAAAGTTATCGATAGTTTCGCATCACTAGTAAAGTTGTCCGGGTGGCCGGGTGACATTTATTCGTGGCTGCGTAAACGGCGCGGTTAATCCCGGAACGTGCAGTTTCGCCGCTCCCTCAATTTGGGTGTACATGGCAAATATTCGTTTAATTTACATTTTACGGTGAATTTACTGTCAACTGTTGTGGGCATTTAAAAAATAATATAAAATAGTAAACCTGTGTTGAAGTAGAGTGCAAAAGTACTTCAAGCCGGATGAAAATCAAGCGTGTCTAGTTTTTGGATCTATTCCAAACAAATACCATAATTAATCTAAACCCAATGATAAACTATTAATACTCACACTTTTTAATCATAACAAGCAAACAATATAAGTCGTCTCAATAAAAAAGTTCACTTATTATACACAATAATAAGTATCAAACTTTGATACTTACAAAAATAAGTATCAAAGTTTGATAATTATTATTGTAAGTATTTTTTATTGTATTTATCAAAGTACCCAATTAAAGTTCTATTATAATTAACACATTTTAAATTAAATATTTTTAATGAATGGTCGAAAACATTCTGTTAAAATTATATCATTATATTAAAATTAAAACATAAAAATATCATGTCAAACTATAGCCCCTCACCCAAACGTCCCCAATTAAATACAAATGTCAGCAATAATTACTTGCGATAGTTGCGACTGAATACAATAATTGAAACAATTTAATAACAGCAACAACAATAAACAATAATTCAATGCAATATGTACCTACTTGACTAATTTTTTGAATATACATAATATAAAATAATGTCATAGGTACCAATTTATTATAAACTATGTAATAATATATCAATTAATTTTTAAACCAATGATATTTCTTTTAACTCCTACTCATTTTTGTATTCCAAACCTACTCATTACTTAAAACTGAAGGCTTAGGACATTTCCCATCGCAGGTGGCCTAGTATAGTATAAACTTCCCATACTGCCTTGTATAAACGAGGCCAAAATGGCTCATGCCTTTATTATACTGTATATACAGTTGTATACAGTACAGTGTACAGTTAACTAAAATTTCACACGCTTTGTTTTTTAGAAAAAAGTGTTTAGTTCCAGTCGTCGTAAATGCTTTCGTAATGGTACCATTACCAAAAGTTTCATTCGGATTATCACTGGTATTAAAATTAAATTAACATTATTTATTTTGTGTGCCATCACACCAATTAGTACCTACACTAACATCATAAATGCTAAAGTAAGTTTGTCGGTGTGTGCAGCTGAACGGATTTGGTGAAACTCGGAATAGAGATAGCTTATTTCCCGGAATAACAAACATAGGCTACTTTTTATCATCGTCATGATTGTCACCGTTTTTCATCATCACGCGGGTGAAACCAATAAAAAAATAAAATTAAATAGTAATGCTACCCAGTATGTGAGGGTCAACTCAGAAAAATCGAAAAAAAACAAAAAGAGACATCTCTCTTTTTGTTTTTCTGAGATTTTTCTGCCTAACCCTATAATATTATAGTATAAGAACAAAGGAATGGAGTTAGTAGTTTGCAAACAACCCCATTATGACGTATTTTCGTAATTATTTGTACTGGAATCACTTCCTAAATGAAAGCCAGTAGCATGTAGGAAAATGGAAAATGGCGGGGTGCAATTAGTGGAAACATAAAAATATCGATACAATAAACATTTGCTTCTATCTATCGGTGTTCCAGTAACACAGTTATTCGGGTACAGCCATGAATCGACGAAACTGCCGGGATTAACCGTACTACGGCGAACTTTATGCATACCATTTGTACGGCCGATTGTTAGTGATGTAACTCTATCGATATTTGTGCATTCGGATGCTGATCTCCAATTCCCTAGAATGAAAGAACTGAACATGGGATAAGGAGTCTTACCTACCTGTACAGGGTTATTATTAAGCCGAAAGAAGGAATAATTGTGTACCTCTGGGGTCAAACCGGAAATTGGCAATAAAGTAGATGACTGATGTTTATATCGTTGAAACCAATAGCTTTGATGAAGAATTTAAGTAAATATAGTATGTTTATTGAAAAAATAATTTGAATCTGTTAATAATGTTCTGATATATGAGCGTTTAAAGTTTTTGTTAGAGACAGCTCTGTCCCTTTCCCACAAAACAAAAAATAACGTCACGCCTTACTTGTCAGGACAGAATGTATATGGCGTACAGAGAGGTGACGTCACGATTTGCTGTTTCATGTAGCATGATATTAAAATGCTTACAAGTTGCTAATTTTTGATCAGATTTTCATTTTCTTTTCATTAATCAGCTATATTTATGGACCACATTTTAATAGGAATAGGAAAAAATCCAGTCATCTAGCCTATTGCGAGAGAGAGAAAAACAGCTGTTGCATAGAAATATGTCATTCACTCTCGACAAAATGTATGGGACAGCACTGAAGGGCTAGTACCGTTACTTATCGGTCCCTGGCCGTGATGGTCCACCTACATTAGGCTGTACCAGGGGCATTTTTTGCCCCTTGGTCCACCCCAAGATAACTGGGTGTACCAAGGTCCCCTAGCCCGCGCCGAGGATTATTGGTCTTTACCCGCGCGGGAAAGTGAAAAGCTAGAATATATCTGCTAGAATATATACGTCTGTCTCGTTTTCGCGGGGAAAAAAGAGTGGGTAGATGTTTATCACGGCTCGGTTGCTAGGCGGGCAGGGTATTTATTTCTCCTCATGGGCCACCTATTTATGTCGCAAAATTTGAATTGTCGGTATTGCTGATTTATTTGAATTTTATTCGAATCGGTGTAGCCTTTGCAAATACAGAGCTGCAGGGCTAACATTCGCACCGCGAGAAAATTTTGTCGTGTCTTTATGTCGTGCGAAAACGAGACAAACTTATACAGATTCGTAGCCTTGTCCTGTTTTGTAGAATAGAGAAAAATTTCTCGCGGTGCGCATGTTAGGCGCTCTGGCATCTATAAAGTGTATCTAAGGCTATTGATTGTCAAATTGAAACACATTAAGTACTTATAGGAAAAAATATGAGAAAATACCGATTTTTATCGTATTTCATTTAAATCGGTACATTAAAATTTCAAATTTATCGATCGTATTTACGCTGTAGTTGACTTTTTCGCGAATTTACTTTTGGTCTCATTGTAAAAGTGGTTCACAATGATGGGAACAATTACCTCCTATCGGCTTAGTAGTACCGTTCCGCTTAACCCTGTATAGTAAGTACTAGCGATAATTTATGCATCGCCTCAGATGGCAACCAGTAACCACTCCTTCAATAGATTTCTCAGTTTCTCATGACCCCATACCATAACCGAAATCGAGGCTTGCCATAGACAACGGCAGGTCCCATAGACATTATTAATATTGGAAATGCGATTATGTTTGTCTGTTAGTCCTTTCTTTTAGGTGTACGCTAAAACTATAGATTGGGGTCCAAAATCGCGAACATTTTCCAATTTTATTTAAGTTTGGATAATGCTCAGAGAATATGATGCCATTAGTTAGGTATATAAATACTCTGTACCCGAATCGAACATTATCCAATCTTGCTCAAGTTTGGAAAATGATCGCCAGGTATACTCGTACACGAATCACGATAGTTTTCCAATCTTACTCAAATATGGAAAATTATCACTACTCAGGTATGTATACGTACATATAATACTCCGTTTTCTTTCTTAGTAAGTTTCTTATTGTGAATAAACTTTACTTTACTTAACTTACTTGTATAGTAGTGTATTACTTGTGTAGTATAGTGTACTTGTGTAGTTTAGTAGTATAGTGTGTATAGTTGTGTAGTAACGCTTGAATTGGTAGCTTATAACAGGTTGAGAAATTTGGCATCTAAGGCAGATACTTCTGTAGCTTAATCGGCAAAGCAGTTGGAACGGAAACCATAGAGACTGCTCGTATGCAGGTTCGAGTCCTGCCGGAGGTCATAATTTTTCTTCCTGTTTAAGCTTTAAAAACATATTATATAGTATATTCGATAGGTACCCGAATCACGATCATTTTCCGATCTTACTCAAATATGGAAAATGATTACCACTCATACTCTAACTCAATACCCGAAAAGAATAATTTCCTCTTAGAGTCTGTTTTACTCACAAGTTAAAATTGTAAAAAATACGTCGAAATCGTAGTAGTACTTAGATGTCTCCAGGCGTGTAAAACCGATGGAAACAGCTAACGTACCTAAGTTACCTATCATACTTAGTTTACGAATTACGGATGCGCAGGCGCCGGTTTCTAGGGTCGCCGGGTCAGCTCTCTCCATGTTTTGTAGACCGTGTTTTGGCTGGTTTGGGCACGCCATGCCATTCAAATGGCAGGTAAAAGTGATATTGTATTTGAGTGATATTGTGTGTTGACATTGATTATTTTAATTTGATATTTTATGGCAGGTATATTTAATTAGGTATATAGAGACACTAGACGACCCGGAGAATTTCGTATTCGTACCACCATTTTATTTTCTTAACCGTTTAGAGAATATAAACAGTAAATATAATAAATATAACTGTATTAATATAACTGTATTTCTAACCAGTTAATATGGAGGCGAAAAAAACAAAAAAATCGTTGAATCCATTTTCGAGTTTTGCGGGACGAATGCACGGCAATTGTTTTTTTTTGATAATCGTATTTTTTTTAATCCACTTAAGTAAGTATACCTAAGTTATAAGTATTCATATTTTTTTGATAAATATTTTGTTACTCGTATTTTTATTTTATAAATTACTAGAGGTCCCACCGCGACTTCGTCCGCGTGCGGTAGAAATATGGACCGCTCGCAAAATGCTCCACTTAAAATCATTCCGAGCAAACTCTACCAACTCTACCGACTCTACCACCCCCAACTTCCCCCCTTTGAATGAACTACCCAGATATCAATTTTTCATCACTATAACTTTAAACAAAGAACTTTCCATACAACATTCCACCCCCTTTCCCCCCATTCCACTTTTAAAGCGTCCCGTCAAAAAAAAATTTATACAGTATTTTTTATTTTAAATGAACTAACCAAATCCAAATTTTCGTGATTAAAAGTCCAAAAACAAAGGAATTTCATACAAGCTCCCCCGAGGGTCGAATTTCGAAAAATCCTTTCTGAATACACCCTCCAAATTTCAAGTCTGTACGACCAGCGGTTTGGGCTGTGCGTTGTCTGTCAGTCAGTCAGTCAGTCAGGACAGAGCCTTTTATTATTAGACTAGAGGTCACCCGCGACTTCGTCCGCGTGCGGAAGAAATACGGACGCTCCCTAAATTCTCCACTTTAAATCATTCCGAGCAAACTCTACCGACTCTACCGCCTCTACCAACTCCCCAACTTCCCTTCCTTTGAATGAACTACCCAAATACCAATTTTCATCACTATAACCTAACGTAGCCCCCCTTTTTAAGTATAATATTTAAATAAATTTTCGCCTCTTGAAAAGTAGTAAGTTCCTTAGGTATATCTAGTCATTTAAAAAATAAATTATCTACCTACGACTAGATACCTATTACCTTCTATATAATAGCTTGTAGGTACATATATGCTGCAATATTTCCAATATGCGCGAACACTTCAATAACCCCCATTTATATATTTTTATCACCGCAATTCAGTTATCTAGTCCCGCTATCGAAAGCACGATAGCTAATATCTAAACCAAAATGGCTGCCAAAGTGTTATCTATCATAGTAACGACCAATGGCCTAGAGAATTCACTAGGAAGCGTCGCCTCGCTGAATAGATAAATAGTAGATAAAGGCTTGCGCAAACGAAATACTTTTGTTCGCGGACAAAAATAACTTACAGCGGATTTGACTCGACGCACAACGTGGGTAAGCATTTAACGTAGAAAATAACCCGGACACAGAAAACATCACGGTTCTTTGTACACAAGATTCACTCCCTCAGATAACACGTCAAAACTTTCTGGAACCACAATATTGGTAGGTACATAATTATTACAATCATATTTACATGCGATCTTCGCCACTAGGGGGCTCTGTTCCGGTTTTTAAGACATTTTTATTTCTTCTTCTTTCTTTAACTTATAAAGACGTCATTTTTCGATTAGGGTCGTACAAATTAAATGTTTAAGTAGACTACCCCATCATTTTATTTATAATAATAATAATAATTAAATTGGAATTTCATTCATGGAATCTCCAAAGTTCACTAGGTGTCAGCGAACTTGGTCAGATTTAAGCAAGTAGCAGCAAGCAGGTAAGGAATCGGTTAGTAGTAGTAAAAAAATGGCATAACGCAAAGTTTTTTTAATTTTTTTTTTAATGTTATTTTCTTACAAATTTTGTAACAATGCAGGTACTAACTATGTCTGCTTGTTTGACAGCGAGGACTTTTATAACAGAATCGATGTTTGTCACTTAAATAAGTTTGATGCTATCTTAGTCTTTCGTCTGCGCAAGTTCTAAGACCGCGTTTTGACATTGCGTCCGACCTTGGCAGCGCGGGAAGCGTTGCTATTGGCCGGAATTCCAAAATGGCGGTCCGCGTCCGCGCAACTCATTGTCTCTATCAATTAGAAGACCGGTTTTCAAACGATTTTTTATTCAAATTCGTACTAATGCCGTATATTAGTATGCAACGATATAGGTACTTACCTATTTTTAATGACTCGTTAGATACACCTGCGTCGAAGAATTTCAAATACCTAACGTATACCTACGTACCTAAGATCTTTGTCGTCCTTTGTATTAGTACCTACTTAACAACGTCACTTTTACCTACGTAACCGATTAGTTTATAGGGCTTATTACCAGATCCTTCCTATGTTTCCGGGGATGTACCTATCGGTGTTTCACCTCGTACCTATTGTAGGTTAAAAAATACTTAGGCAAATATAGAGTTTGGTCAGTAGAGAACTGTAGTGCCACAAAAATGTAAGCTACTCCTTCCATAATAACAGGACTGCCTTACTTAGCCGGATGACCTATTTGAGCTAAGTATCAGCTAAGTAGAACAGTGAAGTGTGATGTTCTTCTCGTGCACCGTATTACAACAAGATTAAAGTAAAACTTTAGTTTCCTTCCAACCTGACAACCAAGTAAAACGCCAAAAAAAACATTGACCGTCGCTAAATTATACAAGTAAAAAACAAAAGCGCCTCGCAAAAACTTATCGTCTCGAGGGTGGTCAGAAATAGAAATATCTCATAATAATTAATTCACCTCAGGGACTTTTTAACAGCTGAAGGTAAAGGGTAAAACTAGAGATGATATGAGGATCCGGTCAATTCGGAGAGAATAAAATTAGGACAATAAAATTGGCGTACGTACGAGAGTTTATGGTGAAACATTTATCTCTTATCTTTGTAATTTTCTAAATTATAGTCACAGTAATATACCGATATAATATAATACATATATTAATAATATACTATAATTATAATACAGTAATATACATTTATATTTATATATATATATAAATACGAAAGCTTGTCGGCGTGTGTGTATGTATTTCACGCTGAAAAGGCCAGCTAGGTCACCAAGGTACCTACTGAGTACAGAAGATGAATTAATTTTGGCTTTATACCTTAACCTACCCTTTCGTGCAACCTTGTGCTCAAACTTCAAGAGCCTTATTAATAAACATGGAGTAGCTTCGAAATAGTTAATCCGACCTTTGTATTTATCCGCCGAGTTATGTAAAGAAAAACAAAATTAAATTTGAATAAACTATTCCAAAGGTACGCGTTAACTAAAAATACCACCAAAGTTTTATTTCCATGATTTGTAATTAATATACTGTTTTCAAAATAAAGTTTTTTATCCGTACTTTATGTGATTTGATCCGGCATAATCATTTTCGGGATCCGCCATAACCACTTCCCTACCATTTCTATTGGAAGCTAGGGAGGAAGACGGAACGCCACTCTACGCCTCAAAGCGACCCCAACTTGAGATAATTCATACAAGCGGACAACTAACGGAATTAAATTTTTTGATATTTTGTAAATTATATTTTATTGAGAAAAAATCATAATGATTCTTCTTCAGCTTTTATCGACACTGTTTCATTTGGACATAAAGCTACTAATGGACCTGGGTATGTCCTGAGACTGCATCCAGAACCACCAGAGGACGAGCAGCGGCGTCCTCTCGGTTAATGGTGGTGAGCGTTCTGCGATCCCCAAGCCGCCTGCTAATCGTGAGGATTATGGCAGCCCCTCACTATTAAGGAGGCATTCGTCCAGGCAGTAGACATCTTCTAGCTAAAGATGATGATGACATAAAGCTAACCGAAATCTACTCTCAAGAAGCATAAAACTGGTATTAAGTAGTAAAGCCACTGGCCCTTATGGAGCAGGTTTTATGATTGGGAACTAAGGGCAGGTGTCTTAGTCTATCCATGGAATGTGACACGTTAGAATGGCCATGAGTTAGTAAAGCGTCGCCACAAGTGTGAGCGGGTCTTTCCTAGTGAGTATTTCAACAACACGTGTCTTTTCTAGAGAGTATCTACTTTGTTAATACCGTGTCTTGACTATGATAGCTAGGATTTTGTATTCTGTTCAAGTTTAGATTTTTATCTATCTCTTTCTATGTCTCACTCATGTTGCCGTGAATGAGTGAAAGATAAAAATTAACTAGGAGTTTTGGCGGGAACACGGAAAAATCATGTCGTTGCATTCTATTATTTTCTTAAACTTGTGTTTTTTCGCGAATTAATGATTAAAAATGGCGGTGTTTTATTCATTGAGTGTTGAATTAGATGCACGAGTGTGGGCAAGTGATATAATGTGGTGAAACATGTCTTTTTGTGTTGTTTTCAAAACTCCGTAGAAGCTCATAGTAAAGTCGCCACAACTTTACTAGGGCATGACTTGGACTCGACTATGACTGATTTCGTGTGACTGACTGTGATTTAATTACATATTTGTCTAAATTTTAATAAAAGAAACTAGAAAATTCATAAACTTTACACTGACAGAATGCACAACGTGCGATGCCAATAACTAAGAAAAAAATAAAAAAATATTAACTACTTTAAACGATGTGTCTTGTTCATGAATCGATGTTCAGATACAAATAAATACTTAGTAGAACTCATCTAGACTTTACAGACCGGCCATCTAACTATGCTGTGCAGTCCCGTATTGTTTCAATGAAATGAAACGAACAAACAAAACATTTGTTGGCGTCCGTTTGACTGGTTAATAGGGATGCCCGATTTTTTGCGTTGTTTAGTTCAGCTTCTGGATCGTAATGTATCGTAACCTCGTGAATCGATTCACGATCTAAATCGTATTGCATGGGATCATACTTATTCGATCTCGGAAGATCGTATCAATTCAGAAAAGGCTAACTATCCGACATCACGACAATAAAATAAACAAAATATTATCACGGTATCACCTACCTTCATATTTCTTACATTACCGCTTTTTGATTGACGTAACTTGAAACTAATCTCATTCAATGTGTAGGTAGGTAATCTAACTCTAACTGTGGTAGTTCGTACGGTACGTTTCGGTTGACGTTTAGGTTTTAGTCGATACGATTTTTTCATACGATCTTCTTTTAGACACACGATTCGGTCTGGACGAAGATTGCATCCTGTTGAATCGATTCTTAAAGTCGGTAGATCGATCGATCTTCCGGAAGAAAGATTCAGATCGGGCATCCCTAGTTCGTAAAGACTTTTATCAAGCCAGTAGGTATAGTGAAGTATCAATCATCCACTTGACCAATCCTTACAGATTTGATAACTATATTCATTGCGATAGTCTTCCTGATTGCTGACAATGGCATCTGCCTTGAACAAGTTTTCCTTCTTGTGAAACATATTGCATTTTCGTAATTTCGTAATTAAAAGTAGAAGAAGGTCAGTTAGCACTAACTCTGATTGCAATATTAGATGTAATGTTATTAGACGACTGCCCAAAAAAAGAGCGTAATTTTTCAGGGCTTATGATAAAAGATAAAAAGATAAAAATAACTTTATTGCCAAAATAAAAAATATATATACGTAAATGCTAGACAAACAAGAGAACAATAATTAAGCTTAACATTTAAAATTAGTATTCAACCGACTTCAATTTTTACTTTTTTTTTATGAATGTATCTATGTATGTAAGTATGTATGCATGCAAGTATGTATGTATGTCTTTATTCCACCATAACTTCTAAATGTCTGAACAGATTTGGATGTATGGGGTATCGTTAGAATCCTTACATCATTACATCATCCCCAGTACCTGTGCCTATAAAAAATTGGCAGGGCATCTCAGGACCGTATAAAAAATAAATGGCTTTCTTTATTAACCACATCATGTAAAACGGATTTGTGATATCTGTCTCAATAAGGTAGTTTCTTGAATAGTTATAGAGAGAGACCTAGACTATAGACTGCTATTTAGATTAACGATAGAGAAACTGAAAAAATATAATAATTTTATTTTGTTTTGCCCTTATTTGTTTACAATGAAACGCCACTGATAATCTACACCAATATAATAAAGAGGAAAGATTTGAATTTTTGTATTTTTGTATGTTTGTAACGAATAAACTCAAAAACTACTGGACCGATTTCAAAAAATATTTCACTATTAGAATGTTACATTATCCTTGAGTAACATAGGCTATATTTATTACAAAAAAAAAAATAAGGATCCCTACTAAAACTTCAATAATGTAACCCAAGGTGTAAACATTTTTGCCATAAAATTTATTTCATCGCCTGCGCTGCGGAAACTATTGAAGATAGAACAAAATCATGTTCTACAATATCAAAGAACATATCAATATCTACAAAAAAAATTGTCATATCATAGGTCTAACTATAGTAGTTATGTCACTATAACTACTTTTTACATCTTAAAAGTTGATAGAAATGCCGACCAAAATCAGACCACGTTATCCATACCTTTGTATGAACCGTTATCCAAATAAATTTATTTAAGACTGTTTCAATACCTGTCCATTTCTTTTTGAATTATCCAAATTGGAGGTTCATTCAAAAGATATTACGAATTTAAAAACCTAAACAAAATACTAGAAAAATAAGCGCCGCCGCGCCTTGGCCGTGCAGCCCCGCTCAGCGCGGGCAACGCGGCGAGGGGCACCGGAGTGCGGGAGAGGGGCGTGCACATCTATGAAATGGTTTCTTACTCGTGTTCCACGTAGGTACGTGTTCCACGGATACCTTTTTATGCCCTTAGCCTACCCAATAGGTAAACCACGTGTAATATACGGTCTTACTTAATAGCGCCGCTCAAACTTAATCACTGCTTAAGATGCTAAATCAACTTCTCTCTGACGTGAAGTGTCACGTGCAAGAACAAGTCAGAGAAGTTTAAGCAGTCACTAAGTTTGAGCGGCGTTTTTAAGTAAGGCCGATAATATGTAGTGCCCTTGGTTCACCCAATATTTGCGAACCACGGGTAAATCATTAAACAAATAGCTGCACCCCGCGGTTTTACGCGATTCTTGGGATAAAAGTAGCCATGTTTTATTCTAAGGTAAAAAGTACCTACCTCTATACCAAATTTCGTCCTAATCCGTTCAGCCGTTTCAGCGTGATGGAGTACAATCATACACACCCGCACACTGACAAACTTACGCATTTATAATATTAGTAGGCAATCAGATAAAATATTTTTTTTCAGTTACCACCGTAAGGACTTACAATAAGATAAGGTAGTATACCTACTCTTGTTAGACGACTTGAAGTAGAAGCTATTTAAAATATCGCTGAGTAAGTGTGTGCTTAGGAGTGCTGAGGTAACAAGCATTAAAAAACTCAACCGAATTGAGAACCTCCTCCTTCTTTGAAGTCGGTTAAAAAGAAAGGACATGGGAGTGAACGAGGAGACAATGGGTACGAGTATTCTACGGGTACATTGAATTACGCATTGTATACCTGGGTGTTCCACGAGTACACTTTTAATTCAGTTTACTCGTGGAACACGGATACTAAAAGGAATCCGTGGAACACCTAGGTGAATCTTTTATGTGGACCACGGGTGAGAAACCCTATGAAATAGGTAGGCCTGAACGCGCGGTCGGTAATTGAATATTTTGACTTTTTTCTTAGCACATTTTTTGTTCCAAATAAAAAGTCCTTTTCAGAACTACTTATAAATTATTTTACTAAACTTTTACTGTTTAATTTTTATAGTACTTATTCTCACAGTTTTTGTATGGTAGTATTCATCAAACGTTATTTTCAATGTCCACTCAATGTTTAAAAAATATTAGGCCACCTGTGCGAAGCCGGAACGGGTCGCTAGTATTATAGAAAAAGGTATACGAGGCGTGTCAATGCACATCGCCATAATACTTGGCAAATCGGACAAGCTAAAAAACCAACCCCTCAAAATCTATAGAATAGCCTAATTTATTTATTTTATTCATAATTAAATTTATCCTTCTTTTATCCTTTTTGTACCAACGACATATTCATCAAACAACATTACTGCATTCTTCAATTCGTTCGTCATATTATCCTGTTTATTTAAATAAGTAGATACAAATATTTCAAAGGAACAGGATAATTTTCAGCAACAAGTTCTCAGAAATTCTCCAAATACAAAAGTCATTCTCTGTTCTCAAGTCTTCTAACGTTAATACATTATCTTTTTAGCCCGTTTCCTTCCTTGTTTATTATACAGGGTTACGGAGAAAGGTATTACTAAACCGTTGGATTGGATGAACAAGTTTTATAAGGAGGCAATCGTAAATTTGCGACAAAAATCAGTAGTTCCATACCACTGTCGAGGGAGAATGTCGTTCTATTCGAATGTCTGAATTTCGGAAAACAAACAGCTGTTTGGTCCCAATTTAAAAACAGTAGCACCACCGGCAGCTTGAGATAAAAAAAAATAAAAAAATAAGAAATTGAATAATATATTAATATTTTTATTTTATTTCAGATATTAAAATTTTATTTAATAGTTAGTAGATATACATTTGACCTTTTTTTGGCTTAAGTAGTATCTAATACCGTTAAGCGTAAATGTTTTTTTCGCGAATTCAGGATTGGCCCCATAGTAAAAGTTGTTCACAATGATGAGTAAAATGACTTCCTTTCAGCTTAGTATACCGTTACGTGTACCTTATACCCGTACTAGCTGCTGCCTGCGGCTTCGCCCGCGTGGGTTGTAAGGTACCTACCTTTATCAGGTAGGTACGATATTAGAATTTGGTCTTTAACCACACCGTGGCTTTAAGCTGATTAGACTACCACCTGAGCTCCTGTAGCTAATTGGTAGACCGCTCGACGTCGATTCGAAACCGTGAAGCCGCCGGTTCAAATTCTGGGTCCGTACCAATGACTCATACGACTGGCACTTCGGTGATGGTGAGAGCTTGGGCTTTAGCGGATTGATCATATTTTTCTTTATACTTTTCTTTCTCAGGACCTTAAAAGAAGATAAAACATGTAAGATGTTGGTCTTCAAACCATAACCTAAGATCCCATTCCCCTCTCCCATTTTCATCCATTTAGGATATGAATGTAAGTACGAACTTACATTACAAAATAAAACTTGTCTAAATTTCACATCTTTGGCTTCAGTAGTGTGCAAAATTATGCAGTATCGTTGACTTGCTACTGCTACTGCTACTCTTTTAAAGTTTTGCGTCACATAACACTTATTTATGTGAGGTGTAGGAATCGGGATTATTTGTCTTAAATTACGCCATGAGACAAGTTCCTCAACCATTTTCAGACAGCTGAGATATTTGTGTGGACAGACGGATAGATTGGAGTAGTAAATTTTTAGTAATAACACAAAACAGGTGCTCATTATTTGTACTTGAATACAAAATTTAGGAATGAACAACTTAAATACAAAATTTCGTACCCCGTTTCACCCTCCTAAGGCTTGAAATTAAAAAAACAAAAATAAACGTTGCGTTAATTTCCTACCGTAAGCCTTAATTATAAATATACTAATAATTATTATTTTGATTTTTACTTTGAAAATGAAGGGCTTTCGATACACAACTTCATCCCTTTTTGCACCCCTCCAGGGGTGGAATTATCAAAAACGCTGTGACACTTATAAACTAATTTCCAATCCAGTCTAAACACAAAATATGACAATCCTAACTTCGAAATTGACGGACTTTCATACAAACTTTCATTAATTTTTTTTTTTTACCCCTTAGGGGTGAAATTTACAAAAATCTTTTTATTTATTTATTTATTAGGCACTTACAACAGATCATAGAAATTGCATAATACAGTAAATTGAAAAATACAGAACGATCCCATGATCCAAAATAGCAAGCGCTCGACATGGCTAAAACAGTAGATTCGGATTGCAAATATTACATAATTTAGACACTTAAAAAATAATAATATATATATCAAAACAATAATAACAAACGTTGTGAGCTAAACCAATGAGGGCATGTTATAAATATCGTTGGTACCTACCTACCTAAACTAATAGAACTGTTGAAGTCGAGTTTAATTATTTAATACTATTATTTAAACTACAAATAGATAAATGAGTCATTAATATATATATATATATACACATATAATAGATTATCCTAAAATTATACTGTCAATTAATTATTTTATAGATGTTGTGTTGATGTTGTCTTTTCTTAGTGAATACCCACACTTCACAAAGAACACACCCTCCAACTTTCATGTCTCTAGGACCAGCGGTTTAGGCTGTGCGTTGATAGCTCAGTCAGGTCTTTGAATTTTATAATAGGTCTTTACCTATGAAATTGCCGTTCTTCAGTACTGGTCATTTCAAATAGAAAAGAAGTTTGGAATGGCTTTGTATTCTAACATCAAATTATTATTTTCTTAAAAACATGACATTATTTTTACAAACTCAGTCTTTTGTTTATTGATTAGCGTTGTATTTTCATTACATTTGAACATTTTTCGTCATAATGGATACTTTAAAAAATCGTGTAATATGAGTTCCGTCGTGGCACCAACGCGACATAAACGGCACGTAACATCAAAAACGTTTATGGAGAGAACTGTATTAACGAACGCACAATCCGTTATTGGTTTTCCCGGTTCCGTTCTGGAAATGTTGACTTGAAAAATGAAGCTCGTGGTCGTCCGGAGACTTTGGTCAACAATGATGAATTAAAGGCGATTGTAGAAGCTGACGAAACTCAATCTACAGCTGAGCTAGCAGCAGCTTTTGATGTTAGCATCAAAACAATTTTGATCCATTTGCGACAAATAGGCAAGGTAAAAAAACTTGATAGGTGGGTGCCCCACGAACTTAACGATCGCCAGCGCAACGTACGCGTCGAGACCTGCCTCGCGCTGCAACTACAGACAGTCTCCAAGCTGCAAGAGCTGGGGTTGGAAGCTCTCCCTCATCCACCATACTCACCAGACCTTGCACCTACCGACTATTACTTTTTCCAAAATTTAGACAACTTTTTAGTGGGTAAAAAAATCAATTCCCGAGAGGCAGTACAAAATTCCTTTGAAGAGTCCCCGTCCAGCTAATTTTTACAAGAAGGGCATCAATAAACTGCCAATTCGTTGGAAAGATGCGTCGATTGCATGGGTGATTAGTTTGAATAACAGAAATAAAAAAGTTTTATAAAATAAGTACTTTCACTTATTCCATACAAAACGGCAATTTCATAGGTAAAGACCTAATATATACACATATAACCTCATCAGCCAGAAGACGTCCACTGCTGGAAGAAGACCTCCCCTTTATTAGGGAGGAGTTGACATAATCTCCACGCGTGGCAGGCGGCTTGGGGATCGCAGAGTGTTACCACCTTTAACTAAGAGGACGCTGCTGCCCTTCCTCTGGTGGTTCTGGATGTAGTTTTAGGACATACCCAGGTTCAGGTAACCCGTATTAACACGACCCGTAAATATCAGAAATCATAGGTTGTCATAGAAAGTCGTCAATAGCAAATAGAGCCGTGAACGTGTCACGATTTCATCTTGTCTAGATCGTAATTGGACCATTTTTATTCCCTACGCCCTTCGATACAGTAACAGGATTGTGAGCTCACGAGCGCGGCACACCTAAAACTCTCCTGTGCTGCAGTTTGCATGCGATTCAGCGCAGTTCAGCTGTCGTTCGGGGCGTGATTACCAGTCACTTCCTTCCATTGATACCCGTGCTCCTACCGCTCGATCCTACTGGTAGTAGCAAAGATAATTTCGTTTTTGGTGGTACTACTTATAAAATGCATTACCTGTGGAACTGTTAGTTTATTACCCGTAGAACTACCGGTGCAACGTCACTTTATGATATTAAACTAAAATTGCCCTCGATACAATTAGCTAGACCATGCAAAAAACAAATTTTCATAGAACTACTGGTAGAATAACGGGTAAAATAAAATTCTTCGGTCACTCAGAGTTGCTAAACAGCAATTCTGAGCTAAGAACAAACGTTGAGAAGCTAAAATGTGCCACTATTTTCAACCGACTTCAAGAAAGGAGGTTTTCAATTAGACTGTATTTTTTTTATGTTTGTTTCTCCGCCAATCTTGAATGATGATTATTTTTTGTTTGGTAAGTCATACTTCAGAGGTGGTCCCATATCAATTTTATCGAAATCGGTTCAGTAGTTTGGTTTTAAAATCAAAATTACTAGAAAATATGAAGATGTCATCCAAGTATACGAAGTTGAAGTCGGTTGTATAAAAAAAGCGTATTATTTAAATTACTTTTGGCTTTACAATTATTATTACAACGTGCATGAATCTCTTTTTACTAAATCTACACAAGCACACACTCGAAAAAGAAATCAAAACATGAAAAATCATACCAAGATTCTAATTAACAATAATTAGTGCTTGTACAGTCTAAGTTTCCAGACTGAGAATATGAAAACCGAAAAAAGCCGAAATCTAATTAAGTCGAACATAACAAAGAACCCTTGTAGCATCTTACGTATCCAAGAAAGAAAGAGAGGCACCGCGAGAAAAATGCATCTCCCCATCTCTCCCACCCCCACGCCGGGGGGTGGCTGTATACATTTTTTCTTTTCCTTTTCTTAAGACGAAAATTTGTTACGCTTTTTATACTTATACTCGGGGGTGAGCCACCCCGATCGATAGGTGGTATAGGGGGACACCCTTATCAGAACCACCCCTTATCAATTTTTCGTGCTCTCAACTTTTTTCCCTTATTATACGGAACCTGCAGTTTAATTATTATGGATGATACGATCAGTTTCTATTTTATAAAATGGCGGACTGTGAAAGTGTGGTCCTTTGTTCGTTTTCAGCTTATTTTTATTTTTACTAAGTTCTATACACAATATTTATTAGTAAGAAGTGGTTACGCGTACTATCTTGTAAGGTTTCTAAGGTTAACAACTTCTAATTAGAGAAATAAAAGCTTTGGAAGTTTAAGTATAAAAGTACTTATAGATTCATTATTTGTTTAACTCCATACTTTCTTTTGACTGTTCAGCTATTGGCATACAAGTTTATTACATAGATCTAGAGTCTAGGCTCTTCATCGTTGGCACAAGAAACATTATCTTCACTAGGTAGTAAGTTTTGTAAGTTAGGCTGGACATAGGAAATCTAATCTAATCTAAAATTCTAAAATCTCTTCTCTTCTTTCTAATTCTAAATTTTTTTCTAATTTTAATTGAATCTAATAAAAATAATAATTTAATTTAATTTTAAGAATATAATTAATTAATTTCTAATATAATAATAATTTGTATTTTGTACTAATATGGATCTCTGTGTCTGAAAATAAACGTGTTCTGATATATATATTTTTTTTGATAGGCCAGACCTAGTAAGTCAATGCACCTCTCGAAGGCCTCCGACATTACTTCACTAAGAAATCAAAACAGAAAGACTGCTTTATTGCTAAAAGACCTACATTTCAAGCAACGTTATGTTGAAACATTTCTTCCGTTTCTTCCCCGTGGTTCACCTACGTGGTTCACCTATAGGTGTTCCACGGGTAGGGTTACCATCTGTGTAAGGGAGGATGCCTGTTCAGGACGTATAAAATGCCTGATTTTTCAAAAAAATGCCTGTCTATTGTAAAAAATACTTTAGGTGTACTGTAACCGTTCTGCGTGATACCGCGGTAACGCGGAAATCAAAAATGCCTGTCTCTGCTTAGCGCCGGCCGCACGCCTGTCTAAACCGTAAAATGCCTGTCAAATGCGGCAAATGCCTGTCAGATGGTAACCCTATCCACGGGTACCTTTTTGTACTCGTAGAACACCAGGTAATCTACGTATTGGTATTAAATATTTAATGACCCGTATTTTACATTTTGCCCAAGGTCGATGAACTTATTGTATGGATCAGTTGATATTTTTTAGGCGATTTCATTGTTGGCCCCATAGTAAAAGTTGTTTGTTTTGATGTACAGAATATGCCCTTAAAAGGAAGCTAACTGATTAGAATTAACCCTGTATCATTATCTGGGATATTAACCGTGATTGTGTTGTGTTAGACCTACTTGGTTGCGAAGGTAAAAGTTTTCTTTTTAAATTATTTTATGCACAGGTAGGTACATTTTCTGCGTTTTCTGCCTTGTTTTTTATCTGTACCTAATTTTGTTAACTTGTAATAATTGTACTTACTTTACGGTAATAAAGTTATATGTAATATTTATTTGCGAACTTTTTAAAAACATTTTTTTCTTTCTTTAATACAGGCTTGCGTTTGACCTCTATCTTGCTCTATCTCTATGTGCGGTATACGGCGGAGCACGCAAGAACCCGTTTTACTCGCAACTATGAAGATGCCTAAGATTGACGTTACCCCAGACAACTACCCGCATCCCTCATTTTATTCAAAACTGCAGCACGATTACCGTTCTTGACGATCGTTTTATTTGACATTTAATTCGTATAATAGGCTAGATGACTGGTTTTTTTTTATTGACCTATTCAAATGTGGCCTATAAATATAGCTGATTAATGAAAAGAAAATTAAAATCTGATCAAAAATAAGCAAATTATAAGCATTTTAATATCATGATAGACAGAGAGGCGAAACAGCAAATCGTGACGTCACTTGTCAGGACGCCATATAAATTCTATTCTGACAAGTAAGGCGTGACGTCATTTTTTGTTTTGTGGGAAAGGGACAGAGTTGTCTCTAACAAAAACTTTAAACGCTCATATATCAGAACATTATTAACCGATTTGAATAATGTTTTCAATTACCATACTATATTTACTTAAATTCTTCATCAAAGCTATTGGTTTCAACGATTTAAACATCAGTCATCTAGCCTATTGACATTTAAAAAGGTAAAATTCGATAAAAATCGGTATATTCTCAAATTCGTCTTAATAAATCTGTTATACCGTCAAATTAATCGCATCGAACGGTACTCGCACTGCAGGTTTACGATTGTCCACATCCTGTCTGACGATGGGGTCTAGGATGAAGCACGTCATACGTGGTAGCGGTAGTTTAGGCCGTGGGTTCAATTTCGCGTTCCTACCAATGGGTTCTTAGTAGGTACGTATATACGAATAAAAATAAAAAGTAACACCCTACCACAGACTTTTCTCCAGCAACATAATTATAATGTTAAGCTAGTAAAATATAAAAAACGTACAAGCAAACCTGGTTTAAAATTAAAAACTCAAAGCAAATGAATCAAAACAACCTCAGAAATCCAATATCCTGAGCACTAAGCGAATCTTCCTTGAAATATACAAAGAACCACAAAATATTCACTGAAAAAAACCACAAAATTCAATTTACAAACTACCTACGTTTCTTGCGAAACAAAATGAGGGGGTGAAAAAAACCGGGTGTTTTGTACAGAGGAATTAAAGTTGGGGGTGAACTACCCCTTGGGGTGGAAAGACGTTGGATGCTGGATGATTAATTATTAGTTTGTGTGTGTTCCAAAGATAGTGTTTTGTAGGGAGGATAGAGGGTGCAATTGGTGGGAGGGTGTTTTTATAAATTACATTTTAGGTAGGTATTTAACATATTCTAGTAATGAGAGCTTGTATGTAGTGTGACTTTTCGTCTATGTCAGGGTTGAATAGTAGATTACTCACCTAGGGAGCAAAAGTAAAGAAGCCTCTGATGTTTGTCACCATAAATATATAAAACGCTTTAAAAAAAACCGACTTCAATTTTGACTACCTGGATGACATGTACATATTTGCCTGTTGTTTTGATTTATTCCAGTAATTTTGATTCAAAAACTAAACTACTGAACCGATTTCGATAAAGTTTTTACTTATGGGACCACATCAAAAGTATCACCTACCAAACAAAAAAATTATCATCTAAATCAATTCATAATTGGCGGAGTAATTTAGGAGTAATCGCATAACATACATACAAAAAACCATACAGTCCAATTGAGAACCTCCTTTATTGAAGTCGGTTGAAGACTAAACTTCTTCTTCTCTTCTTTTGGTTCTTAAGTGGCGACCACGAACCGGAAGACCCATCGTAGGTAAGCCTCCCACTACCTAGTGGGATATTGTAAAAGTCGCGGGCAACCGGTGGATGCAAAAGGCAGGTTGTCAGTACAGTGTGGCGGTCTAAAGGAGAGGCAATTGTTCAATAGTGGACGTCTCCGGGCTGATGATGATGAAACTTCTTGTTTACTTTTCCAAATGACATGTAAAAAGGTTTGAACAAACAAAGCAGATCTAGTTTCGTAATTTGTAGGAGACTCCAGGGTTCTAGCTTTTTGTTTTTTTTGTCAAATAATACTATTATAACATAAAACAAACTATTTCCAAAAGGAATATACTTACAAAAGGCTTGGAAAAGGTATCCAAGGAAGCTTCTGGTCTGTAGGCAGTGAGTGTAGCGCCTATGTTCAGTGCAGACTGGCTACTTGTTGAGCCGAACGCGCTGTTTACAAATAGACTCTTTGGAACATGTTTACCCTCGATTCCTGTTACAGGGAATGATAGCTCTACTCGTAGTGAACTACAAGGTTGGTGAGATTCATCGTTGAATATCTTAGAGTAATTCAATTCATTTATTTAATTGGGTATGTACATACCCAATTGAAATAAATAAATTGTATTGAATTAGAGTTTATATAAATTAGAGTTTTTTTTTATTTATTTTTTTATTTGACCACAAACCCGGGTGAACATTTTGACATGGCCACTAATTTGGAAAAAAAACGAACGAGCACATTCACCCTTCTAGATGTAGTCCTAACATTAATCTATCTATATTGTCTATATCTATATCGTTGTATACAATGTGTAACAAAAAGATTCAACAAAACTGAAGGGTATCTATGTAGGTACTACTCATCATTATGAACAACTTTTACTATGGGGGCAACACCGAAATCACGTATAAAATATCAACTGTTCCATACAAAAAGTTAATTGACCTTGGACAAAATGTATGGAACATCTGTTTTTTTTTTCGCGATTTGTGTGTTGGCCCCTTACTAAAAGTTATTCATAATTATGAGTATATACATACTCTTCAGTATTGTTGAACCTTTATGTTACACGTTGTATAAATAAATTTAAAATAATTAATTTTTATTTTGTAAAAAACGACTTGCCATTGACATTTGGTTATTTATGGCCAATAAATATTTCTGATTTCTGTTTATCACTACACTTCTTGAGAATTGGCACAATGCACAAATGCGCCGTAGCCAAAAAAAAAAGAAAAAAAATACACTTTTGAATAGTCACAAAAACTAATTAATTGCAAAGCAGGCAATACTTAAAAAAAAACATTAAAATAGTAAAAATCATTTAAGAAAACACATGCAACATAATGTTGCCAGGTCTACCAAGTCTTAGTCAATCTTAATCAATAAAAAAAAAAACAATACACTCAATGTCTAAAACGGTATACAGGTTGTTATTGAATACATGAGCCAAATACCTTAGTTAGGGGGTCATTAAACTCATCCTAGTGGACAGCTTGTACCATGAAACCAGCCCTGACAAAGCGAAATAAATCTACTGTCGAGCACAACAAAATATATGGAACATGTGTTTTTTTCACGATTTCCGCGTTGGTTTCTTAGTAAAAGTGGTTAATCAAATTTGTTAAAATTAAAAGTTGTTAAAATGCTTATGACTTCACTCTGTATAAATAAATAAATGTCAGTGGACATTTTACACAACACCATCTAACCCCAAACTAAGCAAAGCTTGTACTATGGGAACAAGATAGCTGATAGAATACTACTAATGGGAGCAACCTTGAAATTTAACCCTGAAATATACAGTTCCACGTAACCTTTTTTATTATATACCTACCTACTATATCTTCGGTACAAGTACTTATATAAGATAAAAGCTCTAAAGTCTGAAACAAAAATACACTCTGAAACTTCTCTCAAACCTGTTTCCATTTTCAGTATCGCCAACCAACCGCAAAAAACAACAGTCCTATTTCACCTCAGGCAGCGCAAGCTTGCCAACCGTAATTGTGCCGCGAAAACAAACTAAAACCTCTTTCAAAACCCAACAAAAAAAAACAGCACCTGAATAAAGGCACGAAATGAGCCATCAGTGAAACAATGGTTAAAAAAACAAAAAAAAGCTATGAAATTGGTTATAATGAGTGTCTTCATAGGTCCCCCCTTTCCCCCTCTGTCGTCTCTTTCCCCTTTGGGTCAAGCGGGGAAATAAAATTTTAAATTGAAGCCCTGGAAAAGACAAAAATGTAGAGTTGGAAGTAATAGGGCAGTAGCATACTGTAAGCGAATTAAAACGCCTGGAAAGCTGAATCGGATGAACACGTTGACTTTTTTGACCTTAGAGCATAACAAAATAACCAGTAAAAACTTTGACAATAATAAAACCTAAGGCCTACCTAACCTTTGTTACCTAAGTAACAAAATATATCTCACCACTTCCCAAAAATTTTCACGTTCGCTTACAGCAGCATCAACATGTTATAGATGGTTTCAAAATCCAAATGTTGTTTATCGTCGTCGTCAGCCATAAAACGTCCACTGCTGGACGAAGGCCTCCCCCTTAATAGAGGGGTGTTGCCATAATCCCCACGCTTGGCACGCGGCTTTGAGATCGCAGAATGCTCACCACCGTTAACCAAGAAAACGCTGCTGCCCGTCCTCCGGTGGGTCTGGTTGTAGTTTAAGGACATACCCAGGTCCAGGTGTTGTTTATTAAAACACAAATAAATATTTTCACTATACAGTTTTTAAATTTAAATATATTATAAGCAAATCACAGTGAAAGTCAAGTGAAGCAAATCCTGATTTAGTCCCAGTTATGTCAATTTCGGTCACTCCTGAAGCACTGTTTTCAATTATTTCGTACAAAGATTTTATTTTCTTTGCTCTCAGTGTGTCGACAACCTCAGAAGAAATGAACTACGTTTACTAACTCAAGGAGGTTGAAAATTATTCTTAGAATTTTGCATACATTCATTTTAAGTAAGTACTTCAGTAGTCAGTAGTTAGTATAGAAAGATATTAGGTACTACAGAATACGTACTAATTTAACACAAATTTAATAATTATGGTTTTATTGTTTCACTGATAGCAATTTCGTGTCTTTATTAAACTTTTTTCCACCCAGATTCACATTCACAGATTTCACAGTTTTTTTATATGCGCGTAAAATACATTATCAAAATAATCCTTTATCAACTCTTTCTTATGCACAACATAATTAATATTTAAAAAAAATACTTGTTATAACTTTGTGAAGCAAAATGGAATCGTGAAAAACAATTAAAAAAAACAAGTTTCTTTAGATTATAAATTAAGTACCTACAGGGTAGGTAATTTGATTTTAAATTATCATTATGTAGGTACTATTAATACATTTCAATAAATTTTAAGTAACCAAGCTTTACCTAACATAACAAAACGAATTAAAACCATCTATACACAAATTCAAAACTAATAACATATTTAAACCCCAGTGGAAAATCACCGAAAAAACCGTGGGGTGCAGCGGGGTGGCTACCACCCTCGACCAATTTAATGTGCACCACTGTATTGATTCCCGGCATTCTTTCACACAGGCGCGCGAGACGCTACCCCACGCTTGGGGTGTGGGGTGGATGCCACCCCCTTTGGAACTTGGGATAAACGGGGATAAGAATTTTTCGGTGCGCGTTGATTATGCTATCAGTGTATTGTACCTATGGGTGGGGGGTGATTAGTATATTCTGTAGCGAAACATCTTTTCTTTAAAGGCTTAGGATATTCCCCATACGCAAGTGGCCTAGTTATACAATCGTCCCATACCACCTTGTATTAACTAGGCCAAAATGTCACATGTTTTTAACACTACGAATAAGATGAAGGCAATTTATTCTTCATTCGGATTACATACTAATACTATTTTGAAAAAATGTATTGATTAATAACTGCTTAGGGACAGAAAATAAAAGTCTTTGTTCGTAGCTGGTCAGAGTTATCAAATTGGAAGGATTCGTAATTACAAACACGGAAAAAGAGTCTTGTTTTATAACTGGTTATGAAACCATCGAATGACTCAAAATAATGGGATTAATACAAGTAATTATCAAAGAGGCCTGACATGGACTAAGGAAAAATAAACTTTATACGGCGTTGACGGTAATGGGACTTCTGAAACCTACAAATTTTGTGTCGATACGATGTTAAGCAACGAACGGTCCGGTCAGTCATCGGATGGGTGACCGTGAGTGGCATTTATTTCTGAGCGCTACCGTGGGTCGGATGACACGTTAAATTGTTGGTCCCGGTTGTTTATTCTAGTTTCTATAACAACAATCGTCAGCCATGTCAGAGGCCTTCGGGCGGCACATTAACTCTGACACTAGGGCTAGCCACTCAGCCTATACGAACTTACTTACTTTGTGTCAGTTTAGCCATGGGACTACTACCCCTGAAATGAAGGGTCTATTCCACTAGACCCATCGTGTTGTCCCGTGATGGGACCCCTACGTATACCTAGTGGAAGCACGGTGGTCTCATACAAAGAGGATTTTCACAATATTAAGATTTATTGGGAACGAAATTGTAAAATAATAATATACAGGATCGCAAGTACAGAAAGAAGTAAGTATGGTCGTTTAGCAGTGGTTCTTTGTTTTGGGAGTACTTATTCCGCCACTATGCAACTTCCGCGGAGAGTGGCGGAATCTCCAGCTCCGGATGGTGGATGTGTATTGTTCAGTAGTGCGTCGCTCAACCATCGCTCAACCAAATTAAATATATTCTTCAGGTTTCTTTTCAAAATGTGTCCGAGCGCCTGGGTATGCTACCGACTAATAGTAGGCTTGAGCATTTGGATTGTCTCTAGACTTTCATCGGTCTGGTTACCTCCTTATACAGGGTTAGTTCTAATCGGTTAGCATCCTTCTAAGGGCATATTTTGTACATCAAAACGAACAACTTTTACTATGGGGCCAACATTGAAATCGCGAAATAAAAATCAGCTGTTCCATACAAAAAATTCATTGACCTTGGGCAAAATTTATGGAACAGCTGATATTTTTTTCGTGATTTCAATGTTGGCCCTTTAGTAAAAGTTGTTTGTTTTGATGTACAGAATATGCCCTCAAAAGGATGCTAACTGATTAGAACTAACCCTGTATATAATATCATTGTCTGGATACAATACTTTTGTTTTTTTGTGTAGTAGACTAAGTAGTCTTTGTAGTTTGTTGTAGATAATAAAAGCTTATATATGCTCAAAAAAAAAAACCAGACATCCCGACCAGACTTCCAGATTTCACGGAACACGGGAAGTTGGTAAGTTTGTAAGGAATAACATAAACAATAAGTCGGTCTGTCGCGCGCAACAGGTCGCCCGACATGGTAATGTGCTTCAACTTGCTCTCTCTATAAATACTGAACTGTGCCCCAGCACAGGCACTATCAAAAAAGGTACTTAAATTTTTCGACAGTATAAGGGGCGACCTTATCACTTTAAGTGGTTTCTTCCAGGCAACATTTGGATGGAGGAACTAAAGGAGGTACTTAAATGAAATTGGGTCGTAGTACGTAGTACTATTATTTATTATGTGGTCGTAAGCATACAATAGGAAAATGTATGAAAAAAGTAGTTTTCGTTTACGCCCTGCCCGATAGGTACATACCATAGTTTTCATAATTATATTTGAAAAAGCGACATTATTTTATGGTTGATATTTACCCCAAAATTACCCCCGACGAAACGGTTAGATTGCACTTTCATTGTGCGAACTGCTACACAGTGGAATGCGCTGCCCGAGTGGGTGTTTCCTAGTTACAATAGGCTAGATGACTGCTTTTATTATTGTCCTATTAAAATGTGGCCCATAAATATGACTGCTTAATGGAAAGAAAATGAAAATCTGATCAAAAATAAGCAACTTATAAGCATTTTAATATCATGCTAGACAGAGAGGCGAAACAGCAAATCGTGACGTCACTTCTCTGTACGCCATATAAATTCTATTCTGACAAGTAAGGCGTGACGTCATTTTTTGTTTTGTGGGAAAGGGACAGAGTTGTCTCTACCAAAAACTTTAAACGCTTATTATATCAGAACATTATTAACCGATTTAAATTATTTTTTCAATAAACATACTATATTTACTTAAATTCTTCATCAAAGCTATTGGTTTCAACGATATAGATATCAGTCATCTACCCTATTCGGGTGTTTTCAAGTCGCGAGTGAATCGGTTTCTCCTAGTCAAGCGCGCTCTACGTTTGTTTTCAAGTCGCGAGTGAATCGGTTTCAAGCGTAACATACGCTTGACTAGGAGAAACCGATTCACTCGCGACTTGAAAACACCCGAACGACTTGAAAACACCCGAATAGGGTAGATGTAGACTGCGTCTTCGCTTTACGTCAGGCGAGATGGTAGTCAAACACAAGCTTAACTATTTAAAAAAACATTTTCCTAATACTATTAGAATAGGTATTTTATAATTTGTGAGAATTCATACTATGCAGTACATAATATACACATAATACACGTGTACTTATGTGTAATACATAATTATTATTCGATACATTATTATCGAATAAGTATCTATACTCGGATTCTTAATTAAACGGACTAAATTGACATTTCGAGTGTTGCTACTTTTTGGCATAATTTAAATAGTGCTGGGATACATATATTAAGTTTATTAACATATGTTAAGAAACGTAATCTTTTTATTAACTTATGAAGTTATGTTAACAAACTTAATGATTTCACACCAATGAACTAAGTACTTAGATATATTTATATTAGTCTTTGTAAAAGGTGTAGTTCCTGATAATGAACGATTTCAATCTTTCCAAGGGTATAAATCATGAAAATAATGCTACATTTCCGTGTAGCAATTTACAGAACAACTTTTTAACGCATAATGTTTTCCCTTTTCTAACTGCACTTACACTGGCAGCACTTTAACGGCCTTACTACAAAACGCCGCTCAAACCTTAGTCACTGTTTAAGATGATCTGACAACTTCTCGCTGACGTGAAAAGTCACGTGCGAGAACAAGACAGAGAAGTTTAAACGGCGTTTTACGGCGTAAGGCCGTAAATTTTTAATAGCACTTAATAATTATTCAATAATTCTTTTGCATGATATGAACTTAACAATATCCATCACTACGGTTTTTTAGCAGGCAGCATTATTTTGAAAAGTGACCTTTCAATCTGTCAGTTTAGTCCGTTTGATTATGAATTCGAGTATAGGTACTAATTTTTCTCGATTATTTTTGTGCTAGGCTGTGCCCTCGAACTCTTCAAGACTTGGGCAGTTTTTGAGGTAAAACCAGTATAATGTGTGCATAAAATTGTATTAACTTTATAATATTCTTCTAAAAAATTATTCTAAAACTTTACACTGATGGAATTTGCGCAAATTAGGTGCGATGCCAAATACACAGAAAAAAAAAACGAAATAAAGGCAACGCAAAAACATCAATGGGTGTGAGCACAGAAAAGCGAAGGCCCCATTTACTTCTCTCTTCAGTGGGTGTGAGTGATGGTTAAGGTGATGTATTTGATGTAAAGATATATCATAATACGATTTAAAAAAATACAACCGACTTCAACTTCGTATACCTGGATGTCATCTTCATATTTTCTAGTAATTTTGATTTAAATACCAAACTACTGAACCGATTTCGATAAAATTGCATTGGATTGGATTTGGATTGGATTGGATTTGGATGGGACCACCTCTGAAACAAAAAATAAGTTGTCAAACAAAAAAATAATCATCAAAATCAGTTCATAATTAGCGGAGTAATCGCGTAACATCCTACATACAAAAAAAAACATACAATCGAATTGAGAACCTCCTTTTTTGAAGTCGGTTGAAAACCACATTAGTTTTCATAGTAAACAAGGCGCCTAATCTATTAAAGCTGTCAACAAAAACAAAAGCGTTCCGCAACAGGTATTTTGTACCCTATCATCGCGAATACCGTTCTTGACGATCGTTATATTTGATATTTTTAAATCGTATAAGTATTTAACATTTAAATCGGTAAAATTCAATAAAAATAGGTATAATATCAAATTTATCTAAATAAATCTTCTATAAGCACCGACACGTCAAATATAGCGACATATAACGTTACTCGCGCTGCAGGTTAGCTATTAGTACTCAAGTATTTTGACCTACCCTTCAATCATCAATTATTATTATTAGTTGCAGATAATTAATGGTTTTGTATGATTTGTACTTATTGTAAAATAACCAACTATGATTATGAAACCGCTCGCTAGTACTATTTGATATCATCAAAAAGTTAAACTCATTCAAAGTATTAAAAGGTACTGGCCGAAAGTAACGTGCGATTTCGAAAAAGAGAGAGCTCCTCCAAGTCGAAAAACGAAGAAAAACAAAAACTGTTATTTTCTAAATAATCAAAACCAATCAACTCACAAAATATTATTAACTTAAAACCCGTTCCAAATTCAAAAGACACGTGTTACTATAATAATGCACGCCGGCTTCCCGCTTATAGGTACAGCATTCGACAAAGGAAACTTTCAGGAAACGGCCCGGTTGCAGAATAAATAATAGTCACTACGACGGGTTACCGATGCGCCCGTATTTTACCACAACTTTGACGAAAATGCAGCCAACTGGCATTCAATTAAAGTTTACCATGTCCCATGGATTTAAGCCTCTTTACACTTAACTGTATGGTTTTAATTTCGTTTATTTTTTCCCTTCTCTAAGCTCAGCTGTTATTTTCGCACTTCTTTACGTCCTATTATTTTGTATTTACTAACGATAAACATAGCATATTATGTAGGTACCTAAATTATAAAGCGCCTCCTTACACTTAGCTATTTTATTTTTAATTTTGACCTCATTATAATTGTATTTGGCCAGTGTAATTTTAATTACTTTACTTTACTGAATGTGGTCTTGATTTTCGTGTAGGCTGAGTAGCCGGCTCTGAACAATGATGTTAAGATGACTTAATGACTGGTATTTTATGATATACAATGACATATATTTTAAGGGCCTCCCGTGTCGAGAATATGCGCTTATTTCACGTATAAATAGTAAACAGGGGCATGTATTTTACTGATATTTTGACCACCCACCCACAAGAGCATAAAGAAAACAGGAGTCTCTTTAGCCACATTTGCGACGCAACCCGTTGTACTAATTAATGAAGCTTTAACCCATCCAAGTTATAGCAAAAAATCTAAACAATAATCTTAATTAATTTAATAAATAATAATAAAAACTTGATACTGGCCACCGACGAAAACCGTTGCAAACTAATTAAAAACATCAATTCTGAGCGCCACACGGGGGAATATTTCAAACGGACGCATACACACGCACGCCACCCCCACACACACACGGGTAGCACGCACACAACAGTTAAAAATAAGTCCCGGGTCATAGAATGGTGTCTGCTGGGGTGAAGTGGAATGAGGTATCCGTCAAATCGGAACTGGATACTGGCCACTTACAATTAGATACAGATACCCATACTTAAGAAAATAAAGCATCTTAGATTATGAATCTAGGTTTTATTTAGTACTTACTCACATTATAATTTTTAAATTCATGCACATTTCCGTTAGATGATATCTCCTGAAATTTTCTTGTGACCGTTAAAAGTCACCAAGGCAGGTTAACATATTAATATCCTCGTTTTATGGCCAGCTAGGCCGCGTAAAGCGAGTAATGGTTTAGTACATTAAAAAATCTGTGAGTAGTTGAAAAAAAATGTACATAGGATTTTACACGCCAAAAATACTAAAGTCTATTGTGAAAATAGTTTGCGTATATAACTATGGAGCATAATTATAAATAATTTGCAAAGAAAATGTTAATTTCCTCCCACCAAAGGATAGATATCCGGTTTTAATAATGAACAGCTACGATCTAAAACGTATCCTAGAGACGGGTATAGTCAACCGTCTTAAGACGAAACGAGACGGAACACCAACCGAGTTATCGTAAATTGATCTGGGCTAGGGGGAGGCGGGCGCGACGCGGTTCCAAATTTGACAGCGATGGAAATTGGCGGGAAAGATTATTGGTTGCTTTTTCCATCTTTTTATACTCGATAGACGCGTTTTGAAATTCGAATACTGACTAATTTCGCTGAGTTGATTTTGTGGCTGATTTGGTTTTATTTCCTTTATTTTAACGTTCCATTTTTGAAAATGGACAGACGACAAATTATTTAGATTTTTTAAATTAATAACCCATATGTAAAAATATGTTTATCTATTTCATTAAGTAATTGTTCATGGCGGGGTAGTGGATTGTGAAAGTAAGCACGCTGTTTTACCCAAATTAAGAATTACAATGTCGGAGCGGTGTAAAGCATCAAAACTAGGTCACGTAGGTCAGGGATGCCGAACGGAGATGCGTTTTTGCGACGTTATTAGAAATTTCATTACGGTGGAAAGTGTTCATTATTAAAGTTTGAGTATACAGCCATGATGCCTTTCTTTCGAAAACCTCCTTTGTGTTATATCTTACTGATCTTAAGTCTCGTTTCACTCGCTCGTTCAAGTCTTCATAATGCTGCACACACCAACATCTTAATAACAGAATCCGAACGCTTCGAGCGATTTTAAAATAAGAATATCATAACTGGCCACCGGGAGGGGGAAGGATTTCGGAAGAGCGTTCGCACCCCCTTTCAAGTTTTTAAAATAAGAAAATTTCGGTGGAGCGTGATATTTTTAAAATAAGAACCTCTTTCGTGGCATATTCCGTGGAGAGAGATTTTAAAATAAGAATAGTTTCGCGATACCCCCCTTGGCCCCCGTCTGGAGTTTGAAATAAGAATTTGGGGGCCAGATTCGGGTGGCTCGGGCATATTCGGTGGGTGTTGGGGTGTTCCTTGATGAGAAAGGAGGTTTTTCCTAGAATTTCGTTAGCTCCTTTCGCTGGGGGCATTGACCGGCGAGTCGATATTCGTTCGATGCACATTATATTAATTGGTTTAGCTAAGCTAAGCTATAGAATAGATAAGTTAAGCTATAGAATAGATAAATAGGTTTTTTTTTTGTCCATTTTGGTGTTTGCCAAAAAACCTTTTTTATTATTTGGCTTTTTGAGAAGTACATTGCGAGGTTATTCTATTTACTGTTCGGGACTTATGTGAACATTAGGCACTGGGATTCAGTGTAGCTTAGGTATATTATGTCAAAAAGAAGTCATAATATTTTGTTTCCACATAATTTTGTGGCGTCAAAAGTGGTCTTCGAAGTTTTGGCATCAACGTTACGAACGTCTTGGCGTTTGTTTGAGTTTGATTGAACTTGACTAGAAAAGCGTAGCGATGGTCATCCATCTGCAAGATACCGTCAGCATCGCGGGTCTTGACAAGATAAGCACAGGATGGAGGTACAAGGCATACTTAGTTAGAGAGAGGCCCTTACTCACCATCAGTAATTTATATATATATATAGTATCAGTGATATAACGAAGGCCGTGGGTGATGATGATGATAAAAATACACCTGTTTGCCTATATTAATCAACTTAACGTTTTATTTGGGGGCGAGAGATAACTGGCATGACCGGTATGAGGAAACTGTAATGAAATTTCAGCTTGAGCTTGAAACTTGCTTGAAGCTTGGCTTTTAGACAGGACGTAGGTAATGAAATTAGGTTTCGATCTTGTCCTAGGTTTTATCTTTAACACTTGGTTTTACGGATTAAATTACTTTTAACAATAACTGAAGATTAATACTTATTCAGATAAGATTTATCCGTTATCCGTATATGCCGTCATCGAACACTTTTTGTTTATTTAATTACCACACTTCAGACTAATATCATAAATGCGAACGTTTGTCGGTGTCAGTGTTGTGTGTGTGTGTGTAGGTTTGTTAGATCTTTACGCCAAAACGGCTGAAGCGATTTGGATGAAGCTCAGAATGGAAATAGTTTATTTCCCGGAATAAATACAGGCAACTTTTTTCGTTATTATCATCACCGTTTTCATCATCACGCGGGTGAAACCACGAGGCGCAACTAATAATCAATAAGTTTCATCAACTTACTAACTACGAACTAAGTGCTAACGACATTGCCTCTTTGGATAGCAATGCTGCCATTTTACAAATCAATTTAAAACAATAGAAACTAATATCTTGCATAGATCATTAATAAACTTGAATTCAAATAACTGTTTTATTTTTAATACATAAATATCGTAAAAGACATTGATTATAATGACTTCCACTTGAACTTTATCTATAAGTTACCTATGTGCGTGGTAAAGGTTTTTTAGATGATCTCATAATCATGTCATCAACAATCGACTGCAATGGAACATGAATCGGAAAATTTAGGTTACTAATGTATTTCTGAGCTGATTGACAGATTAGATCCGAGGGAATTGGTTGACGTGTTGACGAACTCGGATTTAGTGCGTGGTCTGTCTTAGTAATATCACTCTTGTTACCATGGACAACATTTTTTTGGATATGGATCGGATGCAACGCGGAACCGCTCTCAAATTATATTTAAAACCGTAATAAAATCTGTCGTGTTAGAAAAACCAGGCGCAGAAAAAAACTCACTTCACGACTTCATTCTATATAATTATGTAATAAGCTTGTTATGTGATATTGCGGGAACCATCCGAAAAACTCAACTTTGATTAAGCTACAATGTCTTGAACATCGACGATAAGTAGGTAGCCCGACGGTGTTTTATGGGATACATTTCGAAGCACACTTGCTTCAGATTTGCATGATCTAATCCCCTGCCCATGTTACAATAGGCAGCCCAGCAGCTTGCAAAAGCGGCAATACACCAAAAACCTGAACGAAACGGTTTAATTCCACTTTCATTGTGCGAATTACTAAACAGCGTAGTACAACAGTGGAAAACACTGTCCAATCGGGTGTTTTCCGATGGATACAATCTGGGCGTCATCAAGTCGCGAGTAAATTGGCTTCTTCTGGGTACGCGTGCTCTATCGTAGGCTGCATGTTCGCTTAAAATCTGGCAAGATGGCAGTCAAAAGCAAGCCTATTATAATGCCATATAAAAAGTACTGACAGTTAACTTTTGTCAACTCTAAAAAACACCTAGTCGAAAGAACAAATGCCCTACACCAACACCACATACTTGTGACTTTCTAATATTAGTTTTAATATGAACTTTATGTGGTTGTCATAGGATCGGTCGAGTGCAATGGCGGAGTGCTCGTTCTCTCGCTGCCAGCAGGAACGTCGCGCCATTCGCAAGGAGCTGCAGCGCTGGACCAAAAACATGGTCTACATACTGGGTAAGTGACCACACATAAACACAAACACACACACATATTATACCCGTACAAGGCCTCTCTCTCTCACACATACACACATGCACACATTTGACAGACTATAGCGTCACGGTCAAGCCCAAGTCATGAGTCTGTAAAGTGATGAAGACTTTACATAAGACTACTATGAAGATTATAAATAAACACGAAATCACACATTCGTCACTTTTTTTAATTCCGAATAGGTTTTCTTCTAACCACACCTGCCTGACGTTAAGCAATTGTGTGATCTAGGATGTTTACCCTGCTGGATTTGAAGACACCCATATTGTACGTTACGGGAACAGTCTCCGGCAGATATTTACACAACCTCGCTGTACCTACGTTTTTTTTAAATCGTAACACTTTGCAAGCCTTTTTATGTCTAGTCTGCTCTTGACTGTACCCGAGCATGAAATAAAAATCGATTATAACCCAACCTCACAATATTAACAGACACAAGACGCTTCTGGTGTGACTTTTGATTTGCCAACTCCAAATATATAATTATAATGATTGAATTATGCACCCATATCTTGGGCCTACCCGGGGAGCTTTTTGAATTGATTCCCTTCCCAAAATATGTACTGAGGGTGTCGCATAACATAACACATAAGGTAGATAGAGAATACACATTATGTAAGGAATTAGTTTACGACGGCCCACCCTAAAATTTTGAATTTACCTTGGATATGTACCAAACGTTTTGACTCCACGTTTCTAATCTGTACAATCAAGGAAGAAAACAAGCTGGTTTTCTTGTTTCCTGAAAAATGTTATCATAATCGTATCTTTTCAAGGTCAGATTGAATAATGTATCTTCTAAGTTTGCGATCTTTCAACTTCGACCGCGATTGTATTACGTTAATTCGATTAACAGATTGCGAATAATGTCACTGCGACCCACGTTACCGCAATAACTTATTGCAGTTCTGTTCTTTCGAAGCCTTGGGGTTTCGTAGTAAGATGCGTCGCAATAATATAACGTCGATGGTTTGTTAATTTGTGATTGAGAACAACCGCGTAATCGTAATAGTCTGTTTTTCGCAGAAACGTAATATAGTCTTCGACTGCATCGTTGCTTACCCAATTTACACATACTTAGGCAAGTTGGAAGTCAAACAAAAACTTATAAGTGTTAAAAGGAAAACTGATTATAACGAAGTTTGTTTTTATATTTTTTGTGGATTTTGGGCTGGTTGCAACTTTAAATTTGAAAATCTGTACATCCATTGCCAAGAAACTATAACGATGTGTTCCAGTTCCAGCAGCTTTATAGGTACGTCTTCGACTACACTGTCACTTGACATCGGGTGAGCCTTGGCAAACACCTGGTTTGCTCACTAAATATCATCATCACCATCAGGAGCCAGATTCATAATGAAGTTTGGAGGTCAGGTCACAAAACTTCTTGCGTGCTGCGTCTCCTAGATGCTGGTAGCTCAGCCCAGACCGTTCCTTGATGTCGTCTAGCAATTTCCGTCTGGGGCGCGCTGGACTCTTCTCCTGGATTCTGTCTTCGAGGGTCAACCTTAGCAATTCATACAGGGATTCTCGTTGTACGTGTCCGAAGAAGGCGGCCTTGCATCTCATGACTCATCAGCTCTCTTTTGCTGTTGCCCTTCTCTAGAACCTTGGCATTTGAAGTGGAGCTGGTACAAGAAATCTCAAACATTTTACGTACATTTTCCACTATAAGATACAAGCTTACTTTGATTTTACGACTTTACCGAGAAGGACGGCCGTAGACACTTATCTAATCTGTGACTTGAGTAATGAAAAATGCTTTTCAAAAATGTAGTTTGTTTGTCCGCCGGCCTTATTGCACCTCGAGTTTTAGGGATGCGTGGATAACAAAACTTTTGTATGAAAGAGAACATAGTCGAAGAGCTAAAGGCTTTATGCAAAAGGCCTAAGTAAATATTGACAATAACTATAATATCGAAATTACGCGTGGCTCTGTACTCAAATAAATTGCTATTTCGCGTTATCTGAGTAAGAACGTTACGGCAGTATGGTGTCCCATCCAGAGACGCGCCAGATGATCTTTTTATTTATTTTATTTCGCGTAAGGCGAGTGATTTGTGAATAAGATCACGCGCAGTTTTGATGCTACCTGAGTTATTTTCTATGCACATATGCCCAAAACAAATTCCGTATGAAACCTATGGTAATCCAAGACTCTACTAAGAGCCACTCTACAGAAAAGTCAATAATATGATATATAATGATGTACTTACTACTTTATTTCTTATAAAAAAAACGAGAAACCAGAGAGATCTGCAGAGAAGAAATTCAATAGGGCACGTGCATCCGTCAACAATCACAAATATGACGTTTTGCGAGCGTGGGACAATAGTATATTACGATTAGTAATTGGTCACGTTTAATGCTGGCACACTACCTACATAATGGCCTATATTTTTCGGGTAAAAAGAGACGTACACAGCCGTATGCAGCCTGCATAGGTGCCTTTCTTCTTATTTGGCTAGCCGGCTTAAAATTCAGCAGCTATCGAAAGTATCTTGGATTTAACGGGAGAGCATATAATACCATTAAGAAAATATGTCTTAAATAAATCTTTTCCTATACGCGTGCGGCCTCTCCGACTAACCTTTTTGAGAAGTTTTATACGATTTGTAGCGTTATTCATACTATTGTGAACTTTATCTCTTTCCAACTAAGCTCATATTCCTGTAAAATTATTTGTAACGGTACATATTTGCTCTTTTTGATGTGTTAACATTTTGGAGAGATAACTTTTTGTTTGTACATAAAACTCGTATCAGTTAAGAGTTGTGGTTTCGCAAACAAAATATTGTTTTTTACTTTCGCTTTAGTTCCGGATAGTCTCGTAAATCATCTCTTGTAGAGACGGGTCAATGATGATAATGATGATGAGTATATAACGTTTTTTTTTGTTTTTTAGCACGTATGTGCATTGCGCCAATTCTCAAGTGTTCTATAGAAGTATTTAGATTGTCTTTTATGCAGTGAGCAGTGGGCTACGAGACGGTAACACGTCTGCCTGCTGTGCATCCCGCCTGCCCAAAACAGAGCATTGCCAGAATTGTGAAGTTGCGAACAAAATCCCGCGCCACACTGCACTATCTGAGATTAGATGTCGAATCTCTTCAAGCCCAGTAATTTCTCTAGTAACATTGCCCTTTGATCCGAAACATAGTATACCAGAGGTCGCCCGCGACTTCGTCCGCGTACGGAAGAAATTCGGCCCGCTCACAAAATTCACCACTTTAAATCATTCCGAGCAATTTTTTTAGCCTCCCCCCCAACTCCCCGAACTCTACTAACTCTACCGACTCTACCGACTCAAACAACAACAAAATTCGACAAATTTTTGTGACTAAAAATCCAAAAACAAAGGACTTTCATACAAAGTTTATATTATTCTTTATAATAAGCTATCTCCACTCTGAGTTTCATCCAAATCCATTAAGGCTCGTAGTACTATTATTTATTCTGTGGTTTTGGCGTGAAGAGGTAGTAAACATAAACTCGCAACACGAAAAACTTTCGCATTTATAATAATAAGTATGTACCTACTTACTATGGTGTCATCAAACGCCATGCCTTCGGTCTTACAGAGATAAGGTGGAGCGGCATCGATCCCACATGACTGTTGCATACACTGTGGTCTAGTGAGGCGCTAGGTATCTAGCTTCAGATAATTCTAGATCTAACTAACGTTTGGTTTAGAGTTTCGGTAAGCTTTGATTTTGGCGGACACTTGAAAGTGATTTGCTAAGTATATGTTGACAAGAAATTATTATAGGTGTATACCTACTACATACTTAATGATTATTTATAAGCACATTGTACAACCTATTCGTTGGCATATTCATAGCCATTCGTTTTGTACAAAAATAAACCTAAAGTTCAAACTACTTATAATTAATGTATTTTTTTAAGTGCTAATCAAAATGAAATGCTGTTTGTTGATAAGCGAATCACTTGATAATGGCAGGTCTGATTTGTTTTTTTTTTTAATGTCCTTTAGTCCGAATTAGGTTTATAGACAAAGAAGAAACATTTGCAAAAGCTTACCAATTTTTTTATAAAGTAAAACTAGAACTTCAAATATAAATGTATATATTTATTAATTAGCTGAATGCATAAATAATCTGCACTTAAAGAGAGCGTCATTTGAACTGATTTGCCAAATTTCATCCTGTTAGGGCGGAAGTGCAATTTGTCATGATTCCGCCCTAATATTCCGCACTAACTGATAGCAATTCGGCCAAGAGATAAGGCGCCATATACACAGATTGGCTAGGTAGACGGGGCGCAGTGGATGTTCTACAGTGGGGCAGTTTAGACGGAGAGTTCAGGAATTCACATTTTCGCGTTTTCGCTTTTCCAAACTATGTTTATCTCATTCTATGACTTGTTACGAAAGTGCTCTGAAATATAGAGGCCACTGTAGTATTTTTTGTCCTTAAATTTTGACATGTCCCCATTTCTCTTAAAACTTAGAGTAAAAAAAACTTCCCGTGGTACTACACTGGATCGCTTGGTACTATGGGGTATTTGTTTACCCGTGGTACTACTGGTAGTAAGACTGGTAGTGACACGGGCAATAAACAGTATAAAAGAGTGTAACGTAACCAAATAAATTACTAAGAGATTTGGCATCTGATATCTCAGGGTGACGAGTGCAGTACAGTGCGGCGTAGGATATGTTCGCAAGTTCACAATTCTGGTACACCTACTGTTATGGACAGACGTGATGCTTACCACCACTCGAACGTATCGCTCGTCTCGGCACTTTATTGCATAAATAGATGGATAAGTTCATCATTCGCCAGCTGATGGCAAGCAGATGCCATTTTGGCATTATTTAGGCTCTCTCTATAGATAAGTACAACTGCCTATAACTTACCTCATCTATGTCATCTATCTCTCTTAAACAAAATGACATTTAATCGTTATCGGCTAAGTACCACGTCTTCCTATTACAATCTGCTGCCACTGTGGCGGGCTGCATCGGTCGAGGATGGCGCATGCGCGACGCAACCATTCTGCCAAACAACCTGTTGCAACTAGACCGACGTGCACCGATGCAACTTCTCTCCGCTGTAATTATCCAATAACCCACAAAAGCCGAAGGCACAAGCCTAAATAATTAAAAAAACAATCTAAAAAAGTTAACTCTCATGTGCACGAAACGTCAAATCGAAATCGAACGCTCAAAAATACGAAATTTCGAACTCGCGTCATCCGGTTTCTTGTAAGTGCGTTATGTCTTGAGACTTGAGACTTTCAGTGAGTGCAGTGCGATACGGAAATAGGTGCTTAAATTTTAATCGGTATTTTTGTATTGTAAAAAGTAATGTTATTGCTTAGTGCGTAGTGTAAAAAGTTTAGAATAAAGTTCCTGTAAAATTTACGGTGCTTATAATAATCGTGTAGTGTTAAATTATTTAAAATAGGAACATCTAAATTTGACATTCTAAATTCTAATTTCGGTTGGAACGGTTACGGTGCGGGAGTTAATTGGTCGAGTGGTTAGCAGAAGTTTAGGCGACGTGGAAGCGAAGTTGGAAGTTGCAAGCAACAAGTGTGCGTCTGATGCCTTCCCGGGTAAACGTGCCACTGTTATTCGACTTTGCATGCCCGCTTTTCCAGGGATTATGTTGCGTTTCGTACGTGCGCCCGTCCCGGGACGAGCAAATTCGGGATTTAGTTGCTCTGTTTGTTGATTTGCAATTCCACTGTTTAAATGAAACTCTATGCTTTAATCGTGATCTTTTCCAAGTACCTTTTACAATAGCAACAAGTTTTTGTTTTTTTCTTTTGTGCCAGTCGTGGGTGGGGCAAGCTTCTTTTGTTTTAGACTTCCGACGTCACGCGCCATCTTAGATTGGCGACAAAAAAAGTGTCATGGCGGCGCCAATAGAAGATTTTGTTCTAGTTTTTCGTCGCTGAAAAAATGTCAGCTTCCGTAATGGTGAAATTTGAACATTTATCGATTAATGGGTTTTTAATTATAACGTTTTTAAGAAGATTAAACATAAAATAAAGAAAACATTTTATACCATCTTATTACAGTTGGAACATTTTAGAAACAATAGATGATAACTGATAACATAACTTTTTGGTATACCTAAGTATTTTTGTACCTAACATTTTGAATGCCAACAATTGAATTTACAGCTACGTTACTAAGTACATAATATCTACCTATTGTTTAGATAACATCCTCAATCAAATATAACACATTATTTGGTTGAATTAATCATAAGGTAAATTCCAAACAATATTTTGGGCCCTCTATCATAAAAATGAATAAATAGTGATTCTCTAAAGGCTTATTAAGACATTAACTATACGCAGGTGGCTTGGTGGTACAAATTGCCTATACTTCTTTGCATGGACTAGGCCAAAATGTGACATCCCTTTAGGTAACTATGTAGGTACCTAAATAAACATATTATTATAATGCTTAATCAATAACCATTGTCATAACGAATTACCTACTTGACACTGGTGAAATGCTCAAAGTGCGATGCCATAATCCTCCTAGGAGGAAAGAAGAAAAAAACTTCGTTCTAAATTTCGCCTTCGTTAAAACGTTTCTAATAATAATAATTGTAGCTACATACCGATAGTCGCGTCATGGTGAATACCCAATTTTAAATGTAACCACATCCTTTGTTACTCTAGGTACGTTTTTTTGCAGTTAGTTATGTAAAGACATAGTAACTATTAGTAGAACTGATTACCGATGGGGAAGAACGGTTCTTGAGTGGCAACAGCGAACCGGGAGACGCAGCGTAGGAAGACCTCTCACTAGGTGGGCCGACGACATTGTAAAAGTCGCGGGCAACCGGTGGATGCAAATAGCAGGTTGTCGCACAGTGTGGCGGTCTAAGGGGGAGGCCTTCGTTCAGCAGTGGACGTCTCCGGGATCATGATAATGATGATGATAGTAACTATTATCATTCATCATCATCATCATCATCTTAGTGTCCATTGTTGGACACAGGCCTCTCAAGGCACGCCACTCGGCCCGATGTTCTGCTTTCTGCTTCCAACCATTGCTATCTTACGTATATCGTCACTGCATTCTAGACTCAGGGTATTCTACAACACATTTGCCGATTCGTGATCTCCACTCTAGAACATGTCTTCACGAGCGGTTATCGGTTCTGCGACAGATATGACCCGCCCACTGCCACTTCAGCTTACTAATACGCAGAGATATGTCTCCCTGGCTATTTTTCATCTGGCGAATTACTTCGTTTCGGACATGATCCCATAATAGAAACGATCCCATATAGAAACGATCCCACATAGAAACGATCCCATATAGAATAGATCTCATATAAAAACGATTCCATATAGAAATAATCCCATATAGAAACGATCTCATATGAAAACGATCCCATATACAAAAGATCCCATTAAGAAACTATTTCATATAAAAACGACCCCATAAAGAAACGCTCCCATATAGAAAGGATCCCATATATAAATGATCCCATATATAAATTATTCCATATAGAAACGATTCCGTGTAAAAACGATCCCATATATAAACGATCCCATATAGATACATTCCCATATAGAAACGATCTCATATATAAACGATCCCATTTAGAAACGATCCCATATAGAAACAATTCCATATAGAAACGATCGCATATAGAAACGATCCCATATAGAAACGATCCCATATAGAAACGATCCCTTATTGAAACGTCGAGCATAGCTCTATCCGTAGCTTGCTAAGTGGCTTTGAGCTTGTGAACCTATTCAAATAAAAATGTCTGCGATTTAGGACCGTAGGTCATCAGTCAGGCCGGACGGGTAGAATGCACTGGCTGAAGACTATCGCCTTGAGACATTGCGGGAAAGAAAACTCGTCGTAGTTATACGAATCCGAATGATAGTGAATTACAATAATAATTCCTCTAAAAGAAAGGGGAAGAAAAAACAACAAGTTTTGACATGGAAGTGGGACCAACTTTGAAAGCCCGATTTTTTTGCGGTTTAGGGGTCGGTCCCGTAGAAAATATTGTTTGTAATCAGCGACAGTGATAATGAAATGGACAGGCCCAGCGATTGCAAATCGTTCAAAACAACACAATCAAGCATACCTAGCTAAAAGTATGTATATTACATTTGCCAGAAAATAGAGATAGCGAATCTAATTACTGCATGACAAAAAGAGAACACATGTACATGTATTAGAAGTTTGTATTATCGTATCGTACGGCTCGCATGTCGCAAACACAGTGTATGACTGACGCAAGAGGAGAGCCGGCGCTAACCATATACGGCCTTACCTAAAATAATCTCGATTCTCTTAGTCACTGCTTAAACTTCTCTGCCCTTTTCTAGCACGTGCAACTTCACGTCAGAGAGAAGATGGCAGAGCATCTTAAGCAGTGACTAACGGTTGAAAAGTTTTTTTAAGTAAGGCCGTTTGTCTTCAAAATCCGTGCGCTTATTTCCCGTCCATTCATTTTATTATTGTCGTTATTTAAAATGATAATGTACAATGAGTGCCTTCCGACTTAGTAGGTACCGTTAAGGGTAACTTCGTTTATAAGGATTCTGTTGACACTCAACGAATATGAAACCTTAAAAAGAATGGCAACATTTATAAACAGAAAATTGAATAAAATAATCCCTTTATAGGTCAAATCCCTCCAGCCGGAATAAAACAAAGGCATAAGCATCAGTTTCGAGTTTTTTTACGCGGAAAATTTCGTGTGACAGCCCGTTCGATTGCGTTTGACAGTGACATTTGCAAGGCGCACCCGAAATACGTGGGCTGGCGTGCTCGTGACATCCTGAAAAACAAAATATTGAAATAGGTTCAACTTTTATAATCGTTCTTTCTTTATTGGTAAACATTGTTTTATTTGTATTTATACGGCCTTAGTGTTAAATTTATTTTAAACTTTATTTATAAGCATAAGCATTCAGCCTTTTTTAATTGTCCACTGCTGGACATAGGCCTTCCCTCGAAAGGCGAAGGGCCATATTCACCACTCTGGCCAAGTTGGCGGGTTGGTGAATACACATACGCCAGGCGAGTACGCTTCCTCACGATGTTTTCCTTCACCGAAAAGCCAGTGGTATGCGTAAACTGTATTTAGTAGTACCTACTGTAGTAGTTTTTTTACTCTGATATTTGTTAGGGGAATAAAATCCTTTTCCTATCTTACTTATCCTTTCTATCATTATCCTTACTTCCTTACCCCTAATTGGAGAGAAAGAGATCTGAATCCTCGAAGACTAATTATTGTAAAGACAAAGAATTTTTTTATTGATTTTATTAGACTTTAATTAATTTAACTTTTCTAGAAAAAGAATCGATTATACTTCGGGGTCGCCAAACCGATCAAATACTTTAATACAACATCAAATACAACATATTTGCACAAAAAACTGCATTTACGAACTCTGTATACATCGTTCGAAAGATGAACATTATGCACCATACAACGGAGCGTGCGCTAAAATAGTTACTCTCAGCTAGTACCTATTTTACCGCACGCTCCTTTGTATAGCGCCGTGCGTAAACTTTACAGTATTTTTTAAATTTTCCATAATAATAATTTAAGAACACCACCAAAAACTGACACATTACGAGAATAAATAAGCTGAATGATCGAACCTCCTTGGAAGCGCTTTTGCTCAATACGTTTGACTAACAGCAAAAAAAAATGTACCCAGAGTAACAAAGGATGTGGTTACATTAAAAATTGGGTATTCACCATGACGCGACATTCGGTAGGTAGCTACAATTATTATTATTAGAAAGTTTTTTTTCTTCTTTCCTCCTAGGAGGATTATGGCATCGCACTTTGAGCATTTGCCAGTGTCAAGTATTTAGTTGCGACTCTCCGTCCGATATAATAAAAACAAAATAATAAAGTTTGCCTCATAATCTGTTGTAAGTACTTCTGTTATCTGTTTTCTCGCAAATGTGTTGTAAAACGTTGTATGGCACTCGTGCGGTATTGGTTTTTACAAACGAGTAGACGAATGTAAGCCCGAGACGAAGTCGAGGGCTTACCATAGTCACGAGTCTTTTCTCGAGTATTTTTTATGGAATGTGAATCAAAAACCGACCCAAAGATATGTACGTATTTGTAGAAATCAGCTGTTTGTTCAAAACGGGGTAAAAAAATAAAAACTCAACATTTTATTTTGTGACATATGTTTGTTAATTTTGTATGTATTTGTTTTTGTGTAATTTAAGACGTGCGTCTGGAACACCATCACTCGGTATAATCACGGTAAATATTCAGTAAATAAAATAATAGAACTAGATTTTTAAACTAATTATTTTATTCAAAACAAACCCTAAAATATAATTTAGACTAAACTTAAGGACCGTTTAGTAAAATAGTTTCAGCTTACTTATAAAGATGTTAAATTCCAATTTCCCATGACACTAGGTAGTATAGAAACAGAAAAGCCACCGACTAAATACATATCAGGAACAAAGTTCTGTTTCGAGTCTCCAATTACATTCTGTTTGAAGACTTCCAATTGAAGTTTTATTGATTCGGTTTATTTTTAGAGGAGTTGAAGCCATACGCGCTTCCAACGAGCTAAAATGTGTTTATCATATTTTGTCGCGATATTAAACTGTTTATCACTGAAGGTGATGTATGTAAATATATCTATCTATTACTAGAAAAGGCTCTGTCCTGACTGTCTGACAGACAACGCACAGCCCAAACCGCTGGTCGTACAGACTTGAAATTTGGAGGGCGTATTCGTCTCGATACGTAGAGGTGTACTAAGATAATTAATAATTATATTCTACTAGCTTTTGCCCGCGGCTTTGCCCGCGTAGTAATGTTGAATACTGGAATTCGGTTAAATCGGGGCCCAACTCAATTGAATCACTAAAATACGTATATTATTGCATTTTTTCCAAGCCGCTTGCAAGTCTTTAAGTTTGCTTGAGGATGACCAAATTAAATATTAAAAATTAATTTAGCAGTTTAGGCTGTACAGTGTCTATAATAATTATGTCCGTCAAACAGTCGTCTGCGTGGACCTACAAAAAAATAGCCTATGTCCGTTTCCGAACCTTATGCTATAACTACCTATCCAAAAATGCAGCTCCATCTGTTCAGCCGACCAATAAATACGCCCATCCCCGTCCCCATTCCCAGCCTCATCCCTATAAACGGCCCCTTCCCCATCCCCATCCCGATACCAAATGTCATTTTAATATGAACACGCCCATCCCCGTCCCCTCCCTCACCCCCATCCCGAACCCCATCCTCACCCCATCCCATCCCCACCCCCATCCCGATTTCAACTTTCATCTTAATATGGATACGCCCATCCCCGTTCCCAGCCTCATCCACATCCACATCCCATCTCCACCTGTCCCCACCAAATCCCCACCCATCCCCACCCCATCCCCATCCCCACCCCATCCCCATCCCGATACCAATTGTAATCTTAATATTAACATGCCTATCTCCGTCCCGTCTCCGTTCCCAGTATCATCGCCACCCCCACCCCCATCCCCACATCTATCCCCATCCCTATACCAAATTTCATTTTAATATGTACAGCCGTTACAAGGTTAAGGAGAAACAAACGTACTATCACTAAAACTTAGTTTTTTGTTATACTAACGGGAGCTGATTTTGAAAAAACTGTGACACCCGTATCTTCTTATTTTTATAGTAGAATATGTATACCAAGTTTTGTATCAATCGAACCAGAGAATAAAAAGTTTCATACAAACTTTAACACCCCATTTAACCCCCTTCGGGGTTGATTTTTGAAAAATCCTTTCTTAGTGGGCGTTTACACCTCTCCAAAAACATACCCTCCAACTTTCAAGTCTCTAAGTTTAGCGGTTTGGGCTGTACGTTGTCTATATGTCAGTCAGTCAGTCAGTCAGTCAGTCAGTCAGGACAAAGCCTTTTATAGTTATAGATTAATTAAAAATTAATTTAGCAGCTTAGGCTGTACAGTATCTATAATAATTATGTCCGTCAAACAGTCGTCTGCGTGGACCTACAAAAAAATAGCCTATGTCCGTTTCCGAACCTTATGCTATAACTACCTATCCAAAAATGCAGCTCCATCTGTTCAGCCGACCAATAAATACGCCCATCCCCGTCCCCATTCCCAGCCTCATCCCTATAAGCGACCCCTTCCCCATCCCCATCCCGGTACCAAATGTCATTTTAATATAAACACGCCCATCCCCGTCCCCATCCCCGTTCCCTCCCTCATCCCCATCCCGAACCCCATCCTCACCCCATCCCATCCCCACCCCCATCCCGATTTCAACTTTCATCTTAATATGGACACGCCCATCCTCGTTCCCAGCCTCATCCACATCCACATCCCATCCCCACCTGTCCCCACCAAATCCCCACCCATCCCCACCCCATCCCCATCCCCACCCCATCCCCATCCCCACCCCATCCCCATGCCCATCCCGATACCAATTGTAATCTTAATATTAACATTCCTATCTCCGTCCCGTCTCCGTTCCCAGTATCATCGCCACCTCCACCCCCATCCCCATCCCCACATCTATCCCCATCCCTATACCAAATTTCATTTTAATATGTACAGCCGTTACAAAGTTAAGGAGAAACAAACGTACTATCACTAAAACTTAGTTGTTTTTTTTATACTAACGGGAGCTGATTTTGAAAAAACTGTGACACCCGTATCTTCTTATTTTTATAGTAGAATATGTATACCAAGTTTTGTATCAATCGAACCAGAGAATAAAAAGTTTCATACAAACTTTAACACCCCATTTAACCCCCTTCGGGGTTGATTTTCGAAAAATCCTTTCTTAGTGGGCGTTTACACCTCTCCAAAAACATACCCTCCAAATTTCAAGTCTCTACGTTTAGCGGTTTGGGCTGTACGTTGTCTATATGTCAGTCAGTCAGTCAGTCAGTCAGTCAGTCAGGACAAAGCCTTTTATAGTTATAGATTTGTGTTCCTACTTGTGATGTACCTACATGGTGGTAGAACGGAACCCTCGTTGCACGAGTCCGTCTTGCCCTTGACGGTTTTATTTTTGTATAGCTATTATTATTATTATACTAGCCTGTTTTATCCCATTGCTGGGCAAAGAAAAATAAATATTACTTACCTTTGTTTAGTGTAGAATAGGTCTACGTTTGACCGCCAATTCATCATCGTGAGCCCGGAGACGGCCACTGCTGAACAAAGGCCTCCCCCTTAGATTATTGTACGACAACCTGACCCTGCGATTTGCACCCACCGGCTGCCCGCAACTTTCACAATGTCGTTGGTCCACCTATTGAGAGGCCCTACCTAAGCTGCGTCTTCTGGTTTATGGTCGCCAATCAATAACCATTATCCCCCTCTGGTTATCAGTTCTTCTTCTTCGAGCGATGTGCCCTGCCCATTGCACTTCAACTTGCAAACCCTGTAAGATATGCCGGTAACTATGGATCTTTGGCATTCCGTATTTTATCGCGCAAAGTAACTCCGAGCATATATGATAGCTCTCTCCATTGCATCTGTTGTGAGACACGTTTCAGTACCGTATGTCATCAACTAAGTTCCATCCATACAATTTGGGGGCACGAAGGGTTAAGGATTCCTTTTTACTTTTTAAATTATGAAACGCTAAAAGTAAAATAAAAAGGAGGCTCAATTTTCATCACGAAGTAAACTTCTTATTCAAAATCAGTTAAAATTACCAGAACAAAATCAGTTAAAAGTACCAGCTCAAAACCATATGAACAAAAAAACAAAATAATCAAGTAATTATATTTATACTAAATTATAAAGAACAAATCGTTGCCATTATGATACTGTGCATAATATTTAAGGTCATTTCAAAATTGACTTTGACTGTATTACATCATTTGCAAAACACATGCATAAATTGTATATACGAAGCCGTACTAAGGTCACCTTTGACGGATGAAGTAAGATAGTTATACAATAAGAAATATCTATAAAGTATAAACAATAATCGTCCTAATGTGCATTAGCATGTAACAGTCCACAGCTAGACTAAGGTCAACCTTCGAAGAACGATTGGGCCATATTCACCACGCTGCGCTTGTCCAGGCCTGGATAGATAGATAGATTAACTCTTTATTGTAAACACCATAAGAAATGTGGTTGGGTGGGTGGGTTATTTATCTTCTAAAACTGCATCCAGAACCACCGGAGGACGGGCAGCAGCGTTAACCTCTCGGGTAACGGTGGTGAGCATTCCGCGTCCCCAAGCCGCATGCCAAGCGTGAGGATTATGGTAACCCCCTATTCAGGGAAGGCCTTCGTCCAGCAGTGGACGTCTTTTGGCTGAAGATGATGATGGCCCATTTGAAGGTTGATGATTCAGATACGCCATTTAATTTCTTCTCCGTATGTATGTAGGTATCTTCACATTTTCCGAAACCGAAACCGAAAATTGGTACATATTTATTAAAACCGCGCATATCCAGTACTTATATCGTATGTAGTAGGTAAGTTAGTATATTTAATTATAGTATAGTATGTAAATGTAGTATACTGTTCAAATTAGATATTGATTTCGAGTATCCTCATAATATAAATCCTCTTAAGATGTTAAAGTATCGGGACAGATGCCAACTTTGAATAGGTACTTAACTTTGTGCTGATTTGAAGGTTGGGTCGAAAGATGACCTTGTATAATATATATTATACGGTGTCACGATCCGGTCTAAATACACTTTCAAGGCTATAACTACCACAGAGCTAAAAATTGGTACGAGTGTTGGGATAAAGTCCCCATCGATCCCACACATGCAAAAAAAAAACAGGATCAAAGTTCACCTTATATGGCAGCCATGTTAAAAATAAGATTGGAAGTTTGGAATCGGGGAACCCCCCAGAACCAAACAAATCAGCCTTCTGGGACCGTTTTGAAATTTCCTGGATGAATCGGAAAGAATGTAAAAAAATATAAGAACCCTTTACAAAATCCTCAAAGTGATTTTTTAAAGGTAATATTTTCTTTAGCTATTACTTAATTCTTTTTTCAGTAGACCTAGGTATTAAATAAAAATATGATTGCTCTAAAGGCATTATCCAGGAAGAAGTTAGAGGAATACATTTGTATGCAGAACCGCTGACCAGATTCCCTCTTAAGTTCCTATTCCAAGCTAAGTTTACCATCACACTTTCACTCAGCATTAGAATAGCTATGGTCAAACACTAGCTAGGCAACCCATAAAAAAGTGAAGTGGTAATAGAATCTGATAAACTTTCTGGAACATGGAACTGGCTCTCAAGTGAGGCTACTTGCTCGCTTGTCATCTAGGCTGCCTGACTAATCTCTAATGTCAATCTTTATACAGCGTTACTCAGAGAGGTTAGGTAGGTACTTACCCATTCTTAAGCGAAACAATCAAACCCCTCCCACCCCCTCATCCCTTATTCAATGAATACCTACTGAATGAAAAAAAAATTGGTCTCTACCAATATCTAGTTAGTTTCGTTTACTCGTTTCATGCTGTATTTCGACTTTTTCACAAATCGTCTGATGCATTTTTTCAATATACAGTAAGGCAAAAAAAAACAATAAACTTATATCGATGCATACAATAAATTCTTCCTAATCTACTATCCCCAAAGAAAATGCCAAATCTCTTCATGCCCAGTAATTTCTCTGGTAATATTGCTTCTCAAACCGAATCAAACATTACCCACAAAACAAACAACGTTTACTATGGGGCCAATATTGAAATCGCGAAAAAATTATCAGCTGTTCCATACAAAAAGTTCATCGACCTTGGGCAAAATGTATGGAACTGTCTTTTTTTATTTCAATTTTAGCCCCATGGTAAAATTTGTTTGTTTTGATGTAAGTACAGAATATGCCCTTAAAAATATGCTAACTGATTAGAACAAACCCTGCAAAAAAAACCATTAAACTCATTTCGATGCATAAAATAAATTTATGCTAATCTACTATCCCTATATAAAGATAATGTCAAATCTCTTCATACCGAGTAATTTCTCTGCTAACATTGCCCTTCAAACCGAAGCACAGTAATGCTTGCATACTACTGCTTGGCGGTGGAATAACTATAGCAAAGGTGTGGTACTTCCCCGGGTGGACTCTACAATAGAGTCCTATACCACTACAAAATGAGTCAGGAGTCACACTACGGGCAATGGAGAGAGCTATGCTCGGAGTTACTTTGCGCGATAAAATCCGGAACGAGAATATTCGCCAAAGAACCAAAGTCACCGACTTAGACAGGGTTTGCAAGTTGAAGTGGCAATGTGCAGGCCACATCGCTCGAAGAACTGATAACCGATGGCGAAAAATGGTTCTTGAGTGGCGACCGCGAACAGGAAGACGCAGCGTAGGAAGGCCCTCCCACTAGGTGGACCGACAACAGCCGACAACATTGTGAAAGTCGCGGGCAACCGGTGGATGCAAATGGCAGGTTGTCGTAATGTGTGGCGGTCTAAGGGGGAGGCCTTCGTTCAGCAGTGGATATCTCCGGGCTGATGATGACTACAAAATACGTTTCGGTTTAAAAGTGTACGTACCTAGTTAGCAACATTTTATACACGGCTAAAGAATCCCCATCGAATATATCAAATTAAAGCGCCAATATAGCGATGTCTTGGACTTCGTTACTCAAAGTAGGTACTGCTACAGATGGAATGGCATGGTCAGGTCATCTCTTACCATGTGGAGAGCATCCTATTTTCAAATTCATTATTACTCCGAGGTCCTATTCGTCAAATTACTCACTACCACGAACAAGTATACTTTTCGTATGAAATAACCAAAAATATAGAGCCATGTAGAAGTGCACCTACAGTTTTAATTATAATATCAAAGATATAAAGTGTAGCTATGTTTTGCTTCCCAAGAGCTTTTGTAATAAAAGTAATTTGGTCAGAACCTCTGTTATAAACACAAAGCAATTACGAAAAAACTCCCGACATTCCTAATTTTATAAGTGCACGAACTAAACCAAGCTATTGTTATCTCTATGTTCGCAGGTATAATGGTTAAAATGCAGTGGTGGCACCGTAACTAATTTTTGATGGTGCCACAAAGTTCATCGGGTATACAACGCCATCTCTACGGATTCCTACAAAATTTTTCACTGAACCATTTTCTTATAAGAACTTGCACACTAGCGCAAAACCTATGCAGTTATGATTCACACAGACGCAACGAAGACTACACAATCAAATGCACCCACACGCCGAGAAAAAAACGATAAAAAAGTGCACACAAACACAATTTTTCCTATGCACACGCTAGAAAGAGATGGGATCGTCCTATTTTTTGAAATTCGAAAATTACGATTTTAAAGTTTGATTTTCGAATTGGGTGGTTTAAATTGTAATTTGATTAATGTAAGATGTCGTACGGATTAATACAAGGGCTAAGTAAGATAAGTCAAGAGATCTGAAATGCACAAGGTTCATACAAGCGCTGACACCCACACAGACACAAGCTGCATACGTCGCTGCAGTTTGGGTCTGTAGTGGTGGATACTGCGACGAGTAAAATTGATACTTTACATTACTTTCGTTTGCGAGAAGGTGCGGATATCTGTCGGATGTGCGTGGGCTGAAATTGATTTATTTTTCATACGCTCCATGATTCTTGTTACAAATACGTAGCATTTGTATTTTCCTGAAATAATACACTATTATAAAATGAGACTGATGACAAATATTTGTAAGGAAATAATAATACCTACCTAAATATCGTGTCAATTTTATAATATATTGTATTAATATTATTGTTATCTCACAATTTGTCAATACATTCTAAAATTTAAATTATTAGGTATTAGGTACACAATTTCGGGGTTCGTTTTCCTTTAAGTTTAAGGAAAAATAACAAAATGTACCTCACAAACAGGACAAATTTCAAGTCTAGTTGACTCCTGAAATATTTAAATAGTTTATTAACGAATTTTTTATTCGTGTACTCTGTACTCTTAGTACCTACCTAAGTGGTACTTTTTGTGTCGATTTGTCCAAAAACGTATTAAATTTTATTTTCAATTTACGATTTAACTGAAGGTAATCGATTTTACATAACCTTGTCCTTATTAAAATTAAATATTGACGTAAAAATACAAAAATTATAAATGTAGTACGTGGACCCTGTTGTAGTTTATTCACTCTAATTCTAACACTATAAATGTTTATTTTTCTGAAAAATGTGACAAATTTCAGTTCGTATGTATCAAGAAGTAGCGGTCGCGGTAGTCAGTCGCAGTAAATACAAGGTAATGGCTAAGTACGCACGCGGTCTAGTACGCTGTGCGATCGTCGTGCAGACTTGTGCAGTCCCGCCTATGCACAATCGGTAGAGAGTCGCATATCCGCCGCCGACGTATCTCGGCCACAACACGCGACGTAACCGCTCAACAACCAAAAAACAGGACAACAAAAAAAAACTATTTTTACAAAAAACATATTCATATCATTCGCGCGTATATAAATATCACGTATTTTTCGGAGATTAGTGTGTTTTTAAAATTTTCTATAATGCGAACATATCACATGGAAACTTAGGACCCGATATTTTTAAGTAAAAGTAATATTTTTGTGTGACTGGCGTGATGAGTGTATTTTGTGACAGTGCCGCCGTGATTGGAATGGATTAGTGTTGATGAGGTGACGAATTTTGTGATTGGGATAACTTTTTTGTTTTACAAAATTACTACCGAAGTGTCAAACTGGACCGAGGGAGAAGCGGCTACCCCTGACGCATGTGAGTAGAAAAACTTTAACGCGCCTTTAATCTTTTGACGTCTGTCAGTGTGCGTGACAAGTAATACATGCGTGACGGTGTCTGTGTGAGGGGTTCACGCACATTTTTTGTGTTTTCTTAGTATCCCCTCCATTGCTCCCCTCCTATGCCCGTTATCGTTATCCCACTCTTTTTCTATGGGCTGCTAGTTTGCTTTAGTGTGCGTGTCTTACACGTGTGTGTGTAACAAATTGCAACCTATATTTTGATCGAAGGCCAATGACGACATAGAATACAAGCTATAAGTTTTAATTAGCATCTTAGATTATTTATTTTCAATATTTTTTATACGATTAAAATAGAAAGAGTACATTAGTAGGTAATCAATTAACACCAATTTCAAGTACGAAACCTATATTTCTATATTTATATTTATTTATAAGTGGTTAAATCAATAAAATTTCATGAAATAACATTGAACATAGTAACCAAAAACTATTAGCTTTAAATTATTAACATTAAAATAAGTTTATCAGTATGTAAATCCATTTATTAGCGACGCTACGACGCTCTACGCGCTATCGTAGGCTAAAATAGAGCCGTCGGAAAAAGTGCCGCGCTTTTGGAACATCTCCGAACTTTGGGATTCCGTTTTTAAATTGTTGGTTGGTAAACTTTTTTGGACCTGGGTAGGTATGCCCTAAAACTGCATCCAGAACCATTGGTCGGTGGGCAGCAGCGTCCTCTCGGTTAACGGTGGTGAGCATTAAGGGAGCCGCCTGCCAAGGGCCTACGTCCAGTACCTAGTAGACGTCTGGTTACGTAAACTTTTTTGACAAAATGTATGTATTGAATTCACTTGTCTCTAAATAAATTTACTATTTAATTTTTTTCTTGTGTTAGTTATTTTAGTAAATTAATTATTTAAATAAAAAACTAGTTAACGCGCGCAATAACTCTATACAATAAATTTATCTCGTAGGACCCCAGAATACTGGCTGAGCCGAGTTCGGGGCCCACTGTAATGTATTTTGAATTTAATATCATAGATAATAAAATAATTTTGAATATTGAATTTGAAAATAGTTTTTACTCAGGTAGGTACTTAACATTTATTAACTTGATACTTATCTCAATGATGAACTCTATATTATTAAAAAAGAGTTTTATTGTAAGTATAAATTATTATGAAAAAAATTTATTCATAAATTATTTATACTAGGTAAATTATTTTTTAAATGTTATTTAATCCTGCTCTAAATGATTTCAATAACTACTGGATTGTAAAATTGTATATACCTAGTGAAGCAAAATATTTAGGAACTCTTACAACTCACAGCACTATTTTGTTTTATGTATATAAAAATTGTACATTTAAGTTTTAAGGATGACTTATTATGGATATATACAACGTTATTATTAATATAGAGAAAAGCGGAGGATAAACCTTCTTATTACGGTTTAAGATAAATATGATAGTTACCATGATGCATGGGTCTATTCTATTCTATTCTGTTCTATTCCACTTTGACTTTTTTTTTTTATACTGTCAAGTGACGAGACAAGCTAGGCTTTCGCCTGGTTGTAAGCGTCACGCCTGCCACTAACAGCAGCAGTGCTAGAATTGTGAACTTGCGAACACAATCCTGCGCCGCACTGCACTGCGCGCCTCACCCTGAGATATTAGATGTTAAATCTCTTCATACCCAGTAATTTCTCTGGTAACATTGCCCTTCAAACCGGAACACAGTAATGCTTGCACACTACTGCTTGGCGGTTGAATAACTGGCAAAGGTGTGGTACTTCCCCAGGCGGACTCTGCAGTAGAGTCCTAACAAAAATTTGTATTGTCAGCATTCTAACGATACCGATAATATTCAAAACCATTTAGGCATTTACGGCCTTACCTAAAAAAACTTTTCAACCGTTAGTCACTGCTTAAGATGTTCTGCCATCTTCTCTCTGACGTGAAGTTGCACGTGCTAGAAAAGGACAGAGAAGTTTAAGCAGTAACTAAGAGAATCGAAATTATTTTAGGTAAGGCCGTTAGAAGTTATGGTGGAATAAAGACACTCACACATCCTTAAGTACACGAACCCTGAAAACATTATTCTCCTTTTTATGGCAGTATGGCAGCCTACCACTACCAAATGTGGAGTTTTTAGTGTTTTATGATCACCCATGAATTAATTTCACATTTATGTGATCACCGACAACACCATTTATAATATTGTTATGGTATTCTTAGATCATAATTCTATGGATCTATGGATAACCGTTTCTATGGAAACGTTTCTATGGAAACGTTTCTATGGAGCTCGGATATGGATATGGAGGATAGGAGATTTGATTACCTACATAAAATCTTTTATCATTATATTATTTAAGCGTCTTTATGTTTTCTATTTCAATTTTTATCCCCAAGCCGCCTACCAAGCTAAAAGGATTATGGCAACCCCTCCCTATTAAGGGGGAGGCTTTCGTCCAGTAGTGGACGTCTTCCGGCTGTTGATGATGTTTTCAATTACACGATTGAATATTCTAACCTTTGAACAGAATCTTCATCATCATCGTTTACTTAACTTCTATCAGCTGTGTCACAGTGTCTTCTTTTTCTTTCCTTCTATGGGGATAATGGCGTCACACTTTGTGCATTAGCCAGTGTCAAGTATTTATTTATATCAAGTTTTTTTTCAAGTCGAATAAGTCTTAGTCACAGTCAAGTCCATTCATGCCCTAGTAAAGTCGTGGCAACTTTACTACAAGCTTCTTCGGAGTTTTGGAAACAACACAAAAAAACACGTTTCACTACATTATATCACTTGCCCACACTCGTGCGCGTGAATCAGCACTTAATGAATAAAACGCTACTATTTTTATGCATTAACACTCGAAAAAACACACGTTTTGGAAAATAATACAATGCAGCGACATGATTTTTTCACGTTCCCGCGAAAACTCACACTGTCTTTTCTAAAATTGAAATCTAGCTTTTTTTAATTTATTGGCATCGCACGTTGTGCATTCTGCCAATGGCAAGTTTATGAATTTTGATGTTATTTTATTAAAATCAAGTCATATATGTCATGAAATCACAGTTAGTCACACGAAATTAGTCATAGTCGAGTCTAAGTCTAGTAAAGTTGTGGCGACTTTACTATGAGCTTCTACGGAGTTTTAAAACAACACAAAAAGACATGTTTCACCACATTATATCACTTGCCCACACTCGTGCATGTAATTCAACACTCAATGAATAAAACACCACCATTTATAGACATTAATTCGCGATAAAACACAACTTTAAGAAAATAATAGAATGCAGCGACATGATTTTTCTGTGTTCCCGCCAAAACTCCGATGAGGGTGTTTTTTTTTTTCTTAGTTCTTGGCATCGCACGTTGTGCATTCTGCCAGTGTCAAGTTTATGATTTTTTCAAGTATTTTATTAATCAAGTCAAATATGTCATGATATCACAGTCAGTCACACGAAATCAGTCATAGTCGAATCCAAGTCATGCCCTAGTAAAGTTGTGGCGACTTTACTATGAGCTTCTACGGAGTTTTAAAACAACTCAAAAAGACATGTTTCACCACATATATCACTTGCCCACACTCGTGCATGTAATTCAACACTCAATGAATAAAACACCACCATTTTAAATCATTAATTCGTGAAAAAACACAAGTTTAAGAAAATAATAGAATGCAACGACATGATTTTTCCGTGTTCCCGCCAAAACTCCGATGAGGTGAGGGTGTTACTCGTTGAGAACAAAACCTATCCTGCATCTTTTTATTAGTGTTGTGTTGGCCAGACATATTCCTGATTCCGGTTTTTAGAGTCGTTAGAACACTTCTGTTCTAATATCAAAATCATCATAAAATATTCTAAGTTTTATTATGAAAAGTAAAGTGGTTTTAACAGATTTTTTTGTAGTGGTAGGACTCTATTGCAGAGTCCGCCTTGGGAAGTACCACACCTTTGCCAGTTATATAGCATAAGCATAGTGTGCAAGCATTACTGTGTTCCGGTTTGAAGGGCAATGTTACCAGAGAAATTACTGGGTATGAAGAGATTTAACATCTAATATCTCAGGGTGACGAGCGCAGTGCAGTGCGGCGCAGGATTGTGTTCGCAAGTTCACAATTCTGGCACTGCTACTGTTAGTGGCAGACGCTTACCACCAGGCGAACGTCTTGCTCGTCTCGTCACTTGATTGTATATTGAACAAAGACACATTGTTTTATAGTCAGAGTATCCGATTTAATTAAACGTGAGTATTCACGTAAAATAAAACAAAAATGTCTTCTTAGTTTGTTATTTGAAAAATACGTTAGTGTTGATTTGTTGTGTTTTGATGTTCTTATTTGTTTCTTGAGACCAAAAAAGAATGAACGGAAAAACATTTTGCTAGTAGCAAAAACTTTTTTGACCTGTTTTGTCAAAAGTACTACAAATAGAATTAATATTAGCAGATGTAAGTAAAATTTTAATATAACTAATACTTAAATATATTAACCGTCATTATGCATAAAACGCTAAAACGTATTTCAAACCTATTTTAGTTAAAAAGTGTTTTGTCAAATTTCTTTAGCATTACGATTTGAGTTTGAAAAAAGAAGAGCTAAAATCGGTTTGAAATACTTTTTAGTGTTTTATGCACTTACAGGATCTAGCTCTTTTATATAATTAAAGTTTATGCATAAGCCGGTAAGTACCTAAATGGCATTGCATTTGACATTTAATGTTAGATTACATCTACAATCTAGAAACATTGTGTTATTAACCACATCACAATCGAAAGCGGTCAGATATTTATCAACGAACACAGCAATGTCAAAAATATCGAGTGACAAAATGAGGACATTAATATATCGCAGGACAGGACATTTTTTTTCACACAGCGCCATCTAGCCCCAAACTAAGCAAAGCTTGTAATATGGAAACTAGATAGCTGATAGAATACTTATATACTTTTTTTTTTTGTAAATACATACTTATAATACATACTACACCCAGACACAGAACAAACATTTATGTTCGTCACATAAATGTTTGCCCTTGGTGGGGATCGAACCCACGCCCTACAGCTCTGAAGGCAGACACGCTACCGCTGAGCTATATGGCAGTCATTGGAATAATTCTTTTTATTTTGGCCAGTACTTACTAATGAATTCAGGAAATGAGTTATCAGTGTAGGTGCTTACACTTAATTTTAAATTTAATTTGACCTATAAGCGTGCATTTTATTATTATCAGAAATGAAATGCCAAAAAAGGTTTTATAGCTGTTCTTTTTTTAATTCAGTTTTTATTGCTCGTTTTTAAGGTTTCGTTTTAGTTGTAAGATAAGAAATTGTAAAAGGCTAAATATTTCTTTTGACCGGAAGTTACGAGTACAGTGGTCGTAAAGTTAGCTTGTGTAACAATTTGACATACTTTACATGTTCCAAATATGGTCTTTAAGTTTTTCAACCGACTGCAAAAAAGGAGGTTCTTAAATCGACTGTATGTTTGTTTTTGTATGTATGTTACGCGATTACTCCGTCAATTATGAATTGATTTTGATAATTCTTTTTTTTTTGTAGGTGATACTTCAGAGGTGGTCCCATATACATTTTATCGAAATCGGTTCAGTAGTTTGGTTTTTAAATCAAAATTACTGGAATAAATAAAAAAATATCATTAAAAATATGAATATGTCATCCATAGGTAGTCGAAATTGAAGTCGGTTTTTTAAGCGTATTATTAAATAGCACGATTTCAAAACTGTGTATGATTTTAATAAAATTATGGTCCTATTAACTATCTCTGAAGATAACAGATAATTAATTTGTATTCGTGTTCTCATTTATTGTATGTCTACTCTACTCTATTCTACTGTATGCCATATAATATTAAAATACATATTTAAGTATACATGTATAAAATACAACTAAAACTACTAATATATTAATGAAAATAAAGTCATATACTTAATAAAAATAAAAAATCTTGGAAATGCTACCTGTGGTATTTAGAAATAAAAGCTAATTTAATTTTATTCTCCTATCAATATCTATTACGCCGCCGTATAGGCAGCTTACATAATTACCTGAAAATCATAGAGTTTTCTCTACCAACGCTTATATATCAGAACATTAATAACCGAAGTTTTTTTTTTCAATAAAAATAGGTATCATATTTACTTAAATTCGTCATCAAAGCTATTGGTTTCAGAGATATAAACATCAGTCATCTACCCTATTGTACTATCATACTAAAATAAAATAAAATTAAGACTATACATTTAATATTATCAAGTCATAGTTTTTCTCTTACTAAATCCCAAACAGTATACAATACTAATTAGGTAACTAATGCCATAAAATCTCATACCGTTTAATTAAAAAGAAAAATCTAAATTCCAAATTCAACATTCCTATTCAAGTTCGCGCCCTCGAACGCCATTCGCTAATAGCAGCGCAGTCCTCGCGCATGCGCTCGGCCAAGGCGAGCGTTTATACAACTCCGGCGACTGTCAATGTTACTACATAACCTACAAAGCTTAGACGCGCCGCCATCTTGGATTTAGAGTCGGCCGTTTGAAGGCTGCACGCATGGTTGATGTCTTGTTTATTACAAGAGAACGTGGCTTAGCTTTAATTAGGAGCAAATGTCTAAGTTTGGATGTAAGGCAGGATGTATAATGTAATGTAGGTACTGCACACGTGTTAGGTCAGATACATACATTGTAGGTACCTATTATGTTTAATACCTGTAAGTTTAATATGATCGATTCTGTAATGAAGTTCTAATTTCAAAGCAACTTTGACAGTTGTCATAAATGCCATTGTCATGTCACAAATTGACGTAAAAAATAAGTTTTATTTTTCTCACAAATTGTCGCTTTGCACATGGATAAATCGCTTTAAAAAAAACAACCGACTTCAACTTCGAATACCTGGATGACATCTTCATATTTTCTAGTAAATTTGATTTAAAAACCAAACTAATGAACTGATTGCGATAAAATTTATATGGGACCATCTCTAAAGTATTACCTACCAAACAAAAAAAAACATCAAAATCAGTTCATAATTGGCGGAGTCGTAAACGCGTAACATAAATATAAAAAAAACAGTCGAATTGAGAACCTCCTTTTTTGAAGTCGTTTGAAAAATTATATGAGATATGAAAAGAAGCTTGCCTTTGACTACCATTTCTACTAACGTTAAGAAACGATGTGGTAGGGAATTAGGGATGTATGATTGAAAACGCTAGTCTAGAAGAAATCTGTTCACTCGCGGCTTAAAAACACCCAGATTGCATCTATCGAGAAATACCCGCTCGAGCTACGCATCAGCTTCCGCTCTAAACAAATCTACAAGTCATCATCATCATCAGCCCGGAGACGTCCACTGCTGAACGAAGGCCTCCCCCTTAGACCGCCACACTGTACGACAACCTGCCATTTGCATCCACCGGTTGCCCGCGACTTTTACAATGTCGTCGTTTTTTGTCGTCATTTAAATCTACAAGTACCTATACCTAATTATGGCTGTGTACATTTGTGCATTTTTATTACTGTACAAAATACGTGTATGTTACTGTAAATGTTACACTTACGTTTGTTAATTGAAAATCAGCTAACATAAGACAAATCTAGAAAGAACATTTAAAGTAATGCCTAGTTTAACTCTGAATTCTAGGCCAAGACCTTGCTCCTATAATAGGCATGAGTAAATGTGTCATGTGTCATACGAATAAAATCACAAAAATATAACAACTCGTACAACTTTTTTTTCCTTAGTTATTGGCATCGCACGTTGTGCATTCTGCCAGTGTCAATTCAAGTTCAATAAATTTTCAAGTTTTTATATTAAAATCAAGTCAAATATGTCATGAAATCACAATGAGTCACACGAAATTAGTCATAGTCGAGTCCAAGTCATGCCCTAGTAAAGTTGTGGCGACTTTACTATGAGCTTCTACGGAGTTTAGAAAACTATACGAAAAGACATGTTTCACCACATTATATCACTTGCCCACACTCGTGCATATAACTCAACACTCAACGAATAATAAACCACCATTTTAAATCATTAATTCGCGAAACAACACAAGTTTAAGAAAATAATAGAATGCAACGACATGATGTTTCTGTGTTCCCGCCAAAACTCCAAAACCCACTACTTAGACTTTACCGAAGTGCTGAGCTGAACTTGGTTCTATTTTCAACCGACTTCAAAAAAGGAGTTTCTGTCTGACTCTGTCTGATTCGACTGTATATATATATATATATTTTGTTGTATATATGTTACTCGATTACTCCGCTAAATTATGACGTTTTTTTTTTTGTTTTGGAAGGTTATACTTTTGAGGTGGTCCCATATCAATTTTATCGAAATAAGTGCAGTAGTTTGGTTTTAAATCAAAATTACTGGAATAAATCAAAATATCTGTAAAATATGAAGATGTCATCCAGGTAGTCGAAATTGACGTCGTTTTTTTTAAAAGCGTATTTTTTAAATAATGTTTTGATTACATATGTTTATGTTTTTAATGTAATAGTTTATGTTTTTGCTGAAATATATATCTTGGAACGCTTCTAAAACTGATTCAAATGGAATAGGTTCCAAATTTAAACATTTCATAGATCTGTTCACGTTCACGCTTTCATACCTAGTTCTAGGATCTAGATGGTGTGAGCGACGTAGGCCACAGCTTAAGTTGCAGTAGCTGGGGAAAGTTGCGCCCGCGCACCTATTACCTAATCTGCGCGGCCGACGCGATCTAGTCAATGACAGCTTGGTGTTAATACAGTATAAGTAATAGTAACATTGGGTTCATTTGTCGCCGGATGTAGGTGGCGCTAGGAGTTTCATTCATAGATTTGCTTTTTCAGTTTTACTTTAGATAATCACTACGCTTTCTCTTTTATATCAGTTACTAAGTATTATAATTATTATTGTACCTCTACAGTATAAACGTAGGTATCTACTTACAGCAGAATTTCATAAACTGCCTAAACTTGGCCAATACAGGCAGCGACGGTGATAATGGAATGGACGGGCCCAGCGCTTACAAATCGATCAAAATTAACAAGACAACACAATCAAGCATACCTAGCTAAAAGTATGCATATTACATTTGCCGGAAAATAGTGATAGCGAATCTAATTACTGCATGACAAAAAGTGAACACATGAAGGCATTAGAAGTTTGTATTGTCGTATCGTACGGCTCGCATGTCGCAAAGGCAGAGTATGACTGACGCGAGTGGAGAGCCGGCGCTCAACATATAGTCATCAAAATCCGTGCGCTTATTTCAGTTCAAACTTTGCGAGGCGTACAAAAATAGTCGTAAGTAGTAATAAAATTACATACTCACTATTCGTATACCTACATCTAACTTACAAACTCAAAATTCGCTATTGCAAAAATGGTTGAAGATGCAAACTCACAAAAAGGGAGACTCTTTTTTAAGCATTGTAAGTTTCACGTAGGTAGAAACAACTATTTCTGAGGCGAGAGTGTTTCTCTTAATCCAGGGCGTAGCGAAGTATTCTAGAGTATAATCCTGAGCGCAGCGAGGGATTCAAAGTACTTGATCTTAAAAATAGTGTTGATCCCGAGGTGGACACTCTTTTTATCACCGTCTATGAGAAAATAAGCAAGTTTGTGCAACATAAGAATAAGAATAGTACCTACGTTTATTTCATTCTCACTACTCACTCTCACTTCTCACTTTTTATTGAGGAATATACACTGAGTTAAAATAAAATAAAGCGAAATCCGAATTTGAGTAAACAATTACGATTGATCTCTTTGATGATTGGAACTTTTACTAACAAAATCCACATTCCAAATTTAAATCACCGCCCGGAGCAGGGCAGAATTGAGTCTTTTCCCTCTGCTCAGAAAATAGCTCATTTCTGCCCTGTTTGCGTGGAACTAAGAAGGCCTTTTTGAATTTGTGATAAAAAGATTATTACAATATTTTCATTCGTCAGTATGTCAAATAGAAAGTGCATTTAAAAATTAAAACTGTTTACATAGCACGAAAAGTCTGTCGGTAGCTGAGACAAGCCAAAATACTTAAAAAGACAATGACTGGCCTCCAGACGAAAGTAATGAAATGAACAAAAAATAAAAAAGACATCGTCCGTTTTCGCTGTCTGCCGCCGAAATTGAGTGACCTCATTTTTTGGCTTGAGTGCTTTGTTTTGTGACAGTTCACTTTTTTGTGGAATATGGCACATGTGCATGTATTATAATTATATTACTTATTTTAAGTAGAAAATGAATAACAATTATGTTTGTTTTAATTTGTATTCTTTTAGGTGTAGGACAAAGAATTTAATTTTAAATTTGGCTCGTTTTTTGACTTTGTGATGATTCATGATGTACCTAAAATTATGTTTATTACTTCTGTTTTTAAGGCTGGTAAATATTAAAAGGTAAGCTACAGAACGATGGGTTATCTTAGGGTTCATTTATTTTACGGAACCCTAATAAACTAAGTATAATACTTATTAATTTTTGATTAAATCAATAATTATTGGTCAGGGACTCGTGTCTCCCCAAATATCCCCCCTGGGGGAGAAATATGGATTAAAAAAATTGTTATGCCTCCCCCAGGCCTGGGAGATATCAGTATTTACTTACTTTTAAAATTGTATTTGAGTACTCTTGCCCTATCAAGCATTACGTTGAAACCCTATAAAGAAAAAGATGTCAAATGACAAGAAAAACGTCAAAGAGTTAGTAGTAGTTTGCTCCTTGTGAGATACCTTTCTATGAAGATACTCTAAATGAAGAATCGGCAGAGTGGAATCAGATCATGCAAATGCGAAGCACACTCACTGAAATGTATATTTATCAGATAAAAAACCGGTAGTCAAGCAACTTTACGTCGACGTTAAAGGCAATAAAATGGAGTATGGAGTTTAGCCTAAACAATGGTCGAAGTTGAAGTGTCTGGGCCTCTTGGCCTCTTGAATTTCACTTTGATAGGTTTTTAAAATATATTTTCTTTAGTAAGGAAGTCTGTAATGAAGGAAGTAAAATACTGAAAATGAAGAGATTTGACATCTAAATATCCCAATAGTTGACGAGCACAGTGCAGTGCGGCGCAGGATTTGCGAGGCACTATGCATGTTTTTTTTTATTGACTTACAAAAGAGCTGTCTCTCAACAAAACAACACATCAAGAATAAATTTTAATATGTGTACAAATAACGAAGCTATAAACATTTTAGTTTCATGTCATACAGGGAGGGTTTTACTAGAAAATGACGTCAAAGTCCACGATTCCAAACAAATTCTATACTAGCACGTGTTTTGCTAGAAAGGGACAGATGACTCCCTCCCAAATACTTAGAACGCTTATATTTCAGTACCAGCCGATTTCATTTATTTTTCGACGTAAGCATCAGATTCAGTTGAAGTGGCGCAGGGCAGGCCACAACGCTCGAAGAACTGACAACCGATGGGGAAGAAAGGTTCTTGAGTGGCGACCGCGAACCGGAAGACGCAGCGTAGGAAGGCCTCCCACTAGGTGGACCGACGACATTGTAAAAGTCGCGGGCAACCGGTGGGTGCAAATGGCAGGTTGTCGTACACTGTATGGCGGCCTAAGGGGGAGGCCTTCGTTCCGGGCTGATGATGATGATGATGATCAGATTCAGTTAACCTCTCCTATTATTTATAATAAACAAAACATATGCATATTCCCTATTCTGGCTCTGGTACTGCTATGAGCTGGCGTGATACTTACCGCCAGGCTAAAGTCCCGCTCGTCTCGTCAGTTTATTACATAAAAATGGTATTATAAAACATACAATCCCAGCAGTGGCAACACCTGCCGTCACATTCCTGCAATCTATTATTACATATTCTGTGTCAGGTCTCGAGTCAGTGTTTACGAGCTAGGCTATCTAGCTACCGAACAGATCTCGTACCGTTCTGTACTACCTAGTTGTAAAATGGAAAGTAAATAGCCGTTAATATAACTCACTTTTACATAGGTATACCTACTTATACAGGGTTAGTTCTAATCTGTTAGCATCCTTTTAAGGGCATATTCTGTACATCGAATCAAACCACTTTTACTATAGGGCCAACATTTAAATCGCAAAAAATTATTAGCTGTTCCATTCAAAAAGTTCACCTACCTTGGGCAATTGTATTGAACAGCTGTTTTTTTTTGCGATTTCAATGTTGGCCCCATAGTAATAGTTGTTTGTTTTTATGTACAGAATATGCCCTAAAAGGATGCTAACTGATTAGAACTAACCTTGTATACTAGTAAGAAGTCAATAAACACGTAATCTAAATAGTAAAGGAGGATCAGATTTGCTAAAGGTTGGCGCTAGGATAATTTTATTTAATCTTAGTTACGTATGCATTATAGCTCGCAAGGTTTGCAAGTTGAAGTGGCAATGGGCAGGCTACATCGCTCGAAGAACTGACAACCGATGGGGGAGGAAAGGTTCTTGAGTGGCGACCGCGAACCGGAAGACGCAGCGTAGGAAGGCCTCCCACTAGGTGCACCGACGACATTGTAAAAGTCGCGGGCAACCGGTGGGCGCAAATGGCAGGTTGTCGTACAGTGTGGCGGTCTAAAGGGGAGGCCTTCGTTCAGCAGTGGACGTCTCCGGGCTGATATGACGTATGCATTATAGTCGGATTCATAATTAGACGGACTAAACTGACAAATAGAACTGACAGATTTAAATGTCACTTTTCCAAATAATGTCTAGTACCTTTTTTATAAGTCGAGTTACGAGGCGAGCAAGACTTTCACCTGGTGGTAAGCGTCACGCCTGCCACTAACAGTAGCAGTGCCAGAAATGTGAAATTGCGAATACATTCATGCGCCGCACTGCACTGCGTTCGTCACCCTGAGACCTGAGATATCAGATGTTAAATATGCTATAGGGAAATGTAACATTGTTTTGGCCTGGTACACCTATCCCTACCAAGTAAATAAATATAAAAAAGATTGAGTCGAATAGCACTTTTTACAATAACGAATATGGAAACATCGAATTAGTTCACTGGCGTGAAATTATTAAGTTCGTTAACGTACATAAGTTTAATAAAAACTTTATATTTTTTAACATAAGTTTAACTTAATATTTTTATCCCAGCCCTATTAAAATTTCAGTTTAGTCTGCCTAATTATGAATTCGACGTATAAGTAAGTATTTACATAAAGTTTTTACTAAGGATAATCAGCCTATTTATAGTTCACTGCTGGATTTAGGCCTACCCTCGAAAAGCTAATGGGCCATATCCGCCACGCTGGCCCAGTTGTGGGTTGGTGAATTCACATACACAATTGAATTTCTCCAAACATATGCAGGTTTCCTCACAAAGTTTTCCTTCACCGAAAACCCTGTGGTCTTAAAATCCGCACATCAACTCCAAAGAGCTTATTGGAACAGGCTTGACTTCAAGTTTTAATAGTTATCTACAAATAATGAACAGCCTGGCCTGTTAAAAAAAAGTATATGGGTATCAGCTCCATCAGTATGAGCTTGGCCTCAAGTTTTACTATAGTTATTTACAAAGTATGGACAAACTGACCTGTTTAAAAAAAAAGTATATGGGTATCAGCTCCATCAAACCATATTTAAATAAGCAAAGCTAAAGAAAAAAGAAACTAAAACCACGCCGGTCGAGAACCTCGAGCTATAATTTCTAGTAGCAAAACTAAAATCAAAACAAAATGGCGCCCTAAGATCAGGTTATCTATGAAGCGAGCGGCAAAATTCCAAGTAAAAACTGATGGACAGAGTTGCGTGGTGAAAATATTAAATCAGTTTTTCATCAACTAAGTACGCCTGTTGGTAAGCGACGATACGGTCGAAGATGAAGCAAGCAGACTTATTAGATACCTATACCTACACTCTGATCTTGAAAATATTGGACGTTTTGCTAGTAAGTCGTTTTCCACTCAAGACGTTGTTACCATGCAAGCCGACGTTCTGCATACGTCGTCATTTACCCTGATAGTCCTTCTGATACGGAGACAAAATCGCTAGATTTTATCTCTCAGGATTGTTTTCCATTCCTTGACTGTAAGAATAAGTAACGTAGAGTCAGGGTTACGTAGGGTTCCAAATCTAAAGAATATCGAAAAAAACTATTGAGCCTTTAACCCCAACTGCCCATCTCTCTGTTCTTCTTTGAGACATTTAGAGCAGCGTTTCCCATTAGCCGTGTCGCGACCCGGTACCGGGCTATCAAAATAAAATACCGTTCGCAACATACCCGCCGTGTTTTAAAAATAATAACCTGCTAACACTAGTTTACCTTAAAAATAAATATAGAAACCGACTTGAAGTGGAACCAGACCATAGGATAAAACTATCGTATTTTTCCGCGGAATTGGATTCTTTGGCAACTTTAACAAAAAACAACTTCAAATTAATATGGGACCACTTCGGGAGTTTACGCGTTCAAATATTTATTTTTAATAAAATATTTATTTATTTTATAATGGCCCACAATTGGCGGAAAATTGGTGAAAATACATAAAAAAATATACGTACCGTCGAACATAGAACCTCGTCCTTTTTTGAAGTCGGTTAAAAATAAGGAGCAGCTCCCTATTTCGCACTCAAATTTAGTGACTAAATAGGCGATACCCTATTAATAAATGTGTATTATGTGTATTATTTTACCTAATGGAACCAATTTGGGTTTAAAAGTATTAAAAGGGTCACTAAGAGACAGTGTGAAAATTTCCAGGCCATGGCAGACAATGTTTGGGAAACACTGTTTTAGAGGATCGTATAGGTATTGGGTACCTTTCGTACCGAAATAGGTACCCATGAATAATGTCTTATAGAAGTTGTTTCTGTTGCTCTTTTCAATCATTTCATTATATGAAATGTTTCATTATGTTTTATTTATACGGGAATACATACATTACATTACATTTCATTATACATATCTTTTATTTTACATAATGATGATGTTTACGTATCTGTATAGATTGAATTATTCAAAAAATCTACATCATTATTTAGCTCTTCTACGCTCATTAAGCTAAATAAGAGAGATAAAACGAGACAAAACATTGCAAACTCTACATCTGAAATATGGCAACACTGGCCATCTACCCCATCTCGGGCTTTACTAAATAAATTCCTCCGAGTAAAAAGCGATGGCGTTCATCCGTCTCAAGTTTAGAACAGGAGAAACAAGACAAAAACCTTCGTTGCATTTTCCCGCGCGTTCTGAAGCAGTCATTTATTACCGCCATTTTTGTTTTGTTTATGGTTTTTAAAATATAGATAAACATAATATTTTCGCCAATTTTGTTTTTCTTTCCATTCTATGTAGGTACTTAGTACAAAGTAGAAATAGAAAAAATAATGCTAAGTAATATTTTTTCACTCACCTGTCAAAAATTAAATACATTAAAAAAACTAACTTTTTTTTTTCTTACGTCTTTTCATCGCACGTTGTGTATTCAGCCAGTGTCAAGTTTATGATTTTTTCAAGTATTTATATTAAAATCAAGTCAAATATGTCATAATATCACAGTCAGTCACACGAAATTAGTCATAGTCGAGTCCAAGTCATGCCCTAGTAAAGTTGTGGCGACTTTACTATGAGCTTCTACGGAGTTTTGAAAACAACACAAAAAGACATGTTTCACCACATTATATCACTTGCCCACACTCGTGCATGTAATTCAACACTCAATGAATAAAACACCACCATTTTTTATCGCGAAAAAACACAAGTTTAAGAAAATAATAGAATGCAACGACATGATTTTTCCGTGTTCCCGCCAAAACTCCAAAAACTTACTTTTAAATTTGGCTGGGGTTTGAAAATGAATGCTAAGTAAAAATTTTTTCACTTCCCTCTCTAAATTTAAATTAAAAGAAACATACTTTAAATTTTGGCTGGGGTTTGCTTATGACAAGCTACTTAAATCAAAAGTATTCGAGGGCATGTTAACATTGATGTTTAGGGCGTCTTAATCTAAACGAACTAACTTAGTATTATGAGTAATAGTTGTTTTGCTATTATAAATAACAATTTAGCGTTTGCAGATAGCGCAAGAAATTCCATAATGACCAGCAAAATACGTGATACAAATAAAAACATACCAAGAAACTAACTTCGAAAATATTTGTGCTAAAAAGATTATTGAAGCCATAGACAACTTAGACTTAAGTCGCTTAAGTTTAATACCTACAGCATGGCTAGCTAATCATAATAATACATCAAATGTGGAATGTCCTCCCCGCGAAGGTCTTTCCGAGGAATTACAATATGGAGCGTTTTAAAAAAGGCATCTACTCACATCTCTCTGGGTTGGCAACGCATCGACAACATTTCTGATGTTGCAGGTGTCCATAGGCGGCGGTGAGCTTACCAACAGGCAAGCCGCATGCTAGTTTAAAAAAAATATAAGAAAAAAACATCAAATAAAAAAAATAAGAAAATTGCTAATTAGTCAACATTATTTATTTACATATTATAGTAAAAAAAATGTCGTACCTACTAAGTAAGTCATGGATCAATCTACTTTCGTCATAATCATTTAATGTTGTCATAAAATCAACGCACCCGCAACTGATTTAGTTATCTGTTAAGTACAGTTTTTACTATGTCCCTATCTCTCTTGGAAGAGTCATCTCTCTAGTATCCCTGTATTACTAATATTGTAATCTAAAAAATATTGTTAAAAATCTACTGGACGGTGTCTAGACATGCGCTACCAAAATTTTCATATGAGAAATAGGAATTAAAAAAAGATTTAAAAAAAAAACACTAAATTCAATTTAAATTACCTGAAAGACATCGTTTTTCTAGTTATATTGATTTAAAAACCTAATTACTAAACCGATTTCGATAAAATTTAAATGGGACCGCCTCTGTAGGATGCCCTACTTACCAAATACAAAAAACACTATCAAATTCATCAAAAAAATATGGGCTCATGTTGAAAAAGATTTGCCTATCTTTTTTTATTTGGAGATAGCACTAAAACTAATATCAATATTGGTTTGTAAGCAGCGACAATGATAAGATGAATGGACGGGAAATAATCGCACGGATTTTGAAGACTATATGTTGAGCGCCGGCTCTCCACTCGCTTCAGTCATACTCTGTCTTTGCGACATGCGAGCCGTACGATACGACAATACAAACTTCTAATAATACATGTACATGTGTTCTCTTTTAGTCATGCAGTAATTAGATTAGCTATCTCTATTTTCCGACAAATGTAATATGCATACTTTTAGCTAGGTATGCTGGATTGTGTTGTCCAGTTAATTTTGATCGATTTGCAAGCGCTGGGCCCGTCCATTCCATTATCACCGTCGCTGTTTGTAAGTACCTAATTAAATATATTCTAATCATTAAATTTAATCACCGTTGATGCTGGCTTGGAGAGCCTAAAGCTACTGGAAGCAAAGACGTACCTTCTTCTGCCTAGGGTTGTAGCAATAATAATTATTTGACGCTCATAATTTTTTTTACCATGCTCTTAATGTTTATTTTATTTTAATAAGTCCTTACAAGTATTTTAATGACTTGATAGGAAATATTCTATCTATATTATCCCTAGTAGCTGTACTTGCGATTTACATATTTTAGTAAATAGGTTAGACGTTACCAATTCAAAAATTTCCAAAATGCCGAAATTAGCAAAACGACCAATCTCTAAAAATTAAAAATCTCTAAATTAACGATGGACCTCTTCGAACAATCATTATGTACAATTTACCATTGCTAAAACCATAAAAAAAATTGATATACTTAGCCCTTTAAATATTAAAAAAATGTAAAGAATGACTAATACTTTATTGCGTTACCCCAAAAAGTAGTTATTCGAGGTCCCTGTAGGACCTCAAGGACCACTGAGAAGCTATAAAGTTCCATTAAATAAAAACAAAAAAATATTTTTTTACGGCCGATGTCGAACCAACAACGGTTAGGGTACTTAAATAAAAACGTTATTTGTAAAAATTAAAACGTTTTTAGGGAAAACGTTTTTAATTGTAAACAAAGGCGCCGTAGTTATCTGGTTTTATACATTATCCTTGATGTGAAGGTGTGAGAAGTCATGGACATATTATAAAAATAGACAGCCCTAACTAAGAATCCTGTTACGAACCAGTTTCAGACGTCAGATCTTCGAGTTATGCTTTATATTTATATCAACGCACTTATTACTTCGTATTATACACACGTATGGTAAAGGCCAGGCCCTAATGGAAGCGCACGGCGCGCGACGCGACAATTCTAAAATTAGTTTTTTTAGATTTTGCGATGACAAGAGTATGGTCTAAAACTGCATCCAGAAACACCGGAGGACGGGCAGCAGCGTCCTCTCGGTTAACGGAGATGAGCGTTCTGCGGTCTCCAAGCCGCCTGCCACACGTGGGGAATATGGCCTTTAATTGGGGGCTATTAGGGTGGACGCCTTCGTCCAGCAGTGGAACTCTTCTGGATGATGACGACAAGTGACATATTAGAGTCCACTGTCATTTTTAGTCATTAATGCAATTTTTTAAAGAATGCGTGCGAGCCGGGGCTGCCATGTCAATGCCACGGACTGGTGATGGTTTATATAGAAAAAAACACGAAATCTTGTTAGATACATAATATTTTACTAATACTAGTCCTGTGTCGGTCGGTAATTTTCGGAGATCTTTCGTAACCGACGAGCCAAGTGACCGAACAAAAAGATTCGTTCAAAACGTCGTTCATCGGTCTCGAGAACCTACAAATAAAAATAAGGCTTAAGGCTATCTATATAGAGTATAATTTAGCTAGGTACGCAATTTCACCGAGATTGATCGAAGAAAACCGAGACGAAACCGGTTGGTGTTGCATCAATCGCCGGTCATTCATTCGGTCTCGGTCTCTCGGTCGGTCGCAGATCGGAAGATCGTTATGAATGGCAAGTGCCGCGGATCTTGGGCCGCGCGTCGATCAATCAGGACCCGGGTTGGTCACGCAGAAAGCGCGATTCAATCGTTTTGATTCGTTCAATCACGATCGACACAGGACTAATTAGTACATTTAATTAAAATTAAATCTCTGCGATATTAACAGGAAGCCAATTATTTTGGCTTACACTTTTTCCTACGACTGTGCTTTGTATGAGTGCATACAACTACGGGTTACAACTGTAATAAAAATAATACAAAAATGAAAGGTGGCGGCTCAACCACGTGGTCGAGTTTTTTGCGGTCGACATGACTACCAACTCCAAAGTTTTTATCCATTAGCTAAAAAAACACAAAAAAGAGCCCCAATCTATAAGTGAAAACAGACAAAAAACGTCCGAGTGCCGTTGTGCATTATATAGGTCACAATTGTTCGAATTTAGGCGTTATGTCGCTTATATAGGTAGTGTTCAATGAATGCTTGAGCGCTTGTGTCTTATCGTAGTTGAAGTCGTTCAAAAAGTCGGTCATTGCATAGCGTGCGCCGAGTTTAGGCGCGGACATTTATTTGCACGTTTGTGACTCTATAGATATTAACTCAATGTTATTATCCCAAAAAATCTAATTCTAAATGTATTTATTTTACAAAATATAAAAATTATTATTCTAAAATTTGCACGTCAGCTTGCACAATCAATACAGCGTTTTGTTCAGCAAGATTAATTTATTGATCGCCCTTTATGTACTTGTATTCTTGCAAATAAATGATTTGTTTCAGAAAATATTAGAACGCTCTTATTGGAAAGCGGAATCACACTGGTGAAAATAACTTGCACACAATGCAAAGTCGTAACTCCCGCACTACCCGATGTGGACGCGCCCTTAGCTGCGCGTACTCGTATAATATACGTGCATTTAGTTTGTATGCGGGTAAAAAACGAAATAAATGGTCGGTGAATGACCGCTGCGTTCGCGGTTGGGGCAGGGCAGGTTTCAAATGTTGCTAGTATGGAACTTTGACAGTATGTAATATTGTGTTTTTTTAAGGTGATTGATGAGACGACTAAATTCCTCGTCGTAAGCGCAACGTTTGTCAACAACTCAGTGTTACACACAATTTTGCAACAAGAACTGTTGAATGTTTGCTTCGGTTCGGCCCATAGGAGTCATTTACTTTCGAGGTTGAATATCCGGCAAGGTTAGTGGGTGTGGTAAGCTATAGTCGGAGTATCCGATTTAATTAAACGTGAGTATTCCCGTATAAATAAAACAAAACATCTATAATTTTTTTCAACAATTCGACTACAATTAAAAAAGACAGCTACGTTTTTAGTTTGTTTGGTACTGTCAACAAATTCCTTGAGCATTTACTGTAGGTACTATTCGTCGGCTTTACAAAATTAGACGTAGTCGTAGTGTGTAATATTAACAACTGCACTAGTGTGAGTAATCGATTTGTTAATAGATTAGTCACTGTCTTTCACTTCAACGACGACGCACAGGCAGTTTGACAGCTTTTGAGGCGCGTTCGCTTTTTGAATTGTGGGCGTTAGCTGTTCCTTTTCTTTTTTTCGTAATGTGAATTCGATTTGGCTGCCAGTATTACTCGCGTCGTGACTTTTTTCTTTTGGCTTCGCACGACTTGAGTATTCTTCTAGTTGCGGGGTTGCCAGTCATCCTCGCTTCGCTTGACGTCGCGCATAAGTCAGAGCTCAGCTATCGATTTAAATCTCTGCTGTCTTGATTAGTCATTGCCTTAGCTAGGGTTGATGCTCTGCATTCTTCAACGTTTTGCTCTTTGTGCTTTGAATGGTTATCTATCTATCTTTTATGTAGGGGTAAGTACGCTACAAGGTACGTTTGTCATCTATGGTTACAAAATAGTGTATTTTTATTATATAATATTATAAGTAGTTAGTACATAAAATAAATATTAACTAACTAACTAAACTAAATACTTAACTAAACTAAAATTAAATTATCGATGCAAGGGACCGTTTAAACTATATGAAAATAGTGTTTAATTTCTTAGGTCATGGTAACATTTATTTATCTTTAGCTTAATATAGGTACCTACGCTAATACATAGCGTGCTATATAAATGAAAAAATAATTACTCTGTCTATATATAAGTAGCTCTATCTGATGGTTACCTTTTCATCGGTATCGACTGAAACCTTGACATGTTGATATACTTGCTAGTATTTTAATTGCTAGATGTTTAGAAAATCTGTTACCAAACATCTATCGTTGTTGTTTTATTTATACGGGAATACTCACGTTTAATCAAATCGGATACTCCGACTAACTCCGACTGACTCGAGTGTGCTAAGCAGGACGCAGCTGCACGTGCGTCGGGCTCTGTTTTCACTCTTTGAAAAAGGTCACCGGATGTGATCGAAACTATAGTCGGAGTATCCGATTTAATTAAACGTGAGTATTCCCGTATAAATAAAACAAAAATGTGTCAAAACCACGTCAGTTTTCATCTATCGTTGTGTTCCAGCTTTACTCTTCTCCCCAACTGAGAACCAATTTCCATTTTAACCAGGCTAGATGTGTTTGAAGAAAATTTTCGACCACACCGTCACTTTAACATCAACTATGGTCATTCACCTAGTCTGTCAGCCGTAGAAACTTGAAAACTACGGGTCACCGCTAGTTATAGTTCCAAAAAAAATATGGTCTCATAGATATTTGCGAAAACTTCGTAGCAAACGATAGAAAAGTGTATGACAAAAATGTTGTTTCCATTTCGGTACGCCGTATCAAGTAATCCAGTTTACTTCACAGGTTTTCATACATTTTTCTGTTGTTTAGTTTCTATGTAGCAATCAGCATCATTAATGAGCCTTTTTAATAGTCAACTGCTGGACTTAAACATATAGCTTATAGTACATTCACATATGACATTTACATTCTTCTCCAGACGTTTTCAGGTTTTCTTTCAATGTTTTCTTCATGAAAACATCAACTTCCATTACAAGTCGAGAAAACACGCAGAGCAGTCGATTCCAACAAGACTACTGCGGGTACAAGGCTACTACGACTTCGTTTACTACGTTTTCATCAGCCAGAAGGCGTCCATTGCAGGACGAAGGCGTCCCCCTTAAGAGGGCGAGGGAGGGGGGGAGGGCGTCCCATAATCTCCACGCTTGGCAGGCGGCTTGGGGATTGCAGTATGCTTACAATACCATTAACCTAGAAGACGCTGGTTCTGGATGCAGTTTTAGGGCATACCCAGGTCAATTTACTGCGTAATTCTAGTAAATTTATATGCTAAAGCCCAGTGCTGTCAGCCTCTTGCGCCCGGTGCGAGCTTCTATAATTGCGCCCTTGAAAAGAAAAATATACAAATTAGGTCCAGGGGCCGTACCGTGAACCCCTTGTAGCGGCACCGAATAGGTTCAGCTGCCGACACTGCGCGACCGCGAACCTTATTGCGAGGCGACAACATTCACAGTCGCGCAGCGTCGGCAGCTGAGCGTATTCGGTCCCGGAATAAGCGCTCATGGTTACAACCCCTGGTCTGGTCATTTTTGCGCCCCTCCAGGACCAGCGCCCGGTGCCTGGGCACCGCTGGCATCGCTCTATTTCCGGCGCTGCTAGAGCCTCAATGATTTTTCCGACTACTCTCTACGTTTGTTCATCGTCTACAAAACAATATAATATGCTTTATACAAAACATCAAAACATACACAAATTATCAAGTTATAGATATTCATATCGATTTAAGGTCACAGTTCTGGCTCATTATCGAGCAATACTCTTTTAATGACTCATATTTAAATGTCCATTGAACTCCAATTGTAATGCAATCCATAACTATGTACGTACACTTCATGTAAAACTACTAAGTACGGAATACAGTCTGATCGTAAAGCCGTGATGGGAAACCACTAGCCTTAGAAAAGGTTCGAATCCCGCGCTCAGGTTTTTCGATGAAGGAAATTATACTGAAGAAACGTACAAACGCAGAGAAGAAAAAAAATGGCGTATTATATGAATCTACTAACCCGCAACTATATAGGTTAGCGTGGTGGACATGGCCCAATCAAGCTTCCAAGGTAGGCAATATGTCTATCTTAGTATCTATCTGTGCGTTCAAGTCGCAAGTGAATCTGTTTCTTCTAGGATAGCGTGCTCCATCGTAGACTGCATGTTCACTTAACATAACGCATGATTGCAATAAGTGCTAGCCTCAGCAGCTAGCCAGCAATTTTAGTTTAAAAAAGGGAAATGTCTCAAGCAATTTGGTAATGTTCATTTTTTTATTAATTACTTAGCACGTCGAGTTAAGAGAAGTCTTAAAATTTCATTGCGCCTCTTTCCTACGAATTATTATAAGCAGGTATGTGGACTAAGATTGGTGTTACTGATTTTTGAGGAAGTCGTCAGAGTCGGTATTCCTTGAAGGCCAGTAGCTTTTAGAGTAAAAATGTCAAAGAAAGCTGATTTGGTCGCTGTCCTTTATCAGATTGACTTTCAACCTTTATAAGTATATAGGTATTTAACAATGACTTCATTTATTTATACTTTTGTTAGGTAAGTGCAGAAAAAAAACGTCGAATTTTATGTTCCGTTTGTTAAAACGCCTTTTTGATAACAAGTGATGGAACCACTGTGTGGTATATCGATGTATGTGCGTAATTTTTTTCAACTACAATGTAAAATTTGTCTGCAACCTGACCTATGTTATATTTCCGTTTTGTATGTATTTCGATGGTTTCTAGTTACGGAACCTTCGTTGCGCGTGGCGGAATCGCACTTGACTGCTATATTTTCACAGATGTTTCTGTCGTTTACGTTCTAGGTAATTATTGCCAATATTTTATGCTAGGCCCATTGTAGCTAGCAATTCACAGGACGAACGAGGCTCACCAAAAGTTTCAAACCAAGAGTGCCAAAGAAGTGATATCCTAAACTTGAAATCTATACCGTAACAAACAACAAATAAAACTAATTCCTGTTTAAAATTACAACATAAAAAATCACCGAACAATTCGTAAACAATCAATAAACTTGTAAACAAGGAACTGGCATTCATAGCGCGAAAACATAATGATTAACTACTAAGTATATTGTTGTTAATATTAAATAACTCATGCGTTAGTACACCGGAAGGAGTCGGCTGAAATTCAAGATTTTTTCTGCTTTTCGTCTGAGAGAATTATGGCGTCGCTATTTATGCATTTGCCAGTGCCAGGTATTATAATACTTTTCAAGTTATACAGATTTTGATACCATTGGCTTTTTGTTGAAGGCAAACCAAAACCTTGAGAAAACCAGCGTTCAAAGAAGAAATTAATTCAATGGTGTATGTGAATCCGCTAACCAGTCCACCATGCTGGCCTAGTTGTTCTAATCGTCCTTAGAGGACAGGCCTAATGTTACTAGCTGGGTTAAAAAGGCTTATTGTGAATGCTAACCCTGTATTATGTTTTTCACGCAGCGCCATCTAGCCCCAAACTAAGCAAAGCTTGTAATGTGGAAACTAGATAGCTATGATAGAATACTCTTTTTTTTTTGTAAATACATATTTATAATATATACCTAATACACCCAGACACAGAATACACAGACCCTGGCTGGGGATCGAATCCACACCCTACTGCTCTGAAGGCAGACATATGCTACCAACTGAGCTAAAAGGCAGACCATTTCGGTGCTATAAACTAACGTGATTACTCCGCCAATTATGAATTGATTATAAAACCAACCCACTGATAAAAAAATATTGGACCACCCCTCTATAACCTACTTAGTACTTACACATAATAAATAATAGGTACTACCCATACAAAAAAGAAATTCATAATTGGCGGAGTAATCGCTCAACAAATATACAAATATGAAAAACATAGTCAAATAAATTTTAATGAGAACCTCCTTTTTCAAAGTCGGTTGAAAAAGAAAAGACAACACTATTTAGCTAAAGTAGGTTTATTAATTGTTAGTGTTTTATGCATACTTTTTTGTAAATGCATTTTTACAATGGTGACAATTCATTTATAACACCCAGACTCGGAACAAATATTCGACACGTAATTTTTTGTCCTGGCTGGGATTTGCCACGCCTTATCAACTCTCAAAGCGGACATACTCGACTTACCAACTGAGATAATTAAAAAGAAAGTCTATTTAGACAGTTATGTTGTAAGATGTTCGACTGACCATAGATATTGAGGATCTCGCCTAACCCGGGGTCAATGCACTAGGTACTTACTCAATGTGTTACTGTAATCTCATGTTAAAGGGAGATAGGGGGAGGGGAGGAAGGGGTATCTATTTGTTTGTTATGTACGTGGAATGGACAATCTTAAAGATAGTAGCGTAGTTAACAGTTTTTGGATGGGTGACCGTGGGAGGTATATAGTAGCGCTCCTGGCGTAGCGTAACTGGGTGGTTCTATAAGAGCATCGATGTTAAGCAAAGGACGATCCGGTCAATTTTCAGATAGGTGACTGGGAGGCGTATAGTAGCGCTCCTGGCGTAGCGTAACTGGGTGGTTCTATAAGATCATCGATGTTAAGCAAAGGACGATCCGGTCAATTTTCAGATAGGTGATTGGGAGGCGTATAGTAGCGCTCCTGGCGTAGCGTAACTGGGTTGTTCTATAAGATCATCGATGTTAAGTAAAGGACGATCCGGTCAATTTTCAGATAGGTGATTGGGAGGCGTATAGTAGCGCTCCTGGCGTAGCGTAACTGGGTGGTTCTATAAGATCATCGATGTTAAGCAAAGGACAATCCGGTCAATTTTCAGATAGGTGACTGGGAGGCGTATACTAGCGCTCCTGGCGTAGCGTAACTGGGTGGTTCTATAAGATCATCGATGTTAAACAAAGGACGATCCGGTAAATTTTCAGATGTCAGAATAGTATAGAGCTCGCAATGATTACTATGTATGAGCGCTCCTGACGTACGTAGCTTGACCAGGTGGTTCCAAAAGATAACCGATGTCAAACAACCGATCCAGCCAGTCTTGGGATAGGTGACCGTGGGAGGTATAAAGTAGCGCTCGTGGCGTAGATAGAAGAAGTTCTTTATAATCTCGTGTTTCGCCGCGCGAGAAAGAATCTAACGAGATATAACAAAGGCGGATCGATAGTCAGTTTCGACCTATAAAACTGCAAGACATGGGGTGGTCAGCGGGGGATGAAAGAATGTTCGGATGCGCTACTTTATTGTTACTGTTTTAGCCCGTTGAATTTATTTTGTTCTTCTGTAGGTATCTACTTATTGCCAATGGTGTCGATTCTGTTCAGGACGAAACCTGTTGACATCCTTTTCTAACATATTGAAATGAAATGAGACGCGTATAATTTTAGTCCTGTCAGATTAGTTTAGTTTAGTGAGCGGTGCAACAGAATCGACACCAGTCTCTCTCTCTCTCTCGCCAATACTCTCTTAATATTACACTGTTTCAAACTATCGTGGTTGATAAATAGAGCTCTATGATTATTTTAGGGATAAGTATTTGATAATGTTGTGAAATGGGCTTCCGATATTTCGACGCAGTTGCATGCACTAGACATTGATGACATTTTAAGTGCTATTTTTGTTTATTATTTAAGTTATAAACTAACTCTAAAGGATTATTAATTATGATTTTTGTTAGTTTCTAATTTACTTCTTTCTAATGTAAAGTTCTTAAAATAGCAATTATTTTATTTGAAAAGCTGCTAAGTACTTCCTACTGTGGATTCTAGTCAATATCATTTTTGAAATCGAAGAAAAAATATGTTAGCAAGCACAGGAAACTATAATAAAAATGCACTATAGTTTAGAAATGTCGTTATAGTGAGTTTGACCACAATATCTTGTCTTGCATAAGAAGCCTACGACCCGAGATTCTACGATACTTTTAAGCCAACATATAAAATGTCAAAACAGTATACTTTTCATTTCGTGACTCAATATTTTTAGAAGATGACTGTACTATTGTATTCCTAATCCTTCAATTCCTACGTATAATTTAAGTGCACTCAGTTGTGTCTGCTAACATTTCCTTTTTAAACTACCGCCTTCACGATAAGAAACTTTCTGAGCTGAATGTTCATCTAGACGGTCAAAGATCCCAGCGGAAATGTGTTTCACAGTTTTTAGGGTTTGAGACTAGACCGTTCGCCTTTATTAGTTATATAACGAGATAGAGACGGTAGAGTTAGAGAAAGAAGTCTGTTATGGAGTCTACTAGGTTAGATCTCTTTTGCAAGAGGTCGTCTTGGTACCGAGTATACCGACGCAGTATCAGATGTTCTGCCGCTAAACAGTAGAGGAAATGAATGCATGAAGAATGATTTTTAAACAGTAAGGGCGAGTGATTTGTGCACAATGTCACGCGCAGTTTCGATACTTTAACATACCTTATTATTATATATTTATGGCAATACCATTACGTGTATTGTTTCTTTTTAGTTACTTATCTCCTGTATAATAAAATAAAAGTTTAAGGGGATTTCTAGTATTTTTCTAGTAATCTACTACCTGCACTCAAATGGGATACTAAGGGCATTTATGAACCAAAAAACTAAAAACCTCCTTCGCAAAGGATTTATGGACCAAGCCAGGCAACCTACCACTTAGTAAGTAAGTAAGTTCGTATAGGCTGAGTGGCCAGCCCTAGTGTCAGAGTTAATGTTCCCACCTAGTAGAAGGTAGATGCTAATAATATTATAGGTTCGAGTTGATGATATTATAGACTCGGCAGAATCATTCTCGCTGCCGCCGCCGGCCGCGCTTGGCGCGCTGCCAGCAATAATTTGTGTCTATTACCGACTTCTTCGTCTGTTTGTCGCGAATTGTCACACTATAACGTTTGTCGAGTAAATATGAACTAACTAGTTATGGTCATAACTAATGGTGTTGAAGCGAAAGTAGCTCTATTTCACTGTAGAGGAGCGAGTTATATATTCATAACAGATACACGTAACATAATATAAGGGCCAAGGGCATACAAAAGTTATACTAAACATGTTAAACATGTTATCCACAAAGACCAAATTAGTCAAATATCAATTAAGTACTAACTCGTAAGGTTACGCTCTATAATTACGGGGTTACGAGTATAACTAGGTTATGAAACAGCGAAGAAAATTTCTGTTTTCGTAGCTAGTTATAAACTTTTAGTTACGAAGGGGGATGAAGGGGGGGGGGGGAGGGGTAACACAGAGAGAACAGTTTCGAGATCAGTCGTTAACAGTTTGACTGTGCCGAGTAACCGTTTAGATATACTGTTACTCTTAAAGCGTTTTACTAAATATTAGGAATATGAAATATGGACCTAATTAACACCTCTATTTCACAGTCTAAACGCCGGGAAACTTTTCCTATTTCGTTAACGTAGGTTTTCAATACGTTAACAGTGCAGTTAACGATAACAAATACCTATTGTTTTCTAAGATTTGTATGGAATAGGCGTATTGTCAAACATGACATATACTTATATAACGATTGTTGGCTAAAAACGCTACATTGCGTTACACTCTTCCATTGGTGAAACCCGGATATCTCTCACGCACACATACACATTTTTATTAGACACCTAATTCCCCTATCTATTAGATAAGTAAAGTGAGTGGGCATGTGAACTGGAACCTTGGATTCATATCTAGGACGTTAAAATGGCGTTCAATATTAATAAAACGTTGCCGGAAAGGTTACAAATTAAGTACTTACGCAATTATTGTAGAAAAATCTTTTTTCAAAAGGTTTTTCGTATAGTAATTCAGAATTTGAGTATTTTTTATAACCCGGATTTTCTATTGTTATAATCCTCCAAATTTTTTATACTAAGATGAATAGTATCTAAAAATTATGGAATAAATGTACTTATAAATAAAATAGTAGGTATCTATATAAGAATAAAAAACCAAGAAGAACTCCAGAATTAGACCAACTCAAACGTAGAAACATTAATTAAGTACTTAATTAGACAGGATTCAATTTGAACCCAATTTGGGGTTACACCGTAACACGACATTTAAAGATAATTAGCAAACTGCAATCAAAATACAAATTAGAATAGAACATTCCACGTTTAAAAATTTGACCTGTATCGAAACACGTGTGAGTCTAGTGACGTTCTATAAACAAATAGGCGCTCCGCCATTTTGGTCCACGAAAAAACATTTGAAGGCGGAACTAGGTTGGGTTTTTGTTCAAATTTCGAACTCCGGCCCTCCAATAGCAAGCGCGGGCGGAGCCTGTCAATTCCGCTGACTTGATGTGGACAATGACCTTTTTTTAGTGATGATTTTTGTTTTTTTTTCGGGACGAATTTCGTAGTTGCCGGCGTTATTGTCTGTTTTTAAAGTGATGAGGTTTTGTTGTTTTTTCGATTCGTTTGATGATTTTGTGTGAAATTGGGACGTCAGCGGGATGTTCAACTTTTTAGGTTATTTTTAGGACAATGGCGTTTTGTTATGTTACCGGGCGGTGTGATGGAAGCTTTTTTATTTTTTCTCCTTTTGTACGATAAGAGAGAGATACTTAGATATTTATGTACCTAAATACCTATCCTATAATATCCACATTATTATTTTATTGTATTATTAGGTATTATTATCATCATATGGTGATGATGATGAACGTCAAAGTCGGCTTGTACGTTTGATTGCCATCTCAAAAAAATCAAAACATGAATACCATTATCGCAATGTAAATAATACAGTAGGTAGGTACCTAATTTACCCAAACCTACCTAAACTAAAAACAAAAAAAAAACAATGAAAAGAAAAAGACCGTGTATAGCTCTAGCTCTACCCATAATAATATGATATAAGTAGTTGATAGGAGCCGTTTTTTTCCTTGGAAATTCTGTAATGAAAAATATACTATGGCTACGTACTTAAGTAAATAAGACTAAATAAAAAAGTATAAAACGTATAAATTAAACATCTAAACATCAACGAAGGTCCCATGCCGATAAAAAAAACAAATTCCGAAACAAAACAAACACCAGTAACTATAAAAATCGTTCTAAAAATCCACCCGAGCAATCTAATCAAACTAACTTACTAACTAAGTATACGAGTCGTAAGTGTTCATCCACACCCCACAATGCGCGCCAACGCACGTTCGATAACATAAAGCCGGGGTCACACCACGCGACGCCTTTTACCTTGATTAGATTGAGAATTTGTGGCACTAGGTAAAGGTGCGGTCAGTGTTGCCAATTTGCAACAAAATCTAGCTTGAATATTTTTATATGAAGTGTTTCCACACTTGGGTATTTCTATGTTTTTAAAGTTTAAACACACAGATGGCGTCATCAACGCTTTCTTCTGTAGCTTAATTGGCAAAGCAGTTGGGACGGAAACCCAGAGATTACTTGTATGAAGGTTCAAGTCCTGCCAAACGTTATAATTTTACTTCTTGTATGAAGGTTCAAGTCCTGCCAAACGTTATAATTTTACTTACTGTTTAACCTTTAAAAACATAAATACTAGCTTTTATAGATGACTCTATTCGGAGGTCTACTTTGTAGTGGTAGGACTCTACTGCAGAGCCCGCCTGGGGAAGTACCACACCTTTGCCAGTTATTCAACCGCCAAGCAGTAGTGCGCAAGCATTACTGTGTTCCAGTTTGAAGGGCAATGTTACCAGAGAAATTACTGGATATGAAGAGATTTATCATCTAATATCTCAGGGTGACGAGCGCAGTGCAGTGCGCCGCAGGATTGTATTCGCAAGTTCACAATTCTAGCACTGCTACTGTTAGTGGCAAGCGTGACGCTTACCACAAGGCGAACGTCGTGCTCGTCTTGTCACATGATTGTATAAAAAATTATAAGAAAGAGGATCTAGCTCTCTCTCTTCCTTCAGCCAAAATAAAGTTGATGATTAAAAAAGTTGACAGGTCTAACTTATTAAAAACGTCTAAATTACTAAAAAAAAAAGAAGTTATATTACACTGCAATGAAAAATACAGCTATGTATTTAGTAAGTTTAGATCTCCTAATCAAAGCCTCGAGAATTGGCAATTTTCTGACAGGAAATAAAAAGAAATAAGTTCATTGTAGATGGCTCTGACTTTGCGCAGTCCAGCGTGCCAATCAATGACAAGTTTTTTTAATTTTATTTCTTATGCCACCTGTCAAAAATAGTATGTTGTTTTTGACTGGCACGCTTATTCTGCGCTATCTGTCTGAGATCAGAGTTGAAGGAAACAACTTTTTTTTTAAATTAATGTTTGGTTTATCGCTCATTGGCTGTAACACATACCTACAAAATTTTTAAGTTATCGACGTTTGTATCGATTTTGTGTTAATTATTTTTCCTAATTAAACTCTATTATTTTATTTTAAATTCCTTGTTCATTCATATAGGTTACGACGAACCGTCAAGAACGATACATGTTTTTGGTAAACTTACAGTCATTAAGTACTCGTTAAATAAAATACAAACTTCTTGTTCGGTACCTAAGTTTTTTTTTTTTTTAACCTGTTTTGTCCCTTTGCTGGGCAAAGGTCTCCCCCAATTTCTTCCAGCTGTCTCGATCTTGTGCCAGCGCCGTCCAATCTTTTTTAAACTTCCCGAGTTCGTCGCGCCATCGTGTCGGAGGGCGACCTCGGGGTCGACTGTGCAATTTAAGAAAGTATGAAACACAAAACTGGTTCCCCAAATTATTAATAAGCATAACTCAATTTAACAATAGGTATAAATACCTACAGAACCTAAACATTCGAGTTTTGTGTTGTTACTAAGCACTTATTTACTATGTTTATCAATGCCAAAACCTATACTGTTTTGGATATGACTTTCCTGTGTCCGATAAATAATTTTAAATTTTAAATTTATTTGAAGGACTTTGAATTAAGTTGTGATAATATTATATGAAAACTGACGTGGTTTTGACACATTTTTCGGATACTCCGACTATAGATGTGAGTATTGCCGTATAAAATAATAATAGTTGTGTTATTTTATATTTATAAAAAAAATATAACAAAATTAAAAGCTTTGGACCTTCTGCCTTGGGGTAAAATTTTCCTACTTATAAGAGGTTATAAGCAGGAAAATGTTGCTTTTTTCTATCTTCTCTCTTTTACTCTTTTATATTTTTTTCCTTTTTTGTTTTTTTTTAAATTCTTTTATTGTAAGAACATAAGATGGTTTTGCTTGGTAGGAGGCTACAAAGAAAAACATCTTATTTTCTAAGCCACAAAAATACTATCATATCTACAGTTCTACACTAAATAGGTAGGTACGTACATACAAATATTGTAACGTTTGTATGTTTGTTCGAGAAAATCTTCGAAACTAGTGATTTTATTTACATAACGCATACACCAAAAGAAAGCTACACTACTTATCCCTGTGTAGTAAATTTTAATGTGTGAAATATAATACATACAACATTGTGAGTAGGGATTGCAATCCCGCAAAACGGGATCTCGCGTTCCCGCGGGATCCCGCTGGTTTTATTAATCTGCTGGATCCCGCACCTTCTAAGCGCGGACCCGCGGATCCTGCAAATAAAAAAATTGCCGCTAAAACTTTCGCGTAAGACCCTGACGGTCGCCTATGAAATTATACTGACTGTTCAGCCTACTAGCGTAGAAGCCGAGAGAGCGTTTTCGGCATCAGGATATATTTGCAGTTCCCTCAGAAGCAGGCTCGGAGATGATACAATAAATGCCATTTGCTTCTTAAGAGCGTATTTTCAAAAGCTATCAACATAGGTTGATATCATGGTGATATCAACCTATGGTGATGTATGGTGATTTGATTATTAGTAATTGTATGATAGCGTCCTCTTGGTTAACGGTGGTGACCATTCTGCGATCCCCAAGCCGCCTGCTAAGCGTGGGGATTATGGCAACACCCCTCTTTAAAGGACCTTCGTCCAGCAGTGGACGTTTTATGGCTGACGACGAATTAGACTGAATAAGACTGAATAAAAAAAATAAAACTGTTGTCAGGAGTAAGGGTAAAATTAAACAAAACTATTAAACTAAGTATGCCAAGCATTTAAAGATGAATCTAACAAAACAGATTAGGTACTAATTACTTATACATAGAAAAAAAAACTGTTGCTTAATGTAAAAAATGTTTAATAAAAGCAGATATTTACACAAAAATTTGAAGTTTCAATTTGATTTTATAACATAGTAATTTCAAAGATGCGGGATTGAGTAATCCCGCATATCAATCCCACGGGATTGAATGAGCTGCGGGATTGCAATCCCTAATTGTGAGCCACAATAACGCGTAGCCGGGTACAAAAACAAGCCATACAATATAAACAAGTAACTTTAAAACACAGGCTTCGCCTTGTTTGGGACCCATTTAGTACCTGCCTTCCGAACACAAATTGTAATTTCAATTGTAACTTCAGTGTGCCAATAAGCGTAATTATCTTATTGTTTGTAATCTTCTTTTTTGGTAATAAAATATTATTATTATTATTAAATATATAAAACCGACTTCAAAAGTTCAAATTAGTTGGGACCACCTTGAGAGAAATAAAAATATGAATATTCAAAATCGGTCCACAATTTTATTGACGGCTAAATAATAATAAAACATGCAGTCGAACATAGAACCTCTTTTGAAGTCGGTTAAAAATCTATAAATAAATAAGACAGTCACGGCTAAAAATAAAAATATCCAGTGTCACTCGGGATGATGTAAGGAATCTAACGATACCCCATCATCATCAGCCCGGAGACGTCCACTGCTGGACGAAGGCCTCCCCCTTAGACCGCCACACTGTACGACAACCTCCATAGGTACATCTAAATCTGTATAGGCGTGAAAGAGCTAGCTAAATCCTCCAGTGTACAGGCATTTAAAAGGTATGGTGGAATAAAAAAAGTCAATTACAAACCTACATACATCAGGGTTAGTTCTAATCAGTTAGCATCCTTTTAAGGGCATATTCTGTACATCAAAATATATATGATATAGGATGAGCGTTTAAAGTTTTTGTTAGAACAACTCTGTCCCTTTCCCACAAAACAAAAAATGTCGTCACGTCTTACTTGTCATCTAGCCTATCTAGCCTATTATATAGTCATAGTATATATTATAGTATATAGTATAGTATATAGTATATAGTCATCTAGCCTATTATGGACGGATTTTGATCATCCTTTTTTTGTTTGGTTGGTAATACTTCGGTGGTCCCATATAAATTTTATCGAAATCGATTCAGTAGTTTAGTAAGATGTAGAGAGAAGTAAGATGTCATCCAGGTATTCGAAGTTGAAGTCGATTGTATTTTTTTTTAAAGCGTGTTATTAATAGTCCACTGCGGCTAGACTTAGGCCTACCCTCGAAGGGCGATCGAGCCATACCCACCACGCCATTGAATTTCTTCTCCAGGTCGTAAGCAAATTTCTTTACGATGTTTTCCTGTATACCGAAAAGCCTGTGGTATGAAAATACGAACATTAACTCCATAGAGCTTATTGGTAGGTACGGGCCTGGGTTTGAACCCGCGACCTCACGATTTCAAGTCGAGCGGTCACAGCGCGCGACTAGGCGCGGCGGGATTAGGCTAACATATAGCCTCTCTCTCTATCTCTCTCTCTCTCTCTCTCTTTCTTTCTCCCTCTCTCTCCCCCTCTCTCCCTCTCTCCGACGAAATTACTGAACGCCAACTTATTTATTAATAACCTGACATCTAAATTAAAACAAATAACCATACAAAATGTAATCTGTGCTGTTAATAATTATATTTATTTTCCTTACTTGGAATCCCTTTAATACTTTGTAACATTATAGTTAGTACCTACCCTTATTCAGTAATTAGGTAGGAAACCTAAAATAACCCAGTAGGTACTAAACCACATGCACTACTCTGTGCAGTGAGCCTAAGTATTTGTGGAATTAAATTGAACGACTATCTTATTTCTGGAACATAATGTATTGTAATATTTAACCCTTTTGCTCTCATAAAAGTGCTTTCTTCTTTAGCACTCCGGCGCAACTCGTAAACACGACGGCACGGGAGTAATTTTTTATTCATATCTGGTTCCCACAATACAAGCTTTGCTTAGTATGGGGCTAGATGGCGCTGTGTGTAAGATGTCCCCCAATATTTATTATTATTATTATTTTCAAACGTTGTTTTATTACGCAATAGCGCATCATTCGTGATCTTTGGGTACTAACAGTCTTACTTAAAAATACTTCTCAACCGTTAATCACTGCTTAAGATGCTCTGCCATCTTCTCTCTGACGTGAAGTGTAACATGCAAGAACAAGATAGAGAAGTTTAAGCAGTGACTAAGAGAATCGTGATTATTTTAGGTAAGGCTGTTAGAATATTGAAATTCGACGCTAACTAACCACAGTAGAAATAATAGTACTAAGACATAACACCTCTATACTTAAAGGATTAATAATCAAGATACAAGTTATATGCTGGGATAGACTAACAGACGGTAGGCTTATTAATAGGGTTTGGTTGGATACTTTTCAGATCCGGTGTCCATGAAATTTGATTAATAAATTCAAAACGAATTGCATCACACGACAAACTTTTCTTATAATTTTTTGCATGGTCGTGTGGACTTTGCAGTGATTGAATCCTGTCTGGTGACCTATAAAATGCGTTAATACACGCCCACGCCCTCGCCATAATGTACTAACTGTTATTTAATCTTTGTACCTTGCCCACGGGTAGGGTACCTACAGGGTGATATTAGACACAAGGCATTTCTTTAAACACAAGCTGTCTTATTTTCAACCTTAGTCACTGCTTAAACTTCTCTGTCCTTTTCTTCACGTCAGTGAGAAGTTGACAAAGCATCTTAAGCAGCTAAGTTTGAGCGGCGTTTTTAAGTAAGGCCGAAGATCCGCTCCTAGAAACTGTCCTAGAACATCTTTAGATATATATCGTCCCCGTAGTTGGAAAATTAAATAACTCAGATTTTGTAGTTCTGAGATAAACGCGATTAAGTGTTTTTTTTTCAGTTAATATACATTTGTTAAAAAATGTGAGACAATTTTACTGTCGGTACTTTTATATTTTGTGGACTTGATTACCTTTTACATTATGCTTTAACAAACTGAACTCTATCTTTAACTATAACTAAATAACACATAAAAAATCAAGTTGTTTAATTTTGCCACAACTGTCATTTATAACGTTACTACAATTAGCTACTTTTTTCGGCTATTTATTTAGTTTTCCTACAACCTAAATACATTCGTTAGATTAAAATGTCGTGAAATAAATGCAGTTATTTAATTTATCAAACTCGAAATATTTTTAAATGTAAAAATTTGTGGCTTTGTACGTTATTATTACTTTGATTTTTTGTAACTATTATTGGTCTCATATAAAATAAAAGCTGTATTATGATATTAATAAAGTTATATTAAGGAAGAAATAGATAAGTACAATAAAATTTAGAAATAGTGTATTGTAATCACATACTTAACATACCACATACTTAAAAAAAAAAAAAAATTACACTAATTTTATAACAAGTGGAACATCTTAAATTACAACAACTTAAATTATTCTTTTAAATCAAAACATAAAATAATTTGAACCCAAAAATTACAAAATCAGAGACCTAATTACAAAAGACATACTTAAGTAGTACGCAAAACTATGAAAAACTGAAAATAGGTATCAATTAGAATTAAAAAATATAATTTTGTATCAAAGTTGCCATTACTATGGCCCCAAAATGGTTCATGAGAGCCTCGTCTATAATTAGACGAGTGCAGCCGCCCCGCTCTCCGAAACCATTTACTAAGATTGAGGCCATAGTGCGCACCTTGGTGAATCTTATACGGTGCGCTAGCTTAACTCTTAGTTCCTTGGCCGTCTCGATGGTAGTAGTAACTATAATGTCCTTGTTCTCGTTGAAGTTATCAATAACCCACGTTGTCTTGCCGCTTCCAGGAACCCCGTTGACCCAGGTGATGCTCGGTACCGCCCAGCTAATGTCTTGACCACAGGGTCCCGAGATGGACTCGGCCATCCTCAGGATCCTGTCGTCCAGCATTATCTTCGTGCACCGGGCGGTGACTACCATGCGGTCGTTTGATGTGGTAACGTACTTTGGCAGGCCCGTTCGCTGCGTCTCACCCTCATCCAAGGCCACGAACCCACTCGACATATTATATGCCGCCATATAATGACCCGTCATTTTCCCCCTGATGACTAGGGAAGCGTCATTGTCATATATAGCAGCATCCGCCTCCTCGAGTCTCACCTTCAGGAGTCCCTCATTTCCTATCCTGAAGGCTTGCATGATTTTCTTGCAGACGGTCAAATTGACTTCTCTGGTCGCTTTTGTGACCGCCTGAAACTCGAGGAATGCATTTAATATGTGGTCCGATGGCCCCTCCACTGGCTTTAGACTAGGCGAACTGACCTGCCCCATGTCGGCTCTCGTCCGGTTTACAAATTCTTTGGGCTCGTTCTTCCTCGGTGCTTGTCTCACGAAATTCTCAACAGAAGCAGCCTGTCTTTCTTCCGTTTTGGATTTCATGGTTCTGGTGAGTGCACCAAGGACTTCCATAAAACCTCTTTTTCTGGCAACAAGCTCCGCTCTCTCCTTCGGACTACCACGTTTTCTCTCTTTAGCCTCGGCCCTTTCAGCAACTACCTTCAGCTGAAGACGCTCTGATCCATTCTGAGTGATTGGGTTCGGTACGGGGTGCCCCCAGCTGTCAGTGGGGCTGGTCGCCGTTGCCGCATCGTGTCTGGGGACTTTGAGGTAACTTAAGTTTTCCCCTCTGTCCTCATACACGATGACCTCATGATCTTTCGAGGCTATTAAGCAACCGTTGCGATCTGCGACTTCCCCCTTTTCGAACCCAAGGATCATTGCGTCCACGCTTATTTTGCGGGGTACGATCCTCTCTCCCTCCCCGGCCTCCCCCACCATGGTAAGCACCGAGCATGCCTGAGCGAAAGGAGTCTCTGCACCCCACTCGAATAGCGCGATCGTCTTACTTTGCGATCGCACCATTCGACAGGGGTAGCCAGACAACCTTGACACAGGTAACGCGTCATATGTACAACGCTTCATACTCGTTTTACGAGTGCTTCCATTAAGAAGAGAGGCCAGGCCGGGAGAAATCGTATATTTCCTCCTCGTTCCCGCTTGGCAGAAGCTGATACCGAGAGTCTCGCAAACGTCGTCCATGAAGAGAGCTACACCTCGAATCCTGATTCCCGGGTTTCCACTTTCTCCACACGCCAATAGCTGCTTAATGGCGGTGTCAGCTGGATACGTTACCGTTGCGGGATCATCAGAACACGAGGCGCACGGAGCAAACTGAGGCTCTTCGGGAATCGGCGATGGTCGTGATGTTGGTGTTGATGTTGATGCCGATGTTGATGCATGTAATCTTGGGGGGAGTGCCGGAAGGGAAGTTGCTCCGTTTTTTCTGGCCGTGATTATAACAACCCTGCTCGCAAATGCCAAGAAAGGTGTTTTCTTGGCCTGGTCCTCCAAGATCGAAGGGAGAGTGAACTGATCGAGCTTTGTCTGGATTTCGATCTCTAGGTCCATTCTTTCCAGGCCAAACCTTGGACATTCCAGGAGCACGTGCCAGATGGTTTCGTCACAAACCGGGTCGCAGATACAGGAGGGACTGTCCTTGAGATGGAAGCGGTGCAGATAGGCGGCGAATCCACCATGACCGGTTAGAATCTGGGCATGAATAGGTGTTATTTTCATGCCCTTAAGTACGCGTCTAGCGAAAGTGACCGTAGGTAAGAAAACCTTGGTCACTGAGCCCGTACTTGAGGATTCGTACCGCAACTGCCACTTCATAACAGTATCCTCCCGTATCCGTTTCCTGACGAAAGACACGGGTACTTTGCTATAATCCGGAGCCGTTTTCTTAAACAACGCAGCCTTCTTCGCCAACTCGTCCGATCTTTCGTTCCCTGGGGTACCTACATGGGCTCTCAGCCAGAAGAGTCTCACGACCCTGCCCTCCTCCCGGATATCACGTATGCAACTCTTGATGCTCTGGGCTAGAGGATGAGTCACAGAAGGGCATCGCAGCAGATCAAGCGAAGATCTAGAATCGCTCAAAATGCTAACCGATGCCCTCCCCGACTCACTCGCCATCTTAACGGCCCTATAGAGTGCGTACAATTCCGATTGGAAGACAGTATTGTGAGGCTCCAGGCGAAAGGTGGAATACCTGGACTCCCTACCTTCTTCCCACCAAGTGAGGGCAGCTCCGACTTTCCCCTCAATCTTGCTGCCGTCGGTGAAAATCTGGGGGCCGACAACTTGATGGTTTTCCAGGGTTTCGGGGTCCAGGTCTTCCAAGCGCTCATACTCGGTTGTTGTGAATAATGATGGATGTGGGAACCGTTTGTATTCCACATTGCGCTCTAGTTCTCTCCCAGGTGGCATGTGGTCCTCAGAGTACCCCTTTTTGATGGTGAATAGGGATGCAGCCTCAAGAACCCGAAGGTCCAGGGGTAAATGGCCCGAGAGGATTAGTGCCGATGTCAGAGAGACCGTGCGGTACGCCTTGCAGATCTTCTGCAGGAAGCCTCTTTGCAGTGAGTCTAACTGATTTCTTACCATCAGTTTCTCAGCTGCTGGAGACCATGCACTCGCTGCATACAACACGATCGGCTCTATCACCGACACGTATATGGTTCTAACAATTTCTCCATTCAGACCCCACGTCACCTTTGCGGCACACGCAAGCTGCTTATAGATGTCCGCAACCTTGGTGCAACTTAATTTATTTAATTTTAATTGCCTAGCATCTTATATTTAATCATTATCTAGTTGTAGAAGAAATAGATAACATCAAATATTTATAAATTAGGTACGTTATATCAGAATTCTGAATAGCAGAATTAAATAAATAAAGTTATTTAGTTTTCCTAGAACTTAGTTAATTTGTGAAAGAATTTTTTAGTTGAGGGAAAATTCAACAACTCATGTTATTTAATTTATTTGATATTCAACTTATCATTGGCCACAGTTATTAATTTATTTACTGAGTTATTTATTTTTCCTTAAAAAAAATTGTGTTTGTCTGAAGATGTTTATTATTCCATCTGTTAGACAAAAATGGCTATCATTTTGGAACGGAATAAGATACGAAAATGTCTGTTAGGCTCAAATATGTGGCATGTTTTAGGTGTTTTGAAAATAGGGAAAAGTCAATATCGCCAAAATCGGACTTATTTAATTTTCCAACTACGGGGACGATATATACAATATTTATATATTCTCTCAAATCTTAATAAAAAAATAAAATCTAGATTATCCAATTTATGTATTTTCGACAGAGAGAGATGTATTTAAGAATTGTGTTATATTGTCTACAAAATAAACAGCTGTCGATGGCCTGAAAATAGATTTGTAGGTTAGATAACTCTTTACATTTTATGTTATTTTTAATTAGTAAGGCAAAGGATTTATGTAGAAACCAGTATAAATTCTGATTCTCTTTGGTAATCAGTCTAATAAGAATAAAACCATTAAATTGTAGAAAAAACAACGAAATGTATAAGATTGACAGTTGACTATGGCCGCATCGACGATGCACTACTTAGCGGAAAATATAGCAGCGTGGATCCCCAGTATGCGAGCTATTCTTGACTCTTTACAATAATAGGTAAACTAATTTATGCATAGATAGATGCGACGTCATGTGTGGCTTTTCGTTCGTCATTTTCCTCTGACGCAATTGCATAACGATCACATGATCACATTCAAGGGAGGAAATTACCTAATTTTTCCACCATAATAATAACAAAAATTATTATCAATATGCAGGTAGGTACTAGCATAATCTGCCTTTTTAATTGTCCACTGAAGTTAAGTTAAGATGTTAAGTAACGGACGGTCCGGTCAGTCTGCGGATGGGTGACCGATAGCGGCATTTATTTCTGAGCGCTACCGTGGATCGGATGACACGTTAAACTGTTGGTCCCGGTTGTTTGTTCTAGTTTCTATAACAACAACCGTCAGCCATGTCAGAGGCTTTCGGGCGGCACATTAACTCTGACACTAGGGCTGGCCATTCAGCCTATACGAACTTACTTACTTTTTTTTATTGTCCACTGCTGGACTTGGGCCTACCCTCGAAGGGCAAATGGGCCATATTTACCACGCTGGCCCAGTTGGGGGTTGGTGAATTCACATCCGCCATTGAATTTCTTCTCCGGACGTAAGCAGCTTCCTCACGATGTTTTCCTTCACCGAAAAGCCAGTGAAATGAGTATCCGTACAAAAACTCCAAAAAGCTCATTGACACGGGCCTGGGGGTTTGAACCCGCGACCTGGCGATTGCAAGTCTAGCGGTCTCCCGACTAGGCTACCTCTGCGACCACAGAAAAGCGAAATCCCTACTTCTTAGTAGAACGGCTGTCAAAGCAATATTCTAAAGCAAATGTATGGAAAACCACTGTCGCCAGTTTCACACTTATTTGCAAAGAAACTACGACGAAAAAACGCCAATAATCTGTCGCGCATTTGTAGTAAAACGTTCGAAATGCCAATTTGCACCAGATTAAAGTTAAATAAATAAATAAATAAATAAATATTGGGGGGACATTTATTACACACAGCGCCATCTAGCCCCATACTAAGCAAAGCTTGTATTATGGAAACCAGATAGCTGATAGAATACTTATATACAATTTTTTTTTTCGTAAATACATACTTATAATATATACTACACCCAGACACAGAACAAACATCGATGTACGTCACAAACATTTTTTGTCCTGGGTGGGGATCGAACCCACGCCCTACGAGCTCTGAAGGCAGACATGCTACCAACTGAGCTATCAGGCTGTCAAGTTGATCTAATTACGATACAATGTGGTTTGGTTTCCTACGTGTCTATTTAAATTGTCTTTTTGAGTATTCTCAGTTTAAAAACATGTAATATTGGTAGAATTGTCATTAAGCGTATTTGCACCTAATGCCGGCTAGCGCGGCCCGTCACATTTCCGTTCTATTTACTTCTGTCTTCAGTGTCTGCGACAATGCAATACCTATTTAAAAATAAGGAATATTGCATTTGCATCTAATCTGACGTCTCGCATTCGAAAAGTCCGTCATTCCTCTCATAAGATTATAACTATGCAGTTAGCTTCTATTTAATGTGCATACCCTATTTTTTTCTCACGTTAAAAAAACACTCGTATAAAACTGCTAAACAAAGCCGTACAAGACTGCTGAAATTATAAATCTCCTAACTGCGTATTCGAGTAGAATCAGAATGGAGCAGATTCTAAACACCTGTTTTATTGTTACTTATAGTTAGGGTTTGGGAAGTCTCGACATTCTCAAAGTCTCGGGACACAAGACTAATCACGACCAAAGTCCCAGGACGTGCCGGGATAATTCCCGGCACGGAGTTATAGAATAAGAATCGAGTTCATTTTTGGCGAGATGTATCAATAAAAAGCAATTTTGTAAAAATCGACATTCGTTGTACGTCAAATCAAATTCTACCATCTTTAACGTTAAATAGAGCGTCGCAATAGCAAGTTCGCAAAACAACAGCGCACTGCAATCAGCTCATTAAGTGAATTGATGAATGACATAAAGATCGGGAGGGCGCTTTCGGTAACTCTACCTCATCGAGTACCTACCAGCTTGGAACAGGCATTGTAAGGAGACATACCATAGTAGTGTGACTGAGTGAGTCACAAATATCCCAATTCAAGATCTCTACAAATCTCACAAAACAACAATAAAATATGACGGTCATTGGTCGTGAACGCATTTAGGAGTATAGTGTAGTACATTTTTTTTAAGCTAATAGATGGCGGTTTCAATGACAAGCTAATAAAGTTTATTATTACTTTTTGAAAATGACATTATAAACAATTTCAACAGCCGTGTCTCGTCTCGAGTCACGACCCGAAAGTCCCGGGACTCGAGACAACTAAATTTCCAAAAAGTCCCGGGACGTCGAGACACGAGACGTCCCGGGACCCAAACTCTACTTATAGTACAAGACTGTTAAAATTATAAATCTCCTTTTTGCGTAATCGAGTAAAATCAGAATGGAGCAGATTCTAAACACCTATTTTATTGCATCTGTGATGGTTACACTCTGTACGTTGCTTACGTGAGACAGTATGCTCGCACCTTTCTTTGGCCACGCTGTTAGCTCGGTGTGCGCGCGCCTTTACACTAATTGACGCGCTTTATCTAAATTGGAATGAGAACTAGGTTTTATTTTAGTTCTCCTTTTTACTGATATCGCGACGGAGCCACTGACGTTTTTTTTAGAAAACTTATAGTTAAAAACTAAACATTTCTTCGAATGTAATTTTCTTACACTTTTTAATATTTTATAAAATATGTATTAAAATCCAATTCATCCGATCTTACCTTAGATATAAATACAGGGCTATGCCGATCGGTAGTACTATACCGAAAGGAGTTCATTGTAAATAGGTGGTAGTTACTCATCATTAAGAACTACTTTCGCAACGGGACGGGAGCGACTCTGATATCGTGATACCAATCAGCTGTTCTAAAAATAAATGTTAGACTCAATAAAATGTCTGGAACAGTAGGTCTTTTCTGCCTAACCCTATTATACATTAATATTTGAGTAACCCTGTTTCTTTGGTTTAGTATTTTTTGTTACTTTCATGTCTAAGCAGACAATGCGAGAAGTTTCAGGAATAAAAAAACTTTAAAAACATGGTTATATGTGTTTTGTCATCTGACGGCAAAATATAACCAATCAAAGACGGCTGCAATTTTATTTACATTGTTGTTAATCATAAAATTAAGAGGAAAATGCGTTCCGACCTCACGCACACTCGCTCTTTTACGCACACAGACGCGCTAACGCACGTTTTTTTGCGCGACGTACACTCAAAAGCATCCGAGACGCACACTAAGACGAATTGTTAAAAACGTCCGCTTATAGTACGCACTTACACAAACGTGCATTCGAAGGACACGCGGGAGGTTGACGACCTCTGTTTTTTGCGAGCGAACGCAGTCGCTCCGTATACTGCCTTCGTCGAGCATTGGCCGCTGCGACTTTTTTTTCACAAGCGCCAAAAGATCGTTCACTCGATCAGTTAGGGTTCGCAAGTCCGATGTAGAGCATGATAGTCAAAGGCAGCAGGGATAAACGATAGATAACAGCTTATTATTCATGATAGGTAGAACGTTTTTTTTTACAGCCTGTGTCTTTTCTCAAAAACGGTTTGATTTTCTCATACATAGTTATATTTTGAAAAATAAAAAGTATGTTAAGTCTTAACTGCAGCGCGAGTACTTACCGTTCTTTATGTCGCTAATTTGACGTGTCACTAATGTCGCTATAGCCGATATCTTTGACAAATTTGAGAAAATACCGATTTTTATCAAATTTTACCGAGTCAAATTCAAGTCAAATTTATCGATCGTTAGGAACGGTACTCGCGTTGCTGTTTGAATGAAATGAAATTGAAATATACATTTCGTTCTACTATACAGACTGTTCGTTTTGTGTTACTTTGTTTCATTAGTTTTGATTGCGTCTTTAATTATTCGAGTTGGATGCCTCCTTATCGATTAATTGCAATTTATTCGTACCTATAATTTACTGGCTATTCCCATTTCGATAGCAAAAACTATTATTTATAGTATAATGTGTTTTATTTCTCGTTTGTATTTAACTTTTAAATGTGCGTTATCACGCGTTAACGTCGAATGTTTAATGGTCCAGTACGTAGAAACTTGTATTTATTCTATGGTCTGGTCTTGTTCCGGCTAGTCCGAGAGAACCGGTAACGGGTGGTTTTTTGCCCGATGCCGTTAACTTCTATCAATGTAACGTTCGACATCTGAATACGAAATAAGAATGCAATCCTCGGGTAACTGAACTTGAATGGCACTATCGGATAATAACATCTTAGCTTACACTTATCGGTTGTCTTTTTCTTTTTGTTTGTAAATGGAACATTTGTAGTCATCATCTATTTATAAGAATTTGTTCATTGGGGCTTGGAACTTCTTCTATTATGCTATTTTGTTGAAGGTGTTAAAAAGAGATAGACGCTTGAATAGATTCCAGTTAAAATAATACTTTTTTGTTTGTTGTAAAGTATTTAGGATGACACTTATGGGGTTTAAGTAAAATAAAAAAGATATGTTTTCGGGATATAGGGGCAAACAGGCAAGTAGGCTTCCTTATGGTAACAGTTTTTTTTTAATTGTTATGTTCTTTATAATTAATTTAATTAAATCACAGGTTTGTTCAAAAATAAATTTGTAAAAATGAAAAATCTTTTTAACTAATACAAAAAAAATAGACCATTTCTCAAAAGCTCGACTGTATCATTCCGAGTCAGAACCTAGCCCAACATTTGGCGGCCCTCCCCAATTCTGCCCTTACCTACCCCAAACGCACGCCACGCCTGTGTGCGTCACTCACACTTACATTGTAAACCCCGACAGTAAAAGTGTTAAATGTGTGCGTGCGTCTTAAAGAAGCTGATTTACGACTTATGATTTCGAAGGAAGTTAGCTGAATTTGTAAATTTTCTAGAAAAGCTTAAACTTGTTTTCCCGGAGTAAACAAAGCATCCAGTGTTTATTTTGCTATAAAATAACTTTAATTATAATTTTATTTGTAACACACGTACTACAGTCTTATAAAAACCAAAAACGGCTTACATAGGATGAATAAATCCATCTCAGCATAAAAGTAGGTACATTTTAATTCATTTTAATAGCATACAGAACAAAATAGCTCGAAAGAAAATAAGTAGTTACTTTTTAAAAAATACTTCCATTTCGATTACATGGATGATATTTATTTTCCAGTTAATATGGTTTAAAAAGTTATTTTGATTTAAAAACAAATATACTGAACCGATATTGATGAAATTTCTATGGGAGCAATCTAAAAGTATATCCTTTCAAATAACAAAAATTAATTTTCTTAATCCGTTAATGAATGATGGAGTTCGGAGTAACCAAACATTTTAAAAAACAAAAAGAAAAAAAAACAACCGAATCGAAAACCTTATTTTTTATTGAAGTCGGTTAAAAATAACCCTAATGCACCACTCTACTCTGTGATATAACCAGTCTCTAAATCTACTCAGTCAATTTAAATAAAGATAAACATTTACACAAAACGAAATATCGCTCCCTTTCGACGGCCCATGTGCTGTTCTTTGTGTTTGTGTGTCGACCCATAAACCGCTTGCTTGTGTGCGTGCCCCACATAAATACATTATCCTATGCGAGAGCGTAAGTGTGTGTTTGTCCATATTTGATACTTTATCGGCTGGATGGATTTAGACACATTTTAGTCCAGACATAGCTTATATTCTAGGATTGGGTTATATTCTGATAGAATTATTTTTATCTCACAAAAATAGGAGCTCTGTTTTTTTTTGTATGCAATGTGTATTGAAATAGTATTTCTAATAATACAATGTCATATAATTAGTAAAATTATTAATGTTATTAAAAACTTCTGTGATCTTTGTTAGTGAGCAATATCGCGGGAAAAGTATGTATACTATTTTGTACACGCCCAATTCTTTGTTAGTATGCGTTTTGCGTATACGTGTGTGTGACGTCTTCGCGCGGAATTTCAAGTTTGAAATTGGAATGAATGACGGTTAGGTTACTGACCTACGCCAATGGCGGTTTCTTGTTTTGAACTTCGAATTTTCTTTTATATATTTTTTTGTTTTTGAAGTATATTTTTTTGGGAGTAGTTTTTTTTTGTAATGTCCGATAAAATTCGTTAAAAATGGTTTACTGTCATATTGTTAGAAATTAAATTAACTAAAACTTTTACCTGCCTATGAAGAATTTAATTATTGTTGCAAGTTTACTTTCAATTTGTATAGAAAATAAAAAAGTGTAACGAATTTACTCTATGTAGAATTTTTAATAAATATTATCAAATTATGTTTCGGTAAATAGTTTTGCAAACTTCCTTTGATATTTAAGATACCTACTTATTATCTTATCTTAAAGCTGTTTTGTAATTTGTACCTTGTGTAGCCTGTCCAGTACCTAAAACAATAATAATGTATATAATTATGTATTTGTAATTTTCCCCGTTTTGCGACTTAGCTACATTCTAGCTAAATGACGGTACATAGTTTTTTAGAAATAAACAAAAACAAATGAAAATAAAAAATACAGAGTATACCCTATATACTAAGTTCTAATAATGATCTCCAAAAAAACGGAGAATATGATAAACTGTGAGTAATCATGAAAGGACAGCGAAAAAAAAAAAATATTATAAAATTAGGTTGAAGAAGTGAAAATGAATGGTCATATTTTGACTTCGTGATTTCAAAACTAATAAAAAAAAAACAAAAATACTTCTTCGTAACAAACAATAGAAACAACATAAGAAAAAGAAATAAAAATAGTACTGGCCATGATAAAACGAAATCCTTTTAAAAATAGAAAAAGATTCAAACAAAATTTCCGAAATCCGTAACTTCCGGCGGAAAACGACAAGGTTTTCCTTGACAAGGTTCCGTAGGTCCCTACTTGTAGATAGAGATAAAAGATGTGCGTATCTTTGTGTTAGACAGAGAGGGCAGGAGGTCAACAACCTTTAAAACAAATCGCTGGCAGAAAGGGTTTGGTTCTCGTACCGTTAGCAAAATTATATAAAAACTTTTTTCTTACTTAAAATATAATTAAATGCCTTTAACATTCGAGTACTGGATATAGATAGGCCCTCGAAGAGCGATTGTGTCATTTCCACCACGCTCTAGCCCAGTTGCGGGTTGGTGGATTCACATCCGCCATTATGAGGATACTGCACTGAACACTATTTTAGCGTTGTAAGTATTAAGCAAACATATTGCTAACTCAGCGTTACCCGAGGTACATTTTTGATAGAATTTACGTTCCGAGGCAAACCTCTTTTTACCCCCTAAATAGGGTAGATGACTGATGTTTAAATCGTTGAAACCAATAGCTTTGATGAAGAATTTAAGTAAATATAGTATGTTTATTGAAAAAAAATTTTTGTCGTTTATTAATGTTTTCAACATGTTGGCAACACCTCCCTTTAAGGGAGAGGCCTTCGTCCAGCAGTGGACGTCTTCCGGCTGTTGATGTGTGATGTGATTAATGTTTTCTGATATATAAGCGCTTAAAGTTTTTGGTAGAGCCAACTCTGTCCCTTTCCCACAAAACAAAAAATGACGTCACGCCTTACTTGTCAGAATAGAATTTATATGGCGTACAGAGAATTAAGTGACGTCACGATTTGCTGTTTCGCCTCTCTGTATAGCATGATATTAAAATGCTTATAAGTTGCTTATTTTTGATCAGATTTTAATTTTCTTTTCATTAATCAGCTACATTTATGGGCCACATTTTAATAAGGCAATAAAAAAAATACCAGTCATCTAGCCTATTGTAACAAAATGTTTAGTTATTGTTGCCAATCGCTCGAATAGGATGTATACTAGGCTATATAAAAAAAATAGTTTCTGTAAAATAATGACTGTTAATAATTGTAGTTTCAGCCCAAAAACATGACTAGTTAATACTCTTGTAACTTTAAAGTGATTTAAAAAACCGGAAAAAGTAAGACGCATAGTCTTCGGTCAGGTAGACCCTCCGCCGCTGGACCCGCGGGTCCACTTAACCACTTAATTTATTTCTTTATTCTTATTGGTTAACAAGTAGTGAAGTATTAAAAATGTCTTGCAACAAAAAAATACATCATCATTATCATCAGCCCGGAGACGTCCACTGCTGAACGAAGGCCTCCCCCTTAGACCGCCACACTGTACCACAACCTGCCATTTGCATCCACCGGTTGCCCGCGACTTTTACAATGTCGTCGGTCCACCTAGTGGGAGGCCTCCCTACGCTGCGTCTTCCGGTTCGCGGTCGCCACTCAAGAACCTTTCTTCCCCATCGGTTATCAGTTCTTCAACAAGTAGTGGAGTATTAAAAATGTGTTGACAATAAAAAATAAATATATTACCGAAATCGGAGTTTTTTTTATCCGTACGTAAATTCTTAAGAACTCATTGGTACGGGCTCAGGTTTAAACTCACAATTTCATGATTTTATTACACGTCTTCTCTCAATATAATAAGCCACTTCAACTACATAATTTATTTAATTCTTCTCCGGACTTGACTGTATGCTCGTTTCCTCGCGATAATATCCTTCCCTGAAAAACCAGAACACTCAGTAAAAAAAAGCTTAAAGAGGCGAGCAAGTCGTTTCTTGAACATCTGTCATCATCAGCCCCGAGACGTCCAAACTGACGAACAAAGGTTTCTCCCCCTTAGACCGCCACACTGTACACCAACCTGCCATTTGCATCCACCGGTTGCCGCGTCCTTCACAATGTCGTCGGTCCACATAGTGGGAGGCCTACCTACGCTGCGTCTTCCGGTTCGTTTCAGTTGGTTCCGGTTCGTTCGGTTCGGTCCGTGGTCACCACTCAAGAACCTTTCTTTAGTTTCTTTCTCCCACAATGTTAGACTCGAATCAGTAATTTTGTCATTTCATTTCACCCCCATTTTTTCTGCTGACTCTACAGTTATCTAGGCGCACCCTTCCCAGGGCTCGTTATAGACCTAGACAGGGACCTAGGCGAAAACAACTAGGGTGCACGCACACTAACAAAGCTCGAATACTAATGTGTTACCGCTATATCGATGTGTGAAGTTTTCCAATGTAGTAGTGGGGGTCAAATTAGGTTGTTTTTGAAACAGGAAAAGTGTTGAGTCTTTTTGCGATAATAGGCTTGGTTTTGACATCAGCTCCTGATGTTACAATACGGACAAACGAGATGTTTAGCACATTTAGTCTGGAATAGGAACTGGCACTTGGATTTCAGTGTTGTCCCCATAGGAAAAGTTGTTCATAATGATGAGTACACTGAACCCTTAAAGTTTGTGACACTAATAAAAAATAGTGGTGTATATTATGCTTTGATTATATACCCAGCCAGAGCTAGATCCTCCAAGATATTATGTTACCAAGCTTTGGCAGCCTTTAAATTGTCCACTGCTGGCTGTACTTAGGCTTTCCCTCGAAGGGCGATTGGGCCATATCCGCCACGCTGGCCCTGTTGCGGGTTAGTAGATTCACATGCACCATGGTTTTTTTTTCTCAGGAAGCGTGCAAGGTTTCTCACAATGTTGATCTTAAAAAAATATTCGAACCCACGACTTAAAAAATTTGTGTCTAGCGGTAGACCAGACTACTCAAGGAACAAGTTTTTACAAAAGAGAATATTATTATGTATTACTTACCAGCAGTTTGGCTTCCGTTGTATAAGCATAGGGCTAGATGACACTGTGTGAAATGTCCACCAATACATGGCAAATGCACAAAGTACGACGCCATACTCCTTGAAGAAAGAACTAAAACCGTAAGCATGTACTTCAAAAAACGATTTTGGTAACTGTTAATCGTGTTAACAAAGCGTTGAACGATAATAAAACAAGAGCCAAACGTATCAAATACCCAACAACGCGCGCAAAAACGTCTATCCACACGAAGCGGCACGATACTGATACGGCACGCATGCTTAAACGTCATATTTATTTATTTTGAACATTACTACTTATCGCTAAGTACCACAAAAACACAGGTGTAAAAAGGTTTTAAAAAGGTAAACAGAGAAACTTTTGCCAGGTATCAAAATTTTCCCTAAACCTAAACCTAACCCTTTGATTTTAGGGGGGCCCCTTTGCCCCCCACTTCCGCGGCAGCTGTAACCCGTGCGGGGTGTAAGCCTTTCCAGGATAAGCCTACGCCGAGCTATGGCATTTTAAAAGACTGATATTAGTAAAAATACACAAACGCGACCGAAAAAGCATTTTATCTCAATAATATTTAAAAAATACCGGTAGAGATTAAGTACCTTGTATATTACATATATTTACATTACAGTGCGTGTCATATCTGTTTCAACTCGGATTAGTAACTGTTGTATGGCTTTTTGGTCAGGACTACGGGCCTTTTGACTGACTCATTTCATGTGTGACACTTTTTGTGAATTCAATAGCGTACGTACGATATAAAGCCTAAAACTTTATTAATAAATAAATTTTATTATATTTTTTTCATTTCATTTTTTTTTCCAGGGGATGCAAATGGCAGGTTGTCGTACAGTGTGGCGGTCTAAGGGGGAGGCCTTCGTTCAACAGTGGACGTCTCCGGGCTGATGATGATGATGATGATGATATTTTTTTCTCACAGCGCTATCGAGCCATAAACTGAGCAAAGTTTGTACTATAGGAACCAGATAGCTGATAGAATACTATCAAATACTAGTAGTAATAGAATAATAGTATACTATCAGCCATTTAATTGTTTTCACCCATTTTTACCCCCTTACGGGTAAACCCCCCCACCCCTTCGAAAAATATTTTCTTATTACACCTCTACGCTTCAAGAAAAATACACTCTCCAAATTTCAAGTCTGTACGACCAGCGGTTTAGACTGTGCGTTGTCTGTCAGTCTCAGTCAGGACAGAGATTTTTATAGTATTAGCTAAAGAGAATAAGATAATATGTATGTAAGTATATAATTATATATTGTATGTACTTATACCAAGAGGTGGCTGTAATTTAAAATACGTAATATTGTATACATATTATAGTTAATTATAGTATAAATTTCAAGTTATGAAAAAGTCCAAGAGTAAATTAAGCACTAAGGATTGCAATAAATATTAGTTAAAAAAAACCATAAAAAAATACAAAAATTACAGATATTATTAAACGAAATCACATAATTTGAAGATCTACTTATTGTTATCTATGATGTGTGCAAACTTCATAAGTGTGAAAAGATACCTTCGTGCTGACAACCAGGGACCACTCTCGGCGTAATACCATCATCATCATCATCAGCCCGGAGACGTCCACTGCTGAACGAAGGCGTCCCCCTTAGACCGCCACACTGTACGACAACCTGCCATATGCATCCACCGGTTGCCGGCGACTTTTACAATGTCGTCGGTCCACCTAGTGGGAGGCCTTCCTACGCTGCGTCTTCCGGTTCGCGGTCGCCACTCAAGAACCTTTCTTCCCCATCGGTTGTCAGTTCTTCGAGCGATGTGGCCTGCCAATTGCCACTTCAACTTGCAAACCTTGCGAGCTATGTCGGTAACTTTGGTTCTTTGGCGAATATCCTCGTTCCGGATTCTATCGCGCAAAGTAACTCCGAGCATAGCTCTCTCCATTGCCAGTTGTGTGACTCTGAGTTTCTCCAAAAGGCCAGCAGTTAAAGACCACATTTCAGTTTGGTTTTGGCTCACGAATGCTTATTTTTATATTAAGCCATGAGCGCAGATGTACTTTGGGCGCTACATAATAATTTGATATTGGTTACATTGGTATGGTTGTGTCTTATTTATTTGTAGATGGAAACGGGCCACGGGTGATGAAACTTTATACAAATTTATTTTTTGTATAGTATTAAACTAAGATAATATACAGTGTATTTTGTGTACCTACTGGTAAGGAACCCTTGATGCGCGACCAACTCGCGCTTGACCGATGTTATTCTTTTGTTTGGCCCGGGTTTTACTTAAAGGCATAGGACATTTCCCATACGCAGGTGGCCTAGTGGTACAATTTTCCGTACTTGTATGAACTATGAACTAGGCCAAAATGTCACATGACATTTAAATGCAAAAAAAACTAGAAATAAAGCCTAATCTGCTTGTAAAATGTAGGGAAAAACAAAGCCCTATATAGGTCTAGATTCGGATGAAAACAAGCCGGTTCTTTTCTCCACTTTTCCAATTACCAATTCTATGGACTTAATAGACAGAGCATATGGTATCGCATAGCGGAATACATGGAGAGTACAGTGTTTTAAAAAAAATCATGTTAAAGTGAAATCGTATACTTTAATTATGATTTATTTATGTTAGAAAATGCTTTATATTGCATGTATTTATGTAAAGGTATTATTTTTATAACAAAAAAAACTTACAGCGACAATATGGACCTATTCGAATAAACGTATCTACGTATTTACGGTTGTTTTACAAACAAAGTTAAACTATACCCAAAAGATAAATACATTCTAAGGATAATGCAATTGGTCAACCCCATTTTAACAATTACACACCCTATTTGTATTACGACGACATTGCCGCGATGAAAAATCTTTCAAATTCCTCGGCTAAGTAAGTATAGGCTTATCTTCGAAATGTAATTAATTATGCCATACCCACCACGATGACTCGTGCGAGTTGGATGACTACTTATAAGCTTGAGTGTACCTACACATTTTTACCTACTTATTTTTTTGCAGTTTTGGCCGTAGTAAATTTGTTTAAAATGAATCAATGTGTCGTGCCGAATCAATGTGCGACTACTCTAAAAGTTCACAACGCTGAAATGACCTGCTTTCAACTCGGCAGTTTACATCGTCGTCAGCCATAAAACACCCACTGCTGGACGAAGGCCCTTAATAACCCCCTTAATAGAGGGGTATTTTCCATAATCCCCACGCTTGGCAGGCGGCTTGGGGATCGCAGAATGCTCACCGCCGTTGACTAGGAGGACGCTGCTGCCCGTCCTCCGGTGGTTATTGTTGCAGTTTAAGGACATACCCAGGTCCGCAGCAGTTTACATACTTTTTGTGAAATGTATTTTCAACCTCTTTCCTTACAGATTTAAGTGTAATTAGGACGTTTGACTGTAGGTAAGTAACTAGTCTAAAAATATGTTTCACCACAATGGCAACTCCATTCCACGCACTGTTTAAATTCAGTTCACTAAATTGGCATTTGCTAATTAGATCAGAACGGTTTAATAATTGGACGTGTGTGAAAGAGACAGAATAATAACCCTCCTAGCAGGAGTGAGACATACAGCTGTTCAAAAGAACGAAATTTACAAAGAGCTTTGTGTAGAGCCCTATAGACAGGTGGTATCCGCGGTACCATCATATGAAGTCTATTTAATTTGCTTCTATTACATTTTTTCTTGTAAAGTTACAAACAAACAAACAAACAACATAAGACACGTAAACAAAATTTAAAAAAAAACTGCGGTGTGTAAAATTTCCCCCCAATTTAATCAAATGTAAATTGGATTATAAAATTACTAATGTTACAATTATTTTGATCTTTTTATGAATAATTGCCATAAAAAAATATGGCATATAAAAGCCAACGAAACGCTTAGAGGCTATTGATTATAGTATAGAGAGAGAGCTAGATCCTCCAAGCTTGGAGGAGTAATAGTTTTGACGGTTACGTCAACTGATCCCCGAGCAGGATAAGTTGACTAATTAAATAATTAAATTATTTTAATTTTGTCGATTGACCTATATAAATTAGAAAAAAAACCTGTAATTTTAAACCTACGCACACTTGCACAGTTCGCGTATAAAAACATACTAATAAAAATATGCCTTAAAATTTTTCAAATATGAAAAAGAGGAAAAAAGCGTTAAAGTTGCCATAATATTTACATACTTACATAAAACATTACTGACACATTTTTTTCTGGCAATTTCTACAATAAAAAACATACGAGAGGCCTGTGCCCGATATTTAAGGGTCAAAACTTTCAATGGTCATATTTATTTTATCAAAATCGTATGTTTTATTATGAAAACTGGCGTGGATTTGACATATTTTTGTTTTATTTATAAGGGAATACTCACGTTTAATTAAATCGGATACTCCGACTATAGTTTCGATCACAGCCGGTGACCTTTTTCAAAGAGTGAAAACAGAGACCGACGCACGTGCAGCTGCGTCCTGCTTAGCACTAAAATCGAATGTATTGCATGTTTGTGAAATTCTTACGTACCGTCGTATTCCTCAACAGCAAATATGGCGTGCTTAGAAGGTTCTAGACTAAATATGAACTCTAGATTGCGCTACACAAGTTGCATCTGAATTGTCTCATTACGGAAAGATATTGTTCGGTGTTTCGATACAGAAGGGGATTAACTTAAGTTTGCTTTTTAAATTGGAAGTCTCGTTTAGTCTGGTTGTTTACTCACCTTACATCTAACTAGTTTTAAATCCGACTACGCAAAAAGAGGGTTATGATTTTATGAGTCCCTTATTTTCCAAACTTAAGCCGCCGGGCCCACTGCGGCGCACGCTGTGCACTGCCACGCGGCGCATTTTGGCTGCGTCGGGGTTCGTTTGGTAGACAACGTGGGTCTACGTTTCCACTGCAGCCCAGTACACACTATACATGAATATACACGACTACGTACAACTGTAGCGCCGCAGTGAAGCTACGCACGCTTCCGTGTACCGCGTGCAAAGCGTTGACAGCGTTGAGCTGCGTGGGCGCCATATTGGAGCAAGCCACGCGTGTAGCAATGACGTATTCATTAATCTCGTATTCGTGCGTAGTGTATTCATGGGTTCCAGTAAACGTTATCACATACATTTTCTTGCAAAGCGAAGCTAGACACGTGGGTAGCCTCTCCGTGCGCAGCAGTGGGCCAGCGGCTTAATGACGTTTTTAAAAATAAGGTGATTTAGACTTATCATAGTACTTGCTCGTGATTATGCGAAGGGTATATGCATAATCAACGAGTTAACATCACAGCTGGACTTAGGCATAGCGTCAAAAAAAGGCCTCTTCGGAAGTAGGTACTCATGCATTTCCTCATGATGTTTTCCTGCGCCGAAAGGCTAATGGTATGAAAAATATTGAGTAGAGATGAGAGAACCAATGAGATTAGAATAGAGCTCATTGGTGCGGGCTCGAGAATTGAACCCGCTACCTCAAGTTCGTCCCACAAGTCTCGTTAGACTCCTCGAAGTTCCTGACTAAAAGTTCGCTTCATTTGCCCTACAATAGCGTTGTCCCATCTTTGCCCCATTCCTATCGATTGCCCCGGACAAGGAACGCTTTGCAAAACAAAAGAGTTCAGTCAGGGCTGCAAAGAAAAGAGTGCGGTCCAAAGAACGGAGTCCGGAGAAAAAGTCCCAATTATGTTTTCTAGTGCACCCCTGCGTTGGGGGGGGAGTGGCTTGTGATGGTAGGGCCAGGAAATTAGCAGATTGCAGAAACAAAAAAAACAAAGGGTTAGTCCTAATCAGTTAGAATCCTTTTAAGGGCATATTCTGTACATCAAAACAAACTAAAAAAAAGTTAAATTTACACACCCAATCTGGGTTAAGTACAGTGAAACATAATATTATATTATCAATAAAATGTACACCTTTTTATATACCTGTGCTCCGCAAATAAAAAATTTGATTGATTGATTGATTTGAACAAACTATGAGGCCAACATAGATATCGCAAAAAAAAACCTAACAAGAAGTCTTAGACAGGAGCTAACCGGATCTCTCACCGAGCTGTACATACAGTGTTGCACGGCTACTGAGGATTTCAGGGTCATCATTATAAAATATCTGTGGGTCATATCTCATACCAATGATTTCTATGTCTAGATACGCCCGAGTTAAGAATTCGTAAGATTCATTCTTATTGACAAAAGGTCAACGCCATCTCTCGGATTTCGCGGTCACTACGTGCAGCGCTAGAAAGGCGTAGTAGAAGAAGCGCAAACCGCGAACTAGAAACGACTTACCTATTAAAAAATTTTTTTTAGTTTTTGTGTAAAAGCAAGTTTAGTTTTAACTTTAAATGTTGACTTGCCGGTCATAGAAACACCACCTTCCTTTTGCTGCACTTTGAAATGTAATTCGTACAACCCTCCACCACACAGTTTGTCATTTTGGACTCAAGTGATCACGTCGGACGTGCGTCGCAGACTGTGCCGGCATCGGTGTCAATGCGTTTCTTTGACACCGACGAATGGGCAACATTTCAAAATGGCGTCCAACGCGTCCCTACTGTGTATGTCTATGGGGTGGACTAGTAAAATTTTACTAATTAAATATAAAAGCCGTCAAGTACAAGTCCGACTTGTGATTCGGACAACGAGGGTTCCATACCACCACAAGTACTAGGTAATCTGCGATAGTAACGAATATACTTGTGCTGTGACAATATCAACCGGCTACCTATATATTATGATTCACAAGATCTAGGTCAGAAAAGTTCCTAGAAAAGGACCTGAGTATGTCCTAAAACTGCATCCAGAACCACCGAAGGACGGGCAGCAGCGTCCTCTTAGTTAACGGTGGTAACACTCTGCGATCCCCAAGCCGCCTGCCAAGCGTGGGGATTATGTCAACCCCTCCCTATTAAAGGGGAGGCCTTCATCCAGCAGTGGACGTCTTCTGGCTGATGAGTGAGGTCAGAAAAGATCGGATAGACGGATGGAGAGACAGACAAACACGGTAGGCGGCATAATATTAGGGTACAGTTGGATTCTCTTTGGGTACGCAACCCTAAGAATAAAACTTGATATTAAAATAATGATTCGACGATTCATGTTTTTGCGAAATGTTGGTTATATACTACACTATTACACACTAGCCAGATGACGTCTACTGCTGGACGAAGGCCTCCCCCTTAATACGGAAGGGTTGCCATAATGATAGGTGGGTTACAGAAATGTTGGTTGTCAAGTAAAAATTAAACATGTGCTGCAGGTAAAATGACAGGATACCAATTTTTGGGTATTCGTATAAAATGTACACTAGCTTATTTAGGAGCCCCGCCATTCCCCCAAAGAGTTTTATTGCAGTGTCCAAGGAAGTAATTTCGTAGGTCCGACTTTAGTTTTTAAGAAAGTTCATTTTCTTTACCAGACGTTGGCGCTATATTAAGTACAGAGCGAGAATTGGAATGAATCTTTGATTTTTTTATCGTTCTTGTAAATTGCTGACGTTTGTAATTTAGTACGGATAGCGAAAAAATTACTATTCGAGAAAAACTGTTTTATTTTTAAATCTTGAATAGGCTTTCGTTTGATATGATGTTTAAGTCGCACTTTTTCACATTTTTCAAAGATATACTTGAAATCATATCAGGTCTCTTATTAATAAACGTGTAGTAGCCTCAGAATAATTAGTCCATATCTAGTTTTTTTTTTCAAATGTGTAAATCCGTGGTTAAGGACATAAAATGTATTGAAAAATGTGTTGTATATTTTAAAGCCCCCAATGACGTAGAATGTGACAGATGCCTAAAATTAGGCCGCGACTAGGCCCATCGCGTGGCTAATGGTGGCAGGCGCGGTAGCAAACAATAAAGGCTGCCCCACACAGGCACTGCCATAGGTAGCGGCATTTGCGGCCACAACCACCACTACGTCGTCAGTGTGGGGAAGACGTAATTTTACTATGAAAACTGACATGGTATTGAAACATTTTTGTTTTAATTATACAAAAACGATGCGAAGCAGGACGCGGCTGTACGCGTGTCGAGCTCTGTTTTCACTCCTTGAAAAAGGCCATCGAATGTGATCGAAACTATAGTCAGAGTATATCCGACTTAATTAAACGTGATTAATACAGTAAAAATAAAATAAAGGCGTAATTTGATGGAGAATATTAAAGAAAACCAATTTTTTAAAAGGTATCAAAAGGAAACGGCAAATGAGCAAGTCTATTTTAAAATTAAAATTTAATTATCTATGTACAATTGTATTATGAAAACTGACGTGGTTTGACACATTTTTGTTTTAATTATACGGGATTACTCACGTTTAATTAAATCGGATACTCCGACTATAGTTTCGATCACATCCGGTGACCTTTTTCAAAGAGTGAAAACAGAGCCCGACGCGCGTGCAGCTGCGTCCTGCTTAGCACCGATCCGATTAAATAAACGTGAGTTTTCCCGTATAAATAAAACAAAAACTATGTAAGTACACTTGTTTATTTTTTTATCTTTGCTTTACTGTGTTTTGTGATACTGTTCCAGTTATTCTTTTTGCTAACCGTACATCCTAATCTTGGCGTTTCTCGCAAACTTCCAAATAGGTTTACACGAAAAACTGCTTTTCTCGAGTTTTAAAACCAATTTTAAAGTTCAAACCAAGTTTTCAAGACAATGGTGGTATTGCACGAAATTTCAGCTCAATTGCTTTAGGAATCTATTTTTATTATTTACCTCATATTTATTTCGTATCGCTGAATTAAAAAAGCTAGTTTATGAGCGTTATTGTTAGAGAATCGTGATTTTTGGCTATTGAACTTTTTGATGTGGATAAAATTCTCTTTACTGTGATTTTTGTTTTGCTATGTTAAAAAGTTAAGCACTGATTTATAAAAGACATAAATCGCTATGTTTCGTTTTGTATAATATTTTTCAAATCTCGCGTTTGCTTACAAGTGCATAAAAAGTATCGATAATAAGTAACTTTACAACATATTGAAAGCATTATTAAAAGTTATGATGAGTATTAGACCTAGGTATGTCCTAAAATTGCATCCAGAACCACCCAAGGACGGGCAGCAAAGTTCCCTCGGTCAACAGTGATGAGCTTTCATCACCGTTGACCGAGAGGCTACCTGCTAAGCGTGTGGATTGCAGCAACCCCTTAAGGGGAAAGGTTAATAAGGGCTCTTTAAGGGGAAGGCCTTGGACCTGGGTATGTCTTAAAACTGCATCCAGTACCACCGGAGGATGGCCAGCAGCGTCCTCTTGGTTAACGGTGGTGAACATTCTGCGATCCCCAAGCTGCCTGCCAAGCCGGGGGGATTGTTCCCTCTAAGGAGAAGGGTTAATAAGGGCTTTTTAAGGGTAAGGCCTTCGTCCAAACCTGAACGTCTTACAGACATTATTTTGAAAAAAAAAATATATATTAAGTACGTATTTACATACATCGGTGACACCGTCTATTACATTTTCAGGGACAAATTTTTCCCTGAAGACTTGCTTAGTGGTCATCTCAATTGTCATAATATTTTAAAGCCACCTCAACGACAAGCAAGAACCAATGAATTTTAGTTAAAAAATACCAACAAATATAGACGATTGCCACATTCTAAGCAAAAAGTCACATGACCTTACCTATTGACACAAATTCCTGTTTCCAGCTCTCATTTAAAATTCAAACACATTTTTGAATTCATTTCTGAATGTCAACCAGCGCTTTATTGGTTATATTTAAATACATTTTAAAACTGCACGTAGTATGCGACTCGACACTATGAAAATACTTTTCTTGAACTATCTCACAAAACCTTAAAGTAATACCTACCCATAATGGTTTTTACTTTGATTATATGCCTGTCTATATAATCAAAGGGTTTTTAAAATTTTGGCGACATTAAATTGATTGATTGAATGGGAATATTTGTTTTCTGGACACAACCTCTCATCCTGAACGTATAAAGGTCGTATTAATATAGGCGTGTACATCTTTTTCGATCCGCCGTGGATAAAATTATAGTAAATAATCTCTATTTTTAACCGACTTCAAAAAATAGAGGAGGTTCTATGTTCGACGTATGTATGTTTTTTTTAATGTATGTTCACCGATTTCTCAGTCAGTTGTGAACTGATATTGAAAATGCTTGTTTTTATTTAAAAGTGTTATAATACCGAGGTCGTCCCATATTAATTTAAAGTCAGTTGTTTTCTTATTTTAAAGTTAGTTGTATCCGTCAGCGATACGGCTGACTTGCTATTGAGTCCATTTCTTTGTGTGTATTTTATTGGTGTGTGCAATTAAGAGTTAATCTATCTCTATCATCGGCTATAAGATGTCCACTGCTGGACGAAGGCCTAGTGAGGGGTTGCCATAATCCTCACGCTTGGCAGGCTTGGGGATCGCAGAATGCTTACCACCGTTAACTGAATGAACTCTGCTGCCCGTCCGCCGGTGGTTCTGGATGTAGTTTTAGGACATACCCAGGTCCCTTTTCAAAATGAATAAACCAAAATAACTTAGCTAAGTAAGTATTACTATTATTGCTAGAATTACGTTACCATTATAATTACATTTCTATGATTATTTACGGGATATTTACCGTGATTGTACGAACAACTGTGACAGTTTAAAACAGTGTACCATTATAATTATATTTTCATCACACTTGCTCGTAAAGTGGATCTTATTACATCGGTTTTAGGCTCATAATCCAAGCTATTACGCACGCGTGCTTTTTACTTTACATTACGCCACTTGTGCTATAATAGGTACTTATAACCCGATAAAGTCAAGTTTGTACGTGACTGCAATTAGACGTATGTATACGAAGCACTCTTAATATAGCCGGGTAATACTTTTAAAACTGAGTTTTTTTGTAATACCAACAAATAGTTCTTATGCCGCTGAAGTAAATGTCAACCTACGCGCGCATTGCTGGTTTGGGCGCCATTTTCCGCAAACGTTTGTTGACGTTTTCGCTGTGTGGTTGATTATTATCAAAAAAAGTTTGTTTTTTCCTCGCAAGTGTGATGAAAACAGTCGTATGGAACTCTTGTGCTATTAGTCATTACGCTCTCGGCTTCCTTATCGCGCTCGCCTACGGCTCGCGCGCATTATACCGCCTCTAGTGTAATTACCAACATAGCACACTCGTATCATAATGTATACTATTATACTCTTGTTCAATCAATTGAATAATATCACTTTCACATCAATAACGTGAAATAAATATATAATAAATAAATAAATAAATAATATATAAGATTAATGAATTTGGCAAAAAAAAGCTGCACGCAATTCGCTACGTCGTAGCTCTGCGTGGCACAAATACAATAGATGTAGGTAACGTCCTGAAAAAATGTTGAAAAATATTGTAAAATTACAAACATTCAAAATGCATCCAAAGCAAGTTTCAAGTAAGACTATTATTGAACTTGGAACTTACTCACTGTAAAATTTTACTATGGGACCAAACCTGAATTCGCGAATAAAAATCAAATCAAATCAAAATCAAATATCATTTATTTCAGATTACATCAATCCATATAGAACAAAAAAAAAAAAAAAAATATCGAGTGTGAATGATTTTTTTAATGTACAATGATCTTCTTTCGGCTTAGTACTTTACACGTACCTCAGAATATTTGGAATGTGCTCATTGAGCCTTTTCTTTTGATATCAATAACAACACATGTTTGACTCAAAAACCTAATTTCGGTTGTAAGATTCGCCATATTGGATTTACATATGACGTCATTACTCTGAACAAGCCAAAGCAGCCTAATGAGAAGAACACTAGACTCGGATACGTTAAGGTCATGGATTCAATCCCGGACCGCCAATAGAGTTCATGTTTTCTTACCACTGGCTTTCGGTGAAGGAAAACATCGTCAGGAAACTTGCACACGTCCGAAGAACGAACGCAATAGAATGACGAGAATCAGAACTAATGAGATGAGAAATTATCAGAATCCTCGGACTAGTTCGGACTAAAGGTCGCAGTAGTCCGATTCATTAGCAGCATCGAACTGCCGAGACAAAAAGTCTCATCAGCCCGATCATCGGACTCATTAATCGGACTACTGATACAAGGCCAATAGGCTAGATGACTGGGTTTTAATTATTGTCCTATTAAAATGTGGCCTATAAATATAGCAGATTAAAGAAAAGAAAATGAAAATCTGACAGAGAGACAGAGACAGACAGGCTAGACAGTGAGGCGAAACAGCAAATCGCGACGTCACTTCTCTGTCCGCCATATACAGTTTATTCTGACAAGTAAGGCGTGACGTCATTTTTTGTTTTGTGAGAAAGGGACAGTCTTCTCTAACAAAAACTTTAAACGCTCATTATATCAGAACATTATTAACCGATTTAAATTATTTTTTCAATAAACATACTATAATTGCAATTGTGCAGTACCCTGTTAAAACAACTGACGTGCAACAATAAACGGCCTTAAACTCTCCGCTCACATTCAACTTGTCCCTTATCGCTTAAAACTACGCACACATATGTGCAAATGCATGTTTAGTGATAAAATGTTAATATAACAGAGATAACGCTATCAGTGCGGTCTAGTACCGAGTCAAGTGCACGCCGAAATTGCACTCACGCACACACGTGTAAGTAAATTGTAATGTAAATTGTGCAGCAGAGTGCGTTATTGCAAAGACTCGGATGACTGTGGCTTCTGAAAATTAGAGACCAACATGACATTATACATTAATTACTATACTGAAATCAGGGATGCGATAACCATTCGTCAAATTTGATATATCTTTGATATCCCTGATGGGTGCATCTAGTCCGTTTCCTTTACTCGTTTCATGCTGTATTTCAACACTTTCCCAACTCAGCAACGACAAGTTTAATATTTTTGTTAAACAAAAGTTATACTTGCGACACAAAAATGGCAGTGTAGGTACATTCGATAGCCAAGACTACTAACCAATAAACAGATCGAGATAAATCCTTGATTTTCTTACTAGAATAACTCGAAATATCAAATAACTCGAAAACTATTTATGCGACTTTTACGATACACTACTTTTGATTTGCTTAACCACCATGATGTCTCCCATCTGTTGTGGTACAGGTTACTCACCACTCATTACGCCACACCCTGTATATTTATAGTCTATCTATGTTTTGTCAATAAATCATCAGATTCTGAATTCTGATTCCTTCAGAAGGAGAGATAGAAGCCTTCTAGACTAATATTATATTGAATAGAAAACGTCTTTTTATTCAGTTGCCAGGATTATGTTAAATTAATTAAGATTAAGTGAAAAAGCGCCATCTAGCTCCTAACTTAGCAAAACTTACAACGCAATTTTACTCACAAAAACTGTTTTATTTACGTCAATAACAACGACAACAACGACAACATGACAACGATGGCATGCTTCAACGACAAAAAATAAACTAAGAAAAAAGAAATGTCCTACAAAATACCTTTTCCACTGTCACCTTACTGTTTATCACCTATGTACCTACTTACAGTGATATTTGTATAAATCTACTACACATAGGTGATTATAAGTATAAATGCGTATTGATATGCCAGGTCGCGGTGAAGGCCTATTCTTGCAATAGCCAAACGGTTGCTTACACTTGTAATATATCCGCATGATGCAAAACCATGTCGATTGCATTTACGTTGTAGATATTATACTAAAAATGTTGTACTGTTTGCTATATAGACTTAGATACACGATTCAGGTTCTTAGTTCACGTAGGGATTTTAAAACTTATTCTAATGGCTTTTGGGGTGAAGAAGAACCGCAAGGAAAGCTGGTTATATCCGGAGAAGAAATTAAATGTTTTACAACAAACGGGTTTTTTTTATTGTCCTATTAAAATGTGGCCCATAAATATAGCTGATTCATTATCAGCCAGAAAACGTCCACTACTGGACGAAAGCTTCTCCCTTAATAGGGAGGGGTTGCCATAATTCTCACGCTTGGCAGACGGCTTGGGGATCGCAGAGTGTTACCAACGTTAACTAAGAGGACGCTGCTGCCCACCCTCCAGTGGTTCTGGGTGCAGTTTTAGGACATACCCAAGTGCTCTGCACAGCACGTATAGCTGATTAATGAAAACCAAATGAAAATCTGATCAAACAACTTATAAGCATTTTAATATCATGCTAGATCTGTCTAGCATGATATTAAACTGCTTGAGGAGATTATTCATTCTTTGTACGCCATATAAATTCTATTCTGACAAGTATGGCGCACAGAGGCGTGACGTAATTTTTTGTTTTGTGGTATGTAAAGGACAGAGTTTTCTCTACCAAAAACTTTGAACAAACGCTTATATATCAGAAAATTAATAACAGATTTTAATTATTTTTTCAATAAACATATTATATTTACTTAAATTATTCATCAAAGCTATTGGTTTCAATAACAAAAACAATAGTCATCTACCCTATAACGTTTCGTTTGGTATATTTTCTGAATTTGGGCTACTTACCTAATCACGGTGAATATCCCGTAAGTATACATAGTACCTCCGGTGTTCCTGAATGCAGTTTTAGGACGTACCCAGGTCCTAGTATGTATTAAAACAAATACCTTTAATTTTAATAATTAAGATACTTAAACAACTTTAGACATTAAGAAGAAGAGAAGGTATTCGCAATACCAACTTATACATAGATCTAAATCTAAACCATGTTGTTCTGGTTGCGTATTGTTGTTGCTGTTAAAATTGTTGTCTTGTCTTGTTGTTGTTGATGTTTGTTATTTTCCTGTTGATGTTGTTGTAACCGGTGACGTAACATGGGGGTGGAAAGGCCAGCGCCCAGGCATTTTTTTCTTTGTTATTGGCACCTTGTGCATTCTGCCAGTTTCATGATTATGAATTTTCAAGTTTTTATAGTATAATCAAGTCAAATATATCGTGAAATCACAGTAAGTCACACGATATTAGTCATAGTCGAGTCCTGCCCTAGTAAAGTTGTGGCGACTATACTATGAGCGTCTACGGAGTTTTGAGAACAACATGAAAAGACATGTTTCACCACATTATATCACTTGCCCACACTCGGTGCATGTAATTCAACACTCAATGAATAACTTCTTTGGAAACTTCTTTGTTTTTGAAGTTATAGTGATGAAAATGTATATTTGGGTAGTTCATTCAAGGGTTGAGAGGATTGGTGGGGTTGGGGCAGTTGGTAGAGTCGGTAGAGTTGGGGGAGTTGGGGGCTAAAAAAATTGCTCGGGATGATTTAGTGGTGAATTTTGGGAGCGGGCCGAATTTCTTCCGTACGCGGACGAAGTCGTGGACGACCACTAGTATTTTATACCTAATACCTAGTTGGTACCTACGACTATTAGGTACCTACCTAGCAAAAGTACCTTGGTAGTAGGCGTAGATATACATAACTAATATCACGGCAGACTAGATTAGTTTTATGGCCGTCCTGATAACAATTCGCAAACAGTGTTTGTAAACTTAATTAGGATATTTATCACGAATTATCAGTTAGTACGTAAGTGCCTGCTTCAAACGCTTCTTGTTTGTTTAGGGTCATAGTTTTATCGTCATATATACTTGTGTATGGTTCTTATTACATTTTCATCATATATTATGAAATAATATGCAATATTTTAGGGTATTTTCAACCGACTTCAAAACAGGAGGTTCTCCATTCGACTGGATTGTTTTTTTTGTATGTATGTTACTCGATTACTTCGCCAATTATACATTGAATTTGATTATTGTTTGTTTGGTAGGTGATACTTCAGAGGTGGTCCCATATACATTTTATCGAAATCGGTTCAGTAGTTTGGTTTTTTAATCAAAATTACTGGAATAAATAAAAACAAATGGAAAATATGAACATGTCATCCAGGTAATCAAAACTGAAGTCGGTTGTAATTTTTTTTAAAGCAGCTTAGTATATTCAAGAGTAAACGGTACTTATGTCGAACAACAAGAAAAAATACGACATTTGATTTTTGATCGATACTGCTTGACTTTGACTTTGACTTTGACTTTGACTTGGCGCTTGTATAACTTGTTGCTGGCAACGGTGTGGTACTTCTTCAGGCGAACTCTGCAATAGTATGCTAGCATTACTGTGTTTCGGTTCGAAGGGCAATGTAACCAGAGAAATTACTGTGCATGAAGAGATTTGACATTTATCATATCAAGGTGACGAGTGCAGTGCAGTGCGTCGCAGGCATTTGTTCGCAAGTTCACAATCCTGACACTACTACTACATACTGTTATGGGCATCATGCTTACCACCAGGCGAACGTGACGCTCATTTCGTCACTCTATTGCATCAAAAATAAAAAATAAATTATAGGACACAGTAATACTGCTTGGAAGTGTGATACTTTGAAATAGAGTCCTACACTACAAAATGTGCTGCGATAATGCTAAAATGCTGCATATAATGTGACAACTTGACTATGACTAACAGTGCATAATGATGTTTGTAATAATATATCTTATATGCCTTAGTGTATCATTTCGAACAACACAAAACCGTTACATATAAAGTACCTATGTGACCTCTCAAGGCTGCATACCTTGAAGTTCCAGTGCAGATTGCTCCCACGCGTTCGGGTGCTTATTCCCATCCTTCCAGTGAAGGCCGAGTCTGTTCGCTTGGTTTAGTTGCACGCTCCAGTTGACTCGTTTGGCTTAGAAATTAGATTTAGTTTAAAAAAAGAAGATTTTGTTTATTTTTTACTTTTTTAAGTCGTAGTAATTTTTGACGGTTACAACTCATTAGATCTAGTTTAAAAAAGAAGATCAAGTTTACTTTTCCATTTTTTAATGCATAGTATTTTATCACGGTTCCGACTAATTTGTTTGGCACGATGAACTATTGAGACGATCTCCTGATGGTAAGAGATAAAGGATAACGCTTGCTCTTATCCACTACAGAGCTTTCCAGAATTTTGAGTAACAACAAAGTTCAGGACCTTGTCGCTCGTCGAATCTCAGTAGCCCTGTAATTTCCAGATCTATGGTATGAGTAGCCCATAGAGTAGTTCCTACCTCTATGAGAGTAGCCCTTCAATTCGAATTGATGAGAGACCAAAATTCTTCAGTACTGCTTCACCTGTAATAAGTATGAATAACCCTGTATACATTATAGTTGAAAAACTGTAACTGATTAAAATTATAATTAAACAGCTGATATTTTTGCGCGCAAAAAGTTAAATTATTAAATTAAATTAAAAGTATAATGTTATTATACTTTTATAAAATTGACCCACAATAATAAGTACATGATTCTCTTTGGTGACCACAGGCTTATAACCCTGTAACTGTATACAAAACTTATCATAAAAGAGCCGTCAAGAACAAAGTGCCAAAAATGCTAAGTTTAATCAAAATATATAGACGCTAACAATAGGTTTAAAACAAATTCACTTTATTTTATGACGCACTAAAATAGCAAGGCGAGAATTGACGCTACGTAGATAAAGTCGTGTCTATGCGAAGGTCGAGCCGCATTCACACGTTCCAGCGACTCGACCGAGCGCTCGCCTACTAAACTTGAATTTGTAGGTTGCGCAGCTAGGTCAATGCAAGCGACTTGCTACACCGGTAACGTTGCTTAGAAGGATAACGCTAAATCGAAGGTTAACTTTGAGAAAATGATATTGTTGTAGCTAATATTTTATTTGCCTGTAATATACCTACTGTTTATTTTGTATTAACTTTGATGATTTATGAAAAATTTGAATATGTCTTGCCGTAGAGCGCAAATTAACTAAGTTCTTCCTGATCCTGTGTTCATTCGTAAACTTACTAAAATAACAGAACTAATTTTAGAACACACCAATCGTTAAAAATATGAGGGTAAACAGGAGTCAATAAATCATTAATTCTACCTACGTTATAAAAATAACTAACTGGAATATGTGTGGTGAGGAGTTCGAGGGTTAAAATTAACTATCTATTTTTCTTGCTTCAAAATTGCTTTGAAAAATACTTTTAGTTATATTTGAATAATTCTAAGTTCAATTTTGATATTTTCTGTGAGGTAAAATAATAAAATCATCATCAATACTGAAGCGGAGCAATGTTATTTTTGTTTCAAAGACTTGCTCATGCTCATATCTCGAAACAGGATTTGTCGACTTAGTTAATTTGCGCTATAAAGCGACGATATTTATTTGATTGAAAAAAATAAAATAAAAAACAATTGTTTTTGTAGTGTTTTTATCTGTATTCTATAATTTGGTTTGTTGATGAGTGTGGGTACCTGAACCTAAAAGAAATGCAGTTTCTTTGATAAATAATATGTCTAGATAGAGTCTCGTACTGTTTATGAACGAAAAATTACAGGCGTGACAGCCATGTCTTACACTCGCGTTGCACCATTGTCGTTGATATAGTGTGCGTGCATAAGAGGCTAACAGTTAACCGCTATTTTTTTCGACGGGTTTAGGATCCATCAGTCTATCTAGACATATAATTTATCAAAGTGCAGTTTGAATTAGATTTGCATTTTAAAGTAACGTACCTATCATCACATCAGCCCACTTTAAGTAGTTCTACTGGGCATAGGGCTCTCCTTAATGCACACCATTTAGCCCGATCTCCGGCTTTCCCTTCCAGTCACTGCCCTATCCCTGCCTAGCCAGCCTTACATATATCGTTACTCCAAAGCGTCTCAGGGCGTCCTACGCTACGTTTGCCGATTCGTGATCTCCACTTTAGAAATACTATCCTAGCGGTTATCAGTTCGGAATTTACAGGAATGTCACGTTTTAGTTAGACAAGTTTTTAACTAAGTTCATCTGGAGCTGGCGCATAAATTGATGAGAATTACATCGTATGTAAACGATAGATGAACAAGTGAAAAAAAAATAAGGTTTCAAATTTCTTTTTTTTAAAGTTTTTTTACATGCGATAGGTTTGTTGCATGTCTCAGTTTTCATACTACGTATAGGTACTATTTTTCTCAAATGTCTACGCAAACAGGCTCTGATGTTATGTGACGGTGCGATCCAAGATGGTAATCACATCTATGTAGCCTCGACCTTGAAGGTCAAGCCGCATTCAGACGTTCCGGCGACTCGACCTAGCACTCGCCACTAAACTTAATTTTCTTCAGTTTTTGTTTGGTTTGAAAAGGATTGGGTCAATGCAAGCAATTCGCTATGTGAATAATAAGTTGCTTGGAAGGACAATCCTTACTCGTTTAAACCTGTGCTAGATAGTAATCTTCTTGTAGTTCTATTTACAGGATTTATTTACGGCATATTTAATTATTTTATTATGTTTAATTATATTATTTTTTACGGCATTTAATTTATTTTGTAGTGGTAGGACTCTACTGCAGAGTCCGCCTGGGGAAGTACCACACCTTTGACAGTTATTCAAGCCAAGCTGTAGTGTGCAAGCATTACTGTGTTCCAGTTTGAAGGGCAATGCTACCAGATAAATTACTGGGTATAAAGAGATTTAACATCTAATATTTCAGGGTGACGAGCGCAGTGCAGGGCGGCGCAGGATAGTGTTCGTAAGTTCACAATTCTGGCACTGCTACTGTTAGTAGCAGAAGTGACGCTTACCACCAGGCGATCGTCTTGCTCGTCTTGTAACTTAATTGTATAAAAAAAAATACTGTTACTATATTGTGAAACGAGCTCCCGATATTTTAGCGCAGTTCATGCACCTTATCATAGTTAACTCACGCTTTAGAACAATACAACAACAATTTTAATAATAATAACAAAAATAATAATAATTTTTTTTTATTTTTTTTTGTCTTTATTATTAGAGATGTGAAATATCTTAATAAGAATTTTTACAAAGTGACTATTTCAACCGAAGTAGACAATTGTTTAGATGTAATACTTAGAATTTTTATTTTGACGGAGTACGTCTTTATTTACTTACCAACTTACTTTATCTTTTTCCTACGCCATTTTTGATATCTCGAAAGATTTAAAACGAGCTCGTCTGTTTATTACATCACTGTTTAATTTTTTCATTTTTTCTTTTACAGGTACGTGAGCAGTCCAAAAAATTATGCAATATGTACCACTGAAAGACGGTAATTTTAGTTTTAGTTTTGAATAACTTTTCTACTAGCGAAGGTATGAACATTAAAAATATTTTATTAAATCCCAAAAACAGGAAAGAAACATACTTAACTTATGAAAAATATATTATCTTATTATAATGTAAGGATGTTTATCTTAAAATTATTTACACTAGATATATATTTAGTATAGGAGTTTATCTATAAGTACAGGGTTATTGGCAACTACATAACAGACAGCGTCAATTCAGATTTTAAAAAAAACATGACTTTAATGCAAGAAAAATAAATAACCTTAGCTACTTACCAAAGGCCCTGCTTAAAAAAATATATTGACGCTACACTAACATGTTAAGATATTAAGTAGGTAGGTACACAAAGTGGAAAAAAAATAGTTATTAGTATTTATTTCATTCATCTCCGAATCTTCTTTTTTATACCATATTTTGTTACGTTACTTACCTAGAGATAAAAGTATAACTATTTGGACATTCTTATTACGTCTACAAATACATTTTAAATGTGTGAGCAAGACAAAAAGAGTCACACTCACAGCCGGCTGAAATGCTAAGTCTAAGTGTACAAGGTCTTTAGCCTTGTACCCAATATTTATCGAACTATTAGGTCCATGGTAAAACATGTAATTATCTCAAACTCAGCTGTTCATTCAACGTATTTTTTTTTCTTAGGTTAAAAAACGACTAGTTCGCATCGAAATGAGACCTCGCGAACTTAGCCTAGACCAATTTGGCTCATATTTGAACGCTACTTGCTACTTGCTTGCAACAGCAACATTATCGAATCAACGTTTCACAAGGTTATCGTCAAAAACATTACTTACATACAAACAAACACGCAAACGCGCCGTCTTCTCCCTTTTACTTATGTACTTATATTTGTTTTTATTTGTTGCGTTTTAGTCTAAGGATACTCAGAGACCTTCATTTCCTCTTAATTAAATAATTTTCTTAAAGAAATGATGACCAGAACCACCGAAGGACGGGCAGCAGTGTCCTCTCGGTTGACGGTGGTGAACATTCTGCGATCCCCAAGCCGTCTGCTAAGCGTGGAGGTTATGGCAATTTCCCCACATCCATAGGGAGAGGCCTTCGTCCAGAGCGGACGTCTCTTGGCTGATGTTGATGATGACCACAACAGAAAAAACAACTTAGCACTAGAGTACAATTGTAAATTACTAATATTAAAAATTATTAAATATTATATTTGAAAATTGTTGTGATATGGTATTGTTAGGTTGTTACCTAGTTTAATTTAGTACAGCAGCGCCCTCAGTCAGCTCTTTTTCTGCACGAACCTATTATAGAAAAAAACTTAGGCGGTAGTCACCAAAAGTCACAAATTCGCGATAGTTATGCACAAAGTACTTACTAGCGAAAACGGCCCGGTCCGTTATCTAACCGTGAAAAAACCACCGCCCACTAGCTCTCGCTTACGGTATTTCGATCGTGCGAGTGAGACAACACGCGGAAAATGCCCACAACAAACAGAGATAGGTATAAGTTTGAACTCGCGTCGCCAAGCAGTTTGTTTGGCCTAAATGAAGGCTTTATTAAATTAATTGCTTCTGTCAGGTTGTTTTGTTTGATACGATTTTGAATCCATTTGCTTTGATGGAGTTTACAAGGTTTTTGTGAAATGGGTAACAATTATGAAATCGCTTTGTTTTACCTGACTACATAAAAAGGATGAACAAGTGACGACATTAAATATGGAACTGAGACGTGGTCTTTAACTGCTTGCCTTTTGGAGAAACTCAGAGTCACACAACGGGCAATGGAGAGAGCTATGCTCGGAGTTACTTTGCGCGATATAATTCGGAACGAGGATATTCGCCAAAGGCCAAAGTTACCGACATAGCTCGCTAGGGGGCTCTCATCTCTCGAAGAACTGATTAGTAGTGATAGGATTTGTATTGGTAGGACTCTACTGCAGAGTCCGCCTGGGGAAGTACCACACCTTTGCCAGTTATTCAACCGCCAAGCAGTAGTGTGCAAGCCTTACTGTGTTCTGGTTTGAAGAACAATGAAATACCACAGAAATTATTGGGTATGAAGAGATTTAACATCTGATATGTCAGGATGACGAGCGCAGTGCAGTGCGGCGCAGGATTGTGTTCGCAAGTTCACAATTCTAGCACTACTACTGATAGTGGCAGGCGTGACGATACCACCAGGTGAAAGTCTTGCTCGTCTCGTCACTTGACCGTATAAAAAAACTGATAGACGATGGGAAAGAAAGGTTCTGGAAAGACGACCACGAATCGGAAGACGCAGCGTAGGTAGGCATCCCACTAGGCGGACCAACGACATAGTGATACTTAGTCGCGGGCAGCCGGTGGATGCAAATGGCTGGTTGTACAGTGTGGCGGTCTAAGAGGGAGGCCTTCGTTCAGCAGTGTACGTCATCTGGCTGAATGATGATTCTGACGCTAAAAGGAGGCTCACAATTTTAGTTAGCATTGTACTTATACAGGTATACAGGCTGTTAGTTTGAACACCGTTATCACTCTAGGATATACTCATCATTATGAAAAACTATTACTATGGGGCCAAAGAAATCACGAAACAAAAACAGCTGTTCCATACAAAAAAGGCTCATTAATCTTGGACAAAATGTATGGAACAGCTGTTTTTTTCGTGATTTCAGTGTTGGCCTCATATTAAAAGTTGTTCATAATGATGAGTACAATGATATCCTAGAAGGATAACGGTGTTCAAACTAACACTCGGTAAGTATTTGCTAATTTTCCAGCTACTAAACGTATTTTGAACATAGACCTATAAGTATACTTTACTTTATATAGAGATATTAAATCTCTATGATTTTGAATAATGGCATGTATCCATACCTCATGGGGCGCGTAAGGAAATGTTGCGTTTTGAATTACTATTAGGAAAGTATAATTATAATTATGAATAAAATACCTAATGTGCTAATTATATTATAAAACGTAGTACCTACTTAAGTAGGTAGACAGGCGTATTTTTTTGTTATTTTTTAAATTATTGAGGGTTCAAAGCAAATACTCTTTACCTACTAAGGTTTTCGTGTGCATCTCTGTGTCTGTCCGTGGTATCGTAGATCCCAAACGGCTGAACTGATTTTGATTAAGTTGTTCTTTTATTCTTGTTTGAAAAGTGATTTAATCGAGTACACTCGATTAATGATTTGCAGAACATCATTCAATGTCGAATAAATGTTCTTTCTGAAAATGTTAGCAAACAAACAATATTAGGTAAGTATTTATTGAAAAACTTGGTTAATATCGACCAAAATTACTAAGAATCAACAATAAGTATCTACTACATTTTTGTTTTATTTATACGGGAATACTCACGTTTAATTAAATCGGATACTCCGACTGTAGTTACGTGAGTATTCCCGTATAAATAAAACAAAAATGTGCCTAAACCACGTCAGTTTTCATAATAAAAGAGTATCTACTACTCATAGAAACCATTTTGTATTTAGGATTAGGTCATTTCCACTGCAATTTATTTACTGCATGTAGTTAATACCAATATAAAATTTAATATTTCCTCTTTGGTAGCCATTTTGAAATTCTTAAATGCCTTCAAGTACTACCACCTGATTGGTTTAAAGTTTACCACAATGATCGACCATTGGTTAAATACCAGCCTAATCTATAGTATAGGTACTTATGTCATTAATTTATTATACAGGGTTATAAACAATTATCCAGCAATTTCTTAAAGAGAAACATCTCTACATCATAACAAAAGTTCAAAGATTAAAAGACTTTAGTTCAGAGACTTTTATAAGTAGTTTTTTGTTTCTCTATTAAGAAATACTTCAATCATATGGTTCTATGTGCAGTTTAGGACAAACCCAGGTCCCAGGAGAATGGACTGCAGCGTCTTCTTGGTTAATGGTGGTGAGCATTCTGCGATGCTCAAGTCGCCTGCCAAGCGTGGTTATTATAGCAACCCCTCCCTATTAAGGGGAGGCATTCGTCCAACAGTAGACGTCTTCTGGCTGATTATGATGATTTCAATCAAGACTTGAATTTATTTAGCAACACCTGAATGACAAAGAACTGAAGAATGAGAAAGAATGTAAAGAGAAAGTCGAATTATTTTGGATTCGTCTTACTCTTTACCTACTCGTACCTTTTTTGGAAAATTCTAGAATTTCCCGAACCCGGAAGGTACGAGTAGGTAGGTATCCAACAGAAACCTATTACTATTATTAGGTATCTAACGTAGGTATATTTCTGTCCGTCTGACCTATTTAGTTCTGAATCTCCCGAACCGTGATAGGTTGCCGGTTGAGTACTAATAAGTAAACCTCCACAAAGAATACAAAAAAATTAAGGTATATACTCTTAGGATATTTTGTTTTAGCTCTATCGTAAAAACGTCGTATCGTATACCTATATATAAACGACTAACCTGGTACGATAATACAGTAAATTTAAAATTATAAGACCCTATCGACACCATCCAGAAGACGGCCTCTGTTGGACTAAGGCCTCCACATTAATCAGGAGGGGTTACCATAATCCCCACGCTTGACAGGCGGCTTGGGTATCGCAGAATGCTCACCACCGTTAACCGAGAGAGCGCTGCTGCCCGTCCTCCTGTAGTTCTTGATGCAGTTTTAAGACATATCTACTCAGGACCCTATCATACAAAGGTAAATTGAAAAACGTAAATTAATCTTATCTTCAAAATCACTGAATACATTGTTTTCTGAATGTAAATATTGAGCTCGATTAAAAACATAGAATAAAAGCTGTTAAGTAAAATGCAGCAAAGCTGTCGCTGTAAGAGATTGTTAAGTAATCAATAACCCTGTACATTGTTACTTTATAATGTACTTTACATAAATTCTATACATAATGGGTAATAGTTTAGGTAATCAACATTATCCTGTTACCCTAGAAGTAGGAAAACGGACGCAGGGTCATTATTAAATTATACCTATTTAGGTCTCAAAATATAATTAAAAGGCATCCAATTAAAATATACCAACTAAAGTTGCTTAGTTAATTAACTGTTTTATTATGGTAACAATTAATGAGACGAATGAGGCACTCTTTTGATGGTAAGAGATAACGCCTGCTACTTACCATTACAACGGTATCCAGAACTGTGATATGATGTTACCTAAACTACGGCTATCTGGTGCAAAAGAGAAAACGCCGTGACGCTTTTAGTCGTCAAACCAAACCAAACGTTTTGGAGACCTACCTGTATACGCTGCGCCTTTCGGTTCGTGGTCTCCAGTCTCCACTCAAAAACCGTTATCAGTTCTTCGAGCGATGTGGCCTGCCCATTGCCACTAAAACTAGCAAACCCTGAGAGCTATGTCGGTGACTTTGGTTCTTTGGCGAATATCCTCGTTCCGGATCTTATCGCGCAAAGAAACCCCCAAGACATCGTCATCAGCCCAGTGACGTCCACTGCTGAACGAAGGCCTCCCCCTTAGACCGCCACACTGTACGACAACCTGCCATTTGCATCCACCGGTTGCCCGCGACTTTTACAATGTCGTCGGTCCACCTAGTGGGAGGCCTTCCTACGCTATGTCTTCCGATTCGCGATCGTCACTCAAGCACCTTTCTTCCCCATCGGTTACTTATCAGTTCGTCGAGCGATGTGGCCTGCCCATTGCCACTTCAACTTGCAAACCTTGCGAGCTATGTCGGAGACTTTGGTTTTTTGGCGAATATCCTCGTTCCGAATTCTATCACGCAAAGTAACTCCGAGCATAGCTCTCTCCATTGCCGTGCACGTTTCAGTTCTATGTGTCATCACTGGCAACACACACTAGTCGTAGACTAGTCTTCAGGCACTGAGGGATTTTGGACGAGAAGATATTACGCAATTTCCCGAACGCTGCCCATCCGAGTTGGATTCTTCGGGCGACCTCTTTGTCGAAGCTACCTAACTGACCAATCTGTCCAAGGTAGTTGTAGTGGTCAACAACTTCGAGAGTATCGTTCCCAACGACAACCGGTACGGGCACAACATGGACATTGGACATGATCTTTGTCTTTATTGTTTTCTTTGTTTCCAAGACATACCCAGGTCCAATTACTCACCTCGCGTCACGTTTTCAGCCAGAAAACGTCCACAGCTGGATGAAGGCCTCCTCCATAACAGGAAGAGCTTGCCATATTCCCCACGCTTAGCAAGCGGCTTGTGGATCGCAGAATGCTCACCACCGTTAACCGAGAGGACGCTGCTGCTCGTCCTGGATGCAGTTTAGGACTTACCCAGGTCCAATTACTTACCTATTGCCATAACAAATAGAATTCGTGATTAAAGTTGTAAGCTCTGAGTGTTTCCACGTACATGTGACACTCGAGCCCGGCTGCGAGGCCGCGCCCTTGCTGCGCCGCTCAAATACCTTCAAATGTATGTAATTACATATTAAATGCGCAAGTACTGTAATTGATAAGTTTTATTCGCGTATAGGAGTCAAGGCCCTGCGACATGCGTGCAAAGTATCGGTTAACGGAAGATTGATTATTACTTTCGTTGATTTGATCATTTTGTTTTAGGAAGTAGAAATTAGTAGAATGAATCTTTAAACATGGTTAAGTAAAAAATAATAAGTAGTGTAATAATAACTACTCACCACGTCAATATTAGAGGTAAGGTAAGAGACCCAGTAGTCGACAGTTTCTGAACCTAGTACTCTTACCTTACACTCGGACTTCGGTTTGGACACTTGTTGGGGGGAGGCAGGTGCCCCTCCCTGCACCCCTGGGGTCGCCCATAGACCATTACACTACAGAAGAGAAGTAAGAGAAACTGCTTGTCTTCTTTCTTCTTCTTTCTGTTACGAGGAATAAGGCGTCGCATTTGCATCATTTTTCATTTGCCAGCATAGACCTAATAGAAATCATTGTTTGCCAGTCAAGTATTTTAATATTTTAAGTTTTTATTGATTTCATCTCTGAGTCACAGTCAATGTCACATACAGTAAGTCACAGTGAAACCCAATATTGAACCCTATATTTGTAGGTACTATTATTTCTTCTGTGTCTATAGTTACATTCGTGCGTGGCAACTTTACTACCAAGCTTCTTCAGAGTTTTGAAAACTACAAGAAAAGACACGTTTCACCTTATTATTATCATTTGCCCTTGCTCTTCCTGTAAAATTGGCAATCATTATCGAAATGAATAAACGCCACCAGTTATACAAATTAAAAAAAAACAAGAAAAACACAAGTTTCGGAAAATAATATACTTAAGTAATGGGCGCCTGGATTTTTTGCGTGGCGGGGGCCTAAACTCTAGCTGTTAACACAAACTGATGGAAAAATAGAACTAAATCTAGTATTCTAACCGAGTACAAGGTTAACAGTGACGAGAATAAACGCAGTTTCCTGTTTTCAAGTATATTTTAGTGCTTTCTGACGATGATTTTTAAAATGCGCTGGCTGGCTAATGCGGAAGTCCTAATCTAGTATTCTGAACCTTATGTAGCTAGTCACTGCTAGTCAACTAGCTATTTATAAACATACTTATAAGTAGACAGTCTTATGGAATACGATCTAGTGATTCACTATCGATTGGTATAGTCCGTGGCCGCGGAAGTGGGGGGCAGACCCCTCTGATAATTTTAGGGGCCATTTGGCCATTTGGCGGGGGCCAAATGCCCAAATAGCCATTTCAATTATTCGGATCCGCATTATAAGTTTTATAGTTTTTGGAAAATATTACAATGCATCAACTGTTTTTTTTTGTGTTCTCGACAAAACTCCTGAATGCAAGTTACTTTTCTAGTTAACCTATAATGCGAAGGGCCGGTATTCCAACACACTAAACCACCGATTTGAAACCAATAACCCGACGACAATGCATTTTTCAGCCACGATTAGGGCTCGTTAATCAAAGTGACAGATAGAACCTCGTTAGCGGTTTTGTTCGGGTGGTCGCGATCATACTTCAACGTCAAAGTGGTAACGAGTTCACCAATGTCACGGTACCAAGGATTATCTGTCAGGGTACCATTCTTATTATTGATAGATAGATAGATTAACTCTTTATTCATCATCAGCCAGAAAATGTCTACTGCTGGACGAAGGTCTCCCCCTTAATAGGATGTTGCCATAATTGCCACGCTTAGCAGGCGGCTTGGGGATCGCAGAATGCTCACCACAAAATACGGATTAATTAATCAGACAATTTTGTCTTAATCCACCGCGTTAAAAATCTGAAAGAAAGGAAAGACAAACACCGGATTTACTAATCCACATTTATTCATAAGACCTGAAGTGAATAGTTTTATACGAGACTACTTAACTAATAAGTTAGTGGTGGTTAATACATACGAAATTAGTTCAAACTTAAAGGTAAACTATTATATTATTAGCCATTGAGGAGTTCCACGGTCCACAGTAAGGCTTCATCAAACCTTCAAACCTTTGATTACTTCAGGAGTCTTAACACTAGCTATTATTGGTTCACAACTTTTGCGTGTATGCTAAAAATCTATCTTTTAACAATGTCGTAAGTAGGTGTAACATAATACGCTTTAAAAAAAATACAACCGACTTCAACTTCGAATATCTGGATGACATCTTCATATTTTCTAGTAATTTTGATTTTAAAACCAAGTTACTGAACTGATTTCGATAAAATGTATATGGGACCACCTCTGACGTATTACCTACCAAACAAAACAAAGAATCATCAAAATCAGTTAATATTTGGCGGAGTAATCGCGTAACATAGGTATATACAAAAAGAAATACAGTCTAATTGAGACCACCTTTTTTGAAGTCGGATGTAAAATAGACCACAGTAGCCTTATTTATACCTCTAAATAAATACAATCGATTTTAGTAGGCACGTGTCTTATACCACTTATCGAGGTACGTATTTATTTCGTTGATTTGATCAATGTTTTTTTACCTATTCAGGCCAATTTCTTCATGTATTTGCTCATAATTTTTTTTTGTTTATAATAAAATAAATTAATTGCTTCCTAGCACTCGGATTCTCGGAAATATGCTGAGACTGAGATTAATCGGGCTAGTTATTGTATTACTTCCAAACTTCAAATTTGTCAATATTACCGTTTCTCATGTAGGCTAAAATGTACATAGGTAGGTAAATTGTATTGTTAGTTTACCCCCTAGAGGCCACTCTAGCCTTTGTAATCATTGTCTCGTTTTGTGCGACATTGTACCGTTTTTCGCAACATTGTCCCGATTTGAATGCTATTGCCCCGTTTTCCGCGACATTGCCCGTGCCGTTACTCCGTTTCGCGCGACAGGATCTCGTGTTTCGCGATGACATTGGTATGTTTTGCGCAATATCGTCCCGTTCCGTGGGACATTGTCTCGTTTAGTGCGATATAGTCCCGCTCCGTGCGAATCGTGCGATATATTCCCGTTTCTTACGATCTGGTAGATTATCAAATTTTTAAACAACACATTTTAACAATACGCCTTCGTTAGTAAAATTAACATCACAAACAATTAAAAGGGCTTCCGGACATGTTCCATGACGCCGTGGCCTAGTGGCGAAACCCCCACATATCGAGTAACGACAGAGCATACCTATGCATCATCATCAGCCCGGAGACGTCCACTGCTGAATGAAGGCCTTCCCCTTAGACCGCCACACTGTAAGACAACCTGCCCTTTGCATCCGCCGGTTGCCCGCGACTTTCACAATGTCGTCGGTCCACCTAGTGGGAGGCCTTCCCACGCTGCGTCTTCCAGTACGCGGTCGCCACTCAAGAAGCTTCCTTCCCGATCGGTTATCTGTTCTTGAGCGATGTCTCCTGCCGCCTGCCCATTGCCACTTCAACTTGTAAACCCTGGGAGCTGTCGGTGACTTTGGTTCTTGTTACAATTTCTCATGTAGGCATAGAAATCATTGCATGTAGGCTAAAATTTACATACTTAGGTAGGTAAATTGAGTTGTTAATTTACCCCCTAGCCTTTGTAATCATCGTCTTCTTTTGTGTGACATTGTACCGTTTTTTGCAACATTGTCCCGATTTGAATGCTATTGCCCCGTTTTCCGCGACATTGCCCCGATTTGAGCGCCGTTACTCCGTTTCACGCGACAGGATCTCGTGTTTCGCGACATTCCCTCAGCTTAGTGCGACATACCTCCAGTTTAGCGCGACATTCCCCTAGTTTAGTGCGACATTGCTCCGGCCCGCTCGCCGGTTATGTAGTCAAATAAATAAAGTGAATCGCTGCGTCTAGGCCGCGACAACGGCTCGCTGCAAGGTCGCTGGAGGGTCGCCGTGAGGCTACACTTTGTAGGATAACACGTAAAATTATTTAAACGAGTTATTTAAAGACAAATTAGGATAAAAATATTTAGTACTTATCGATTGCATATTTATACAATACTCAATGACCCGGTAAATTGTAACACCTAAAATGTATTCCTAAACCACGACACACACGATTGAGGCGAACAAAACAAATAAAACAAAGTATTTTGAGACTAACACAAATGTTATCCCTTACTTACTATCACGAGGACGCAATTCACACGACACGACGCGACGCGATTCATAGCTTTACTTATTTAACAAAAACGTCTAAAATATATCATAATTAACAACAACAATAAAAATGCATATGCAAGTTTTTGTTATTGTACTCCATTTAATATATGTCTAAAATGCTCTACATAGGTACTTATAAGCGAAAACCGTCATAATAAAATATACTGATAAAATCAAACGTTAGTCAGTCAACCAAACATTAGTCAGTTATTGCATAGAGTTTCGATAAAACCATAGTACATCCTAACCAAACGTGGTTTAGGAATTCCCGCGACCGTCGCCAATATGGATCTCCTACTTGCGCCCGCGCTGTTCTAACCTAGAAACCGACTCGATTTCGTGACACGCGCGTGTGTGAGTCTAATTTCTATGTGTGTGTGTTGACACAACACACATTAGCCGCGCTCGTAACTATTTCAAACCGTATTTTAACGTAATAAAGCTTGTTTTTGGGTGTTAAATTAACCAATTAGTATTGTTAAATCACTTGACATGGCATTGGTCGCTTAGAAGTATGATAAAATGGGCGTAGTTATACTAGTTAGTTGGTAGAGTTCATACAGTAGGTTTAAAATGATAGGTTGGTATACTCATAGGCGTAGATAAAGCTAGATATACCTAAACATTCGTTAAAGTAAGTACTGTCAAGGTTATAAAAGGTTAGTGTCTACGTGAATTGATAGCGCATACATGTTTGGTAAGTAGTTTAAATATTATTTAAAGATTTTGTTTGAAATATTATCAGAATAGGAAAATCATTTTCGAATTAAAGACAAATTATTTGCTATGGATTAAATTAATATTACGAGTTCTTGGTATTGTTCGTACTTCGACTTATATAACGTAATATAATGATCTAAATTCACTAAATTTAAAACCTAATCCACCCCTTTACCATGCACCCTACCACCACCCTACCTACCTTTTGACCTTCAAGGTACCTTCAACATACTTAATTGTATTGTCGTGCTCTGTAAGAAAAGGTACCAAAAAGTACCTGTAAAAAAAATTGGGATTTTCAAATCAGATACTTATCTAAACCTATCCTACCTACTTATCTTATCTCTTAGATTCTAATCTTAGGCATAAGGGTTTTTAGGCTAAATTTTGTGTCAACTGTATCAACCTATAAGTCGTTGTCGGTGGCGTACAGGGCTCGCTGGAGCTTGGAAAGGATTTGATTGGTGACATTGGCGCTCAAAAGGATAATGTTATATTGGGTTAAATAAAAACAGTATTCAATCAAAACATACTCACATAAATATATGCTTGTCTCTAGGACTCTCATTGGTAGCGAAATTATATAATCTCACCATTAAATTTCTCAACGTTATAACGCTGCAATTTGCAGTACCATCAGGAAAGAGTCTCGATCGATTACTTTTTACCATAAAAATCGTAAAGTATTATTTACAGAAACAAAAGGAATTATCTATTTGCAAAAATATTTGAATTTCAAACAAATATTTGAGCACGGTCTGCGATTCTCTATATCTCCTATTTTCTTCCTAGATAATGTTCTAGACTCTAGAAAATAAAAATTTCTCTAGAATCTAGAGCATGATGATGCTGAGAGATGCAATTATGCTGTGGTGCTCAAAAGGCAAAAACTGCAACGCGAAGAAACTTCAAAATTGTCAAAGCGTCGTTTCCCTCTTCCTTATTTTCAAATCTGTAACTTATTGGAATAGACGCCTTGACGCAGCTTTACTTGTTATAAGCAATTGATTAATAATACCTAAATATAAATAAATAAGGGTAAAAGTTTTCACCATAAGGTACACTTACGTAACGCTACGTAAGGGACACTTGCTAGTTCCACTTCTTCTTCGCTACACGCATTAGGCACCTATGTAGATAAAAATATCTATAACTACCTGAACATTACGTCAATTTATAACAAAACATTGTCATAGACACGTGGTATCTATCTCGATTCTCAGCGTGACTCGATTTATAACATCGTCATAACTCCATTCACGTACCGTCAGATATGGAAAAACCTTTCGACAAAATTGATTTCCTTCTCTGAGCTGTCATGCCGCTTGGCAGGTGGTTTGGGGATCGCAGCAAGCTCACTACAGTTAACCGAGAGGACGCTGCTGCCCGCGTCCTCCGGTTGTTGCTTCATTATCAGTCCGTAATCTACTGGTGAGCATAAGTTCTTCTTGTACGCCACTTATCTCGGGTCATATGCCAATTTTGACCCACGATCTTTACAATTTCGTCGACCGAACAAACTGGTGGACGTCCGATGCTTCGTTTACCAGTGTGTAGCCGTCTATTACAGTAGAAATGTTTATTAAACGGACTAAAATGACATTACGAGTATTGCCAACTTTTGACAATATTTTAATAGTGCTTCTTAAAAGTATTTTTACGAAGACTTTAATTTTTATATAAAAGCCTTTTAAAAAGACAAGTTTGTGTAGTTTGCGATTCCTAACGTATGAAAAACATCTTAATTATGTTCTCTGTAGCATTTTATAAAATAAAACTTTTTATAACAATATGATTTTCCTTTTCTACTTGTACTTACCTACTTCTACTGGCAGCATTTAAAATATTTAACGATAGTTAATCATAACCTAATACATTTTTAACTAAAGTTGACTAGAAATTCGATCTATTGATTCATATCCTCTATAAGTTCAGTTCTTTTGAACGATAAAAACTGAACAATATCAATCAACACGTTCATTCAGTGGGCAACTTTATTTTGAAAAGTTAGATTTCAATCAGCCAGTTAAGACCGTCTATTTAAAAACCTTACTGCGGGTTCTTATTACTACTTAGTTAATAAAAAAAACTTACGGGACTTTTGACTCGAATGTCAATTTGAAAATAGAGGCCATAGAATCTTCAAGTCCAAGCTCGCTACAGCCTTGCTAGTTCTCGATGGGCCCTATCTAGGTATATTAATAGGACTCGATCCAGTCCCGTACCGGCGGAACTAGTTCTAGTGCCGGACAGGTGTTGTTTCGTTAGATAATTCGCTCGGCCGCTCACCTGCCTTTCCCGATACTTTCGTGACATGATAGGACCAAAGACCGAAAAAGAGGGAAATAATATTCATTTTAAGGAGATAGTGTCTATCTGTGGTGGTAGGTCTCTATTGCAGTCCACCTGGACAAGTACCACACCTTTGTCAGTAACAATACAACAGCCAAGCACTATTGTGCAAGCATTACTCTGTTTCGGTTTGAAGGACAATGTTCCCAGATAAATTACTGGGCATGAAGAGATTTGACATCTAATATCTCACGGACCGAACGCAGTGCAGAGCGGCGCAGCATTTGTTCATAAATTCACAATATAATTCTGGCACTGGCAGAAGTGGTGCTCACCACCAGGCTAACGACTCGCTCGCTTTCCAAGCAAGTATTTTTCAAAACTCGGTGATCTGGCCCTTAACTAGTAGTTCAGCGAACGAAGACCTCGCGAGCACACATAGCGGTATAAGTACATACAGGTTATACAATTTCATAGATTATTTTGTCAATGGTGATGTTTGTTTGAACTGCTATTTAACCCAAAATTTGGTTTTAAGGGTTTGTTTTAACAACAATTTAATGCGTCGGTTCCTTCTATCTATAATACGCCAACCTTACAGTAAAGTCTTGTTATAGTATAAACTTCACTGTTGTGTGTAAGCGCACGAGTGCAAATTTGTGTGTCACGGTCGCATGAACTAACATACTAGTTGTATATATTATATGTAGTACGAGACAGCTGATTCACGCACACATACTTTATATAGTTCTGCTTTGTTTCCCGCTGCTGTGATACTTTATTATGTATCTATCTTTGGTTATGGGCTCTGTTGTATGGCCGCAATATAGCCAAGATACTTTATTTATTGAAGACACGCTATGGATATACAAATGACGAACAAATGTCGAAGATAAATATTTCAAAATTGTATGGCGAGCGACATGAATTATTATAGCAATTTCGTCGTCTGTGACGGCCTTTTGAAGGACAATGTTACCATAGAAATTACTGGACATGGAAGAGATTTGACATCTAATATCTCAAGGTGATGAGCGCAGTGCTGTGGAACAGGTTTTTTCGAAAGTTCACAATTCTGTCACGGATGCTTGAAAATACACTGTTGGTGTGGACGGATTAGGACGTGGACAACTTTGGATAATGGACAAGTGGCCCAAGTCGACCGGAAGCCTCATGCTATAGGCAGAGCGATACTTAACCACCAGGCAAACACCTCGTCGGCTTTCAATCGATCCTGCAGATTCGGCTTTTCCCTAAGTACATTTATACACAATAATCGTCATATAAGTATTCGATTTAATCGCCCGACTGTGCAAATGAATGTATTTCCATTTATTGACGAAAGGCTAGATGTTTATCACAACTTACTTGGTATTGCGTGACAGAGATGAAGATAGTTACCATCGAATCAGGAATGGGAATTGGCTCTAAAGTGATGCTTGCTCCAAATGGTGCTTTTGTTGACAATAAAGTGTCTACTTTTGTGTGACGACCTAAAACTGCATCCAGCACTACCGGAGGACGGGCAGCAGCATTGAAGAGAGAAGTGAATAGAATGGAAATGTTACGGGCCGCGCTAGCCGGCATTAAGTGTAAATGCGCTTAATGACAATTCTACCTATATAATTACATGTTTATAAACTGAGAATACTCAAAAAGGCAATTTAAATAGACACGTAGGAAACCAAACCACATTGCATCGTAATTAGATCAATTTTATTTTGTTCCATTTTGCAACTCATTTCGAGTGTTTTACTTCAAATGCGCGATTGGCATTTGTTCATCGTAGTTTTTATACAATTATGTGTGAAACTAGCGATAGCGGTTTTCCATACAATTGCTTTACCACATTATTTGACAGCCGTTCTACCTAAGAAGTAGGGCTTTCGCTTTTCTGTGGGCAGCAGCGTCCTCTCGGTATACTGTGGTGAGCATTCTACGAACCCCAAGCCTACCAAGCGTGGTGATTTTGGTAACCAAAGGTAGCACATGTCCGACCAGTGGAATAATAACTTGGAGAAGTCAGAACAATAAATAATGATGCAGTAGTATAAAAACATTAATTCATTTAAAGAACGTTTACAATAAACATACGAAGGTAGAATAATTTTATTATCAATCCATACTGGTTTTACCAGCTCATGTGAATAAGGTATTTATTGACTATTTTTCTACAACCATTCAATTATTCATCCTAGTGTACCGGAAAAACTTTATTTACCAAACTAGGAAAATGTTCGATTGCATCATTCGAATGTTTTCCGCCTGCATTTACAAAAGGTAAATCAATAATTCTCAGTAACACTCTATGTTTATGTTCAAACTGCATTCTAGATACGAATGAATAAGCTTATTTATTGATTGACCGGTCCTACCAGTTTTAATGATTTTTTATGCAATGGTGTAAAGAGACAAATGATACGTTTGCCTGGTGGTAAACATTACGTCTGCCCTTATCAATAGCAGTGCCAGAATTGTGAACTGCGCACTTCACCCTGACATGTCAAATCTCCTCATGTCCAATAATTTATCTGGTAACATTGCCTGCTGAAACTCAGTAATGCTCGCAACACAACAGCTTGGCAGTTGAATAACTGGCAAAGATGTAGTTCTCCCCAGGCGGACTCTACAATAGAGTCTTACTACTTTTTTTTATTGTGATATGACTCTATTATGTATTACGCAATAAGATGACCTGCAAATAAACAAAGTCAAATGAGAAAATATAATACCAATTTTAATACGCGTTCCGGGTGGATATTTTTGACGAGCGATTAGGCTAAGTACCTACGGTTATAGATCATCATCAGCCCGGAGAATTCCACTGCTGAACGAAGACCTCCCCCTTAGACCGCCACACTGTACGACAACCTGCCATTTGCATCCACCGGTTGCCCGCGACTTTTACAATGTCGTTGGTCTACCTAGTGGGAGGCCGCGCCTACGCTGCGTCTTCCGGTTCACGGTCGCCACTCAAGAACCATTCTTCCCCATCGGTTGTCAGTTCTTCGAGCGATGTGGCCTGCCCATTGCCACTTCAACTTGCAAACCCTGCGAGCTATGTCGGTGACTTTGGTTCTTTAGCGAATATCGATTTTATCGCGCAAAGTAACTCTGAGCATAGCTCTCTCCATTGCCCGTTGTGCGACTCTGAGCCTCTCCAAAAGGCCAGCAGTGAAAGACCATGTTTCAGTTCTATATGTCATCACTGGCAACACACACTGGTTGAAAACCTTTGTCTTCAGACACTGCGGGGTTTTGGACGAGAAGATATTACGCAATTTCCCGAACGCTGCCCATCCGAGTTGGATTTTTCGGGCGACCTCTTTGTCGAACCTACCTAACTGAACAATCTGTCCAAGGTAGTTGTAGTGGTCAAACTGTTATAGATAGTTGTATGTAATCGGTTGTATGTAAACAATTTTAAGTAAGTAATTTTAGATTTGTATTAAGTATAAGTTTTCTTAACTTCAAATACAAGATCCACGTGTCTAGCTATGGAATGGTTGTAAACACCACCATCTGCTTCCTTTAGCTCTCAGGCGTGAAGTGGCGGACTTAACCTTTCTTCACAATCTCACTAGTAACTTCATTGACAGTAGCACTCTCTTATCTAAGATCAAATTACAAATACCCAGTCGTGTCATCAACAGGCGTAAGCCCCTCAGGCTTCATGGCGACACATGTTCGACGAACTACAGACAGAACTCTTATTTTATTAGAATCTGCTACACCTTTAACGCAACCTATTCTGAATTTGTTGACTTGTTTACTGCGAAAAGGAATTTCTTCAAACAGTATGCATGTACTTTGTTTCTTAAAATTGTGAAGTAGGTTATTCCTATCATTACTTTACCTGCTTCCTATCTTGTAATATACTCACGGGGCTGATACCGCTTTATATATATATTATATATATATTTACCTATCTTTCTTTCTAATTAAGTAACAAATTTATCTTATAGTAATCTGTTCGGATATTGTTATCATTATAAATCTGTTTTTTAAGTTATAGAATATTATTGAATGTAAACATTTAGTTAGTTTCTATAAGTGAAATCTCTTTATGGCTATTGCCTATAATCCTCTTACTATATTTTATTAATAATAGGTGTTAGATTTCCAAATATTGATTCCAAAAATAAATAAAAATAAGTAAATTAAGGGACCTGTTCAAAAAAAATCACCTGCAGTCATAGCATTTTTTAACAGTTTTTATGAGTTTGTGTTTTCCTAATAAATATATTTGTACCTATAAGATGTGAGAAGTGATGTGACGCTTTTGTAATCTTTCTAAAAAAATTAGAAAAGAAAAAAATTGACAAAATACCTCTATTTTTACACATTAAGTACAACAGTTTTAATCATTCAATTTTTACATATTTAGCACGAAAGTTTAATTGTAAATAATATAGTTTGTCACGATTTGTAGCTCAGCTTAGTTTGGGGGAGTAAAACATTTGCTCGGGATGATTTAAGTGGTGAATATGGAGAGGAAAATAATTAGAAAACCATGCCAAAAGACTAAAACTACCTAAAGAAAATATTAAATATCTATTATTAAACGAAAAAATTACGGTGTCCGTGTGGTAAAGTCCCAAGAACGCTGACTACATTCCCGCGTTGAATTGCTAAAGAAATTCTCTGCGCGAGGAATGAGCCAGCTCTCTTGTCACCAGTGGCGTCGACCAAGCGTGGTGATATATATTTAATATGTTTTTTAGTTGCTGGACCCCATGTGCCAAACGTTTCGACGCCAAGCGGCATGACAATGTATTCGTTAGAAAGAGAAGAATACTTGCGCCGCTTGGCGTCCTCTGCAGCCTCCGCCGCGGCTCCGGCTCTTTGTGGTGACCCGCTGAGACGAGAAGGGGCTAACGTATCAACGCATGTTGCTTCCCATACGAGAGCCCTTCCCCGCTCCCAGGGGATCAGAGTTAAGCCATTAATTAGTAATTAACCCAGCGTTACATATGGAAGATACGAGTATTTGGAAGCGGAGCGAATATCTTCCGTGCGCGGACGAAGTCGCGGGGGATCTCTAGTCGGAAAATATAGCCAGCTACTGCCTCTTCAGCTTTGATATTATTTCTCCCATAACATATCAATACATAACCTAAGTAATACCTACTCATATTTACATAATATCCACAAACAAGCCAAGCGGTTACCAACGTTACAATGGTTAATTCCGTAGGTAATCTCACGTTTAGGTAGAAAGTGGTGACCCTTCTGAACTTTAATCTTTGACTGTTTTCTTCAATAATTTCTTATGATATGCGAGTTGGTAAATTGTTATGATGGTATAATAGTTAGGTAGTTTAAGAGATTTGTTCGTAAAACCTAATAACTAATAAGTTATGTTTCACTTGACTTAGGCTTAGATCATTGATGGTCTTAGACTGTCTAAGTAAATAAATAATGTAATGGTCGTTATAATGATTTTCCCAATTTTCGTTTTCTTCTTTTTTTCATCTTTTTCTGAGCCCGACGAAGGGGGGTGTCACTCCGCAGTTTAGGTATGTTCGGCCGGCGCTCCGTCCGGGTGGACAATGCAAGGCAGAAGTCAGTCGCCGCCCGCACGCTAGGCTCGTCGCACGTAACTAAGCATACGTGATAGAAAGAGAGCGGTATATCTAGGTGAATATAGCGAGCGGTATCCAGCGCTGAGCGAGTTGAATTGCTACTTTATTGCCTAGCAGATAGAGTCCTTATTTATTTCAATTCCTTGCGGAGTTAACTTTCTGTACCTAGTACTATTATTTATTCTGTGCCTGGCGTGCGTGCGGTTGCGTCCTGTGCCTTTTTTTCCATATTATTATGACTTCGAGGCTTATTTCAACTGGTTTCTAGACTAAGTGTGTTTACTTAATTACTTAGCCTGGAATGGGAATTGACTCTCAACTGAAACTCCGGGAACGGGTCTCCGCCGTTTCATATAACCACATTTTTTAATATAATTTCACTTGAACGAACAACGCTTCGTATAATAATCGCTTTGCATATTTTTTATTTAAGTATATATGTTTTTATTTCAAATAACATTTGTTTGATGTAGCAACGGTTGTACTATGTTCAAATGGTATAATGTTATTTTGATATAATATTTGTTTGGTGTGATTTTTGCTTTATCTAATCCTATTTAATATAGGTACTTACCCGACTTCCGATCATCGGCTATCCGAATCAGAGCACCCCGGCTCTACCTAGGCTTGTGGTCCCTACCGCTATAGTCTATACAAAGCGCGGGAGCCAGAAGCTCAAGGGAAGTCCTGAGGGGAGCAAGCCATACGAAGCCAAGTGGAGCCAAGGGCGGTGGCGAGCGAAGCGAGATAGGGAACGACTCTGAGTTTTTTTTCTGCTAGGTGGCGCATATAGTCGACGCGGCCATAGTCAATCTCATACATTTTGTTGTTTTTGTACAATTTAATGGCTTTTTTCTTATTAGACTCGGATTACTAGGGAGATTCTGCATAATTATACTAGTTTGTACGGCAATCTTTGCTAATTAAAGCTCTGGGCAACATTTTTATACTTATTAGGTAACTAGAGGTCCCCCGCGACGTCGTCCGCGTACGGAAGAAATTCGGCCCGCTCCCAAAATTCACAACTTTAAATCATCCCTAGCAATTTTTTTTGGGGGGTCGGAATGATTTACGTTGGTGAATATGGGGAGGAAAATAATTGGTAATTAAATTAACCCAGTGGTATGGAAGATACGAGAATTGGGGAGCGGGTAGATTTTTTCCCGTACGCGGACGAAGTGGCGACCTCTAGTACCTACCCATTCTATAAAAATTACTTACCCGAGTTGTGCAGAAGTATTAACTGTTTTTTTAAACTCTTCTCCGTAAATATAAGTAGGTACCGTACTGGGACGGGAGAACTACTTTTGCTCCCTAGTTCTAAAGACATATAGGTACCTACTTAGTCAAAGTAAGTAATCAAACTATTGTGTATTGAAATGCGTGAGAGAAAAACTGTATCTGTCCAACAAAAGCGACTCCGTTGAACGCATTGTTTCCTTTATAACGTGAAATTTCTACGGGGAAGAGCGTTTCCTATAATTTGAAAGGTGGTTTGATGTCGGTGACAGTGACAGGCGGAAGCGGGAAACGAGTTAAACGATCGAGAGTTTCGCCTGGAACGTGAAAAAAATATTCACTGCGTTGTTTTATTTATATTTAGCAAAATTGCGGCAACATCGCTGAGCTACGACAAAATATTGAATTTGAAATATTATTTTCCAAATACTTGTGTTTTTGCTTGAATTACATAGTTGTGGTTAATTTACAAAATCTAAGGTTTTGGAAAGATTCTAGTATTGTTTTAATACTAGAAGCTAGTGGTTTCACTAGCTTCTAGTATTAAAACAATACTTACTGTGATCGTGCGAACAGATGACGTGTTTTGTAATCACTAAGTAAGCAGTCACACTGGAATATTGATGGTAAGTTTGATAAATTTTATCAGATTTCTCACTTCAACTTAACATTTTGCTTATAAACAACCTAAAAATGTCACTGGCCACGTTTTGTTGTTCGAAGCGATTGGGGCAAAGTGGGGTACTATGCACGGGGTAAAGTGGGGTACCACCGAAAAAGGTACCCCACTTTGCCCCTCGATATTTGAAAAAATCTTTTCATGTTATTATATCCTTATTTTTTTTATATTTGTTACAGAAAAAATGGTTCGAAATTATAAAAAAACTCAAAATCAACATGCTTGGTCTTCGGAGGCAATGAAAAAGGCGGTACGAAGTGTTGTGTCGGGTGAAATGGGCTACAAAAAAGCATCAAAGGCGCATGGTGTTCCACAAACAACTCTTGAGCGATATGTTCTTCAGCAGCGCAATAATCCGGAGAGCACAGTTGTTAAAAAGAAGTTGGGCCATTATTCAACTGTATTTTCTGAAGAACAGGAAGATGAACTGGTTCAATATATAAAAACAATGGAAGCCAGGTTTCATGGATTAACTTCCCTTGAACTACGGAGACTCGCGTATGAGGTAGCAGAAAAGAATAACATAGATAATAAATTCAATTCAGACACAAAAAAAGCAGGGGTAGACTGGCTTAAATGTTTTATGAAGAGGCACCCAGATATAACGTATAGAAAACCAGAACCCACCTCAGCAGCCAGAGCTATGGGCTTCAACAGAGTGGCTGTCGGAAAATTTTATGAGCTTCTGGAGGAAGTTTATGATAAACAAAAAATAACGCCGCAGCGTGTGTATAATGTAGATGAAACGGGTGTTTCTACAGTTCCGAAAAGCCACTCCAAGATACTTGCTGCCACCGGAAAGCGGCAGGTGGGAACTTTAACATCTGCAGAAAGGGGAAAGTTAATGACGGCCATAATTTGCTTTAGTGCAGTTGGCAATTACATGCCCCCAATGTTCATCTTCCCAAGAAAGCGAATGAAGCCAGAACTGCTAGATGGGGCACCAGCTGGATCCTGGGGAGAGTGCCACGAATCTGGCTGGATTCAAAGCCATCTGTTCATTCTTTGGCTCAAGAGGTTCATAGAATGGTCACGTGCCAGTAAGAACGAGCCAGCGCTTTTACTGCTCGATGGACATGCAACCCATGTAAAATCGATCGAAGTTATCGACATGGCCCGCGAAAATGGTGTGATTTTGTTGTGTTTTCCACCTCACTGCACACATCGTCTCCAACCACTAGATGTAGGATTTATGAAGCCACTCAGTACCTATTATAGCAATGAAGTGAAAAACTGGCTACGGAACCACCCAGGTAGAGTGGTAAGCCAATATCAGACTGCTGAACTATTTGGGAAAGCCTTTGTAGCTGCCGCTACTATGACCACTGCGATAAACTCCTTCAGAGCAACAGGTATTTGGCCATTTAACAAAAATACATTCTGCGATGCAGATTTCGCTCCAGCTGAAACAACGGATAACCCAGAAAATCCAGCGACTCAATCTGATCTCACACAAACAAATACCACACGAAGTTCCCCAAGACCACCATCACCTCCCAATCCTGACGACGAAGACGATGATCCTACTCCCATTTTACCTGGGATCCAGACACCACCACCGACAGTAGCGTCAACGATTTCATCGAACCCGGAGCAGTCAAATGTTAGGCCTACTTCTCCGCAGCCTGGGTGTTCTTGGATGACTGATAAACCTACTATGTCAGCATTCGTCACAACACCAGAACAAATAATGCCGTTGCCAAAGGAAAAAAGAACAATGCAAAGGGTTACTAAGCGAAGGGGAAAGACAGCAATAATAACCGAGTCACCCTACAAAAACGAGCTTGTTGCTTTAAAAGAAGCCAAGGAAAAGAAAGAAATGGACCAACGTAGAAGAAAAGTTACTAAACAAATTACTACGGAACTTGATTCTCCAGAAGACAAAACAGCAACTAAAAAACTAAAAGAACGTAAAAGAAAAAATACCAAAGCTGTGGAACGTAATAGAAAACAGAAGAAAAAAGCGAAGAGAAATAAAGAAAATACGAAGCTTAACACTTCCTCGAGCGATGAAGATGATGAAGATGCTACATGCATCTACTGTAACTATCTATGGTCTCAGTCATCAGAAGGATGGATCAGATGCATTAAGTGCAATCTATGGGCACACTGTTCTTGCGCTGGCGAGGAAGATGAGGATGATGAGGCTACTCACATATGTGCTATGTGTGTAGAGGATTAAACGTTCATTTTTTCAAATTAAAAAAAAAAGCAAGTTTTTCTTTTAAGATTATGTTCCGACTGATTGTTTTTCATTAATATAATATTGATTGTACATGATTTGTTTTACCAAATATTTTATAGTGTACCCCATATTGCCCCCCCTTGATACCCCACTTTGCCCCGTATACCGGGGCAAAGTGGGGCAAGTACCACTTTTTATATTATGGCTCGTGAGGCTAGAAATTTATAATAATTAACTGAATGTTTATATGCTAAATCATGCATTAGATATTAAACAGTAGAATCAAGTTTAAATAGCATGTACAGATCCTTTACCGCCGAATATAAAAGCCATCAAACCTTAAGGACCCCACTATGCCCCACCCTCCCCTACTTAATTACTTTATATCGGGTTTTTTTTATAGTTGTAAAACTAAATCTCGGCTAGTTTCTTACACCACACCACGTTTTTAGTTGCAAAATGTCACATAAGCTTGTACAATTATTTTTTTTAATTTTGGAAAGGGAATTTAGGTTATAATATTCGCTATTATTGGATTTATCTTAATCACACGGAGTGCTAAGCAAAGCTTTTGTGCATTTCACTGTCAAAATTTATGTCGTTGTAGCTTATCGCTGTCGCCCGTCCCAGAAACCCACCTTAAGTTTTCAAGAAAAGAAGTTAATTCGTGTGATTCGTAACGCGTCATCATTTTGATTGCAGCCGCCATTTTGGAATTTGCGAGCGGTTCCAACTGTCATTAGGCAGTGATGCCAACTTCACAAAATTGCAAGTTATGGCTGCGTTCACCTATCAAATTACATGTTCTTCGGTTTTGTATGAGAGTGTTGCCAGCTTTAATTATTTAACGATAATGTAAGGCGGCATTTTGGAGAAATGTGAGTATACATAGACACTTAAAACAGTTTGCAATTGCTATACCTACTTAAGCACTTACATAAGATTACTGTTTAAGTGTTTACTATGTGTTTGACCACAGTTCACCTAATGGTCAATGAGGGCGTGAACAACGTTGGTAAAGGGCGTGAACAACATTGGATCATGATTATCCTAAAGGCATGTGACATTTTGGCCTAGTTCATATAAGGAAGTATGAGAAATTTGAACCACTAAGTAGGCTATCTGCTTTAAGGACATGTCCTCTGCTTTTACACGATAAAAGCCAAGTTTTTAATTAAGAAGTTCCGAATCGCTGGCACTTCCGAGTTTTTACCGCAATCCTGCATAAATCAATAAGTGAGCAGCAAAATGCTTTAACAATTTCAATGAAAATAGTTGGGCGATAGTCTGTTCTCCTGTCAATAGCCCGTGGCCATTTAGACGGAGAACGGCGGGAGATTATTGTTACTCATAACACTTTGATCATCATCATCATCAGCCAGAAAGCATCCACTGTTGGACGGAGGCCTCCCCCTTAATAGGGAAGGGTTGCCGTAATCCCCACGCTTGGCTTGGGGATCGCAGAATGCTCACCACCGTTAACTGGGTGGACGCTGCTGCCCGTCCTGCGGTGGTTCTGGATACAGTTTTAGGACATACCCAGGTTTAATACAACACCAAGGATCAACATTATGTAAAAATTAAAGTACCCAAGTTACCTTATATATACCATATTATTATTATCTTCGTTTAGCGGACTGCAATGAAAAAGCCACTTATTTTAGCTTTTTCGTGTCAAATCTATTCTTAACCTATTATTTACCCTTACACTCAATCTAAATTACATTAACGTGGCTGGTGACTACTTATTATATTAATAATCACACATTCTCCACGCCGCCATCTATATATGATAGAGAACTATACGTATAATTAAACGTTTGTTTTATATGTTTTGTTTAAAATAGTGGTTCTTCATGCATTTCATTTCATTTTCAGCCATGATTGTCGCACTGCAAGACAAATGCCTCTCTTTCTTTTATACTTATTCATGAAAAATAACTAAATTTTAATCTAAAATAACGGGCTGCCTAGTTCAAAACACGTTACCTAATAGTGACACATAGTGGTGATCAAACCGCCCCGATACTCCCGACCTAATTGCGCAACTACTCAACACAATGGGGGTTATTGAAATACTTAAGTTAGTAGAGTATTGCATAATTTAGCGCACCTGTGGCTAGTCATCTTAATTTTATAAACTCTGCTGTAATAATAGGTAATATTTTATTACTAATTTACCAGGATAGTACCTAGGTTAGAACCCATTATTGACACTTTCTATAATAATGTTATTTAAAAAATAACAGACATGAGGATGTCGCAGTCCAATTGTAGATTTCGACGTTAGGGCTACGCGGCGGCTGTTTTAAAAAAGCGAGCCGTTTTTTGTTCATTCAGCCGGATCGCCATTTTAATTAAGTTCTAAGTACAATACGGCGGCCCACTTCTTATATAGAAAGAAAGAGCTGCAGACGAGCAGGCGGTTTACTCATCAGCCAAAAGACGTCCACTGCTGGACGAAGGCCTCCGTCTTAATAGGGAGGGGTTGCCATAATCCCCACGCTTGGTAGGCGGCTTGCGGATTGCAGAATGCTCACCACCATTAACCGAGGGGATGCTGCTGCCCGTCCTCCGGTGGGTCTGGATGCAGTTTTAGGACATACCCAAGTCTAGAAGCTGGCGGTTTACCTGAAGGTTATCACTATGTCTGAATTCCTTCACCTTCAGATGAAAAAAAAGGCTCACCTGATTTGACATCTAACATCGGCTGACGAGCGCAGCGCAATGCAGTGCGGCGCAGGAATTTGTTCGCAAGTTCACAATTGTTCTGGCACTGCTACTGTTATGGGCGTGCGGGCGCTATGCTTACCAGCAGGTGAACTTCACGCAAACCTCCTCATACCTTTGCATTAAAAAAAACTGAGGGTTTTTTGTGCTTTTCTCTTCGGAATATCACCTCAACCATGTGGTCTTATACTAATTTCTATAATTTACTTCGCTTCTTATCATTTTCTCACGCCCCTCCGCTAGTGAAGCGTGTCGTCCATATAAGTCGTTGATTACGTTCCGTCAGCCAGCGATGGGTGACGACTTCTTGTTCATAGACGTTAGAAAACGTTGGCTTGTCTATTTAGTCTGTTTCTGGTGTTAGAAGGGAGGTTTTTAATTTTTTGAATTCTTTTCTGGCAGGACTAGAATCTGCATACGAGTAATCTAAGTACCGGGTTTCCGTTCCAATGAGGTTCCACAGTATCTATCTGCTCTTGATGAGGGCGACGTCGATAATCTAGTCCAAGGATAAATACCGGGTACTGTGCCTTGTTTTAAGAATCTATGCAGCTGTTGTCGGCCTGAAAATAGATAAGTAGGTTAGATAGTTGTTAACATTTTATTAGCAAGGCAAAGGATTTCTGTAAAAACCAGTATACCTAAGTAATGCAGATTCTCCGTGGTAATCCGAGTCTAATAAGATTAAAACCGTTAAATTGTAGAAAAAAGTGATAAAATTTATGAGATTGACAGTTGACTAAGTATGGCCGCATCGACGATGCGCCACCTAGTGGAAAAAAATCGCAATGTGGATTTACATTATGCTACAGAAGTCTCTGCCATATCCGCCATCAACCCGGAACAGTTAGGTACCTACGGGTTATTTTTCATAGCATTTATGCAATAACATCACATCAACAGCCGGAAGACGTCCACTGCTGGACGAAGACCTCCCCCTAATAGGGAGGGATTGCCATAATCCCCACGCTTGGCAGGCGGCTTGGGGATCGCAGAGTGTTACCACCGTTAACTAAGAGGACGCTGCTGCCCGTCCTCCGGCAGTAACATACAGGTTTAAATATTTAACTAAGCCTTTCAGTGCTTTACTTAACTCTATCTTGCTACTCTATTTTGGTTCCTACTGACATTCCAATCCCAAGCAACAAACAAAAGCCATGGTTTTTGCTACAACGCCATTATATATTTTTTTCACATGATACATTGTTGCAAATTCTAGAACTATAAATATAGTACAGTTGATCGACTACATATCATGGGTCGCCAACCTTCGGAGCAATTAGAAAAAACTTTACTACTAGAGAGCCTTAGCCTAATGGGAGACCACTTTACATGAATTCGTAAGGTCATGAGCTCTTTGGAGTTTATGTACGAATTTTCATACCATTGCCTTTTCGGCGATAGAAAACATCTTGAGAAAATCTTCTTACGTGCGAAGAAGAATTATTTTATCTTCAAGTGTAGGGGTATGAAATGATTTATGGGTTCGATTTTAACACTAAAATAAAAATGTTCTTGGATTTTTATAAAGGCGCCATTGTTCCTTACGAAAAAGAAGAGCCAAAATAAAAAAGAGAACAAGATGCTCGACCAACGCGATATATTAAGGTGACGACAAATTATTTTTGCGGTTCGTAGAAATAATAAATCGCAATCACTATTTCTATAATTCGTTATCACTAGATACATCTATATTCAGTATAATAATAATAAAATATTTAGACACAAATATTTAAATACCAGAAAATACTGTCAAAGCCTCTTATTTCCAAACAAAAATATAAGTAGGTATGTTATTTTATTTTTGTCCCAAGTTTTAATCATTTTTAAATAATCGATAAATTATTACAAATAAATAAGTCACACGTGAGTAAGTGTAAAGTTGATAGCCTTATTATTTTGATCCCTTTAAATGCTGTTTCCTCATTTTAATAAAAAATAACAAAATAATGAGTTCTTTGTCCCTACTGATAAACTTTTCGCATTTGTGCTCAAATGCATAAACAACCACGTTATACTTTTTTATGGTTGTATTTTGCGATAATTTACTGCAGCCGATAGACAAAGTAATAAATTATTGCATCGCTCGCCAATTTATGGAATTTATGATCATAGACTTCATTTTACATTCATCATTGAATAATAATTTAGTATAACGTCTTCGAACGTTATTTTAATGATTTTTGTAATTTTAGTAGTAATACTTGATACTGGCTTAATAAAACTGCAGCATAGAACCAAAAAATAAATTACGTTCTATTTTTTTTTCAAAGCTTCTGCTGCTAGAAACCATCTGTCCAATAATAGCGAAACGGCAATAATAATTAAAATTTAAACTGCCTGTCCCTTCCAACAAATGCTGACCTTATACGGAGCCCATTTGATAGGAGATGCATTAAAAATTGAAATAACAAGTTGCGTGCAACGACCCACCGATAGATAGTGACATAAAATTACAGAAGACACGTTGCGTGAATTGCAAATGAGATCTTAACGCGATAAATTTAAAGAACTATTTCGAATAAACATTAGCGTAGCAGATGTTGTTCGAAATAAAGATTAGGGGAACTAAAGCATAAAAAGCGGTCAGCCAATAGCGTCCGGCGATGGTCATGCGTCCCTTTCGCACGCTCATCAGTCCGCTCTTTCTAATGCTCATATTTTTTCCTATCTTTATTCTAATTTCTTATTCAAATAGCTTGCGTTCGATTCCAGACTCCAGAGGTACGCAACAGTTTGCCATTTTTTTGGATAAATATTAGGCTATTTTCGATTGCTCTTTATTTTATTATGCGACGATGTAGGTAAAAATATATTATTTTAATCATTGATTATGATCTATGGTTTACATTTTTTCAATGCCCTTGGTTATACAGGTTGCGTGCGTGATGGCAGCATAGATAAAGCGTTTTATGATAATTTTATTAGTTATTTTTTGTTAATTATTGTTATGTTTCATTTGTTTAAGTCGAGTGCGATTCAATGTCAGAACCATAGAGGCCAATCGAGGCCAATTAAAACGGTATCAATTTGCTAATGAAGTAGGTACGAAACTAATGTTTGTCCACTTATCTTCTTGCATATATATTATATAACGACACAAAAACGTTTAAAACATAGATGTTTAAAAGTAAAGGTACTTACTTCTAAGAATTTCTTAAATAAACCGTATTTATCTATTATAATATTCATAATTATTATGATAAATACGCGTACATACAGTGGATATGCACACAAAAAATATTTCATTTATGAGATATTTATTAGGTAAATAAAAAAATAATACTTAATTTAAATGTCGTCTTTAAATTTTCGTTCCTATACAAGTTACATTCAGATTTTAATTTTACACTTGTTTTAATCCTGCAAATATTGGTCGCTTTTGTTACGGAGTAACAAACAACGAATACTACTAATAGCTATAATCTATATACCTATATATATATATATAAAAGAGAAAATCACTCACTCACTCACGACTAAACACGCAATCTTGAAAACTACTTGATCCCTGAAGCTGAAATTTGGCAGGTAGGTAGTTGATAGGTAGAAAACGTCAGCTAAGAACGGATTTTGCGACACGGCTGAATTAAGAAGGTGGACGGGGAATGAAACTTTGTATGGGAAGTGCTTGTTTTTTAAAGGTATAGGGATAACATTAAAGACAATTTTTTTATTATCATCTTCACCGTTTTTCTTCATTACCCGAGTAGAACCGCGGGGCACAGCTAATATTACATACGTATTTGTGTCGAATTGATAACTTCTTTTTTTGAAGTCGGTTTAAAATGGGTATTTACCCCCGTGCGAAGCCGGAACGGGTCAGCTAGTAGTATTATAATTATCTGTGCTATACAAACGAAACGGATCTAAGTAGGTACATAAGTATAATTGAATTTAACAAACAATAGCTCAGTTGTTTAAAGGTCACGAGCGCATAGAAGGTTAAGATGCGACGCATCCGATCTCATGTTGTTTAAAGATTTAACATGCATCTGATGCTGATCCCATTATGGAGATTGACTTTTGTTTTTGCTGTTTGTAAATGCATATTTTTAATTAATATAATAATACAAATATCAAAACAAAATGATATTAAAATGTTTATTCTTCATTTTAGTTATTATTGATCACGTGAATAAGTTGTATACTACATCCTATGAGTAGTACCTACTTATATTTCATAATAAAAATAAAAATTGTCTATAAAACTAATCTGGACTTGGCTTGGCCATATTTACCTCCATAACTAATTGATAAATGACAAACGACAAAATACATCTAAATTAAATTTTTGCTAAGAATGAGCAGGAGCTACTATAAAACAATTTTCACCTATGTATGCGTTTACATATCAACATAATATGTCATAACCAAGTAAGTAGGTACCTATATCATTCTTACCTATATCTAAGTCAAGTCCCAATGATACGCAAACACACACCAACAACATGGGTCCAATCTGATTCAGAATCTAAACCAATGTATATTTTATCCCTATCAAAATAAGGTGCACTAAAAGACCATCTACCCACTCATCTGTAAACAAGCCTAAGTGGTGACCAGTAGCATTAGGAAAATATAGGTAAGTATTCTACAAGGACAAAAGAGCATTTAATAATTAAATTCGAATAATCTCTGCAATTCCACGAGTACTTCGCGATGTGCCAAACAAGGACATCGTATGTTTCCGTGTTGAATCACTTAATAATCCACTTACGCTGCAAGCTTTAGCGATTTAATCGTTGGTACATAATTTTACACAGCGTATGAAAAGATGAAAAAGTTTGATCCCTTTATGTCACACATAGAGGTAGGAACTATACCTCTATGATGTCACAGTCCCGAACTGAAATGTGGTTTTTAATTGCTGGCCTTTTGGAGAAACTCAGAGTCACACAACGGGCAATGGAGAGAGCTATGCTCGGAGTTACTTTGTGCGATAAAATCCGGAATGAGGATATTCGCCAAAGAACCTAAGTCACCGACATAGATCGCAGGGTTTGCAAATTGAAGTTGCAATGGGCAGGCCACATCGCTCGAAGAATTGATAACCGATGGGGAAGAAAGGTTCTCGAGTGGCGACCACGAACCGAAAGCCGCAGCGTAGGAAAGCCTCTCACTAGGTGTACCGACAACATTGTAAAAGTCGCGGGCAACCGGCGGATGCAAATGGCAGGTTGTCGTACAATATGGCGGTCTAAGGGAGAGGCCTTCGTTCAGTAGTGGACGTCTCCAGGCTGATGATGATGTCACAGTTCCGCTATGCCACGTGCATACAAAAGTAGTGAAAAGGTTATGGCACAAAATATTTTCTTAGCATCAAAAACAGATTTTTTGACTTATAAAATCTGTGGCAATTTAGGCGATATCTAATATTTTGCCAAGCAATAACCTACCAAGTAGCAAGTACCTAGCAATAATCAATATACGAAGATGCGAGCAAAAGGCTAATTAATAATTATTCAAAACAATGGCTTCGTATCGAAAGGACTATCAGGGTAAATGACGATGTTTGCAGAACGTCGGCACGTGAAAACGTCTACATGGTGACAATGTCTTGAGTGGCAAAACGACTTACTAGTAAAAGCCTAGTACTTTTGTGCGCAAGTGTACACATGCGCAAACACACCCCCTCTACTTTCTTCCAGCGTCCTTTTTACATGACGCGACCTATAACTTCATATAGGTATCCTTCGTCTCACCTTCACAAGAAGAAGATCATGATAGAATTGGCGATGGAACATTATGCGCATAAGCGTTCTATTCTAACCGCTGTCTCTCACACTGTGCACCAAACATTCAAACATGCATACACAAATGCAACTGACTCACTATGACCTTGAAATAGAAGTCCAATCGTAGTTTTAACCAATCAGTAGGCGACGCACGCGCACTGCCATCCTTTGTTTATCATCGAGTTTTTGTCACGCCGTTTTCAACAAAATTACCTTTTGCTAACAATAAAATTATCGTAGGCTTCTTAAGTGAATTAATTATATAATTTACGTCTATTATTATAGTGTGAATAAATAACTATTGTGTTGGAAAACTGCACCACTTCCTTTCAAGTATGATGTGTAGGTATTTTATAGTTTTTATTTCGTTTTGAGGCGTATCAATTGTTTTTTTTTTCTTCCACACTTAATATTTTATCTTCATGCCATGACAAAGACCCTCGGGTGGCATATTAACTCTAACATAAGGTTAGCCACTCGGTCAATACAAACTTCCTTATTTTTTAACATACTTACACTAATATTTTACGTGTAACCAGATAAAAAAACAGCTTAGTTTATTATCAAACATAATTTAAAGTCAAATTTTGATATTTAATGATAATTTTATTTGCTATTTTGTAAATAATTTTCTAAAGTAATTTGCAAAATGCTTTTAAATCTCGTATATTAGCGATTTTCTAGTTTTGGCGAGATTATCGTACGGCAAATGATTTTTATACATAAGTATAGTATACATTAAAAAATACGAGTATAGATCTACTTGTTAACATTGTCTGTTAAAATTTATATGTACAAAAAGTTAAAAAAAGAAACAATTTTCACAAACAATCACTGAGTGCATCAAACTGTACATTCTAACCAGTGAGTGCACAGCGGTCCGTAACATTCTCGCTTTCATAACGGGTCACAGTCATTTCCCATAATTTCACATACTCGTAAATATACAGCCCAATCTGCTATAAATTTCATGTTAAGAGGGAATCCGGTGTGTGATTCTGCGAGAAAACATAACCCTCCAAAAACCATGATGAAATTTTTATAGGATTATATGTTTTAGCGATCAGTAGCTAAAATAATAAGTACGCTATTAAAAAACCCGACTTCCATTTCGACTACCTGTATGATATCTTCATATCTTCCAGTTATTTTGATGTATTCCAGTTATTATGATTTAAAAACCAAACTACCTAGGTACTCAATCGATTTTGATAAAATATATATGGAACCACCTCTGAAGTATGAAGTATCACCTACCAAACAAAAAATAATAATCATCAAAATCAATTCAGTACCTACCTATTGTATTTTTTTAAGTCGTTAGAAAAAGGAAATGATAGAGAAATGTATAAAGTAGACCTTAAAGTTTATACAATAGGGGAATACATTTATATGGAGAATCGCTAATCAGATTCCATACCATCACCATAATTATTGGCTGAACCGATAAAGATGGTGCGCTGAAGAGGAGACGTAAGTATTTAGCAGTTAGTGGTAAATGGTAGATGATGGTGATGATCATCATCATGATCTTAGTCCAGTCCATTACGAGTGTAGTACTTATCTCCATGCTGGACATAAGTTAATCCCAAATTATTTGAACTTGTCATGTAAATAAATACTTACCGTCATAGCATAAAAAGCTAAAAGTTGTTTCAAACATATTTTAGAAAAAAAGTGTTGTGTCTAATTTTATTTCGAGAAAAAAAAGAAAACAAAACACATTTTTAACTAAAATAGGTTAGAAATTATTTTTAGTGTTTTAAGCATAAGAACTCGTGCGAAATGCGAAAGGATTTCCCTTAGCATAAGACGGTAAGGTAAGAGAGAATTTCTAATAACTTTTTAACATCTATAGTATTTTCATAAAGAATGACGTTACTAGCGTATGTTTTCCTAGACATAAAAAAATACAACTTAGGTAGGTACGTAATATTTATGCCAAAAATCAAGTCGATCAATTGGATTAGCTGGTGTGTGAAAACAATGAAAACGTAACTGACAAATCAACCTATAACCTTTTCGCATTTATAATATTAGTAGATATCTAGTAGAGATAGGTATGATCATTACGGGATATTGTGAATAATTGATGTTATACCTAACTGTAATGAATAACCATGATAGTTTGGGAAGAGTATTAGTAGAGTTAAATAATCGTTATTTTCTCAACAAGACGATAAAGTCTAACTTCAAGTTAAACATACATTTATGTGAGCCTACTATTAAGTATAGCAAACGTACGTATCATCACGTTAACCCATTCGATTTCCTTGGAAGCTGACTCTAATGTGTAATTATTTTATATTATTCCATGCTGAGAGTTCAATGGCTCCCATTAATTACATTATTAGTATGTGAGGGTCTCGCTTCAGTTAGCCATCATTGTTTGACTTTTGTTAGAATTATAACCGTTGTATTACTTGGAATTCGTTTTATAAAATAATTACTGTTTATTATGCAAACTGAGTAACTTTTGTGTTTTGTTTTTATGATTAATGATATGTCAAAATGTTTAACAGCCCTGGAATTAAAAGACACCTGGTAGAGCTTTTACTAGTTCAAAAACGTGGCGGATACGCAACGAACACGACGCACATGCGCAATGAATACGTCGTGGTCGCGCAACGAGCTCGCCGCGAACGGCATTTTGTACATTCTCGTACAGGGGCCTCATTTTTGAATCGTACGCAAGCATAGCGCATGCAAAAGTAGCTGACCTTCGATATGATGATGATATTGTTTGGAGTAAGGTTCAATATCGTTTGAAAGTCAGCTCCTCAAGCATGCGCAACTTTGCGCACGATTCAAAAATAAGGCCCCAGAACCTTTTCGTGCTTGAATGCTTTCGTTTTCTGCGTCTTCGAAGTAACAAAGCTAACAGAAGTGTTTCCTCGTCGGAATCCATTCTGTTACTGATTTATTGTACGCCGTGAACTCGCCACGAACAGGCGACGAAAACGTTGCTTAATCGCTACGTCTCCACGACGTCTTCGCTGTGCAGCCGCGGCGAGTTCGCGACGTATTCGCTGCGTGCCCGCTCCGCTTTTAAAGACGCTCGCAAACCGCTAGTGTGATAAGGCCCTTATGTAAAGAATACCTATGTGTATAGGCAATTGCAAAACATCAAAGTATCACTTTTCTCCCCGCTACCTAATCACACGTGGACATTTCGGTACATACCTAAGTAATCGATTTGCCAATTTGTTACACTAATGTTTAAGTTATATAACCTACCGGTGGTGTTTTACCGGTGGATGCAAGTGGCAGGTTGTCGTATAGTGTGGCGGTCTAAGGGGGAGGCCTTCGTTCAGCAGTGGACGTCTCCGGGCTGATGATGAATGTTTAAGTTATCTAATATGTATTTTTTAGCAATAGTCTATCTATCGGTATCATTATTAGTCTGATACAAAATCGAGTAACAAGCTTTCGTATTTTAGCTGTACATGATGACACGGAAAGGTAAGCCAAAAGTAGCTCATTCTACTGAATAAAGAGCTCCTTTTGGCTTATTGCTGCCATTCCAGTTACACAGATTTGCACGTATCTAGCTAGTTTTAAATTCATACGCCAAGAAACTGAAAATTTTATTTAAGGAGATATACATTCAAATAAGTTATCGTAGGTACTCTACGTCATAGTGCTGACCTCCAGTCATCGATACCGATCAATCATCGCAATCGATTCCATTATCAATATGGGAAAATATCGTTATTCGAGCCTTGGCATCCGTCTGTCTCTATATATCTCGGTAATTTTGACGGCTCTGATTTATTTCGGTACAAGCTAAGGACTGATAGCGAGTATATTTTTGAAATATCTATTTATTATTATTATACATATTTTTTCCTAATTAATTTATATACTTATCTATAGTGTTTGCGGAAACAAGTTGGCATAAATCAAATCAGGCGACAACAAATGGATTGCCAAGATTCCACATCTTATTTTGCAAATAAAGACATACGTCGACAATTTCTCTAGATTACTTAAGGGACTTCTTTTTGTATTCATCGTCTTCGTTTAATTCTGACGCAGTAAAATATATCCAAAAAAAACGACTAATCCCAAATCCCAACCCTACACATTTTGACACGCCTATGAAATTATGAATGCTGGCTGTTTTATCAATTTAAATTAGTATTTAAGCGTTTTGTACAATACCCATTGGCTATTAATTTCTAGTTTTAATATAAATTTAAGTTATTGCTAATTGAGACACGATGTTTTTTTGTAATATTTATACTCTTTGACCTATTGAATTTAATGGTTTTATTATTTTATGTTTAATTCAATAATTTAATTTAGTTTATTTTTTTATACACTAACCGTCTAATGCATAAACCACTAAAAAGTTTTCTAACCTATTTTTGTTAAAATGTGTTTTTGTCTTTTTTTTCAAACTCAAATCGTAATTCGAAAGAAATTTGACAAAACACTTTTTAACTAAAATAGGTATGAAATACGTTTTAACGTTTTATGCATATGACGGTAAATTTATTTTATTTACAATAATTACATTATAGGTACATATGAACAAAACTTAGAATAAATATAAACAACTTATATACAATAAAAATAACAACAAAAAGATTATTATTTTCACTAATTGCGAATTAGAAGTGTGTTTTCTCTCGCTCTCTGCCTCTATTTGAATCGAATTCAGACGGCGATGACAAGAAACTTTATAACCTGTAATAAACTTCGCAATAATTAATACTTATTCGATAATTGTTCACGTCCACTATCCGCTCGAAAACAAGCTTTCTGTTGACGCAAGCATGAATCTACTTATAATTAAGTCGCGGTTTCCACAAACAAATTTCTTTCGCACCAGACTTACTTACTAAGCTTTTGATTTTTTTTGGGTTCTCCTTTTTCCGGGGTATACTTAGTCGCGTTTCGTTACATGTGAAACGTAATCATGTAGTTTTTTTATCGTCTCTCATAAGTATGTAGATTGAATAGAATGTGTAATTAAGTACTTTATCTGTGATCTAACAGTCTTTTTGCTAGTTTGTGGTCAATATAAGTTTTCCCCCTTATAAAGGAGAGGCCTTCGTCAAGCAGTGGACGTCTTCCGGCTGATGATAAGTTTTTGAAATCGGGTCAAACACTGGCCTAACTCACATACTTAAACATAAAAGCTCGCTAATTTTAATCATTGTCTTCATCCCACAACTTGTCGTCTATAATCTTAGGACAGTTCCTAGTACATGGCGTAGCAGTGGAACTTTTATACCTATACCTAATAGGCTAGATGACTGGTTTTTTTTATTGTCCTATTAAAATGTGGCCCATAAATATAGCTGATTAATGAAAAGAAAATGAAAATCTGATCAAAAATAAGCAACTTATAAGCATTTTAATATCATGCTACACAGAGAGGCGAAACAGCAGATCGTGACGTCACATCTCAGTACGCCATATAAATTCTATACTGACAAGTAAGGCGTGACGTCATTTTTTGTTTTGTGGGAAAGGGACAGAGTTGTCTCTAACGAAAACTTAAAACGCTCATATATCTGAACATTATTAACCGATTTTAATTATTTTTTCGTTAAACATACTATATTTACTTAAATTCTTCATTAAAGCCATTGGTTTCAACTATATAAACATCACTCATCTACCCTATTGTACCTATCTACAAATACAAAATATTATTCCGTAGCTTAATATTTCCAAAAATGCTCGTGACCTAATGGTAAAACTGTAAAAAAATTAGATGCCTCATATTTTACTATGAAAAATTATGTGGCTTTGACTCTTTTTTGTTTTTTTTGGTATGTACATGATTGCTCACTTTTGAAGTCTGATCATTTGATAACTTTTTTGATAGTTTTGCGCTCGCAGCCATGTTCTGATTCACACTGATCCAACATAAATAAAGTAAAAATAACACTTATACTTACTAGGCCTCTCAAAGATTTATTTTATAATTGTTATTTTTCCTTTTCCAGGTCTAGAACGGGTGGCGGAGGAGTTGATGGGTCGAAGAAAATGGAAACTATACCAAGACGCGTTGATACCGCGACGGAACGAAGACCAATCCAGCGACGAAGATTCCATGCCCGCCACCGACCAGCCGCCCGCTCTCAAGATAAAGACCATCGAGCAAATCAACGAGGACGAACGCAAGGTAACGTCAGTCATCCTTCAGTCGCGCTTGATGCAGCGAACCGAAAACCAATCCAACGACGAAGTTTCCATACCCACCAATGACGAACCACCCGCTCTCATAAAGAGCATCGAGCAAATCAATGAGAACGAATGCAAGGTAACGCCAGTCATTCTTCAGTCGCGCTTGATGCGACGAAACAAGAATCAATTCAACGACGAAGATTCTTTGCCCTCCACGGACCAGCTTTCCGCTCTTAAGATAAAGACTATCGAGGAGATCAATCGAAACAAACGCAAGGTCAGTCCATCAGTCACGTTTGATACCGCTTAGAAATTTGCCTATATTTGTGAGGTTTTCTGGCAATTATGTCTTTCATATACACATGTTACTCTGCGTACAATTCTTGCCTGTTTATCTTAAAACCGAACGTGAAAATTGTAACAAAACTTCATTTAAGTCAACGATTATATCAAAGTTCCATCAATTAAACTACTATACTCCATATTCGTTTCGTTAATATCATCGTCATCGGTCTATAATAGACTTCTACTAGATATAGGTATCTAATCTATCTCTCTACGCAAGACACGCTACTCATCCTAATGTTTGCCTTTTTGCTTCAAGCTGTTGCCTTACATTATGTATTATCGTCTCTATCAATCTCGGCGCATCATACGCTACGATTGCTGATTCGTGGTCAACATCATTTCATTCATTCATCACCAGATCATTTGAGAAGAATTTATTTTTAGCCCAACGTTAGGTAAACTCATTCGGTAAAAGATCACTTCGTCTTGACCACAATTTTACTAAATGGTCTCCTTTGCAGGAGTTTTCTCCTTAGTCGTCTGGGTAGTTACCACCGCATTATCACATATTCTGCCGCCAAACAGTGTGTTTATATTAATGTGTTCCTATTTTAAGGGTCTGTAGCCAGCGAAATGACACTCACTATCGCATGTTTGAAAGGCGTGAGCGCCAACGCTGTAATATCCTAAGCTTTGTTTTTGTTACTCGTAGTTCTGGGTTCTGTAACTGATCATGAGCAGGCGTCATCTTTATGCAATGGAGGGACGAGACGAGCCAGAAGTTCGCCCGGTAGTAAGCATCACCCCTACCCATGGCAGTAGCAGTGCCATAATTTTGACGAACAAAGTCTTGCGCCGCATTGCACTGTGCTATTCACCCTGAGATATTAGATGTCAAATCTCTCTTTTACCATCAGGAGTCTTGTTTTAAAAATTACTTGCCATCATAATAAACGTCTTCTTCTGTTTCAGGTGGAAGATGGCAGTCCCAAACCTCAGCGTCAGGAGACGATCCTGGAGAGCCTGATCAAGAGGCCGGCTACCCAACCCAAGGTAGAGCTGGCAGAGGAGCCGACAGATTGGAAGCCGCCGGACAAGTGCTACTTCTGCACAGATGGTGAGCGCCAGGAGACGGCGCCGGTTGGGGCTCCGGTAAGCACGATATTATCGTCAATTTGAATTCTTACTTTACTAAAGACCTTTGAGCTGATATAAATAATAATAATTAATAGTGATTTTAGCTCAATGCTAAGCTTTCTTGTATTCCTGTAGTACAGTTAAGTATCGGATCAGTTGAACTAAGCTGTAAGACTATAGAGTGTTCAGAAGTTTTTTTATGTCCATTTCAGGTTCATTGGTATTTTCAGTTCATAGGTTATCAGTATTTTAACAAACTTTTGGAAGGTATGTCTAGGAGTCAATTATATTAAAAAACCAATGATTTTGACCAACACTTTGATGGTCAACTTGTACTTTTAGAAACCATATTTGTGGGTAAACAAATGGGACAACTTAGTATCGTTTGTACCATTAATGGTATACTTCAATGGTATAACTGGTCCGACGCGCAATTTCGGTGCTATCGAAAGCTTGCACTTTCTATGTCAAAATGAAAATTGTTTTTCTTTTTGCTTCTGACTTACATGCACTTTTATTATCTTTGTATTTAAATTTAGCAACAAATAAACGATTCTCTTTTGTTAAGTTGGTGTGGAAATAAAAAAAAATCTTCCATTTCTCAAAAGAGCATACTTAACAGCTTATATATGTGTGGGTCCATAGAACTTTTAACCACATAACAGAGAAATAAGTAAAGATTATTTTCTGTGCTTCCAATACTTAGCGTCTGGTTAGCTCTGAATTTATCGGTCTAAACTTCATTTGTCCAGCCAGGATTTCGCCGCTAAGTGATGTGTAATAAAAAAAATAAAAATGATTTCGTATTATCCTAAATTTACTTTCGGCAAAACTTGAGAATCAATCGATCTAAATACAGCCTTCATTCAGTTAAGTTTGTCTAAATACACTGTTAATAAGTTTCTATCAGATTTATATAAAAATAAATAAACAAGACCATAAGGTAATGTGGTGCTAACTATTAAGTTTAGTTCAGCATAGTAAGTCGTGTTCATAATTAAGATACCACATATTTATACTAAAATGGTAACGATATACGACCGTAAACTAGGAACAAATCCTTGAACCAGATTACCATGCCAGATGCTCTACAAGCGAGGCCACTGTAGACATGGCAAATTTAAGCTGCCTATACGTTATGGATAATGCTACATGGTTTGAATTGACTACGTTTACGTATCTATTTCCATGAAACATTACATGGATCAATATTATTGAACAGTGCATTATAAATTATAGGTTTAAATTTCAATGTCAATATCATATATAGATATGGTAGAGTATTCTTTTATCTGTGGTAATAAGCTAATAGGTATAATCCTAGATGACTCAAAACATACTAATTCACCTTGAACCCTAGGACTGCCTAGTTCTGCATATCTCATGACTCACTCCCATTGCCATAATATTCGATGATCTGTTAACTGTGACTCAGAATGCAATTTTATAAGTATTGGAAATAAAGTTATATTATTATTAACGGGATATTTACCGTGATTATGACAACAACCGTGATAGTTTAAAACAGTGTTTTATTGGAAATAATTTTCCTAAAACTCCTCCAAGTCCAGTCTGCTAATCATAATTCATAATGCACTGCTAATGCATAATATATGCTATTCCTTGTTTATGGAAATAAAATTCACAAATCTTTAGTCAGTGCGCCATTATTCATAATTATTATGTTAAAATAAATGTTTATAAATAAATAAAAATGTTGGAAAAGGTTAACTACAGTTAAAAATAACATACATAGGTAGTAATTGATTTAGCTCAGTAAATAAAATAATTAACGTAATATGAAAAGCGCTGAAAAAGAGTTTAAATGATAAGAATACTTTAAATTATTTTAGGGCTTTAAATAATTATTTGGTAAACAATTAAATTATTTTAAGGCTTACATTTTAATTTAATTAAATATTAACTAGGCTATAATAACAATTACCTATTATGTTATGCTTACTTTAAAAAAACTAATTTTCGATTTTTTTTCGAAAGTATTTGTTCAATTGAATTCTTTATTGTTATCTTTTGACATCAACAAGTACCTATCGATAGGTACTTGCTGTTGCTAAAAGCTTTTTTTGACAATTAATTATTAGTATTATTGTGTTATTTTCAACCGACTTCAAAAAAGGAGGTTCTCAATTCGACTGCATGTATTTTGTTTGTATGTATGTTACGTGATTTCTTCGCCAATTATGAACTGATTTTGATGATAATAGGGTAGATGACTGATGTTTAAATCGTTGAAACCAATAGCTTTGATGAAGAATTTGAGTAAATATAGTATGTTTATTGAAAAAATAATTTTAATCGGTTAATAATGTTCTGATATATGAGCGTTTAGAGTTTTTGTTAGAGACAACTCTGTCCCTTTCCCACAAAACAAAAAATGACGTCACGCCTTACTTGTCAGAATAGAATTTATATGGCGTACTGAGAAGTGACGTCACGATTTGCTGTTTCGCCTCTCTGTCTAGCGTGATATTAAAATGCTTATAAGTAGCTTATTTTTGATCAGATTTTCATTTTCTTTTCATTAATCAGCTATATTTATGGGCCACATTTTAATAGGACAATAAAAAAAAACCAGTCATCTAGCCTATTCTTTTGTTTGGTAGGTAATACTTCAGAGGCCGTCCCTTATACATTTTAATGAAATCGGTTCAGTAGTTTGGTTTTTAAATCGAAATTACTAGAAAATATGAAGATGTCATCCAGGTATTCGAAGTTGAAGTCGGTTGTATTTTTTTTTAAAGCTTATTATAGTATTAATATTACTATCTTTTTTGTATTAAAATCTATACCCATTCCTTTATTTTTAGTAGGAATCTAATTAGTATGTGAGTAACATATCCGACCCACATTTTATGTACCTACACCCTCATACCATTGAACAAAAGCGCATCACCATCGTACCCGCGAGTAATCATTGTCTGTCTATAATGGCTGTTTATTGTAAACCCCTTTGCTACAATTATATGCCCTGTCTAAACCATGCTTAGTAGAGACCAGCGTAAGTTGAGCCCTGAGAAAATTTGCTTAAGCTGTGATTTTGAATTTCCTTCATTATCCGGGTTGATGTTTTTTCATTATATATACCTATATTACAATGCTATATCGATTAGATAGGTTCAGTAGTTCTATCATAAAACATGGGATACATTTTTAGAAAATAAAATTGTGTGGCCTATAATATTTTGATATAGTGATGGCGAATAATATTTTATGTTACAGTCAAAACTCTTCACCAGTCAAAAACTTTTAGCTGAAATGAAGTCGGTTGAAAAACAGTCAAAAGTAGTTTTGTCTGAAAATCATAGGTTAATTATATTAGTGCTTTTGATTACATATTTTCGGTATTTTTTTTGGAATGTCACTTTTAACCTAACGAACCTACCAAATTCTATGTAGTAAGGTACTATGTAGGAGTATGTAGTATCAGCTACTATGTAGTAGGGCTCTAAATAACCAATGTGCAATCTCTATACATTACTTTTGACTGTTATTTCAATCAAAACTACTTTCGACCAACCTTTCAGTCAAAAATACTTTTGACTGGTTTTGCTAGTTAAAAGTAGTTTTGACTGATTTTGCTAGTTAAAAGTAGTTTTGACTGTAACAAATATAGTTCGGGTGATGGTAAATTTATCTAAATTTATAAATTTGTTTCGCGAACCGGAAGACGCAGCGTAGGTAGGCCTCTAGGTGGACCGACGAGATTGTAAAAGTCGCGGGCAACCGGTGGATGCAAATGGCAGGTTGTCGTACAGTGTGGCGGTCTAAGGGGGAGGCCTTCGTTCAGCAGTGGACGTTTCTGGGCTGATGATGATGATAATTTGTCTGTTAAGTGATTACACGTTAGATACTAACATTATATTTTTTGAAAGAGTTATGAAGGAAATTTAAATTATTGGGTATACCTTAGTTAACAAAAAAACATACTTATTTTCTCTGTAGTGGGACGCAGTATAAAAATATAATAAGTACATTATTTTTATTATTATCTAATAACGAATATCTTGTTTTTATTACATTATCGGTTTAATAGGTAAGTCTTAGTATATGTAAGTGTGAACATCGTTTTAAATTAAACCAAAAAGTAATCCAATCACTTACAGAAAAAAAATACAAAGAGTTCATCTTAAGCTGGTCTTTACAAAGTATAGTTTCAATTTAGAAAACAATGGTCTATAGGTATGCCTTATCCATTTTCTACGATTCTGCGTCAAAGTGGTCGTATTTTGATTAATACGAGCGAAAGAGAGAGGGTGCGTATCATTTCAATGCGAGTGATTTTCAACTGTATTGTGCATGAGTTAAGGTTGACTTTGAAATGATTTTCTCATTACTACTGAAATAGTGGAAGGTGTAGGCGTAGAGGATGAAAAGTAGGCAGTGTTTGGACAAGGAGTGGAGTAGAGTGGATATTGTAACTTTTTTAAACCTTTGATGTTTTGTAGAGTTCAATAGGGCCATTTTTCTCGAAAAATGTGTGGGCTGTTTCAAAGTTTTTTCAAAATTAAAAAAAATATATGTTGCTCGTTGATGCTCTTTATTTCTTTTTTGTTTCTAGTCACAATCAAAGATTTATTTAGTGTTTTGTGCTAAAATAAGGAAAGTAAGTGAATCGGTTTCTTCACACGCGTGCTCCATCGAAGACTGCATCTTCGTCCAATACTTATCAGACGAGATGGCAAATGCAAGCCAATAATTCATAAAAAAAGTGATCTTAAAATATCTTAAGTAAGATCCTGCTTACTTAAAAACCATGGAGTACCTAGTCAATTTTGTTTATGAAAATAACATATTTTTTCCAAATTTACATGTCGCCAACAATACCCATAAAAACTAACTGTTTTTTTTCTTCATTTTTTACCTTAAGGTTAAATAAAATAATTTTCTTTCAGACATCAATCAAACACAGAACGAGCATCTTTCCGTTAGATGCGAATACTTTTCAACCCACAATTATTTCTCGTTTACCGCGAACGCCGGGTAATTAAGGTATTTGCTGCTAGAATTTCTTATTTAAAATTCATAAAAGTTACATTAACAAATATAAATAATTTATAACTCAGCCATTTATAAGTATATTTAAAGTTAAATAATGTTTAATCTGAAAATGTTGAAAAATTTGTTTTAAAAGTTTTAAAAACCATAATCAAATGAGCACATCTCCTGGTGTTTATGCTACTTTAAAAAGTTAAACCATGGGCCAGTACCTACACCGGTTGTTTAAAAAAAACGTGAAACGTCAAAAAGAGTAAAATTAAATTTAACATTTACGTGAATTACGTGCGATGGATCACAGTCGCCGCAACTAGCAATTGCTTAGTACTTAAAATAAAAATAAATACTCCATAATTGCATAGCTAAATGCAAGAACCATGAAATAAATTCAGTTAAAACTGCCGCCTACTTACATTAAGTGTTGATTGGGGGAGCCACCATAGCATTTTCTTAACAATATTAACAGCTATACTTTACAAACTTTTTGGTTTTTCTCATGAACAACTGCAAAAGTAATTTGGCCGAACTGTAAGTTGGATTCCTAGGTTCGAATTCGTGTTCCCAGAAACGATAGCATCTGCTATGCAATATTCAGCCAGTTTTGTTTTAATTGTTCATTTTATTAGCGATTAAAATTGTTGTGCTATTAACTTGAATTATAGTGAGAGTTGGGTATTTTAATTGTTCTATTTTAGCTCTATCAACTTACTCTACCACTTTTGGTATCATATATTTTTTTATGTCTAGTTATTTTAATATCTTTTTGATTTATTTATACGGGAATACTCACGTTTAATTAAATCGGATACTTCGACTATAGTTTCGATCACATCCGGTGACCATTTGTTTGGTGTTTTTTTTTTGGTGCTAAGCAGGACGCAGCTGCACGCGCGTCGGGCTCAGTTTTCACTCTTTAAAAAAGGTCACCGGATTGACCAAAACTATAGTCGGAGTATCCGATTTAATTAAACGTGAGTATTCCCGTATAAATAAAATAAAAATGTGTCAAAACCACGTCAATTTTCATTATAATATTTTAATATCTATTCAGATTTATAACTCGGAAGAATTATTCATAACTTAGTGAAAGTATCAAACAAAAGTATCTATGTACAGGGTTACATGGAATGGTAGTTCTAAGCCGAAAGGAACACATTGTACCTATAGCATTATGAACAACTCGGTCTTTGGAACCGAACAGAAAGTACGTAACATGTAAATTTTGTTGAGTGTAATGGCATTTTTGATTGGAACAGCCGATTTTTGCCGAGATTGCAGACTTGGTCCCAAAGTTGTTCAAAATTACGAGTACCTACCTACAATAATTTGCTTTCGACTAACTTCTTCCGTTTCTCGTAACCCTGTATAATATTTCGCACAAACTTGTCAAACTTTTCTTTTTGACAGGTTTTTTGACAGATGACAGTTATCTCATTGATAGAGCAGTGCCGCGCAGGTTTTTCCAACTCTTCTCTGGTTGGCACATATTTTATTAGAACTTATCACCATGCTTAGTAAATATTCAATATTCATCATTGCTAATAAACTCTCAGAGTTATCTTATCTACAGCATAACAAAGACAAACAACTTTTGTAAATATTTAAAATTCGCGAGCGATTTGACCGATTGCTGAGATATATATACCAGATATAAATTTTGAACGTAACAGCAGATTTTTTCCCGCTAAATTTAACAGACATGGAAATATAATATTGTTATAACAATAAAAAAGCTATTCTGTGCTGAACAAACATTATTATTTCTCTTTGGTATTGATGATGATTTTAAAATGTTAGGAATGCTTTGCTTTCGCACTAATCCAGTATAAAATTTGGACAATACCAATAACACGTCGACACTTAAGTACCAATAGCATCCTAACATGAAAATTTTTTTTTAGCTTTCATAATACAAAAAAAAATTGTATGACGACTCCACGCCTCGCCCTCGGCGATCGGTTTAAACAGCATAGGCCGGACAGAAAAGCCTATAGGGGCGGTCCGCGAGGGTGGAAACCTCGGAAAATTCACGTGCAAGACCCACCCCTCTGCGAAACACGTGCGGCCAAATAGCCTCACGGAACGAACGCCTTTACCTTTACTAATCATTGCCGCTCGCGAAAAACGTGAATCGCTTTTTGGCATTCAAATTTAGAATTTTCGTGTAAGTGGCGTTAAATGTGTTTCTTATCGCAATAATGACTGTTGTGAGTTAAATAATAACCAAATCGTTTCAAAACTAAAACGAAATTCTTATCGAATTTTGAACTTTATAAACGCGCTAAATGTGTTTGGTTTAGTTAACATTTTTTTAGTTAGGTAAATATGTACTATGTATGAAGAGTGGATTAATCAAACCCTTTTCGGAAATCCATATTTAATTTTTTTAACACCCAATTTTGTTTTTCGTTAATGTGAGAAATTTGTTAGATACCTACTTATATATTTTTTATTTGCTGTTTGGTAATTCTCTTAAAATTATTTTATCCTAAAATCGCAAACATTATTTTGATTTAATTGTTGTATCTGGCCAATAACAGAAGTGACGTAAAAACTCTACCGTACCTTTTTTCATATGATTTCTAGCCAAAGCAACAGTGATCATTCATCCTGAAAAGCACGATTATTTAGCGTTTTCGACTCACGCAGAAGCTAAAGGGTTTCTTTTTAACATTTTTTTACTTTTGACGTTGTAAAGCAACGGAAATGTTGAAAATGAGTGGCTTTGTGGTACGAGTGCGCTTTGTGGGGAGTTTTTTCAGAGTGTGAAATGGAAAACATAACATGAGCCGATTTCATGGTTAGTTGGTGTTATTAGTTCGCTACATGAAAATGTTCTTTTGACTAACGATCGCATGCGTCACTTATTTCAGTTGTAGAACAATGTCGCTTCAAATGTAGCTTTGCTTTTGTTTTTATGAGTTTTGCTTGTGTATTTTTTGCGAGCACATTAAGCAGCATTTTTTTTTCTAGCTCGTTGACTTGATAACATTACGTAAAAATACCTATAGGTATACTAAACTTAAATACCCAAAAAACTAAACACAGATTTTTGAATATAAGCTTGTAAGTACTTAGATGGAAACAGACAATGGTAGGTATGTATTAGATTTTTTATTTTGATAAATTTATTACCTGCAGGTAATAATTTCAATTTAATATATTTTTTAATTTTACCTACATATTTATTATTATTTTAGACGCTGCTTTTTTTAGCTGGTCTAGCAAAATTTTCTGCGATCGCAGCCTTTCATCTGACCCATCTCATGGAATGTTAAAGGATAATGCGATTTAGGGACTTGAAAATTTAAACCTTAATTTTTGTCTAATTTTGTGAATGTTGTCTATTCTATACTAAGCATATTTTTTGATTGGGGTAAGTTAGTTTTTCTTATGTTTAGAAAAAATCATTTACAAAAAAACATTTTTTTATATGAAGTAAGTAGTACTAGTAATTGAACGTCTAAAAGTATTATAACCCAAAATATGAAATCGAAACATTAAATTTCAAACTAGGTATACCTATGCATTAACGGCGGATTTTCCGCCACACTTAAAAAAATAGAAGGTTATTGTAGATGGCGCTGACCTTGCGCTGACCATACGTATCTCATTGTCTGTCATTTTTTCAAGTATTTATATTAAAATCAAGTCAAATATGTCAGTCAGTCACACGAAATTAGTCCTAGTCGAGTCCAAGTCATGCCCTAGTAAAGTTGTGGCGACTTTACTATGAGCTTCTACGGAGTTTTGAAAACAACACAAAAAGACATGTTTCACCACATTATATCACTTGCCCACACTCGTGCATGTAATTCAACAGTCAATGAATAAAACACCACCATTTTTAATCATTAATTCGCGAAAAAACACATGTTTAAGAAAATAATAGAATGCAACGACATGATTTTTCCGTGTTCCCGCCAAAACTCCTTGTCTGTCATTGGCAGTGATTCTGGCATGCACTAATTTTATTTTTTATTTTATTGTATGTGCCACAGATCAAAAATATTATGCTGTTATGACTGTCAAGGCAAGTATAGTGAGCGTACTCTATCGAATTGGTGAGAGCTACTTTTTTTAAACATGTTTGAATCTCATTAACTACCAGCAGGGCTAGCATGCGCACCGCGAGAAAATTTTCTCGATTCTTAAAAACAGGACAAGGCTACGAATCTGTATAAGTTTGTCTCGATTTCGCACGACATAAAGACATGACAAAATTTTCTCGCGGTGCGCATGCTAGCCCTGCAGGACGTTCTATTTTCAACCATTTTACTACAAAATTTTTTAGATGGTTTTGGCGGGAACACGGAAAAATCATGTCGTTGCATTCTATTATTTTCTTGAACTTGTGTTTTTTCGCGAATTGATGATTAATAATGGTGGTTTTTTATTCATTGAATGTTGAATTACATGCACGAGTGTGGGCAAGTGATATAATGTGGTGAAACATGTATTTTCGTGTTGTTTTCAAAACTCCGAAGATGTTTAGTAAAGTCGCCACAACTTTACTAAGGCATGACTTGGACTCGACTATGACTAATTTTGTGTGGCTGACTGTGATTTCATGACATATTTGACTTGGTTTTAATTTAAAAAAAACTTGAAAATTCATAAACTTGACACTGCCAGAATGCACAACGTGCGATGCCAATACCTAAGAGAAAAAAAAGAAAAAAAACGGCCGAACTGTCATTCCAATGTCACTTGTCAGCTATCAGGTTTTATCAATGACTTTGAAACTTAGCGCATTAGCATAGATAAAGCAAGCAATAACCAAGCCAAGGGTATGCGCTAGATCGCGCCTCATTCATTCATACTTTGACAGTAGGTATTTCACTAATGGTGTTATTTTAAGGACATTGTAGACGACAGGCAGCTGGTACGCGGGTCCGCGGGTGCTCGTATGCGAGATAAAGTTTGAACTCACCCCCACCACAAATAGCTGACGAAAACAAATTCGTACAATATAAAAATAAACATTAAGAAATTAAAAGATCGATACGATACATAATTAATAAGTAACACCACAGTTATAGGTCAAATGTAATTATGTCAAAAATTTCATATAAATGTAGTAATCTCTTATTTTGAAATAGACATCAACGCTCTCAGCTTGGATCTGAAGCACTCAATATTGTAAAACAAATTTGATTCTTTCGTTACCACGCTCTCAGCTTGGTTCTGAAACACTCAATGTCATAAAACAAATTTAAGTAATTCATATAACCCAAAGATTAATATAACCACACTCTCAGGTTGATTCTGAAGCACTCAATGTCATAAAACACATTTATTCATGCAACCACATTCTGAGCTTCATTCTGAAGCACTCAATGTCATAAAACAAATTAAATTCTCTCTTAACCGTGCACGCTCTCAGCTTGATTCTGAAGCAGTAATTTTTTTTTATTCTTATGTACTAATCTCTCAAAATTAACTTCTCAAATTCTGAAACACTCAATGCCATTAAATATATTTAATTCTCGTGTATTGTAACCACGCTTTCAGCTTGATTCTGAAGCACACAATGTCATAATAAAAAACAATTCTCTTGCAACCACGCTTGGTTCTGAAGCACCAGATTGAAGGGTCCTGATCTCCTAATCATGAACGAAGGCTGGCATGCGGTTGTATATCGCGTGCCCTAAAATATTAACTGAATTCTAGCTCCCTAAGATTTCAAATCCTTATTAAATTATGGATTTATTAATGCGAAATTGTATTCTACAGAAAACTCTGTATTATAAATAATAAAAAAATGTCGTGCGACCGTTATATTAGGGTCGAGTGTACTAAGGTATTTGACTTTTCCATTCGATTGCTGACGACAGACTCACGAAACAGATACCTATCTATTTTGTGACAGACTTGAGATGCGAGTGTGATATAAAAAAGTGAGAGGTATAATTCTTAGGAATAGGAAATGGAAGGTTTTCAATCTGTGTGGGAAAAATTCCCCCTCCCATAAAATCTATTTAAGATTTGTAACAGTTGTTACGATTATGTAAGTACTTAGGTAGGTATAAGTATTTATTACTAACACCATTGACCACTGGATAAGTTATAATTCCTACATTTAAAAAACCAACTTTAATGTCGGCTACCTGGATGGGATCTTAATTTTTCCCAGTCAATCTATTCACCACAATTACAATTTCCCTACCAAAAATCAAAATAATTTAAAAACCACACTACAAAACCGATTTCAATAAAAATAAATGTATATGGGACCACCTCTGTACGGCCTACAGTATGGCCTACCAAACAAAAATAAATCATCAAAATCAATTCATAATTGGCGGAGTAATCGCGTTACAAACATTAAAAAAAAGAAAAAGAAAATGAAATTAAAAACGTTTGAATTTGGTTGTCCTTAGTATAAGTACGCAGTACTGTACTTAGTACTTAGTGTAGTGGGTCGGCTGAACCCGCTCGGGATGGACCCGCGGGATCAACATACCTTTATAGTACATAGCACCTAGGTACTTATACTTCGGCTAGCAAACCAGTTACGTGTACTCTGTCGAAATAATCGATGAATTTAATTAACATAACGTCCAATTAAAATTAAATGCCTTGCTTCTAATTAGAATTACAAAAACACTAAGACATGACGACCATATTCAAATTAGAGGCCATTAAAGTAGGGAAGAAACGTGTATGTAACTTCAAGCTGCATAACGAATTAGAAAAAAAAAACGATTGTTCTCGAAATAAAAATACTATTCTAAATTCAAACGGCCCATTAACCGGTTCCCACGACCGCCATGTTGGGTCGTCCTCGCCCGCTATTGGACGAGGCCGCGAGTTTAGAATTAGAATGTGTAGACCCCACCATTTGGCGAACGGCAAAATTATATGGCCAATGTTTTTTTACGTCCCAAGTTCAAATGCGAGCAGCTGTTCGCTTCAAATTGGCGGGCTGTCATCGGCTGACAATGGAGTTAGAAAAAAGTGGGTTTAGTCGATAGCCAATTACGAAGCAGAATGATTATCGTGTCAAACGTTAGAATAAACAATGTGAATTAGACGCTGTTAGCTGACGGAAATGATAGCTCATGCATTTATTTACTTATTTTAAATGTTGGTCATAAAATTTAAGTACGTAGGTAGGTATGTCACAATTGTTTAACAGACACGCTTATATCAAGTTCCAGCTTATTGAATTGAAAAACTATACAGAATGACATTGATTTAATGAGCATTATCTTAGAGGGTCATTCAACTCAACATATTGGACAACTTGCCCCTTGAAACAAACCTAGCGGGAACCTTTCGACTAAAGATATAGCATTAATTACGTTTTCATGTTCTTGACTCTTGTTTTGGAACTTGTAACACGATTTGTTACTTACTGCGTTAGTAGATGATTTACCTAATAATTTTATGGGGGTAAACTTCTTTGACTGACCATATCTTTATGACCCATAAATATTTTTCAAAATTTAATACTACTTTAGAAAGCCACTGAAACAGAGATGTTTTTAATATGTTTTGCAGGAAAAACAGTCGCCTTTTCAAAAAAAAACAATGCTTTTTTTTTCTGGTCATCTTCAAATGGTACAAAATATTTTTTTTTCTCTTTGGTCCTGTGTTTAAAAACTATCGTTAAATTACTATGACTACATTTATGTGTTAATCCAACCATCAAGGTTCCTGTTATGCAATTTAAAAAAAAGAATTAAAAATTAGTTCAAAGATACCTGTGTTTCAGTAATCAGGTGTATATGGTACGAAACGGGTAAAATTAAAATTGTCACAAAATTTAAATAACTCGAAACCCATAAAAACTAATATATCGCTTAAAAGATAGGCCAAGACCTGCTTAAGCCTGCCCTGAAAGGATACGGCTTACAATCCCATCACCCTGTATCTACTTTTGTGAGTTTCTTTGTTCCACCAAAACTTCTAAATGCCTGAACAGATTTAGATAATTAAGTATGTGCTACCGTTAGAATTCTTACATCATCACGAGTGACATAGGCAATACTAAAAAAAACATTTTACACACATTTTTTTCACATTTTGAAATGGCGCCGTACAGCTGCCATTTTAAAATGTGAAAAAAAACCTTAACAATTTTTACTTTTTTGTACTTTTTTTGGTTTCAAAAAAACATGGTCTGAAAGATTCATTTTTATTAGTAGACCAGCGCATAGATATCGTCGTCAGCCCTAAGACGTCCACTGCTGGAAGAAGGCCTCCCTATAGAAGGGTGTTGCCATAATCCCCACGCTTGGCAGGCGGCTTGGAGATCGCAGAATGCTCACCACCGTTAACCAAGAGGACGCTGCTGCCCGTCCTCCGGCGGGTCTGGTTGCAGTTTAAGTACATACCCAGGTCCTTTAAGGACATACACAGGGCCGCTTAGATATAGATAGACTTTATTAAGTACATGAAAAAAAAGATTGCCCCAAAAGGCAAACATTTATGTGACTAACACCAGCGACGGTGATAATGGAATGGACGGGCCCAACGCTTGCAAATCGATCAAAATTACCAAGACAACACAATCAAGCATACCTAGCTAAAAGTATGCATATTTACGTTTGCCGGAAAATAGAGATAGCGAATCTAATTACTGCATGACAAAAAGAGAACACATGTACATATATAGAAGTTTGTATTGTCGTATCGTACGGCTCGCATGTCGCAAAGACAGAGTATGACTGAAGCGAGTGGAGAGCCGGCGCTCAACATATAGTCTTCAAAATCCGTGCGCTTATTTCCCGTCCATTCATCTTATCATTGTCGCTGACTAACACAGATGTTTGTTCTGTGTCTGGGTGTAGTACCTATGTATTATAAGTATTTAATTACAAAAATAACTTTATAATAATTCTATCAATTATCTGTTTACCATATTACAAGCTTTGCTTAGTTTGGGTCTAGATGGCGCTGTGATAAATATCCACCGATGTAACAGATATTTATTCATTTAATTTTATTTTAGCACGATGTCTATAGATACCTACGTAAGGTACTAGATACATAATATGACGTGTGCCGTGTAACAAACAATCCGTTAGTTAATATTCAAGGTGGACGTGATTATCGAATCGCCAAGGTGAGCCCAACTGGTCGCAGCGCGGTTCTATGTCAATGTTTGAATTTAGAATTTTAGCTTTTTTATAATGAGAGCAGTGTTTCCTAAACAGTTTATATTAGATTTATTTTTATACAAGGTATTATAATCCAGTCATACTGTCTCAAAAAGAGGTGCAATCTTGGATAGTTAAGACATGAAGCCAAAAATTTGTGTATAAGTACTTACCTTTGTTTTGAAGTTTAGAAAGTAGACTCAAAAGTATCATAGTATGTATATCGAGTTTGAAACTTGAGTTATTCAAGGTCAAAGTTCGCGAAAACTGATATTTCGGGAATATCTCGGTTTATATGCGTTATATGATATTTGTATTTTAACAAAAGTTGTAGAGCACAACATTATTTTTAATGGATTAATAGTTTTTGAGCAGCGCGAATAATGTGGAATGCTCAGCCATACATATCATAATGCAAGATCAATCGTCGATCCCAATGAATAGTCCTTAAAATGAAAAAAGAAAGCCTTATAGGATTATTTCGTTGTCTGTTTGTTGGTCTGTCAAGACCTTTTTTGTCAGGAATGCGTGGCGATGGTAATTTTTAACAGTTTGAAACTCCAAGTTTTTCTTTTATAGCGTATTCGGTTCGATTTCAAAAGTCATTGAAATAAGGTAAATAATGAGGATGATTTTAATGAATCCAATATTCTTGAGCAACCGCAAGAACAAGACGATGACGAATAAGAAGAAGACAATTGAGTCAATTACTCGCTAAAATAAAGAAAGTACAAAAAAAACTTCTTGCATTAGAACTTTAATTGTAAAAATGTATGATACCATGATTGTTAAATAAAAATATCTTTATAGTGCTTCGCTTCATTATTTGGAACCTCACGAAAAAATCCTTAAGTTATTTTCTAGTTAAATGTTATTTTGGTGATGATAAAGTTATTCACTTTATAATTTTTATGAAATAAGTAAGTACTATCTAATGTTTAAAATAGTTACCAAAAAAAAGTTAAGGTTTGTTCATAATTATATTTAGTATAATATATAGGTAGTAAGAAGTAACACACGAATTCCATACCATCGAGTTTCACTTCGACTCTCGCCTATTTCAGCAGGCTTTTGAAGTTATTTTTAAATGGCTTTTGTCCCTTTTCATTAGGAGTACCTATGCAACGAACAGTGAAAGAGGAGGCGTCAAAGAGAACCCAAGAGAGACATCCTTCCTCCGAGAAGAGAACCGATTTATAAATGTTACTATGAAAACTGACAACGGTTAACTGAAACGGTTTTGACAGTGTTACCGAGTCTTCGGTCAACTGGACCCGCTGGACTTGACCTCATCATTTATTTCTGTATTTTAATTGGTTAACTAGACCCACATTCAAATTTAAAACAAACATCTCTAAGGTTTTGACACATTTTTGTTGCATTACTTACTCTTTCTATAATTTCGTTTCGTTGGGTTTTTGTTTTTTTTTGTTTTGTTATTATAAATTTATAATTACTAAAACAATAAAGGCTTAGGACTTTTTTTATACGTTATTGGCCTAGTAGGACATATTTCCCATATCACCTTGTATGAAACAAACAAACAATAAATTACTGATACAGAAATTACTGGCAATGAAAATTTGACATCTAATAACTCAGGGGCTCAGGGTGAAGAGCGCAGTGCAGTGCTGCGCAGGATTTTGTTCGCAATTCTGGCGCTGCTACTCTCATGTGTAGACGTGATTCTCACCACCAGGCAAACGTGTCGTTCGTCTCGTCACTCCGAATAGATCACAAATATTACAACCTATACTTACAGCAATCAAGAATTCAAATTCGCTTGACAAATAAATCAGCATCTCGTTCCTGCTCCAACCAAGGTCATCTACTCATCAACCAGTCGAGTCACATGTCTGTATACATATCTAGACACATTATTTGTATAGCGTACACCTTATGTAGGTGTACGTGTATGACACTAACTACACCGCTATTTGAATTTTGAATATATAATTTAACTTGTGCCACTATGCTGCGAACATGTTAATTTTGCATGTGAAAATGTTTTGGCCTAACGTAAATATTTGGTATGCCGATGAGCATTATGATTTTATGTCGTTATGCGTTTATTATATTATGCTATAGTCTAATATGCCTAGTTATTATTATGGTTACTGAAATGAGGTGGAAAATATTTATGCGTATCTATTTATGCTGAATTATTATTATGCTTGTGGTTATTGTGCGAAATTAAATTATGCTTAACTAAAATATGACATTAAATTTTAGGCGGAACAATAGGGAACCAAAAAAAATGCAATTAGACTAACAGGACGCTCTCGTTATGGTAAAAAGATGATGCCTGCTCATGACCCAGCGGACCCAAATGTTTGAATCACGGAACATAGTCTGTAAAAAAATACAAATAAAAAACAGTGGCATCCCTGCATTAATGAGGACGCTGCTGCCACCTTCCGGTGGCTCTGGATGCAGTTTTAGGACATACCCAGTAAACTGGGTAAACCCAGGTCCTACATTAGTGGTCAACCCAGAAATCTCAATAAAAAAACAACTGTTCAGAAGCATGAAACTAAAAGATAACTACATCAAAGATGTTATTTTTATAATCATTTAGGTCATCAAAGAGAAAATGCAAGATTTGTCAATGTTTGATTTTTGCTAGCAAGATTATTAGCTTAAAACTGAAAAAAAAAACCCACAACTCTATAATAGATGTTTTATGGTAACACTTAGGTATCTAAAAACCATCAAATCATATTTATAGATGAATCACAAACCACGTACAGAAATCGGTCAAACCGTTTTGGATATAAGTAAGTAGGTATTCTTATTTACACACACAAACAAACTCACCCTCAACGCATACCTATACACTAACACATTCTCTGTTTCGTCGTAGGTAATAAAAAAACTCAAATTTTCATAATACTTACAATAAATCTGCCATTTGAAAGAATTCTAGGAATACTATGTCTTCTTCCTCGTTAGCCAACTTAGCAATTATTATTGAAAATGGAGGAAAATAAATCGTCGCGAAATAGAAACGATGTGAAATAGATCAATAAAACCTTTGATCATATAATTTGCCTCATAATTTAATGATAAACGCAGTCAGCAGTACTTACGCAAAATGACTGACTTTTGGCTTCATAATAAAGCTGATCAGCTTAAATCAACCAAATAATATAAGAATCCGTTTAAAAATAAGCAAAGAATGTGGTCAATTTTGAAGGCTTTACTTGACAGTTGACAGATCTAAACTAATTAAAATATCGCTGTCACTTTCTTACCAGGCATGTTAGCTAAGGACAGCAATACTTTAGTAAGTTTAGTTCTGTCAAGTAAAACCTTCAAATTCGACCACATTCTTTGCTTATTTTTAAACGGATTCTTATATTATTTGGTTGGTTGGTAGCTAGATTTGACGTCAAGTTTCATCCACAGATATAAAAAAGGGTCTTGACAGACAGACAGACAGAGAGGCATACAGACTGATGAACAACGACTGATACTACTTATAGTAAAAGGAGCCCTTTGTCTCCATTTTTCTTTTTGAGGTACTGAACCCTAAAAAGTAGCACAGATTTAATCTTACGCAGAAACCTGGTGATCCTCCTTGGTATCTCAATTTCGCATAGGTATCATACGCGAACTGCACTCAAACAAACGTATTCCAAGAAGTGTAGTTACACAAGGAATACTTTGATTTACTTTGGTGACGTAAAAGCCTATTTACATGAGCTTATTTTGTGTAACATGACACACATGGCGAGTTAGTGCAAACTTATAAGCGTTATAAAAAACGTTATTGTTACACCTATAGGACGCTTCAGCAACATTACATTTGTTCTGTTTTTAAATGCCTGTGCGTGCCTGCGCCAAACAAAATATTCTATAGGTACTAACCCTTTACGGAAAAGGACAGAGAACCCATTTCCAATATTGCTTACATTTATTTTGTGTATCTTCACAAACGTAAATACGTTTCAATTGAGTAATTTACAAATACATAGCTTCCTGCAGCTGATGCTCGCTTGCAACAACACCAGGAAAATCTCAACAAATCAAAATCAACCTTCGAATTGACATTTCAATTATTTAATCAATACCTACGTTATAATAGGCGCCTACTCCGATTGAACATCGGTTGGCACATCTTTTCATAAATTACTAAAAATACATCTTTATTCTATAGAATAAAGAGCGGAAATCAGCGGAAATAAATTACTCGTAAACTGAATTAAGTTAATATTTTTGTTCTATAAATTAATAAATATTAGGTATTAAAAGACTCACAACACTGGATTTTCGGTAAGAAAAACTTTATGAAAAACCTATGCTCGGAGAAAACAAACAATAATGTACTTACTTATGTGAATCTGCCAATAGGATTCGTCATAACTACCCTTTGAATGTGGGCCTAACAGTGGGACGTTAAAATCTGATGCAGAAGCAAGCTGAAAAGAGAACATAGTACAACACCAGAAACGGCTGCGTTATTGCTGATCGCTTCCCTACTCTCCCACAACACAACTATCTATAGATCTCTTCTAAGAATGATTTTCAGTCATGCGCCTTGTTATGTTAAGGTCCTATATTATCTTGTTCCAGAGTCCTGCATCAGAATCGGATAGCAGTTCAGTGTCGGGCGCCAAGAGTCCTGCAGCCGCGGCGCCGCCTCTACTGCAGCATCTACTTCAGCTGCAGGCGCAGAGCCCGCAAACGACGATAGCACAGGTAGAGCATCAGACTTGAAAACTATCGGACCTGTGGTCTCTGTGTTTATGGAAGAAAAGATCAGAATCCTAGAGCAATTCATTGGACAAGAGTCCAACGGCAGTGGCTCTGCAAATTTCTCAAATTATAGCACAGGTATCGACCATAGCATCAGACTTGAACATTCTCGGACCTGTGGTCTCTTGTGCCAACGAATGCAAAAATCATAATCCAACAGCAGTTGAGGTGTAGACGCTAAAACACCAAAGACCAGTGGATTTGAGAGGGACAAGTTAAAGCACATGTATTGCGTTAGCACTCCGATAGTAGTCAGACCCCTGAGAAAATATCAGGTTTGCTAAATGTCAAATAGGACATAGGCATCAACGACAGACACGACACAGACCACAGATCTATGATGAGATATCATATATCTTTGAGGAATTTACTTTACCGAGTATGTTCGTTGTATGAATTGGTTCTTAAAGCTACTTTGGTACAGACACTCTTCCAAAAACCAAGATGAATGTCCTGCGTGATATGGAATGGTGTCCCAAAGAAGGCTTTGCCACAGAGCTATAACTTGGGGCACTTCAAGTTAAATGTAAATAAAATCCTCACCCTGAAGAGTAGGCAACGCACCAGCGACGCTTCTGGTTTTGCAGAAGGCAGCAGTAACCACTTACTAACATCTACTTATCAGGAGGCCTGCTTTAAAAAAGTTACTTGTAAGAGAAAATTCTGTTTTCCAAAGTCTGACCAGCTCTTTTCTCAGTTCCAGCAGATGATAGCCGCGCTGACGGCGATCGGGCATACTCTGCCAAACTTCGCGCCGCAGTTCGCACCCTGGATGATGCCGCGGATGGTGCCGAACAGACAGCAGACCGATAGGTGAGTCATCATCATTATTGGCAGCTTATTAAATGCACCTCAGAGCATAAGGCTTCACCCTCTTTCGCTAATATTCCCTGCTTAGCGCCAGTCGTGTCCCGGTGCATCCACAGAACTTTTGGTGACCTTTTATCTGGTGACTTATGGTTCCACAGAACTCAGGTGTGTCCTCTATCATAAACGTCATTTATGAATACACATAATCTAGTTATTGATTTTGGAAAGCACTGGAAGCCTAAGGAGAGAGAAAATCTGTGACTTTATTGATAAATAGAAATAAAAAATATTTTATTTGTGCCAAAAAAACAAGGCTAAGGCTTTTGTGATAAGGCTTCGGTTAAATGGAAATGGACCCAATAAGTAAAAAAATACATTGCGGTCTTACTTAATCAATGAATAATTTCTTATTTACGGTGGTGGAGACTTTTTAGCCATGGATTGATGAGACGAGCGATATGTTCCCCTAGTTACCACCGGTTGGAGTGCCACTGCCAAAATTTAAAATTGAGTGGAATGGCTATTATGAATATATGAACAAAATCGCAAGGGTCTATAAAATATTCTTCTATTATACCTATAGGTAAGTAAAATTTTGCACCCGATTATTAAGTAATACTGTGTATTTTGAATTCTTCTTTCAATTAAAAGGTGTAAGTATAAAATATCCTAAATATATTTTTTTACCCAATATTGACTTAGTAACTAAAGCTACTTAATCTTCCAGCAATTATAATTTAGACTGATTGCTACATCATCACTGCAAAATAATTCATGCAAATATTTTAATTACATATAATTTATATCTCTGTCTTTAACACACTATTTTCTGGCAAAAGCTTTGGCCTAGCCTCATAAATTAGGACCGCATTTTACAAAGTTAGTGGATACAGACACACCAATACTCTTCCAATGATACCTACTCTGATCCAAATAAAAAATTTTAAGTCGTAATTTCTTTTACGGCCATATCCTGGTTTCGTCACGATGTTTTCCAAGGAGGTTCGCGTGCAGTTATTTAGCAGTAGTGCAGTTCAACCTTTATCAGATCACTATTTCTCAATCTTCTGGCAATTTCTTAAGTAGTTAACCTTCGAGGCTTCAATAGGCGTTTGGAAAGACGCCTCGCAAGGCCAGCCCATATTTACGATGGTTTCAACAAAACTATAGTTCGTATTTTAAACTATGAGTGCGGTAGATACTATTCTATCCTGACCGCTCTAATGGCATTGAAAATGTAGCTTTAGGCTGAAACTGACGCTATGTTTTTTGGGTAGGCACCAGTGAGTTGAAATAAAAACATCTTAGGTAGGCACTGTTACTAAGTACATATTAGAACTAAACAGGAATCTAACAAAGCTGCATGTTTATAGCTGGTTAAAGTTTTCACAGAATTATTAAAAACAGGAAATTCTTTAGAATTCCCTCGCAAAATTAATGTTCTTTGGTCAAGTCAATTATTAACATTAAAAAAATATGTTACAAAGGAATATCCGTCTAATTTATAATATACCGTAGAAGTTAATTATGTTCTACGGTTGAATACACGATAAATTGTAAATCGAAAGAAAAAGATAACTACCCAACAATTTTTTTTTTTTGTTGTATAAATCTTAATTACAGCACATAGTCACACAAAATATGTTTTGGCTAAAAAGTAACAGTATTTTAGAGAACTTTCTACGGTTGAATTAATGATAATAATAATAATAATGATTTAGATAGTTTTCCAGTAATCTGAGAAAAACCTGAAAATCTAAGCTTGACACGAAAGAATCAGCATAAACGCCATCTTTTTGCTGCGCTAAAAGTGACCCTATCTAATACAACTTTAGACTAATGACCAATCGCAGTAAAAAATGTGCTTCACACGTGGAAAATCTACCTTTAAAATATTACGGCAGATTTTTTAACACTAAATTATTGTTACATATAATAATAACGACAAGAGTGTCCCTAACTCAATACACAAAAAAAAACTTATTTTTAACATGATTGTATAATATTTATATAGGTATAGAAGCACCAAACTTAGTGTGATAATAATCATTCGTAGAACTACTGGTCATAATCTTAGACGGAACACGTTTGCCTATGAAAAGCTTATTCTCTTATACTGAAGATAGCTCGTCTGGTCTATTATCACCCTAAACAGATGTCGATAGAAGACGTTATTCAATGTTATCTATAAATCGTTATAGCTGCCAGTGTTTCATGTAAAACGCTCAGGTAATCCACCTTTATTTATGTGAACTATCTAGTATGGGTTCTATTAACATTATCATCTTTATATTTGCTACCTATTGACCTCTTTATTATATTTATGGGGTCTTTAGAATAAGCTAAGCTTATGCATTTTGATTGCACGTATTTCAAAACCAAGAACGTGGTTACAAGAGAATGTATTTTATGTCATTGAAGCTTATTTTAAAACTTGTAGGAGTCAGCTATTACATTATGGATTAAGATTTAAAATTAGGGTTTTTTAAATTATTTTATTTTATTATGTTCTTAAGTAAAATAGGGAAATAATAAGCAATAATAACCTAACCTGACCTGGGTATGTCCTAAGACTACATCCAGTACCACCGGAGGACGGGCAGCAGCGTCCTCTTGGTTAACGCTGGTAAACATTCTGCGACCCCCAAGCCGCCTGGCAAGCGTGGGGATTATGGCAACCCCTCCTTATTAAGAGGGAAGCCTTCGTCTAGCAGTAAACGTCTCCTGGCTGGCAATAACAAGAACATAGAAGAAAAATAAGCTTCTTGGAACAGCGAAAAATATTCCGAACGGTCCTTGGGTCGTCTAGGGAGGATGGCAATGATTTCTATGTATATCGATAAAAGATTACGCTATGCCTCCTTATATAAATAATATTGTTGATGTCGATGAAGAATAGTGGTTGGATGCATATGGTAGGTTATAGTACAGTGTGGCGGTCTAAGGTGGAGGCCTTTGTTCAGCAGTGGACGTCTCCGGGTAGATGATGATTAAGTTCTTTTGTATTTTTTACACACCTGCCAAAAAATTTGTGTAAAATGTTTTCAGGGTTCATAATATGTATGTAGGTACCTGTAATAATAAAGAAAAAACTAGAAACTTAGAAAAGTTAAAACTTAGATTTAAGAAAGAAAATAAATATATGAATAATAATAATTAACATTTATTGACCAAAAACTTAAGATTTCACACAACATATATAAAAGAAATTAAAAAAAAATATATATGCCCAAAGATTCGTCGTGCGCTGGTCTCCGCACTAGGATTCCCTGTATTGCGGAGACCAGACCTATGTAAGTTTATTTATTCCACGATAACTTCTAAATGCCTGAACAGATTTTGATGTATGGGAATGGTTAGAATGTTCGAGTGCCGAGAAGACGTCTGTCTTCAAGCGCGAGTAAATCGGTTCTTTCTAGGCAAGTATGCTCCATCATAGACTGCATCTTCGCCGGGTAATCGGTCAAAGCCTATAATTTAAAAAAGTACGCCACGAATGCCGCCATGCTTTAAATAGAAGCAGGACCACCATAGAAGGTTGATCAGCATGCGGGCCATAGAATTAATTCAGCTCTACGCTTACGAATCCCTTGATTGCCGCTATACTGTTAACTCGTATAATTAGATTGTCAGTTTACTGAGCGAGTGATGTTACGTTTACACCAATTTCATACATACTATATAAAGCGTACCTAATCATCACTTTTATTAGTCCAGGCACCCTAGCACGCGCCGAGGACTAAATTGGTCTTTCCCCGCGCGGGAACGTGATAATGCTAGAATATGGATAAATCTGTCTCGTTTTCGCGGGGAAAAAAGAGTAGATAGACGTTTATCACGGCTCGCGTGCTAGGTGGGCTGATATAGGTACGAGTACCTAATTGCCTGTCATTGCGAAACACGTTACCGCGAAAACCAAAGAACGCGAAAGAACAGAACTGGTATTGCGAAGACCCATAGCTCGTTAAACGGATCCGTAAAATACGTCTAGGATACGTTAGTTTTATATAGAACTACGAATAGTTACTACGAATACGTTAGTTTTATATAGAAATACGAACACGGTATATAGAAACTGAGGACATACATTTTGTCATGCCTGTAAGTATAATTCTTATTGTTTATACCTTGAATCTAGGGAATCTTCTTGGAGGAATCTCTAAGTGGATACTCAAAGATTGAGTTTTACATACTTAATTATAATAATCCGTGAGTTTTTTTTCAGAACAGGCTTCAATTTTGTATTTTTTATTTATTAATAGACTTACGTTTGACTTCCATCTCGTCTAATAAAATAAATTAATTAATAATTATTATATTTATTTATCAAAACACTGTTTTAAACTACTACTACTTTTTTATATTGTTTATATTTATATTTTAGATTATTATAATTAAGTATGTAAAACTTCAATCTTTGAGTATCCACTTAGAGATTCCTCCAAGAAGATCCCCTAGATTCAAGGTATAAACAATAAGAACTACTTACAGGCATGACAAAATGTATGTCCTCAGTTTCTGTAGGTACTATCTTATGTTGAGTGATGTGATGTTGAATGTTGGTGTGTTTATCATCTTCGATCACAACGTCACTCAACATCATTGTGATCGAAGATGGTAAACACACCAAACCTGAAATGGGAGCTAACTCTTAGTGAGGCTCTCGGAACATAGATACACCGTTAGATGCTTGACGGAAGAATTTGGAAACCTGAAGCTTATATTTGTTTTCACCATCGGTTCCCTAAATTTGAAATTATTTTTTGCTTAGTTTAGTTTGATTTGAGACTAGATGGCGCTGTGTGAAATGCCCAACGTTTATTTATTTATATTTAGGGAAAAGAGGATCCGATTAACAAGGACCTTCACTGTTTAGTCGATGAAAGTTTTTTGTTATCAAATTTATTATGCTAGAAAATACATCAGGTGTGGGTTGGAAAAACAAAATCCTGGCCAGGCTATTTAAAATTAAAGATTAAATAAATACTTTTTATTTATTACACACATGAATTTAACGAATAATTTTAAAACCAAAAGAAATTGTATGCAGCCTATAGATACCTTAAAAGGTATTGAGGTTTTGGTTTATACGGGTGTTGAAAAGGTTCTAGGCGAAACCCAATATACCTACGTTCAAAGCTTTGCTACTGATTTTAATTAGCAAATTTTTCCTACCAAGTCTCAATACTGGTTGAAGAACAAAGAAAACAGAATGAGGTCACGTAACAAGTTTTCATCAACTACGGCTATTCAACATTCAACAGCGAGTGCATTAACAACATTATTCTAACTATTTATTAACAAATAAGTCCTAAAGCGACCTTGGCAGCATTCAAGACAGACATAATACGAGTACGAACTGTGTTAGAGAAGCCATCTAGTGATTTAGCCGGATTGAAGATCACCGGAAACTTGGCCGGATTTAGGCAGCAAAATTAGCTAGCTCTCTGTGTCTTAGTGAATCATTTCTGTTTATTTTCCACTCTATTTACCAGTAATAATCCCTGATATTTCACTTCCAAAGTCCGAACAAAATATAAACCCCCACAAACATGAAGTATACACGAAATAGTTAAATTTTGTCTTTTCCTATCTTTTAACTTTACAACTCAGTGAATATAGACAAAAGATGGAATAACAATTACTAGGTCTTCACGCTTAATTATAGGGTTTATAGGGTTCATGTTAAATTTCCTATCATCAAACATCTTCCTACTTATTTTCATCCAAATTTGACCCCAAGGGAAATACTGCGCCGAAATATAGAGAGCTCATTTCACAACATAATCACGGTAAATATCCCGGTAGTAATAATAAACTTTAATAACACTATATGACTAAAATAGGTTTATTGATCGTTTTAGTGTTTGATGCATAAATGACGGTAAGACTGCATTAGAAGACGCAAAAACATTATACTAGAATAGCTAGAATATCTTACTAGAATCCGGCTAAAAGTAAATCAATCTCAAACATTCCGGTAACTACAAACAAGCCCGATTCTCGTCACAAGTACTGAGATGTATCAGGTGTACCACAAGGTTCGCCTCTAGGCCCATTTGAATTTTAAATGGCTCTGAATCTGCGCTATTGTTCCGCGAGCTAGCGACAAGTGGCCAAACAAGACAATTGTCTTGTGTACTTACGATGGACGACCTTTGGGATGGCTCTGTCTGAATTTGAGTATTCGTTTCTATATAAAAATTACACTAATAATCAGCATTTTGTAGTTGTAGGACTAACGTTGAGTCCGCCTGGGGAAGTACCACATCTTTCCCAGTTAGGTATTCAATCGCCAAGTAGTATGCAAGTATTACTTACTGTGTTTCGGTTTGAAGGGCAATGTTACCCGAGAAATAGAGATTAGTTTTTTTTTGATTAGACAATATTTTATTCTAGAATTTACTTGGAGGAATCATCTCGAAATCACTAAAAGAATCCGTTTTTCATAGGAAATAAAGCCGTCAAGTACGAGTCCGACTCGCACAACGATGGTTCCGTAAACCTAAATCCCTGAAAATTACGAAAAAATCTAGATCAGCTTGCAGGACAAACTCGTAGTTGGTACACTTAAAATAGTAGAAAATTCGCCCTTAGTTACATCGATTTACTAACCGCACGGTCCATTCTGAAACTGCAATGTAAGTTCAAAACCACAAAAAAAACATCTAACTGAACAACAAATTTCCAGCTTTCGGATTTTATCCGTGTATATATAATATACCTACTTGCGATGGGAACCTCTCCAAAATTACCATGATTCTAAGTCAACGGGAAGCACCCTATAAATTTTGATTAACTTTTTTTTTCTTTTTTTTCTTGGCTTTGGCGGTATATTAGATAGATAAATAGATAGAAGCACTTTATTGTGCACACCAAAAATAAAACAACAATAGAAATACTTTAAGAAAGAACTTTAAGAACTTTTATTGTAGTGGTAGGGACTCTACGGCAGAGCCCGCCTGGGGAAGTACCACACCTTGTCAGTTATTCAACCGCCAAGCAGTAGTGTGCAAGCATTACTGTGTTCCGGTTTGAAGGCCAATGTTACCAGAGAAATTACTGGGTAGGAAGAGATTTAACATCTAATATCTCAGGGTGACGAGCGCAGTGCAGTACGGCGCAGGATTGTGTTCGCAAGTTCACAATTCTGGCACTGTTGCTGTTAGTGGCAGGCGTGACGCTTACCACCAGGCGAAAGTCTTGTTCGTATCGTCACTTGAAAGCAAAATAAAAAAAATAAAAATGTGCCACAAGTGGCGGCTTTATCGCTAGCAGCGATGTCTTCCAGGCAACCATGTGTATATTGTTGGCATTGAGTTATAATCTTGTTTTTATACAGCTTTATGGGACTGTAGAGTTACAGTGTTCTGCCTAATATCAATTGCTTCACTTTATTCATGAAGATTGTATTACTGCTAGTGGCCTCCTTCTGGCTTAATACAACCGTTCCGCGTGCCCCGTACATTGGATGAATTTGAATGCACCAGAATCTCATACAATCAGAAATCGCCAACGCAACAGGCGTCTTTATTTGTAGTCCTAGAGATGGGAAAGGAGCCGATTCTGCGATATCCGGCACAGCGGCGGCGGTACTTCCGGTGAATCCGGATGTGACGTCGACGCGATGGTGGGCTTTCGCGCTATCGTATTATTTTGTAGGATTTTGGGAAAGGAATTTATTACAATGGTGTAAAAATATTTTGATATCTTTACTATACCAAGTAACTTGTTTTTTTAAAAGTCAGAAACAAAATATATGCATGAAATCTCACTATGAGTGAGGAACAACCTATATACTATGTAGTATTAAGCTTATAAACATTCTGAGGTAAGTTTAGACGGTACTTTAGATTACAGTAAAGGCATTTTAAGCTAATACGAGTACCTACATATAAATACATAAATAAAGAAGTACTTTTTAAATAATACATAAGACTTCAATTTCGTGTACTTAAATTATATATATTTTCTAGTTATTTTGATTTTAAAACGAAAATATTGAACCGTCGTCGTCAGCCATAAGACGTCCACTGCTGGACGAAGGCCTCTCAATAGAGGGGTGAACTATTGAATCGATTTTGATGAAATTTCTATTTGACCAATCTAAAAGTACATAACTACTTACTTTCGAAATCGGTTTAAGTACAAGTGACGGAGTTCTGAGGGAGCTAAATCCTCCAAGGTTCCGAGGTAACAAACATTAAAAAAATACAACCGAATTGAGAACCTCCTCCTTTTTGTAATCGGATAAGAAGTTTTGAACCACGCGTGTCAAGGCGTCAAACGCTGGCCCAGCACGTTGGTGGAATCACATTCACCATTAAATTTCTTCTTGAGACGTACGCAGGTTTTCTCCCGATTTTTTTCTTCACCGTAGAGCCAGTGATACGAATGAAATCTGTACATGAATTCCAAAGAGCTAATTGGTACGGGCCTGGGTTTGAACGCTCTTTCTATATATTTGTACACTCTTTGGATATAGTCTCCCGATAAAGCTACCACGGCTTGAAAAAGGCTAATTATACAATATATAACAATAAGGTTCAACAATACTGAAGGGTATGTTTGTACTCGTCATCATGAACAAGTTTTACTATGGAGTCAACCATGAAATCGCGCAAAAAAATCAGCTGTTTCATTCAAAAAGCTCATTGACCTTGGACAAAATGTATGGAACAGCTGATTTGTTTTCGCGATTTCAGGGTGGCCCCATAGTAAAAGTTGTTCATAATGACGAGTACATACATACCCTTCAGTATTGTTGCACCTTTTTGTTACACATTGTATACTAATTCAATCAAAATAAGTAGAAATAAAATTGTTTGCGAGCGATATTTTGGAAATGAGAGTATCAACTTATAGGCACCACGTAAACAGAACATTATTTAGTCCATTTAGACGCATCGCTCTGACAGGTGTATTGCACAATGTCTTCTACATTTCCATTCGAGAGTTGTGTCGTTTTACCTTCAATAATAGCGCGTTGTCGAACTGTTCAGGTGAAGGGTCTGTGCAGACGAGATGCTAAAGCTTTGGGTTCCTCCAATAGCGGTGGCGACATATAGCAGTCGCTATATAGCGTCACTGAAACTTTGGCTACGAAACAGTTTGATTAGGTACCCAGGAGAGCTAGATCTAAACATGATGGCGTGCTTTCCTATAGAGCGTTGTTTGACACCGTAACGTCAGTAGCAGAGCCGCTATTTGCATGAAGGACATACTTTACGGTGTTGTAGAGTATTCGAATGTTTTTTTCAAAAATGGTGTACCATTTATTGTAAATTGAACCTCGGACCGCCGTCGAGTTTCGAATATTCCACGTGCCTACGGCCGTTTTTTTTTGACCATCATACTATGCATGCGCTAAATGACGTCATTTTTGGATACTTTTATTGGAGGAAACCAGAGCTTCATATAAAAGTCTTGAAAAGGTTGTAGAATATTTTACTTGCTGGCAGTTCCTTTGCAAGACGTTTTTTAGGTACCACCACAGATAATACTACCACCGGTACTACCTAGTTATCATCTATACTTATAGCAAGTGATATATTTCATTTCAATAGTGATTCGTTCCAGTACCGCTCGTCTGCTTAGGACCACAAAACCGACTCGTCTCAAATAGTATGAATAGAAGCGCTTCACAAAAGGCCGGCGGCATTGTGATACTTCTTGGAGGTGACAGTTCTGTTGCATGCCGTCATCTGTGCATCTAACTAAACAGCTTCCAGTGGGCACAGTGAACAGAAAACTACCAAAAGAGGGTACTTCTACACCCACAACAAAATCTGGTATTGCTAGTGTTATGGATAGGCGTGAAAGTGATGCTTAACACCAGGCATACGTCTCGCTCCAATGCATAAAACATACACAAATTTATAACATTGTCAAAATTATATCATCCTTGTTATTATGGAGTAGCTTTCTATCAATGCCACTGATCATTGGCATTTATATAATGGAGGCTGTAGGACCTCTATATAACGCTCGGCGACCTCAGTAGCGTTTCCCAACAGGTCTTAAAATGAACATGAACAAGACAAAGATCATGTCCAATTTTCATGTTGTACCCGTGCCGGTGGTCGTTGGGAACGATACTCTCGAAGTTGTTGACCACTGTAACTACCTTGGACAGATTGTTCAGTTAGGTATGTCCAATTTCGTCGAAGAGGTTGCCCCAAGAATCCAATTCGGATGGCAGCGTTCGGAAATTGCGTAATATCTTCTCGTCCAAAATCCCGCAGTGTCTGAAGACAAGAGTCTTTAACCAGTGTGTGTGGCCAGTGATGACATATGGAACTGAACGTGGTCTTTAACTGCTAGCCTTTTGGAGAAACTCAGAGTCACACAACGGGCAATAGAGAGAGCTAGAGACTTATCGCGATAAATTCCGGAACGAGGACATTCGACAAAGAACCAGTCACCGACATAGCTCTCAGAGTTTGCAAGTTGAATTGACAATGGGCAGGCCACATCGCTCGAAGAACTGATACCGATGGGGAAGATAGGTTCTTGAGTGGCGACTACGAACCGGAAGACGCAGCGTAGGTCTCCCACTAGGGGGACCAACGACATTGTGAAAGTCGCGGGCAACCGGTGGATGCAAATGGCAGGTTGTGTTGCAGTGTGGCGGTCTAATGGGCAGGTTTGCGTCCAGCAGTTGACGTCTCCGGCCAAGTCCAGTCCGGTATCAGTCAGTAACAAAAAGAAATGGTTTACCGACTTCGAATAAGGAGGAGGTTCTCAAGTCGGTTGTATGTTTTTTTAAATATGTTTATCACCTAAGAACTCCGTCATATTTGAAAGGACATTTATTTTATTGAATGGAGTGAGAGACGAGCGAGATGTTCGTCGTCTCGTATAAGCAGCATCACGCTAACTGGTAAGTAACAGTAGTAATGCTAGAATTGTGAAATTGCGAACAGAATCTTGCACCGCACTGCTCAGCGGTCGTCATATGCATTATAATATGGCAAATCTCTTCATGCCCTGTAATTTATCTGGTAACTTTGCCCTTCAAACCGAAACACAGTAATGCTTGCTTGCACACTACTGCTTGCTGGTTGAATAACTGGCAAAGGAGTACTTCAGATTGGTTGGTCCCATATACAATTAATCAAAATCGGTCCCGTAGTTTGCTTTTTAAATCACCAGAAACGGAACAGGAACAAAAACAAACAAAAAAATAACAACAGAAAAAAAAAACAAGTAAATAAAATAACATAGTTACTTATTTAGCTTTGAATATTTTTTTTGTTTTTTATTGTTTAAAGGACGAACAAAACGTGTTGGGAAGGAGAAAGTTGAACGTACTAATAAATTACAATTATTTCTCTACAATTCACCAGATATCGTTTTCACTATTTTTTTCACCTAAGTCAATAAATAATTTAAATTAAAATAGCGCACAATGAGTTAAAACAATTCGTTACCAATATTTATTTGAAGTATTTTTTTTATATTATATCATGGGAGCAACATTATACAATGTGTTGCAAAAAATTGTGGTATTAATTCTGAAGTGTTATGTACTAATCATTATGATATGGAGTCAACCTTGAAATTGAGAAAAAAAACAGGTAAAAATCCCTAAATTTTCCAAGGTCAATGAACTTTTTCTATGGAACAGCTGATTTTTTTCTTCTTGATTTCAGGGTTGTCCCCATAGTAAAAGTGGTTCATAATGAGTAGAGTAATAAGAGTTCCAATTTTGTAGTGGTAGTACTCTACTTCAGAGTCCGCCTGTGGAAGTACCACACCCTTGCCAGTTATTGAATCGTCAAGCAGTAGTGTGCAAGCATTAGTGTATTACGGTTTGAAGGGCAATGTGAAGTACCAGATAAATTACCGGTTATGAAGAGATTTAACATCTAATATCTCAGAGTGATGAGCGCAGTACAGTGCGGTGCAGGATTGTATTCGTAAATTCACAATTCTGGCACTGCTGCTATTATGCGCAGGCGTGACGCTTACCACTAGGCGAACGTATCGCTCGTCTCGTCACTCGTGACAAGTTACCAGTTAACATTTAAAAAAAAAAGAGTACATACACTTCAGTATTATCAGTTCACACCTTTTTTGTTACACGTTGTACTCGATCTTCGCATAAAATATGTAATTTTGCGTACATATTCCTATTTATTTTGCATTCAGCTTGTGCGGGAAAAACGTTTAAAATCGTAGAATTTCTGTACTGTAAGTATTTCTTTTAGGACCTTTTGGTATGAATGTAGAGTCTTCGTTGTATACCTGACCAGAAAAAACAATTTAAAAAAAAACAATGACCAAAAATATTTTAAAAATATAGATAGATATTTTAAAAACATAGACTCATGAGATCTAGGCTCACATTAATATTGTTTTTTCGTATTTTCGTAACGAGTTCGAGTCAACAAACCTTTCAAAAACAGAATTAAAAACAACAATAAAAACAAAATAGAGGTTTCAACCTAAATGTTATTGACATTAGTTTTAGTCATGCATTTTACGTGTATTGTAATTTTTCACAAGTATTTTATGTTCCAACAACTGAATAAATGACAGAACGGCACAATTTGACATTAACTATTAATTATTTCTTGAGTAAAGCTGGAAAAATATCGTTAGCATTTCCAGAGAAGGGTTATTCTGTAATAATTTATCGGAAAAAAAGTATTTGAGTTTGGTTTCTTTTTATTTGAAAAAATTGTTTGCGTTTTATGGCCATACTTACTATTTAAGGCTTTTAAAATTTTATTTTTCCTTTAAAGACCAGAATAAGTCTTCCAGAAATGTCACTAGCGATACTTTTTAAGCTACTTCTATATTATATAAATAAAAGACACCACTTATCATCAAACAAGTACAATCAGCGGCTTTTCATACCGTTAACCATACAGCCGATGTAGAAAAAAATATGTAGGTAATTGTTATTTTAAATAACAAAAGAATCAAAATCGAATCTACGAATTAGTCACAAAATGCTGACGTCAAAATTGTAAGACATTGTTATAGATTGAGGATTTATATTTCTGTCTTTGATTTAGTAAGAAAGAGAGAGCTAGATCCTCCAAGATTTCTGTCAATTGAGTGAAAATATAAATATAGGTACATTATAGAATACAATATACCTGGCTGGTTGGTAGTTTCTGTTATATACCTATTTCTAAAACAGACACAACTAATAACAGAATCTACCAGCTGCATCGAATTCATATCAATACGTATCTATAAATATAGTTACACTTGCGCCAAATTTTCATTAATTTCATAGTTGCATAGTGCACACATAAACTGTTCAAACATTAATATTTTCAGATATTATATTATTCAAATTATTTTTAAATATTAAACAGTGTCAACCGGTAAATTAATAACAATGGTTGTGTACTATTTTAAGATGTGAATAATTGAACTTTTACGAAGTATTCAGAAAGTGTTTAATTAAAATTATAATTATATTTGACTTGTGCCATTATGATGTGGTCACCATATTTTTATTATTATGACTATGGATTTTATAACCATTATAGACTTTGTGAATTTTGGAGGTAAGGCCCTGATAAGTGAATTTGAAGACTATTAGGAATATAATCCCCACGCTTGGCAGGCGGCTTGGGGATCGCAGAATGCTCACCACCGTTAACCGAGACTACGTTGCTGCTCGTCCTCCAGTGGTCCCGCTCCCATATATCTATATATATATATATATATCTTCCATACCGCTGAATGGAAGATATTTGGGAGCGGGACGAATTTCTTCCGTACGCGGACGGAGTCACGGGGAGACCTCTATTTATCAACCGACTTCAAAAAAGGAGGTTCTCAATTCGACTGTATGTTTTTTTTGTATGTATGTTACGCGTTTACTCCGCCAATACTGAACTGATTTTGATGATTATTTTTTGTTTGGTAGGTACTACTTCCGAGGTAAATTTGGTTTTTAAATCAATATTACTAGAATATATGAAGATGTCATCCAGATATTCGAAGTTGAAGTCGGTTGTATTTATTTTTTAAAAGCGTATTATGTATCGTTTATAAAAAAAATCACGTGATTATCAAGTACTTGTCTAAATGTTCATTCTCCAGCAGGGTGGAGGACAAGGCAGCGCCGTCGTCTCCCAGCGTGGGGGAGCAGCCGCTCGACCTGAGTGCCAAGTCTACCTCCAGCGCCAGTGGCACACCGCCCCCTGACGCTAAGACCTTGGATAATCGGTAAGTTAACTTATAAACCGCCTTCATTGAGGTTCTCAATTCGACTGAGTTTTTTATTGTTTGCATGTTACGTGATTACTCCGCGTTTATGTTATTTTTTTGTTTAGTAGGTAATAAGTACTTTGGAGGTGGTCCCATATAAATAATATCGAAATCCGTTCAGTAGTTTGGTTTTTAAATCAAAATTACTGGAATAAATCAAAATACTTAGCTGAAAAATATGAAGATGTCATTCAGGTAGACGAAATTGAAAAGTTTATTTTTTTTTAAATTTTATATTCTATAGTTTGACGAGACGAGCGAGACGTGCTAGGTGCTAATTTCATGGGTGCTCATAAAGTTGGTGCTCAATCGGGATTGGGCGTTTTCACACTGACCAGAAACGATATCGGCGGAGTGCTAGTTTCATACAATTAGTACTACACGTATTCACACTGACAAACGATAATGACTGTTTTCACACTGACAAACGATAATGACTGTTTTCACACTGACAAACGATATCGTGTGTGAGTGTGAAAGCGTGTAGTATACCAATTGTACGAAACTAGCACTCCGACGATATCGTTTCTGGTCAGTGTGAAAACGCCCAATACCCCTTCGCCTGGTTGTAATCATCACGCCTGTCCTTATCAGTATAGCAGTGACATAATTCTGAATTTGTGAACAAAATCCTGCGCCGCACTGCGCTCGTCATGGCTTTGCGCCTTGTAAAAAGCTGCTTTTTTTTTTTTTTTGGTAATTAATGACCATGGGTTAGCCCGCGGCAGTGGTTCGGGATATATTATATTCAAAAAAATTGCTATTTTTTTTTAATGTAAAAATTTGTAAACTTTGTAGTGGATCGCCGTTTTTAAAACCCAGCCCATTGAAAAGCGACAATAACCGAATTACTTTGATACTATCGATGACAGCGAATTAGGGTTATTGTTCTATGCAGTTGAACGTTTAGTTTAGTCACTAAATATCCACTTAACTTGAGTGGATTAAACAGCGGGCTGTGGGCCCCATTTTACGATGTTAATCAATTAAGAACACTTATTAATTTGTAAGGATTTCAAAAACTGAATCTATTTAAGTACTTGATGGAATTGTAGCAATTTGAAATCAAATTTAAGTATTTTTTTTTATCATATGGTCATCATGCTAGGCCGGCAGACTGGTTGTGTCTGTAATCTTCAACCACATTAATAAGCCCGTATCTTAAACCTAGCCATGATAAAAAGTATTTATACCTACGATGATATAGACAGACATAACTTACAAGATATCTCCGTTTGCGTCAGGATTTGAAAAAAAAACGCAAAGACCAGCCATTTTAAACCTTTATTGAATTCTTTCGATAAGTCTCTAATTCAAAATTGAATAAATCACGTACCTACCAATCCGGCAATCTATAAAGCCATTCTTCACGGTGACCGTTGGCCATAAGGCATGGTTCGCATTAGCTCCGGTCCCACTTCCTAGTATGCTTCCTTGAGCTGTACCCGCCACACACGTGGCCTACAATTCCACAAGTCCTTGTAAATTAAATACGCTTGTAAAATATATTTTGGCATAAAGTAGGTGCCTATATTTTTCTTCTTCTTTGATCCTATAGCATTATGCCGTCGCACATTGTTGGTATAATGGCTTGTGTCAAGTATTTGGATATTTTTTTAAGTTTGTGATGATCATTTCAAATAATTAAAATATAATATTATAAGTCAAAGTCAAAGTTACATAACGTAAGTCAAGTCCAAGTCAGGCCTCTTTACAGCAGTGGCGACTTCATCGGAATTTTGAAGACACAAAAGACAAAACTCACTTAAAAATCAGTTTTGCTCACATTGATGCACGTTAAAAAGATAAACACTTGTATAAATTGTATTTCACAAAAGTTTTGGAACTATTACAAATTAAATTATATGCTATTATAAAAACTATAGAACAGTCGTTACTAACACATTTTTTTAAACTTCCTTTCTACAGTCGTTTGTTGAACGTACAGATTGTCTAGAGTTGTAATGCTTTGACACGTTTAATAGATATAAACCAATTCTTGCTTTGTTTATTTTTATAAAAGTAATTGCCGAATTGCTGTTATATAATGAATTGGTAATGGAATCATCTGCCGTGTCCATAGTGCTTCAAGCCAAGTTCGCACAAGCTTTGTGATCCACAATCGTTAGAGTCCTTATTATATACTTTTTATTTTTAATCGATGTGTAGATGTAGATAGATTATAATTGTAACAAGCAATTGATCATAGCCTGAACTAAAATTAAATCTTTGCTTGATATGCCAATGATTTTATAGCGACTTCAACAAAGCTTAAAATTTAGACTTGTGAACTTGTGACCCGGGTTGTAGAGCACACGAAGCTAGCGGAGCTAGGAGTCATGTTACACAAACAATAGTAAATGCGAATGTGCCCATTAAACCGTGAAAACGAAACTTTGATCGCCTGCCAAGGGTCAACGAACCAATGACAGGACGCCATTACGGCATAGGGCGCATAGATAAAATATAATAAGTAAAAACTTGATTCAATTCATAGAATTAATATTTTATGTTCACCACAAAATATATTTATATAGTTTTCCATCGGTATAATGTATAATTTATGTTTTGTTCGAAATAATGAATATAAATAGGTAACACATTTAAAAAAAACCTTTAAAATAAATCTTAAAATTTGCATAAAGATTTTGAAAAAAAAGAACCAAACTCAGCATCAAAAGTAAGGATAAAAACAGCACAAAAATATCTTTATAATAGTCTGAATAGAAATCAAATATTTACCAAAATGCCTACAAATTCCAATATAAAAAAATAAATAGTTCAACACTGCATTGCGATTATAATCGTCCAATGAATTGGTACATTTCATACGATCATTCGTCAGACCAAGTCAAGAAACTCATATCTCCAGTCAACGCCCTACTTCACAAGTTTACAAGCGAAAAACATTGCAAAAGAAATGCACTGTATGTTAAACAAACAGTTTTATTCTATTTGCATTGAATCATGCGCCAAATGTGGCGAAACACAGACCCTTGTGACTTATTAATGCGCGGCTACGTCTCTAGACATTGTTTTCTTCCTAGCCAATTAGGTATTATATAATTCCAGCCACACACAAATTATCTAATGAGATAACCCTAAAGTCAATCAATACGCTTTTAAAAAAAAAACTTCGACTACCTGGATGACATCTTCATATTTCCTGTTATTTTGATTTATTTCAGTAATTTTGGTTTAACTACTAAACCAATTTCGATAAAACGTAGTATCACCTACCAAACAAAAAAATAATCATCAAAATCGATTCAGAATTGGCGGAATAATCACATAACATATACATACAAAAAAAACATACAGTCGAATAATTGCGAACCTCCTTTTTTGAAGTCTGTTGAAAAAAGGTCAAGTTTTTGAAGGCAACGTTTACTATTTTCTACTTATGAAAATTATATACATGCCTAAGTTGTAACTTGGTCGAAAGTCTAGGAATGGAACTCATAATAATAATTATTTTTCTGTAACAATATATTTAAATCGTGACGGTGTTTATGTTAAAATAATTCAAAAATTATGTACTAAATTACATTCGTAAATAGAGTTTAGAAAAGGTATTTCATGACCATTGTGCGTTAATGCTTATATATATTTTTTTTTTTTAATATTATGTATACCTACTTGTATTTATTATTTACATATTATAGCCAAGTTGTACTGCAGTTTTCAATGCGGCCAAAATAAAGTCAAAAAAGAATGTAGCCAAGTTTATTCCACTAAATGTGTTTGTGTTAAACCGTCAATAAATAGTTTTGGCGGAAACACGGAATAATCATGTCGCTGCATTGTTGCTGCATTGTTGCATGTTGCTTTGCTGTTTTTTGTTTGTTTTGTGTTTTTCGCGAATTAATGATTTTAAAAGGTAGTGTTTTAATTAAATATTCAATTAAAGTCACGACTGTTGGCAATATTACTTACCTATGTGGTGAAACATGTCTTTCTTGTGTCAATTTCAAAACTCCATGAAAGCATAGAGTAAAGTCGCCACAACTTTACTAGGGCAGAACTTGACTTGACAAATTTTGTGTAACTTATTGTGTTTTATCACTTATTTGACTTGTCTATAAAATCTTGAAAATTTTTAGGTATAATACTTGACACTGGCAGAATGCACAAAGTGCGATGCCAAAAACGAATAAAAACAAACCATAAATTTGGCTCTATCAACTGGAATTTCAATCATTTCTACCTAAAAGCTTTTAGAAAGTATCAGCGACACATTGGCTATGAATGCATCGATTCTATCATGAGTACAGACTAATGCTGAACATCGTATTAAAGAACGATCTCTCCGATTGTCTCGATTCCAGCATCGATATTATACAATGTCAAATCGATAAACTGAATAAATTCATTCGCTGGGACGCTATGTGGGTCGTATAACTCGCAAAAACAAATAAAAATGCAGCTATAGCCTGTCAGTGCATCGACCTTGCATCCCGGTGGTATATCACAACGAAAAATTACACCTAAAAACATTCACATAAAGTTTAAAATGGTAAAAGTTCGCAGGCGAAAAATAAGAAAGCAAAATGCAAGATGAAATTCAAGACGACATCGTGTTAAATTGAAATTTCAACTGTATAGTCAAAGGGATTGGGCTTAAAATGTACATGTGTGAAGCTAGATAAGGGAGCATTCATAATAACCCGTTATCGGTGAGACCAACAGTAGATATTTCGCATTTTACTTACCTATCTTGGATTAATAGTGCGTTTTGAATTATTGAGTTTAGTCCGATTGTGGGCTGTTGACCGCTTGTTGTGAATCATTCTGTTATCGGAACTCTATTATCAGTTTCACAATTTTTACTCCAAGTTTTAGTCTTATCTACTAGTATAGACACTTATCAGTAATACTAATATGAATCCTTTTCTGAAGCAAATAAGGGAATGATCATTTAGTAAATAAAATACATTAAAAATGAAAATGTTGAAAAGCGACAATAAACATAGGAGGCATTTTTATGCAAAAATTGTTTTCAAAATTCATGGATTTACTAATTATGCATATAACATTAGAAACGTGTAAATAAATGAAAAATATAATAGAATACTATACAATTAATAATACCTGTTTAAAAACATAAAAACTAATGATTGTAAAACTAGATCCGAAAATAGGAATGTAGGTATCACATAAATAATAAGGAACAAAGAATACATACTGATGGGAAAACTCCATTAGAATTTAGATTAGTCCGCAACTTTTCCCGACCACGTAAAAAGAGATAAAAAATATACACAGACGAGAATAGGTATCGACGCCATCTACTAATTTGATTATTCACCCTTCGGGATGTTTCGGACTCTTTGGCATGTTTTAAATAAAATGTGGGAGTTTTTAAAATGTTTTTAGCATAATTTTCTCAGAATGCATTGGAAGTTTTAAACACAAATAGTAGGTCGTTTATTTTGGTAATTTGAATACGAAAATATTTAGATTTACTACGATTTATACAAAGCATTTGGGAATGTTTAATTCAGAGTCCTGAGTTTGTCATCTCTCCAAAAACTTTCTAAAGATTTGATTTCTTTTGACTGGTTTTCTTTTGTTCCAGGTTGAAACGGGCTATCTTAGATGGGGCAGGTAATAGTGCAACCAAACGAAACTACACTGAAGATGAACTTCAATGTGCGTTACGAGACATCCAATCAGGCAAGCTGGGTACACGGCGAGCTGCCTTAGTTTATGGGATCCCACGATCCACTCTCCGAAATAAAGTCCACAAATTTGGGCTCACAATAGACGCGCATGAGACAGATCCCGACAGCGATCCCGAAGGAACTGATTCTCCACCTTCTGTTATACTCAAGATACCAACCTTCCCACCGCCGGACGACAAGAGCTCTTCACCTGCTACTTCAGTCACCACTCCCATCACACCTTTAACGCCGATGATTCCCAACCTTCCAACCCAAGTCAATCCTTCACAGTTGCTCCTACCACCATCGGTCTACGCTGATTCCCCATCGTCACATCTGTTTTCACTCAGCGATGTTATAGCAAAAAGCATTAGCCAAAAGTTCCAGCAGCCACCTGACAGGCTTCATGCAGACTTGTCCTACATGAGAGCGCCGGAAAGACACGTTTCTGTCATCAAAACACCTCCAGACAATCAGAGAAATCAATACCAGGGTCCTAGCAATTCTAGAAGTCAGCCTAACAATAATGGCCAGCCGGCTGCTGGTGGGAAAGGCACGCGACCGAAACGAGGGAAGTATCGGAACTATGATAGAGACAGTCTAGTAGAAGCAGTGAAAGCTGTGCAGAGAGGAGAGATGTCAGTACACAGAGCTGGGAGCTACTACGGAGTACCGCATTCCACTCTGGAATATAAAGTTAAAGAGCGGCATCTAATGAGGCCAAGAAAACGGGAGCCGAAACCGCAGCCGGATTTGAAGCCACAGCCGCCGAAGCCCCCACCGCCGAAGCCGACAACGAAGCCCTTCGCGAACGGCCTGAACGGACCGGAGGCGCCGGGCTACCCGCCCGGTTACCCTCCATTCTGGCCGAGTCCGAGCTTCGCCGCGCATCCTTCTTCAGAGATGTACGCGTCGCACATGATGCGGAGGCTACGTGAAGAGGTGCCGCCACCGCCCACGAATGGATCCTTCCTGGAGGGAATAATTCGGTCGAGCCTGGAGCGGCCGCTGCTGCAGCGGCTGAACGAGCCACGCACGCCGATGGTAGAGTCGCCGAGCCTTCTGCGGCGGCTGGCAGGCGAACCGGAGGAGGCACCGGCGGCGCGGCGGCCGCGCATCGCATCCACCGACCGACAGATCGCTGCCGAGATGCGCGAGGCGGTGCAGCGGCTGCGAGCCGACAAGCTGCGCCCGCGGAACGGCACCCCCACACCTCCTGGCGCGGCGTCCCTATCCCCGCCGCCCGCGCCCCCCGACCGTGCCTAGTGGCGCCCTTTCCAGTGACAGTGACTGCCCGAGTGTTCCTGTCGCACAGATGCTGAACGCGAGACGATCTCTTCAGTCTTTGTGATAATATAATAAAGTACATTCCTTTGGGGGACAGCTGCGCGCTCCGGTCGGCTCCACACGTGCCTAAGCTTCTGACTCATCTCGTAGGGACTCTACAGCTTAATAGTAGAACTTTGGTTCTAAACCTCCGATGTCTTTTTGGGATGGCATTGTGAATCACCATAGTGCAATAGGATTTATCTCAGTTTATATATACTGTTGTAGTGACAATAAAATAGACAGGCTTACCGTTTCCCAATATAATATAAATACGTGTTATATCCGCATTCATATACAGAACTTTGAGGTTGGTAAGTATCAATTATCAGTTCGGTTGCAACGCGTTGATCGCATAAGAACAGCCACATTATATAATAAAAAACATACGTTCAAATTATACGTACATGCAAAGCTCTAGATATATTTGAACATGCAAACTGACTTATAATTTGAATATGGTGTAATTTAGAATTCCTAGCCCTTGTACTTAGAATTCAAATTTACATTACCAACCTTTATTGTTGTTATATTCAAAATTGTTATTTATCAACCTAAAAGTCTTGTTCCAGTCTTAAGTTCCGCTTCCCCTACAGTTGACACATATAATCACCAAATATCACAATAGTTACCTACGTCACAACCAGTTCAATATAATCACAGCTTTACTAATGCTATATCACAATAATTATAGTGTTTAGACTGTTTCGGATTTCGACGTGACCTGACTTGTTAGAATAACATTAAAATTGAAAACATTAATTTTGGAGGCGCGGCATTGTTCGCCAAGTGTTCTGGAAAGGCGCGATTTCCAAGTTCGAGAAAGTTGTCAAAAAAACTTAATATGAACCAACAAAATTTAACAACATGTAGCTAAAACATAATATAGTATTTTGTTCAACCAAACGATTTATGTTTTTTATTTTACAATTTCATAATTAGTAAAAAAAAAGATTAATACGAAGAGGCATATAATTATATTTTTACTCCGTGTGCCGTAATTTGTTGATAAATCAAAACATAAATATTCCCAAGCATATCATCTAATTATTTTATAGAAAATTCAGAGGTCACGATAGACAACCGATCTAGGGTTGTCCAAACTTCGCGCGTATCCGGAGACCCTCAATTGCAAAAGACAACCAAAAGTTAAAGTTATGATATAAATTTAACTATTTAAATATTATGTAAGGTAAAAAAATCAATGTAACAAATTAATTATAAAGCTAGCTATGAGTGTAAATGTTATCGATTTTTAAGTGAACTATTGCAGATTTTGCGCGGTGTTTTTATAATTAGATAGGTAATATATTGAATGAAATTGTTAGCGCTATTGGCGAGCGTGGTTGTGGTCTTCTACCGACAAGATGCGGGACGTAACATCTGATCAGAGAGCTTCGAAGTATACGAAGCCAGTACGGACTTATGTGCAATTATTATTTTGTATAAAATAGTAATGTAACTGTGTCTAAGCTAACACGTGGATTTCCATATTACTGAATGTGATATTTAGGTATTACGAGTGCGGTTTATTCGACGACCCGAGGGGCAAGTCCCCCGTCATCATATACACGGACGTACGTTAAATACATCTAGTAAACTTATATATTTTATGTACTATTATTGTATCTTAAGAAAATATATTCTTATTTTTCATGGTCCAAGTTTTAAATGTTTTATCGACTATACAAAAATGTGGATAATCATTATTATATATTCTTGTCGACTTTAAAATGTAATTAGCCCAAAAATCCTCAAAAAAATTATATCTTGAAATTTGTGACATTTTTTGGTGTTCAATCAAAAGTATATTAATGAAGTACGAGTTGGAAAAATGTATACGCTCTCCCAAAATAAAATTAGGTAAAACTATTTGGATATAAATTATTATCATACGATACTTAATGTAAGATATGTGTACATGTGCGCCTCATGAAAACTAAGAAATCTTTGTATTATGTATGTAATTAAAATATACATAATTATATTATATACAAGTTAAAATATTAATGTCGTACATTTTTCTTCGGAGACCACCACAATATGTGCAAAATAGGACAACTGGAGACTGGACTCGACATTTCGACATAGTTTTCTTTATTTTATCCAAAACCTGTACGACAAAGCATCTTTAAGTTGTAATAAAATATACTCAAGATTAGAGTCAAAATATCAAAACGTAATACATATCCTGAGTGCCGAGATGTCGAACACATTCTCTAAAAATAAAAAGGAAAGCAAAATTTTTTATATTCAAAATTTTGAAGTAGGCGATGCATGTCTTTCATTTAAATTTTTCTGTGGATAATTTTCGACGTCTTTTTAGCATTTAGTATTTAAAAAATATTCTCTATAAACGGTATGAGCATTTATCTAAACTTTTTGTATATTAAAAAGATAAAATTATTTACCGTCGTGTTGACAGCCCTACCAGACCGCATTTCGAATAATTTCAAAAACATAAAAGACGAACAATTGTTTAAACAAATACGTACACGAATGTGTGTTATGCTTGACATTTGTTAATAGCTTAAAAAGTTGTTTTGTGTAAGATTGTACAGAAATAGGATGGGACATTTTGCAAAGAGAACTTAGGTAATAATCAACATTCCGTTTAGAATGTTATTAGATTTTTGTAATTATAAATATAATTATTTTTTTCATCGGGAACAAATCATTATGTTGTTTAATCTTATTTTGTAATGTTAGTTGTTTTTTAAGGCTTTATTTGAAATAATCCTACATATAATTATATAATTATATTGAGATGTTATACATGTCATTGTTTTTGTGCAAAGTGTTTGGGGAGTAATCCCGGGATTAAGAGAAAAGCGACTGAGTAAGTAGTAGATGAATAAAACCGGAAGCTGCCAGCTACGGTTCGGTCTGTACAAATGGTATACGCCGCCTTAACACTTAATTATGTTATTTGCAGTGATCCCTAGAATTCTTTGTTAAAAAAAGATTCACCAGTCTGACCAAAAAGTTTCTATTAACATTTTGATTTTGCAACGAAATCAAAATTTTAATATTAACACTGGTCGAAACATTATGATGGTCATAATTATGACCATAATAGTAATTCTCTTTTGACTCATAATATAGAATATTCTTTTTAACAATTGGCTTTTAATTGTCAAAATATTACATTAAAAAGTAATAAAAAAGAAACATTGAATTAAATTAAATCAACTGCCTCTGCTCAAATACCTCATTAAATAATGGAAATTTTTATGAAGATTCAACCCTAATTTTTTTATCGGTGATCATGTAATATTTTGACAAGCACAGCCCTAATTGCAGGGATCGCTGGGTTAATAGTGAATCATTTTACTGTATATTATTATTGTTCAATCATTTTTCCACATAGTTTTAAGTTTTAGTTGATACTGTAGCTTAATTTTTCAATAAATAAGGTAGCCGTTAGAAAACCTTTAATATTTTGTTAATTTTTCGTAATTAAAATCTCTGTAAGGTTAAGAGGTTAGTTTTGGACGATCCTCGCGATCGGGAACAAAAAGACAATGAAGGGAAATTGCATTTTCTTTTTTTAATAATAAATAATTCCGCAGTGAACGAATGTGAACGTGAGCCTCACCTCAAGGTAGCGGGATTCCTGAGAGGCATGCGGCAATTCGAATCAAAACTTTTATTCCAACATGAATTCAAAGTCTAAGTATTTCTAGTTATTCTCCAAATTCAATTACGAAATTGAATTAAAAAAGCTCGGCCTGACAGAATCCCGTTGAATGGAAAGTAAGTAAAAGACATCGCCAGATCTTATTTCTAAGCATTTTGTGAACTCGATTCGTGTCGGAACGACTGTGTCTAACTGTACATAGCGGTCGTTTTCCAATATTAGACACAGTGACTCATCGTGCTCATGTTTTTAATGGACTTTCTCCATTACGATGTTATTTTCGAGTGTGAGTAGTCACTGTCTAATGCCGTAAAACGGTCCACGGAAAGTTTCTATAAATGTAACTTTGTAAGTTTCACCTTTATTGTCACTAATTGTTTTCCATCTGTATCTATTTCTAGATTAATTTAAACAATAATAATTATTGTACTATTATTATTATTGACGTTTTTAGAATTATCGTGGAAAGGTATAGCGTATCGATGAAAGATTTTCTTAACGTCTCGCTGGACAGTTTTTTTAATTCAACATAGATCAGTTGATTAAAAATTACATTATGTACAACATAAAGCATTTAATTTTAGACATATTAAATATAGTGTTATCTTTATTGAAAAAGATGAATTAGTTAATATTCTTATTCGATTTCGCATGATGTATTTATTTTAAATTAACGCTTACAAAAAAATACATCACAAAATGGCGGGATTGAGCTCCTTTTTGGGAACGTTTCCTTTGCCAAATGGACATTGGAAGGTTTTGTGATTCATTAAAAGCAGGTAATGGACCAATATAATGATAGTTACACTGTTATTCTCCTATATGATTGAAAAGCTCATCTTTTTTTGTATAAATATATAACTGCAAAACGTGAGCTAACGAGATCAAATTATAATATTGTTATTTAATTATTGAGTACAAGTTTTAACGAAATATTTTTTTCAATATACCTTACTCGCCTCTTTATTTTTGTTATTTTGTTCCTTTAGTTTTTATTATTATTGTTTAAATATCATTAACAGATAAATAGATGATTTCGCGTAAACTTATGCGACAAGTGATTATTTTATTATAAATATATCTTTATTATATTTCACTTCATCCGTAAGAATGTAAAAAGAACTTGGCTTGGCACACTACCGTGTGTCGGAATCGTTTCGATGAGAAGCGCAAAATTATAGTTGCAAAATTGGCACCAAACGTGATTGGCTCGAATCAATCGTATTAAATCTAGTCAAATTTTTAGAATGGAAAAAGCTAAGCTTAGATACTGACGATTCGACTGACTTTTTTGATAAAGAAGTTATAAATTAACGTCCAAAAAACCGTCGCTAGGCGACTCAAAAAGTTGATTTGAAATGGTGGAATTGTAGTAATGAAAAATGTTTGTAAACCAACTGTTTCTTACTTATACTGTATCTTAAATAAGAACATTTGAAGTGAATAAAATGTTTTCATATGTAATGTCCTTTTATCTTTAGGATCTTTATGTCTTACGTTATGTCTTAATGAAATGGCTGGTTAGGCAGGTGTGAAGACGAGCGAGGATATTTAAAACCTGTATACAATAAATTTCTTTCATTTGTTGATTAATTTGTTTTATTTATACTTGTTATATTTATACTTATTAAAGTTTTAATCCTATTAATGAGAAGTGGGTACTTACAATGAAATATTGAGTTAATAAACATTATGAATCAGTAAATTCATAAATCCTACTAATATTATTAATGCGAAAGTTTGTACGTATATGGATGTATGGATGTTTGGTACTCAACGCTGAAACGGCTGAGCGGATTTAGATTAAATTTGCTATAGAGGTAGCTCATACCTTGGAATAGAAAATAGGCTACTTTTTATTCCGAGAATCGCGGGTGAAACCGCGGGCGCAGCTTGTTTTTCAATATGTTTATAAACAAAGAACTAGGCACAAGGCATTCGCTAAGTTCGCAAAGCTAAAGGCCGGCCCGGCCAATAGGTTTTACTAAATATTAGGTATTATTTGGTGTTATAGTTTTACTTTTTTTTTGCTACTTATACTTACCTACAATTGAGTGTGTATCAATCTCTTGCTGGAAAAATATTATCTACTACAACTACTACTAAAATAATAACATAGGTTTAACACTACTACTAACACTGTACTTATGGATAATTTGTCCGAAATAAATATTTTTTTAAATTTTTTTTATTAGGTACTTACTTAGTTCACAGTTTATTAATAATAAATAAATATTGGGGGAATTATTTATTAATAACACCAAAGTTACACGTCAAATAGGTATATTAGGTACCCGCTCCATTTCAGGCTACCTTATGATTACAATCCGTGACTTCTGTCAATGGGCTACTTTTAGACACTAAGTAATTTGAATATGCCTACGCACAAAACAGGTAATAAGGAAATTGATAAATATGTACAAATAAAACTGTATAACGTCCTATAGCAGCGTAGAAACAGATGCAAGTACTTATTAGAATAGACTTTCGAGCATATACCATAAAGTATTATAATATAATAGGTCTTTACCTATGAAATTGCCGTTCTTCAGTACTGGTCATTTCAAATGGAAAAAAAGTTTGGAATGGCTTTGTATTCTGAATTCAAATTAATTTTGTCTTAAAAACATGACATTATTTTTACAAACTCAGTCTTTTGTTTATTGATTAGCGTTGTATTTTCATTACGTTTGAACATTTTTCCTCATAATGAATACTTTAAAAATTCGTGTAATTATGGAATATGAGTTCCGTCGTGGCGCCAACGCGACACAAACGGCACGTAACATCAAAAACGTTTACGGAGAGAACTGTACAAACGAACGCACAACCCGTTATTGGTTTTCCCGGTTCCGTTCTGGAAATTTTGACTTGAAAAATGAAGCTCGTAGTCGTCCGGAGACTTTGGTCAACAATGATGAATTAAAGGCGATTGTTGAAGCTGGCGAAACTCAATCTACAGCTGAGCTAGCAGCAGCTTTTGATGTTAGCATCAAAACAATTTTGATCTATTTGCGACAAATAGGCAAGGTAAAAAATCTTGATAGATGGGTGCCCCACGAACTTAACGATCGCCAGCGCAACGTACGCGTCGAGACCTGCCTCGCGCTGCTGCTACAGACAGTCTCCAAGCTGCAAGAGCTGGGGTTGGAAGCTCTCCCTCATCCGCCATACTCACCAGACCTTGCACTTACCGACTATAACTTTTTCCAAAATTTAGAAAAAAAATTAGTGGGTAAAAAATTCAATTCCCGAGAGGCAGTACAAAATGCCTTTGAAGAGTTTGTTGCCTCCCGTCCAGCTGATTTTTACAAGAAGGGCATCAATAAACTGCCAATTCGTTGGCAAAGATGCGTCGATTGCTTGATTACTTTGAATAACAGAAATGAAAAGTTTAAAAAAATAAGTACTTTCACTTATTCCATACAAAACGGCAATTTCATAGGTAAAGACCTAATATTTATTATGTTTAATCGGAAAATAATATAATGACATAATATTTTACCGTTATAAGAATATTATCTTTTCCGTTAAAATAATATCATTAAAATAATATTCTTTTCCGTTTGGAACTATAAGAATTCATATTATAAAATGAAATTTGCAGAGCTCATTGGCCAAAGCGAAGCGAGGGCCTCTGCGTCTAAGGTAAAAGGGCAAATCGGCGTTTGTATATAAGCCTGTTTCTATGTATATTTGTTCGGCGATAACTTGAATTGATCCGATCTTTATGAAATTTTGTAAGCAAGTAGTTCGTGCAAATACAATTATTAATCGAATATGAGCCAAATTGGTCATGGGCTCATGGGGCTAAGAAGATGTGGGGGTCGCGAGGTCTCAGTTCGCTGCGAACTATGGCCTACATAGTAAGTAAAAAAAAATACCTACATAGTTCCTACATAGTTCGCGGTTTAAAAATGTCGTAACCCACCCATCAGCCCGAAAATGTCCACTGCTGGACGAAGGCCTCCCCTTAATTGGGAGGTGTTGCCATAATCCCCACGCTTGGCAGGCGGCTTGGGGATCGCAGAATGCTCACCACCGTTAACCGAGAGGACGCTGGTGACCGTCTTCCGGAGGTTCTGGATTCAATTTTAATACATAGGTACCCAGGTACAAATACAAATAAAAATGAATAAAAATAAAAAACGCGTTTCAGTTTGCGGTAACCGGTGACCTACTACTTAATTTATTATAAATCACAGCAACGCGTCTAGAGTTCGTCATGAGCCATAAATCGTCCACTGCTGGACGAAGGCCTCCCCCTTAATAGAGGGGTGTTGCCATAATCCCCACGTTTGACAGGCGGCTTGGGGATCGCAGAATGCTCACATCGTTAACCAAGAGGACTGCTGCCCGTTCCCTGGTGGTTCTGGTTGCAGTTTAAGGACATACCCAGGTCCAGAGTTGTCGTCTAGAGTACATCTTATTAATATTTATAATATTTAATTTTTTTAAACTGACATATTGGTTAATATAGTAGGGAATATGCATGTGTTTCAATTATTAAAAGTACCGAATAGGATAAATGGAAAGTTTAATTGAAATCTGCTGGTAAACTTCTGAAATAAGTGTTCAAAGTATTTGGGAGTCATCTTTCCCTTTCTAGCAAAACACGTGCTAGTATAGAATTTGTTTGGAATCGTGATTTTTGACGTCATAAACCTAGTATATGCCCTCCCTGTGTAAAATGAAACTAAAATGTTTATAACTTCGTTATTTGTGCACATATTAAAATGTTACTTTCAATGATTTGTTTTCTTGACTGTCAGCTTTTTTGTGAGTCAATCAAAAACACACGCATATTCCCTATTGCTTGACTCTACGACTCTACATTTTTACTAAAACATAAATTGACACGTCCCATCAGCCAAATGTCATCTTGGTTTGTAACAATGCTGAGAAAAAATAAACAAAAAAAACAGTTCCATGGTACTTTTGTACTTACCGCAAATTACCTACACTTATATTGAACCAATTTTAGTTTTAACAGTTCAAAAGATACACATATTTTTCGAGTAAACGCTTCAGGCGGCATGCCACTTGGTTGCAAGGCCGAGGTTTTCAAATTATTTAAAGAGTAAAAATTAAAGATGGCGGAACCGGTTATTAAGCGATCCCGCCAAAAAGAAAAAAGCAAGACTTGAAGCAAGCTCTTCTTTTTTCGCGCTGTTTCGTTTTGGCGGCTTTTTCTGGTGAAATAAAGATTAATTTTAGGTTTGAGTGAAATGATGGCTTATACAGGGATAGTTCTAATCAGTTAGCATCCTTTCTGTACATCAAAACAAACTACTTTACTATGGGGCCTTTGATTATATAGAGAGAGAGCTAGATCCTCCAAGTATGGGGCCAACATTGTACGCACGAGGTGACAGCTCTTGAAACGGCGTCTAACTGAACAAATTATTATAAACTACATTTCAGGGCTGACCAGACCAAAAAATTGTCAGACATTAGGCAAACAGTTTTGAATGTTTGAGACACATCTTTACTCATAGAAATATTTATTTTGTCACTATTATCTTAAAAATGGCGCTATCTCAAAAGGCCGAATACTAAAGGCGGCCGGCAAACTAACGCACTTATCCTAACTAAAATAATACATTTAAACCTGAACCACGTGTATTACGTAAAACCAGTAACATAACCATAAGTATAAACATAAGTATCCTGAGCACCAAAAACAAAACCTCGCAAATAAATAACCAACAAAGGAAGAAATCAGACCAACCCTGACATTGAATCCTGCGCTGCGATCCCGAAGACAACCGAAAACACGCGAACTTGGCCGAGCGTTGCCAAAAGAGACCGTGACCTTACTCCCTTGCTCTTGACTTACTTGACGGTATGTGTGTGAGTGTATGTAATTCGGATACTTACTTTGGCAGGGCGTGTTTTTTAGTTTTTATGGTCATAGAGTAGGGGAAATACTTGTGTAGAAGGAAAGCTGTGTACAATTTTGCCTATATTTATTATTTTTAATAGAATTTTCAACCCGTACTCAATAAATAGTAGACAGATATAGACTATACTATAGGATAATTATTACAACATTTTTAAGTACCCTGTTGTGCCCCATTTTCAGTACCGCGTTGTGCCCCGGAGTAGAGGCACAATGGGGTTTTAGTAAGGTTTTAGTTGATGTTAAAAGAAAAAACGATTTACTTAAATGTTATTGCTACCTTCTTTACATGCCAAACAAATGCTACCTACTTGAATAAAGCTGAATAAGATGGGGGCACATTTAGCGGAGCAAAAATATGGCAGAATTACGCCGATTCGTGCATGTCAAGATTCTATTTTTGTGGTTTCAGGCCCATTTTTTATTTTTTACTAGCATAATATATAATTTTTTTTAAACTAAGAGCTAGTTCGAGCTAGTTTCGTGACAAACTATTATTATTTACAAGAGTGTAAATGTTCGTGCTAAATTTGTGAAAATTGAATAATTTGTAAAATGGTTTTCTTCTTATCTGAAATTTATTGAAAGATTACAAAAGCTAGCTCACTTCTCACATCAATTTACAAATACATTTTAAAGGAAAACTCATAAAAATCGTCAAAAACTGCTATGACTGCACGTGATTTTTTTAAACAGGGCTTAATAAAAAATATATTCATTAAATGAGAAATTAATTGTAGGAACCCGCTTGCAAACGCATTAAAGCATATTATTAAAAGTTTTGCCGAAAAGAAAGAATTAGCTTTGCTCCTTTTTTATTTGTTAATTCTTTCAGTTTTTTTTAATACCACTGACATTTAATTAATATGTATTTATTTTTCATAGTTTTTGGCATTTAATATGTATTTCTCGGTGTATTTTGTTGTTGACATATTTATTGTAATTGGAATGACATTGTATTTAATTTGTGACTATCTTTTAATGATAAATATAGTTTTTGCTGTATATGAGTCATGTTACATGAAATAAATGAATTTTAATTTAATTTAATTATATTTATAAAATTCCCGTTAGAAAAGGAAATAGATGCTAGTATGCAAAATAAATTCTTACACCAATTACACTTTAATTACGCACAGGTGGTAAAAATTGCTAGCTGTTAAACGTAAAAAAAAGATAAATACTTAGGTATGGCCAGTCTAAGATCCTTTAGTACTAGTTCTATGTAAATTCCATGGAAATGGAAGAAGGATAAGATCTTCTTTTTTTTATAAGTTAGACGAATAAACATTGAGCTATTTTGAATAAGATAAAAATGTTGTAGGATAAATAGGGAGAGCGAGAGGAAGATACTTTCCGGAAAAATCGGATAAGTGCGACTCGGGCTTGCGCACCGAGGGTTTCGTGTCACTACAGGAAATAGGTAGATGCTCATTACATATTTTAAGTAGTACCTACAGTACCTACAGTAGTACAGACAGACGGCTTAGGCTTAGTAACAACAGGGTCCCATTGGACACCCTTCGGGTACGAAACTCTAAAAACTTTGAAATGTGTGAGTAAGGTCAGCGACAATGATAAAATGAATGGACGGGAAATATGCGCACGGAATTTGCAGACTACATATTGAGCGCCAGCTCGCGTCAGTCATACACTGTCTTTGCGACATGCGAGCCGTCCGATACGACAATACAAACTTCTAATACGTACATGTATTCTCTTTTTCTCATTAGATTAGCTATCTCTATTTTTGTTGTGTTGACTTGTTAATTTTAAACGGTTTGTAAGCGCTGGGCCCGTCCATTCCTTTATCACCGTCGCTGACTAAAGTTGAAGATCCATGCACATGCAATAATTTGATTTGATTCAATCAATAGGCTTATGGACACACAATATGTGACATTGTATGTGCCTACGTATTTGTTTTTAAATTACTCTATCTACCTACCTTTATTCGTTTATGGGCATCTTTTTAAACTACCTACTTACTTATGTACCAAAAAATGTACCTAAAGAATATGCCTGTAGCAGACCTGTCTGGGGTTCAATGTTACTGTTACGAACTCGAAAAGTTACTACCTAAACTTAATAATCACAATGATTATCTGGTTCAAAACTAATATTCTTTGACAAGCCCATTCGGATTTTTGTTCGTTCGCGTCAGTCGCGCGCGCACACATTGTAAATGCACATTACATGATTACACCGTGCATATGTGCGTGTATTTTTCGCCGTATGCAATGTTTGGGCAATGCACTCGGCGGCACAATGGCACTGACCTTGGCTGGCCACGCAGCTGCGGTTGGGAGGGAAAAGAACGAAGAATTCGAAATTTGAAAATTGTAGGCGGGTTTGAGTTTTGATGCTTTTTCTTCTTTTTCCTAACCGTATTATGGCGTTGCACATTGTACATACGCCATTGCCATTAAGTATTTATTTTTTAATATAAGATAAGAGAAGAACGAAGCGCTCTTAAGATGGTAAGAGTGAAAGACATAGGTAAGTAAGTGTGTGAGAGGTGGTACGGGTCAATTGCAATTTGAATTTGATGGCTTTACATAATTACTTATATAAGAGGCTGTTATTAAATTTGGAAATAACGCAAAATGACACCATTACGTAGTGTGACCTATATGTATATATTTTTCTTAGTTATTGGCATCGCACGTTGTGCATTCTGACAGTGTCACGTTAATGAATTTTCAAGTTTTTTTATTAAAACCAAGTCAAATATGTCATGAAATCACAGTCAGTCACACGAAGTTAATCATAGTCGAGGTCCAAGTCATGCCCTAGTAAAGTTGTGGCGCCTTTACTATGAGCTTCTCGGAGTTTTGGAAACAACACGAAAAGACATGCTCCACCACATTATATCACTTGCCTACACTCGTGCACGTAATTCAACACTTAATGAATAAAACACCACCATTTTTAATCATTAATTCGCGAAATAACCCAAGTTTAAGAAAATAATAGAATGCAACGACATGAATATTCCGTGTTCCCGCCAAAACTCCGACCTATACATTGGTCACATAGGTAAGTATCTCAGAGCATAGAGTATAGATTACGATGCCACCGAGAACAAGCTACACTCGGTCCACTAGACCGAATGTAGCTTGTTCTCGGTGGGTTTCTAGGAAATTATCAATGCTAGGTACCTAAGCATAAGGTTTACCTAATTAAATTCATGAGCAATATCTTAGGGGGTCATTAAAATTATCATAATGGACAATGTACTATGAAACTAACACTGAAAACAAGAAAAAGAAATCGGCTACCCCAAACAAAAAAAAATTACGCACGACGTAATGTAGCGAGCAGCGAGCAGCTGTATTTTTTTTTCATGATTTCCGCTTTGATTTCATAGTAAAGGTACCTACAGATACTTAGCAGGTCTTATTAAAATTCTTTTATTTAAATGTTGTTAGTTAATTACTAATTAATATAGGTACTTACCTATAAAAATGTCAAGTTGTCAAGTTTACGAAGTGTGAATATTAGGTGATTTAGGTATACCTACCCCTACCCAGCGACGGAATGGGATGGACGGGCCCAGCTCTTGCAAATCGATCAAAATTAACAAGACAACACAATCAAGCATACCTAGCTAAAAGTATGCATATTACATTTGCCGGAAAATAGAGATAGCGAATCTAATTACTGCATGACAAAAAGAGAACACATGTACATGTATTAGAAGTTTGTATTGTCGTATCGTGCGGCTCGCATGTCGCAAAGGCCGAGTATGACTGAAGCGAGTGGAGAGCCGGCGCTCAACATATAGTCTGCAAAATCCGTGCGCTTATTTCCCATCTATTCATATTATCATTGTCGCTACCCCTACCTACCTACTTGGTTTTGGTAGTAGGTACTCTTCGTGGTACCTACAAAAAGAAATAAAATAAACTCTCATTGACATTATCGGTGGTTGGATCAATGGATCAAACCTCGGAGGAAGGATATCTCTCTGGCTTGATAACATTTCGCTGGACCAAACCCTAGACTACAGGAAGGTAGATGGCTCGATGGCGTGGCCGCGCATGAGACAGCTAAATTACTCGAAATAGGCCATTTACCTGCCTTTTACGCAACATCTCACCATAGACAACCTAAATAAACTAAACTTATTAGATACATTTCTTTGGGTATAACCAAGGTATACCTAACACTGCAAAAAAAAACTAAAATAAGTACTATTATTATTCTTATATAAAGCCGTCACAGACGACGAAGATGCTATAATATTTCATGTTATCTTAGAACATAATTATTTCAATATCGCTACTCATATATTTCATTGAAGTGCACAAACGACGAAGATAATATATATTTTCAACGCCCGCTACTTAAGATGATGAACTATTTCTGAATTTATGTTAAAATGCCTATATTAAGGCTTGTATTTCCCAAATTTGCCCCTCGCAAAATCAAAAATATTTTGTCAATATACTAGCTAGAAAATAAAAGCCCAAAAATACAAAATGTTACAGAAGAACATCCGTCTTAGTAACTTTTGTGGTTGAAAACACGATTGATTATACTTTCCTCGATAGAAAAAAATACCGAAACAGTGTCTATTTTTAAACCATTTTCAGTTTTATGTCCTAATTACAACACATAGTCACATTAAAATAATATGTATTATAAGTAATAGTATTTTGGAGAGCATTCTGTGGTTCAAAAGTTATTAATTTCTATAATTTTCAAGTAATCTGAGAAAATCTTCAAAAATCGAAGTTTGACACGCACGAATCTGCGTAACCGCCATATTTTTGCTCCGCTAAATGTGACCCTACCTGATACAGCTTTAGACTCATGATTGATCTCATAAAAAAATGTGCTTGAAACGTGGAATACCCGCCTTAATATGGGTAAATATGATCTTAAGATACCATCTTAACGTACGTAAATAATTTTAAGATAAATACAGGTTGATTTATTTAGGGTATTCTTTTTGGTGCCTTGCAAGCTCTGTGATATTTGTCACTCTGATTTTTCTTTAAGTATTATATTATCCATTTCATAAAACACGTTTTAGCCTAATCTTAACATGGTACCAGAACGGGTTTTTATTTTGCTGAAGTGGAATAAAACTTGCAAAATGACATTGTTCGACGCGACCAAGTCGCAAGTCGGTCTCCTCACAGACAACAATTGGTCAACGTGCTAAAAGCAAGCGTGCAGTGCTAAAAGCGACACGACTGTAGTAATATGTATGATTTTTGCGCATTCTCCTTTGAGTCAATAGGGCCATAAACCGACCACCGACCGACTTTTTTTTGGATGTATGTTACGTCATTACTCCCTCAATTATGTACCGATTTTGATGATTCTATTTTTGTGCAGTAGGTCATACTTCAGAGGTAGCCCCTTATCAATTTTATCGAAATAGGTTCAGCACTTTTTGAAAAATCAATAGAAACAAAAAATATATGCATTGACGACTTCATGATTTTTGCTCGCAGCCATCTTGAACATTCTCAAAATGAGGTCTTATACCTCTTTAGAGTATATTGGATGTCATCCAGGTATCCGAAGTTGAAGCCGGTTGTATTTTTTTAAAGCGTATTTTCGTAATTATGCAATAAGATGCAGAAACTTGTTAACTTGTTTATTTTCTAAAATCTGCTGTTTCGGGTTCAAATCATATTTTTTTTATTTTCTCAATTTTTTTATAACTCGTTGACCATTAAATTTCTCTAGGCTATTACATTTTCATGCCGCTTAAAAGATAGACCCAAGATATGCTTAAGCGTATGCCCGGAAAGGATGCGGTCTGAAACTCAATCACCCTGTATATGTCGCGATCACTCTTCGTGGGTACCCTAACAGGTATTGTATAGTAGTGTGCCAGACTCCAGGGGGCGCCTAGAGCGCCGTCGACACTTAATCCGCCTCTGCATATTGTGACATTTTGGGTACAAGGAGGTATCGGAAATTTGTACCCCTTGGCCACCTGCGAATGGGAAATGTCCTAAGCCTTTAGTTTAAAGAAAAGAGGCGGTACCATAGTCTATTATTTATTCTGTGGCGGTACCAACCTTGTTAAGTACCTACCTACCTAACAATAATAACCTACCTATATAATAACGCTTTCAAATTTTCAAATAGGTAGGTATTCCCTAAGTCCAAAATCAAAATAGGTAGCTACTTACCTAGGTAATTTGACACTCAAATGAAAATTTTTCTTTTCAGTTCTTTGGGTATTTTTATACTAGGTAGTATGCATTCATTGTTTTATTGCTTGCAGCGCCATCTTTCATAAAGTTCCTAAAAGTAAAATTCTGTAAAATTGTAACCTGTAGCGCCATCTCTGTGGTGACTCAGGAAGCAATTCTTAAAAGTGAAATGGAGGGTCAGTTCTAGCGGCCTTACTTAAAAACGCCGCTCAAATTGTGCGACGGCAAGTCCTCTTCGGAGGATTAAGAAGAAAAAAAAACGCCGCTCAAACTTAGTCACTGCTTAAACTTCTCTGTCTTGTTCTTGCACGTGATACTTCACGTCAAAGCATCTTAAGCAGTGATTAAGTTTGAGCGGCGTTTTTAAGTAAGGCTGTTAGTGGTTCTAGCATAGAGGGATAGAGGGCCAGATGAAGGAGGGTTTTTTTTTATTTGTTATCATCAAGTCAAATAAGTCATGAAATCACAGTAGGTAAGTCACATGAAATTAGTCATAGTCGAGTCCAAGTCATAACCTAGTAAAGTTGTGGCGACTTTACTATGAGCTTCTATGGAGTTTTGAAAACAACACGAAAAGACATGTTTCACCACATTATATCACTTGCCCACACTCGTGCATGTAATTCAACACTCAATGAATAAAACACCACCATTTTTAATCATTAACGGCCTTACTTAAAAACGCCGCTCAAAACTTAGTCACTGCTTAAACTTCTCTGTCTTGTTCTTGCACGTGACACTTCACGTCAGAGAGAAGTTGACAGAGCATCTTAAGCAGTGATTAACGGTTGAGAAGTTTTTTTAAGTAAGACTGTAATTTGCGAAAAAACACAAGTTTAAGAAAATAATAGAATGCAACAACATGATTTTTCCGTGTTTCCGCCAACTGAGCCAGCTTTGAGCATAATCCTTTGGAGATTTTTTTTTCTTAGTTTTTGACATCGCACGTTGTGCATTCTGCCAGTGTCAAGTGTATGCATTTTCAAGTTTTTTTTACGAAAATCAAGTCAAATACGTCATGAAATCACAGTCAGTTACACGAAATTTGTCATAGTCGAGTCCAAGTCATGCCCTAGTATAGATGTGGCGACTAAAGATAATATTATGACTTACCTATTCTATTTGCCTTGTTACTAAATATAAAAATTTGATAAAATAAGTAAAAAATATACTTGACACTCGCAGAATGCACAAAATGCGATGCCAAAAAGACAGATAAAACTACTTGTATAACTACTATTATACTAATAACTATGTATAATATCTTAGTTAAATATCCAAAGTAAATTTCTCTGTATATATTTTAAAAAAACTTATTTATTTGGAATCGCACGTTTTGCGTTCTGCCAGTGTCAAGGTTATGAATTTACAAGTTTATATAGTATCATCAAGTCAAATATGTTTTGAAATCACAGTTAGTCACACAAAATTAGCCATAGTCCAAGTCATGCTCTAATAAACTTGTGGCGACTTTACTACTCATGACGTAGGTATCCTCTATTTATTTATTATTTTACATAAAATCAGGTTTACTTACTCCTAGGCGCAACGTTTTTATTTTAGTTAATATATTTAACAATATTTACAACAAAAATATAAAACAGCATAATAGTTGTACGTACACTAGTAAAAATACAATTTAATACAACACGAACATTAATAAAAATAGATAGAATACCTACACACAGCTACAGAATTACACGTCTACTCAAGGGCGAATCCAGGGGGGGTCATGGGGGCATGACCCCCCAGGTTGGTTAGGTCACCAACTACCTAACCTTGTCCTTTTGGTAGTGGAGCGAGCTTGTTTATGTAAGCAACATATACATACATGTCTCTACGCATACATGTGTTCATACGAACAGGAATTTGTTTATAGCGTGAATATTTACTTGAAAATGTGCCTTCACGTTTATCTCAACTTTCAAAAAAGTGGCAGAAAGTGTATGTATGCAGAATCGCCATTGGCATCTGCAATGGTAGGCATAAATGCTCGAATTTTTGTCGATAAAAACAGTAGTAATATTCAAAACAAAAAATGTGAACGCAGCAATAAAACTCTTGAGTCTTGGCGGAACGCGAAAGGTTGCTGCTTTCTATTATTTTCCAAAACTTGTGTTTTTTCGAGTGTTAATGCATAAAAATTGTGTAAAAATGTATTCCTTATGCGCGTGATTTACGCGCACCAGTGTGGGCGAGAATGTAGTGAAACGTGTCTTTTCGAGTTGTTTCCAAAACTCCGAAAAAGCTGCCACGGCTTTACTAGGGCATGACTGGACTTGATTTTGACTTAAGTGTGAGTTTGGCTGTGACTAAGACTCATTCGACTTGAAAATCATTTTAAACTTGATATAAATAAATATTCGTCACTGGTAAATGCACAAAGTGCGACGCCATAATGAGGAAAGAAGAAGAAAAAATCTCGACATTTTGGCAGCTCACTGCTGTCAAAATAGTGTTGCCCATTTGTTAAAAATTTACTTAGTTTCCAGGAAAATGTACCTAGTTAGTAAATCTAATCATAGATACCACCTATTCTGTACTTGTACAATTTTACTTGTGAGTTTCCTTCAATTCAATATTGTTTCACTACGATCAGCCAATTTTATTCATATTTGACTCACATAATCATAGTTGCGCTAGATTTTACTCTGGATTTCGCCCACGTTTGCACCGATAGAACTCTATTTCGCAAGATTCTTTGGCGGCTAAGCAAACTACGAAAAATAAAAATGAAAATAAAAATTATCTCTAAAGAATTTCTACTTATACTCTGACCCAACTCTGACCTAACTCTAACCTAATTCTGGTCTAACTCTGGCATAACTGCCTGAACTCTTACCTAAATCCGAACTCCAACCTTTAAAAAAAACATGCAATCAAAATTGCTTTTGTCAAAGCAACTTAATATATTGTTTTGAGCACAATATCTTCAGTACTAGCGGCCCGTCCTGGCTTCCCACGGGTGGACTATTATTTTTTAAACATTGAGTAAGTATCTTTAAGCAGCAGGACATTGAAAATAACTTTTGATGAATACTTACCATACAGAAACTGTGAGAATACTATAAAAATTAAACAGTAACGGCCTTACTTAAAAAATCTTCTTAAGATGCTCTGCCATCTACTCTCTGACGTGAAGTTGCACGTGCTAGAAAAGGACAGAGAAGTTTAAGCAGTGACTAAGGCAGAAAAGTTTTTTTTTAAGTAAGACTGTAATAGTTTAGTAAAATAATGTATAAGTAGTTCTGAAACGAACTTTTTAACTGGAACAAAAAATGTGCTATGAAAAAAGTCAAAATATTCAATGTCCGACCGCGCGTTTGAGGCTACCTATTTCATAGGGTTTCTTACCCGTGGTCCACATAAAAGTTGTTCCACGGATACCTTTTTGTATCAGTGTTCCACGAGTACACTGAATTAAGAGTGTAGGTACTCGTGAAACACCCAGGTGTACTATGCGTAATTCAATGTACACGTAGAATACCCATTTGTTTCAGATTCAGATATTTATTGCTTCCATAGTGTACACATATATTGTCAAAAAGAAGTTTCATATGGACCCTGTCGGGCGCAGCAATAGTAGAAGAGAGGAGGACGACTTAATTTAACAATAAGATGCCTATTAAATAGAGATGTTTACTCGTTCACTCCCATGTCCTTCCTTTTTATCCGACTTTAAAAAAGGAGGAGATTCTCAATTCGGACTATGCGTAATTCAATGTACCCGTAGACTACCTATTGTTTACTCGTTCACTCCCATGTCCTTCCTTTTTAACCGACTTCAAAAAAGGAGGAGGGTCTCAATTCGGACTATGCCTAATTCAATGCACCCGTAGAATACCTATTGTCTACTCGTTCACTCCCATGTCCTTTCTTTTTACCGACTTCAAAGAAGGAGGAGGTTCTCAATTCGGTGAATTTTTTTATGCTTGTTACCTCAGCTCTCCTAAGCACACACTTACTCAGCAAAATTTTCAATAGCTTGTTTCAAGTCGTCTACAAAGAGTAGGTATACTACCTTAAGTAGGTATCTTATTGTAAGTCCTTGCGGTGGTAACTTAAATAAATAATTTTATCTGATTACCTACTAATATTATAAATGCGAAAGTTTGTCAGTGTGCGGATGTGTATGTTTGTACTCCATCACGCTGAAACGGCTGAACGGATTTGGATGAAATTTGGTATAGAGGTGGTACTTTTTACCTTAGAATAAAACATGGCTACTTTTTATCCCAAGAATCGCGTAAAACCGCGGGGTGCAGCTATTTGTTTAATAATTTACCCGTGGTTCTCCTATTGGGTAAACCAAGGGCACATTTTTTTATATTTACCCTTAGTTCACCTATAGGGTGAACCAAGGGCACTACATATTATCAGCCTTACTTAAAAACGCCGCTCAAACTTAGTCACTGCTTAAACTTCTCTGTCTTGTTCTTGCATGTGACACTTCACGTCAGAGAGAAGTTGACTTAGCATCTTAAGCAGTGATTAAGTTTGAGCGGCGTTTTTAAGTAAGGCCGTATATTTGCCTATTTTTTTTTTATATTATTTATTTTAATGTAGCATTCTAATAGTGAAATAATTTTTGAATTCGTTCTAGTAGTTTTTGAGTTTATTCGTTACAAACATACAAAAATACAAATCTTTCCTCTTTATTATATTGGTGTATGTATGTAGAGGTGTAGATAATAATATTATCTACACTTCTACATATTCTTTATATTATAAATACACGTGGCCCTACTGGTTACTGGTATGGGTAATACCCATACCCATTGGGTATCACCAACAGTCATTCCAAAATAGATAAAGACACTGGCATTGATTTGATTGTGCTACTAAAATAAATAAAATACCTACATCAAAGCAAGTGAAGTCTGGTACTTTTTCTCCAATGCATGGTATCCCCAAAATTAGTACCGTATGAATTTACGCGACGTTGGAACGGCTTTTACGTCCGTGCTAACAAAACTCGTTGAAAATGCATCCAGCAAAATGGTAGAATCGCTGCAAATGTTTTTATTTTTGTTTAAATCTAAGTACAGACGAAAATGTCGATGGTTGCCGCCGTGCCTGTGTTCAGTTCTCATAGTGTTATTGTTGTGTACTGGAGTTTTGGCTAAGTGTAGCGAACATAACTGTATAAATGGTGTTTGTAAAAATGAGACTTGCGTGTGTTCAGAGGGTTGGCAGGGACCTGAATGTCAGTACTGCGGTGGGAAAGTCAAGTAAGTATCGGGAAAATGGCTTTTTACCTGATAGTTCAGTGACCTCTTTCGTAGACGCGCCTAGCAAGTTGCCTTGCCTAGTTTGCAAGAGAAAGCCAGGTACAGGTGATCCAATTATAGAGTTTGGCTTCTTTGCCACATCCTGACTGTCGTTAAGGCCGCGTCTAGACGTTGGTTACGTCTGCTATCAATTAAGAACACCTTTCTACCATTAAAAATAGCCTGCCCTACTTTTGTTTACTCTTATCAACTCAATACATACACAGACAATGTTATTGTATTGTTGTGCTAGAACTTTGTTATTGTTACAAGTGCTGTGATGTCACCAACCCTAGATGTATCCTAGATAACATTGCAACGATTTTCAAAATTAAATCGGGCTAAAACAAGTTTATATTTATGTGGGCCTAAGTTGAGTATACAAGAAAATACATAAATCTATTGATTTATAGACAAGTTTTTGTTGAAGAGAGAGCAGTCTGAGTGTTGTTTGTCTAACTTCAAGTACGGGTGTAGTTACTGTAAAGCCTGGAGATCTCAGATTTGATTTCCAGATGTCATCGAGCGATATCCAAATAATGAGCATCTTTACTTCTCTAGTTTTCAGTGTTTGTCTGCATCTTTATGTATGTTTCAAGGCATCTCTAATAAAGGAATTCCTATTATGATGCTATGAGTATCAAGTGCTCTATATTATGTTGATGTGAAGGAAATACAGACAGTCTATGTCAGTCAGTCTAGGCTATGTAGTATTAGTAACCGCCTGTTCTGATTCTTGTTTCTTATGGGCGTTGTTGGCTATTCCAGGTTGCTGCTCCTGATATCTATTCCTCTTTGTCCTGGGCCTAGACAGCTTTAGGATATGCCCCTGGACTGCCCCTATTGGGAGCTATTAATGTGGATGCTATAAGCCCTGCTTATAGCATCCACTGATGTGTATTGTGAATTTCCCCTGCAAGCATCTACCTGTGCCAACCCTGCTCCTTGAAATTCCAGTGCGAGGCTCGGGGCCACTAGCATAGTAGCTCGTCTGGGTTAGACAGAAGTATGGTGATACTCATAAATCATGATGAAAAGCAGTCAAGCTGTTCAGAGATAAAGCTGTTTCATGCAATCAGGAAGCGAATTGCAAAAAGCTAAAACTGGCTAAAAGCATTTATTATTAGGTATGATGTGGTAAGGGAAATCATCCTAAATGTAGAGTTAATCCTTGTCAACCTATTTTGTCTAGCTTATCTACTGCACTAAATACTAAGTCTCTTTTGGGGTTACTTGTGCTACATTCAGCCATAGATTAAGAATAATTAACATAGATTGTTCACTCCTTGTAAATTTCAGCAGTATTCCACAATAAATCAAAGATGGCGTTACTTGGTTCGAATGAGAAATAATGTTAGTATCAACGAATTATTTTCGTCGTATTTCCGTTTTTTATAGTACATGATCATCATAAATATTTATTTTAGCAATAAAATACCCGTTCCAGTAGGTTATAACCAAAGAAAACTAAAAAAACTTAATTTCTTTATTGGTTCCAATTTTCCTTGAACTAGATCAAGTTTTATCACCTTTTTAGTAAGCTGGAGGAACATGCAGTTATACAGGAATCCGGTAGATGGCGCATTTCACCAATACGAGAACGACAGCTTGCCATGTTTCACTTGTTTAGGCTTGTGTGTGTGTGTGTGTGCAATTAAATTGCTGTTTAGTGGTGTCACATAATCACATAATAATGGCGGGAATGTAAAAAGCTTTGTCGCCAAATCATATAATTTTTCTAAAGTTAATTTTTTAAAATGGTAGGTACGTGACGATTGAATTATTTAAGTGCATTACGTGTGTGAATGTAGGCAAGTGTTAAATGGTGGTGAAACACAGATCTGATATTCTCTTATTGTATCCAAAACTAACGTACCTAAGTTTTAAGTTGCTCATCGCTTTACTTAATCAACATTTTTCGCGGGAACGCGGAAAGAACATGGTGCCGAATTTTATTATTTTCTAAAACTTGTGTAGTTTCGTGTGTTAATGTATAAAAATAGTGGCGTTTTATTCATTAGGTACCGATTTACGCGCATGAATGTTGGCGTGTGATATAATGACTATCACGCTCTGTTTTAGGTACTGAAGTAATTGTCTATTTCACTCGAACTTTGGCTCGTTGCGTTTGGTCCTCTGGTTACCTATTACGATAGTTCGAGAACGATTTTAGAACTCCTCTAAGTTTGGTCGTACATTGCTTGTTATACAAAATAGCTAATACTGAACTAGTAAGGAAAAGGGCAATGTACAATTTACAAACTCGTTTGTGCGAGCTTGGATATAAAATGAAGCAATCATAGTAAGCGCACTGTTTTCGTTCGTAATCGTATCTTCTTAGTAGTTAGGTATCGAATGGCGAAATCATTTCAAACGAGCAACTGGACTAGTGAACTAGATGAGTTTAGTACTTCTTATAGTGAAAAGTTACGTATATATCTTTTCATTTTAGTGACACACTCTGTGCAAGCCTATGTATAACATGTTAAACTCCGAAAAACTTTAAATAAAATTGCCACTACTATACTACGGGAAGAATTCACGATGAACGTAGGACGTATGACAAAATGAACAAAAAAAAACAAAAAAAAAACGCCTCGCCAGAGCCTAGTTACACAAATTTCCCATACTTCCTTGTAGGAACTGGACCAAAATGTCACATCCCTTTACTCCAAAGAATTATTCGAAAATTAACAACAATGAAGAATGTTCACACATTTAGATTATTAGCTTTTCGTATTTTCCATGAGAAACTAAAAAAAATGTGAGTAAAAATGTATTTCGATAAACGTCAAATAGTTTTCGAGATAAATATTTTTAAAAATGAGCGCCCGAAATTAAATTCCCCGGCCAGCCCTCACCGCGTGTGACGTCATACTACAATACAACAGTTCGCACTGTTTGTCTAGCGCCGGCCTACGGCCAGTATACTGTTCACTACAAGATTACGCAAATATATTTTGAAATATCCATTGCAAATACTATAAAATAGCTAGATATGAAGAGGTTGAATCCGGAGCTAAAATCAGAGTATATTGTCGCGAAGAATGTAGAAACATGTAGAACTCTGTCAGGGTCTCAGTGTTCCCCAAAAAGTATGATAATATTGATATCAAAACTATTATCAAATACTGTAAATCAAAATCAGCAAGGTGGAAATAAATATAAACCGATTTCGAATAAAAATAAAAACGGTCAAGTGTGAGTCCGATTTGCGTGTCGAGGGATCCGTACCATCACTCAAAGTACATTGTACTAGTTGAGGAGCGTTTCGTAACATCAATCACACTAATGTTATAAATGCGAAAGTTTGTCGGTATATCTGTGTGTGTATTTGTGTTTGTTAACTCTTCACGCCAAACCAGCTGACCGGTTTTTATTATTAGTTTTGTTATTTACTTTTGTTTGTTCTATAATAATACGCTTCTATGTATTACCCTTTTAACGAGGGAAAACATTTTTTTTTAATTTTGTATTGATTATGGATAGGCAATCAATCTTATACTATCAGGGCAGGTTAACTCCCATATAAAACGTAGATTCATCTCTATCAATGATAATGTCATATTCAGTGCAAGCTAATTTATACTTTATTGATATAACCTGTATGTCGATTTCCTCTGAAAAGCTTGGTTCGTTGACGTCATGTGGCTCCCGCTAACTGCGCGCGCGCTACACATTAGCTTACACTGTATGACATGATTGTAGTATTTGATATACAAGCTGTTGTTTTGTATTTCCGCCACATTTACAGAGGTAGATATTATACTCATCGACTTTACAACTTTTACTATAGAGCCAATCATAACATCGCGAAAAAAAACAGCTGTTACACACAACAAGTTCATTGATCTAGGAAAAAATGTATGGAACAGCTGATATTTTTACCGCGACTTCATGGTTGTAAATTGGATGCAAAACAACAGCTTGTAATGTGGTTCAACTATAAGCTGGTACTACTAAGACGCGTTTTTTTAGAGTGAGTCTTCTGTACGTTACGTAGTAATATTATGATTTCTGTAAAATGTTGACTGACTGGCTATTGATAGCTTGGATAATTATATTATATGTCATAATTAAAAGGTATAACGGATAGACAGACAGCCATAATAGGTTCGGTAAGGGGGCATTTTCAAAAAAATATATACTCCCTGATTTTTGACTGTACCTCGACTTCTATCGTATTTTCTTAAAATGTAATTTATGGTTGAGCACGGGTGTATATTTTATTTGTAGATTAAACAAAAAGTTTTGTCTTAAGTATTAACAATAATTAAATTCAAAAAATATATTTCTTTAACATGTGTAATTTTTCTCTGTCTCTTTCCTATTCATGCTGAGTGAGAAGCACATTTTACGACATTATTTGGTAGAAAAGTACCTTTTAAAAATGATATAATTGAATCTTGAGATTATTAACTCATATTATAACTAAGCAAAAATATCATACAGTAGAAAATATTAAGAATAACGTTATTATGATATAAGCACACGATAATGCGACGTAATGCGCGGACATTATGTTTAGTGACCCGTTTATTCTATTTTATTACATAACAGAACAAATGGTTGTATTTTAGCAGCAACATCAAATTTGTCGCTTTAAAAAACAGTTGGCTATTATTCAAACCATACAGCATGTGAAAAGGAATGGATATATTTGTGCCGGCGCTGTAAGGGAACGAAATTTGCTCCTCAGTTATGTGACAATTTTTTGTCGTATTTTCCACTATTATTCCTCATCGTTTTAATGAATTCGTTTGTAAATTATATTATCTTTTAACAAATCCAAATTGTAGAACAATAAACGTTTTGGTTATATGTTAAAACTTAATAAGTAAATCAGAAGACATCCACATATGACTTCCGGTGTATGAGTATTTAAATGGTCACATATACGCAGACCATAAAGTCACAATATATCTGAATAAATAAAGCACAGTTGACATGGCATTTTTATCAATAATAAGATTTAAGTAGAAGAGTTTTGACCTGGGTATGTCCTTAAACTGCAACCAGACCCACCGGAGGACGGGCATCAGCGTCCTGTTAGTTAACGTTAACGGTGGTGACCATTCTGCGATCCTCAAGCCGCCTGCCAAGCGTGGGGATTATGGCAACACCCCTCTATTAAGGGGGAGGCCTTCGTCCAGCAGTGGACGTTTTATGGCTGACGACGAGAAGAGTGTAAATTAAGGTAGGTACTTATTTCAACAGCGTAACGGACCAAATTATAGATCAAAGTGTCAATAATTTGTTAGGGTATTAAACGTTTCTTTGTTTTTTTAGATTTGCCTTCGTGTTCACATCCGCCGGAATAAAGAAAATTGTTTATTATTAATATTTCACCAATGATACCGTGAAAACAAGATAATTTCGTTTGACGTATCTAGAGCCAGAACTGGTTATTTAACTAATTATTAATAAAGTATTAAGTACTTAGCATAATTCAAAAGGTGCCTATATTTTGTCATTAGTTTTTGTGTTTTAATGTACCTAAGTACCACGCTTAGTAACAATTAATAACCAATAAATTTTAAGAAAATCTGGGTTTCTTTAGGATTGGATTAACGTAGAATTAGCAGTCATGTTGGCGTCATGTAAACACATCCTTACTATTTTTCAGTGTTCTGTTTTGTGACTGTACCTCTCAACCCACAGAATATTTTACTACTTTTTTGAGTATTTGAGTATTTTTGTAATTTTAATGTTGATAACATATGGATATAAGAAAAATTATGTTTATTTTCTATATTAGTATAAGTTTTTACTCAATATTACTCTTATTATATCAATATGCGAATATGGTTGGAACGCCTAAGATCAGAGGAGTTTGTAGTTTTTTGTGGGTTTGGATATAAAAACTGGAAATAATTTGTATCATTACGATTATATAAAATGTTATGCAAATAAATTACTAAAACAACTATTAGATATATTCACTCTTATTGCATATTTTCATGTCATTAACTGTAGTCACACAACTGATACCATTATGCAAAACTTTCCATTATGTGTTAGTATTTTCTGCAATACGCACAATGTGGTCGATTCTGGCGGTTTTAGTAGACAGTTCTAAACTAAAGTATTGCTGTCACTTTTTTACTAGGCCTGTTAGCTAAGGACAGCAATACTTTAGTTAGTTTAGAACTGTCAACTAAAACCGTCAGAATCGACCACATTCGTCGTCGTCAGCCATAAAACATCCACTGCTGGACGAAGGCCTCCCTCTTAATAGAGGGGTGTTGCCATAATCCCAGCAGGCGGCTTGGGGATCGCAGAATGCTCACCACCGGTAACTAAGAGGACGCTGCTACCCGTCCTCCGGTGGGTATGGTTGCAGTTTAAGCACATACCCAGGTCAACCACCACATTAAAAGCCTATACTTTTATGTTTTTCTTAAAATAGGATAAATTGGCAACATAATTTGACAAAAAACAAATAAAACACAACATGCGAAATAAAAATATTTTTTTTGGGCTATACATTTTTCTGAAAATGCTCAAGGACTAATAGAGTCCCGACGGAAACCTTTCGGGTACGGAACCCTAAAAAAGGATATTAAACACCATATTGTAGATTTAGGCGGCTAAACATTCACTATTCTTTAAAAAATAAGGGGAACCATCTATGTCTATCTATTTTATGTAACTATCTATATAATAGCCGATAGCTCTTTTTTCAAATATTTTATCCATTATACTGTACTGTTTAATTAATTAATTGAACACTCTAAGAATGCAAGTGATAACATAATGCACGGATAAATAAACAAAATAACATTCACAAATGGGTACATTAACATAGCACAGAATACCTAGCAATACTGGCGGTCGAAATAGTGAATCTTGCGAGCGCGACCGGAGCGTTGTAGAATGACGTCACATTCTAGCCGTGCGCCCCCGTGCGGCATTCGATATATACGAGAGTTTTAAATGGATGTAAACATAAAACTAATGGGTCTTTTTGAATAAAACAAAAACTAGTGTAATCATCATCATCAGCCCGAAACCGTCCACTACTGAACGAAGGCCTCCCCCTTAGACCGCCACACTGTACGACAAGCTGCCATTTGCATCCACCGGTTGCCCGCGACTTTTACAATGTCGTCGGTCCACCTAGTGGGAGGCCTTCTTACGCTGCGTCTTCCGGTTCGCGGTCGCCACTCAAGAACCTTAACTAATTAACTAGCGAACTAGTGTAATAGTTTACATATTATAAGCTATACTGTGACAAAGTTTCAAGCAATTTTTCCGACCTATGAACCTTCTCCATTCGGTCTATCGCAGATTTTGATTGTGTTTTGCTTAGCATGGCTCGATTGACAAATAAATATAATCATAACATTGAGCTAATATCTATAGAGTCACACACGTGCAAAAAAATGGCCGTGCCAAAACTCGGCGCACGCTATGCAGTGCGCCGACTTTTTGAACGACTTGAACGATTGTGTCTTATAAGCGCTCAAGCATACATTGAACACTATACAAGCGACATAACGTCTAAATTCGAACCCATCGGAAACCATCTGTTTTCGACGTGTTTCTCATTCTACAATAAAGCACATATACCTACCTATTATCTATATATTTTAAAAGAAAGTCGTGTTAGTTACACTATTTATAACTCAAGAACGGCTGAACCGATTTGGCTGAAAATTGGTGAGGATGTAGCTTAGAACCAGGAGACGGACATACTTAGGATATTTTATCCCGATTTTTTAAAATAGATTATTAAGTATATATTTTTTTGGTAAAAATAAAACTCGAGTTTATTGAAAGTGGTGAATTGGACCGGACCGTATTTCTTACGTACGCGGACGAAGTCATGGGGGACCTCTAGTATATCATATAATATAAAAGCTACAAGCATGCCAAGTTTCATGCATTCTGCCGGAGGTACCGTTATTCATGCTAAGAAGCCGGACTAGTCCTGTGTCGATCGTGATTGAACGAATCAAAACGATCGAATCGCGCTTTCTGCGTGACCGACCCGGTCGTCAATCGTTAAAGACCCGGGTCGTAATTGATCGACGCGCGGCCCAAGATCCGCGGCTCTTGCCATTCATAACAATCTTCCGATCTGCGACCGACCGAGAGACCGAGACCGAATGAATGACCGGCGATTGATGCTACACCAACCGGTTTCGTCTCGGTTTTCTTCGATCAATCTCGGTGAAATTGCGTACCTAGCTAAATTCAACTCTAAATTAAAATCCTTAAGCCTTATTTTTATTTGTAGGTTCTCGAGACCGATGAACGACGTTTTGATCGAATCTTTTTGCTCGGTCACTTGGCTCGTCGGTTACGAAAGATCGAGATCTCCTAAAATGACCGACCGACACAGGACTAAGCCGGACTACACCACAAATGCTCAGATGCATACCTACTTAAAACAAAATGTCAGCGAGCTAAGAAAGCTGCATTTGCAAGGATCATGAATAATACATTATTTATCATCTTCTATTGGTAAAAATGTATGACTTCTGCAAGTCCTTTATAATACATTTTAAAGAAAACAAAATGCATTATAAGTTTTAGTAAAACCTGTAAACATTTTATTTCTGTCATTTTTCTTTTATTAATTCATCAAGACATGTAACTAAACTTTCTATGAGAACTATTAGACCCGGACACACACCCAAAATTTCAGCTTTACAGGACTTATGTGCAGGACACGTGGGACGGACATGATACATGTTTTACAACTCTTGCCGTCGCGTTTTACTTCTAATTAGCAACGTATAAAGGTTGAAATTGCTTAGTGTCTCCGCTTCGACAACGCCCCGACCCACGTAACTTGCCTGCACCTTGTGTCTTCAGTTACCGTTATGAGTGAATGTTATGTAGGTACCTATTAAACCTATTTCGCTTTTAATGAGATTATGAGAGTACTAACCAATAATAATTTGAGGAAAACCACATTTAGTAGGTAATTACGTAAAATTATAATGAAGACTGATAAATACTATGCAAATAGTGGAAAATACAATAATGTAAATGTTGGTGCAATATTCATGAGCGTTGGCGGGCTTTAGTTGGAAGTCGTATATTTGTGTGTATGCGCGCTCGCTGTTCCGTCATCCTCACTCACTAGCGCAATATTGTACACGAATACTGCAAGGTCACGCGGTCGTTACCAACTTCCTCGATAGATGGCACTAAAAAATTAATCGTAAATGTACACAGTCACGCCATCTAATATAATAAGTGGAACTACGAGGTACCGGCGACGATAATAAGTTTTAAGTAAGTTTTTTCCTTTGTATGAAGTGAGCAATCTATGTTAATATACTTAATCTATGATTCAGCTAACATTTTGTATTCCTGCCTATACTAGATGATCTGGGTATAATGTACTAAAATGAGTAGAAATCCTATACTTTGTGTCAAAATGTTACTATAGAATACATTTTAGAAAAACAAAAAATAGGGGTTTCTTCCTTAGGTCATTCATAAGAACATTGATTGCTAAATTGCAAATAGGTCTTTAATGCAACATGTATGGAACAAGTTAATAAACTTGTTTTCTTTCATACTATACAGTATACACTCATACATACTTATAGGTGGTACCTTAGGGGCTCCCTAAGCTTGACACTTAAGTGTCAAGTGTGTTGTTCGCACAATATATAAATCTATTTTCGATTAACACTTAAAATCTATTCACAGTCTTATGAAATAATGCATAACATAATTAGGTATCTACCCATTAAATAATAATATCAGAACACAGTAGAATTAAAACTGTTTTCCTCAACCTTATGAGGTCAGTTAAAAATGCAGTCGTTGGCCTATTAGGTCATCCTTCACGGTCTTTTACTCAGATTAAATTAACATGGTGAAAAACACAATATTATGTTTGTAATTAGAATTATGCTCATTGCTCTTAAACAATCTATGTTAATTTACAAAATGACTAATGGAAAAAACATTAAAAATGAAAAAACTTTATTGACATAATGTTGAAAATTATAGGTACATACTTTTAGCCTATATAGCCTATATATATATTTAATGATTACATTTTGAAGTATGGACCTTCATGGATCCCTGTCCCCCACACTAGGATAACCTGTATTGCGGGGTTACAGTTTGCAGTCCGGTTTTGTGATATATATATATATATATATACCTATGTAAGTATATATATTATTGTGGGATATCCCGCTGGTGCTAGTTATTTCCTTAAGTAAGTACTTGGTTAATAAATCTATACCTACATAACAAATAAAATAATAATATTAAAAATTTAAAAAAACCAGTCGGTTTATATACAATTTATAACTCAAATAACAACCAAATAATAACCTACTATGCTTTTTTAAATTTGAAAATGGGTTAAAAGTTTATTTATTTATATATTTATGATAGGCGAGTAGCATATTTTATTATGCCGATGGACCTAACATCTAACAGTGTTGAAATTCAGTATTTGTCTGTAGAATCTATCTTATTCTTTTTTATCTATTTATCCAGACTGTTCTTAAATGCATTATTAAGGATTTCGATGAACCATGTCCTCAGGCAAACTGTTCCAATTGTTAACAACCCTTTTGTTTAAGATGTGGTTTGCAGTGTTGGTCTGTGATGGACCAGGCTGCAGAATTCGTCAGTGTATCAGAAGTGTCAGAAGTTTGTCATATGTGTTTATATGCTTTGCATGTCAGGAAGATTGTAGGCATCAGGATTTTTATCCAGATTGTAAATTATCTCTATTTCGAATTCTAATCAAATTAGCCATTATAACATGTGACTATAAGAAACGGTTAAAGTCACGCATTCATGCACACACAAATTTACGCAAATATAATAAAGTGAAGTAAATACCTTAAGTGTGAAAAGTGTAATTAGAGCGCCCTGCTTTTGATACCAATTTTGAGTTTCACCAGCTGGACACAAGCGTGTCAGCCCCTCGAGTCCGCTTTTTGAGGTCTTAAATTTTGTCGGGTTTAAAGTAGACTGTCACTGTCTGACTTTTAGTCTAAATGGATGCTAATAATCATTTAACTAATTGCTCCGTTCTCGCTGCCATCAGATATAAAGATTCACATACGATTCACGTTTTTATCTTTGATAGCGACATTTTTTTTTGATTTATGCCATATTCGTCACGTTCGTCTTCAGCCCACGACATTAAAAAGTATTTTGTTCATCCCGGATGATAATATTTGCCTTGAATCGTCGCGCATACTAAAATTATTGTTTGTACTGTTAGTGACAAAAGAATAATTTATTGTCACACCCACAACTGTGGTCATCTATCATAATCCTGAAGACTAAGAAGTTTGGCAATTTACCACCTATTTCGCACTTGCCACCACCCAATAGTGATGATTAATGCTAGTGTTACTATATTTTTTGAATATTTTTGTATGAAGTGATTCCACACTTATGGAATTTCTATGTTTTTAAAGCTTAAACAGGAAGAAAAATTATGACCTCCGGCAGGACTCGAACCTGCATACGAGCAGTCTCTATGGGTTTCCGTCCCAAATGCTTTGCCAATTAAGCTACAGAAGTCTCTGCCTTAGATGCCAAATTTCCCAACCTGTTATAAGCTACCAACTAAAGCGTTGGTGGCGCTATCTGTAAATCTGTGGTGTGTGTGGTGTATGTCTGTCTGTCCTGCCGGAGGTCATAATTTTTCCCTCTCCCCCCCCTGAACAGGTCACGTAGTATGGGTACGTTCCCTAATGTCACTAGCAGCTAGTGATTATCTGTATCATGCAGATATCACTATGGGCATCCCAAAGAAATAAATTATTCAAAAAAAAATAAAAAAAATTGGGCGATCATTTATTACACACATCGCCATCTAGCCCCATACTAAGCAAAGCTTGTATTATGGAAACCAGATAGCTGATAGAATACTTATATAAATTTTATTATTTTTTCGTATATACATGCTTATGATACATACTACACCCAAACACAGAACAAACATCGATGTACGTCACAAACATTTTTGTCCTGGGTGGGGATCGAACCCACGCCCTGCAGCTCTGAAGGCAGACATGCTACCAACTGAGCTATCAGGCTGTGTGTGTTATTCATTCACACATCTACTTTTTAAACTGTAATAGATTACAGTATAGGTATACATAATGCATTACAGCGAAAATACTATCTTTGTTTTTATGTAAATTTTGTTCAGAAATGTTTATCAGCTGTCCCATCCGCAAACTTGAATGGACTTTGTGGTCGGTAGGTTTTGGATTGAGATAACAAATTGTATGGAAGAATTTATAGCCTTCTGAAAATTGTTAAACCTACTTTAGCATAATATCATCGTTTACCAGTCTGCGTAAACAAACCTCCAGTCAAAATTGTTTTTGTATTCTAGGCAAGAGAGGAATAATAAACCTCTTTTGCCCATGTTTCATCATCACCTGATACTCCTTGTGTCCTTTTTAACCAACTTCAAATAAAAGGAAGTTATAAACTCGACACATAGTATATAATTTATGTAATATTATTGGAACTGCAATCTATTCACATCACACACACATCAGCCAGAAGAAGTCCACTGCTGACGAAGGCCAATAATAAAAATCTATTCGGGCAAATTCTATCAAAAATCCTTTAAAAATCTATTAGGGTTAACCTGACTGTTGTGTTTTTTTTTTGCAAGCTAGTGACGAGATGAGCGAGACGTTCGCCTGGTGGTAAGCGTCTGCGCCTGCCCATAACAGTAGCAACGCGAGAATTGTATCTTGCGAATAAAATCCTGTGCCGCACTGCACTGCGCTCGTCACCCTGAGATATTAATTTCTCTGCTAACATTGCCCTTCAAACCGAAACACAGTAATGCTTGCACACTACTGCTTGCCGGTTGAATAACTGGTAAAGGCGTGGTAGTTTCCCAGACGAATTCTGCAGTAGAGTTCTACCACTACAGTTTTGTATTGTCTAGTGTTCATTTATTGTTTGTTCCATTCCAGCCTGACAGCTCCAACGGGTTACATCACAGACGGGCCAGGGAACTACAGCGTGAGCACGGCCTGCTCCTGGCTGCTGTCGCCGCCGCGGCTCGGGCCTTCGCCCCCCGTGCTCCGCATCAGGCTCGAGAGTTTCGCCACTGAGTGCGGCTGGGATCACCTCTATGTTTACGATGGGGATAGTGTGAGAGCGGAAAGACTGCTAGCTGTTTATAGGTAAAGTTTTTTAATTGTATAACTAGCTGAGTCCCGCGGTTTCACCCGCGTGATGATGGAAAACGGTGATGATGATGATTTGTATTGGCATGAAGTGATGATGTCAAACCCCTTCATTTCCAGTAATTTCTCTGGTAATATATTTCTCTTCTAACCGAAACACAGTAATGCTTGCACACTACTGCTTGGAGATTGAATAACTGGCATTAACCACCTATATCAAAATCATTAGCTAACCACGTTAACATTGATATAGACTTTTATATGCAGAAACGTGTAAATGGTGTTTAGTTATCCAATTTTTTTAAAGTTATTAAATCTGTATGTTTTCCAAATAAAATGAAATGAAATGAAAATATCTTTATTACAGCATAAACTTAAATAAAACAAACAAATGTAACGATTTCTTAAAATTCAACAATCATATCATCAGTCAGAAGTTTTCCGCTGCTGCCCGTCCTCCGGTGGCTCTGGATGCAGTTTTAGGACATACCCAGGTCAACAAAAAAACAACTATGACAGCCTTATACCTCAGTTGGTAGTATGTCTGCCTTGAGAGCTGTAGGGCGTGGGTTCGATCCCCACCCAGGGCAAACTTTATGTGACAAACATAGATGTTTGTTCTGTGTCTGGGGTGTAGTATGTATGTATTATAAGTATGTATTTACAAAAAAAGTATGTAAGTATTCTATCAGCTATCTGGTTTCCATATTACAAGATTTGCTTAGTTTGGGCCTAGATGGCGCTGTGTGAAAAATGTCCACCGATGTTTTTATTTTTTAATGAAACTAGAGGAAAAACAAAACAATGTTTTTAAAGCTTAAACAGGAAGAAAAATTATGACCTCCGGCAGGACTCGAACCTGCATACGAGAACGAGTTGGGACGGATACCCATAGAGACTGCTCGTATGCAGCGACTGCGTAGCTTTAAAAATATAATACGCTTTTTTTTTAAATACAACGACTTCAACTTTGAATACCTGGATGACATCGTCATATTTTCCAGTAACTTTGATTTAAAACCAAACTACAGAACCGATTTCGATAAACTGTATATGGGACCACCTCTGTTACGAAACAATAAAATAATCATCAAAATTAGTTCGGCGGAGTAATCGCGTAACATACATACCTAAAAAAAAAAATACAGTCGAATTGAGAACCTCCTTTTTTGAAGTCGGTTGAAAACATAGAAATACCAAAAGTGTGGAAACACTTCATACAAAAATATTAAAAAACAAAACTTTTTTTAATTTTTTTATACTGTCAAGTGACGAGACGAGCAAGACTTTCGCCTGGTGGTAAGCGTCACGCCTGCCCATAACAGTAGCAGCGCGAGAATTGTATCTTGCGAACACAATCCTGCGCCGCACTGCACTGCGCTCGTCACCCTGAGATATTAGATGTTAAATCCCTTCATACCCAGTAATTTCTCTGGTAACATTGCCCTTCAACCCGGAACACAGTAATGCTGGCACACTACTGTTTGGCAGTTGAATAACTGGCAATGATGTGGTACTTCCCCAGGCGGAGAAGGCAGTATCGAAGGCAGTCTCTAGGCAGTAGAGTCTTACCACTACAAAATGTTCCTCTTTTCTTATTTCCAGTGGTGTGTTATTGCGCGAGTCGACGTGGACGCGCCAGGTGGTGGCCAGATCTGGCGCCGCGCTCCTTCACTTCTTCTCAGACGACGCTTACGCCATGGAGGGGTTTAATGTGACGTACGCGGCTTACTCCTGCCCCTCGGACGACCACAGAACTAACTGTTCCAGTGAGTTCTACTTGAGTATTATCTTATGGGAAAAACATATTTCACTAGTACATTATAATTTAAAATAATATAAAAATGGATCTATCGGGAACAAAAAAATCTCATCAGATACATTTTGTATCATATCTTTGAAAACAGATCCAATGAGAAAATTAAATCTCACTAGATCCATTGTGGATCTGGCCCCTGTATCTACTGAGATTGATCCAGTTTTTTAGGGTTCCGCACCTTAATAGAAAAAAAGGAACCCTCAGATAGACAGAAAACGAAGTTATCTGACATAAGTGATAAACGGAACGATGTGCTCTTTTTCTCAGGAATGCATGAAGAATCAAGTTTAAATTAATATAAAATAAACAAGATACTAAGTCAACGCAATAACATAGGTATACAGTCAAAATACGGCCAGTTTTGCCTAAATTAGTAACTCCGTAGTAAATCAAAATTCATAGGGTACTTCCCGTTGACCTAGAATCAGGGAACAGGGTAAAACCTAAAAATCGTAAATGTGTTGGTAAATAAGAATAACATAAAAAAAATACTTTTGCATGAACTTATATTTGCAGTTAGTAAATCGACCTTTGTATTTCTTTCGTGGTATATCCATTATCCATGTAAGGGCGAAACATTTTTCAACTACAACGTTAATTTTGTTCTTTAACCTGACTTATATTTTCGTTAGAAGCAATTTCGGTGGTTTTATTGGAGTTGAACGGAACCCTCGTTTCGCGAATCCGACTCGCACGTGACGACTTTTGCATTGGAGTGACGAGATGAGCAAGACGTTTGCCTGGTGGTAGGTAGGCATCACGCCTGCTCATAGCAATTAGCAATGCCATGCGACAAAATCCTACGCCGCAGTGCACTGCGCTCGTCACCTTGAGTCATTAGATGTCAAATCTCTTAATACCCAGCAAATAACTTATTATGTTAGTTATTTAGTTAGGAAATTAGTGAACTGAGTTACAAATATGTATGTTAAATAAGTCTTCCAAGTTACAAGTGGCTCCTCAATGAGCTGGAGGAGGTTATATATATATTTACAGATATAAATATCTGATATAGCTTTGTTCAGTATTTTCTAATATTTCGATCATCATCATCAGCCAGAAGATGTCCACTGCTGGACGGAGGCCTAACCCTTAATAGATAGAAGTTGCCACAATCCCCACGCTTGCCAGGCGGCTTGGGGATCACAGCATGGGGATCCGAGAGGACGAGGAATATCGAAGATCAATTATGTCGGTAATGTCTAATTAATAATTTGTATCTTATTTTTCCAGCCCATGGCGAATGTGAAGATGGAACATGTAGGTGTGAGAATGAATGGATAGGAGTCGCTTGCGATCAGCCCCTCTGTCCAGGTCAGTAAACTTAATTAAGTATACCAAGCTGAGCTTGCTCAGAGTCACAGAACGTGTGCGTACTCCTGGCGGAAAAGTATCGAAAATCTAATTTTGGTTATGACAAATAATTAGATCATGACGTCGTGTAAATGTTTGTGGTAATTTGTAATTTGTTCATCCAGCCATTTTTGAGATATCTGCAAAATAGAGATTCCGCCAGGGGAACGTTCCCCCAGCGGCACTTTTTTCTAAAGAAAGTCCTCGCACACCATTCGATCCGCCAAAGAGACCGTAAAATCGTTACTGCGCAGCCAAGGTTGGCTCAAGTTGTTTGCCGGCTACTATACAACTCTAGAATGAGTTTTGGCGGGAACACGGAAAAATCATGTCGTTGCAATCTATTATTTTCTTAAACTTTAACTTTAAAGTTTTTTCCCGAATTAATGATTAAAAATGGTGGTGTTTTATTCATTGAGTGTTGAATTACATGCACGAGTATGGGCAAGTGATATAATGTGGTGAAACATGTATTTTCGTGTTGTTTTCAAAACTCCGTAGAAGCTCATAGTAAAGTCGCCACAACTTTACTAGGGCATGTCTTGGACTCGACTATGACTGGTTTCGTATGACTGACTGTGATTTAATGACATATTTGACTTGATTTTAATAAAAGAAACTTGAAAATTCATAAACTTGACACTGGCAGAATGCACAACGTGCGATGCCAACAACAAAGAAAAAAAAACCCTAGAATATTTGATGATATTTGAGCGATGGCAATGTCAATATTTTGCTCCGATGTTTCGATTAGTTGAACTGTGAGAAAAATTTGAAGTACCTACTTAATGCAATCTTGAATCTCGTTCAGGAAGTTAATGACACAAAATAAATTGCCAAGGTACCTACGTCCCGCGCTCTTGCCTCCGAATTCTAAGCCCAATCGGAAAGGTTGATTCAGAAACCACTCACTATCTGTCTCTGTCATTCTTCATGCTTAAGACAGAGAGAGATGGCGAGATAAAGTTTTCGAATCGAATCCAATTCGTATGGGTTACAAGGAAACACATACCATATGTTTTAGTTATTTGTCAATTCAAAAAAAAATGTAAATAAACAAACAAATTCTATTGGTTATAAACTAAACCGTCGTTGTTTTTTGTCACTCGATCATGATTGTGTGCTCACATGTACAAAAGTATCGGTACAACTCTATAGATTTTAGAAGGCTAGCACTATATAGCGCGCGGCCGCTTTTTGGTGACCTTTGATACTTGGCCGGTTTATCGACCATTTGAAGTCTTGTTAGGTTTAGATTAATATCTCTTTAATTATCGAGTGCATCGAGCTAAAATTTGGCAGGTAGATAATTGAAAGAATGATCTAATTATTGCGTTATTTTTAGGTTGTCAGTACATAAGGAACTCGTGCAATCCAATGGCGAAAACTGTCATGATTTAGTCGTGTTTTTTTTCACTTAACTCATAATAACTCGTTAATTACTTACATCACACTAATGATACTTGGCGTGACGTTGTAAGCAGTTGTAAGCAATATATTGACATTGAAATTTAGACTAGGAGATATATTTTAAGTACTAGAACCTAAAAACCTTGTTTTACGAATATATTTTTTTCTTCCAAACGGTGTTGTTTTTTCGGATTCTGTTTGCACAAACATTATAAACAAATTCATAGCAATATGTGTAAATAAAATCATAACTGTGCGCCTAACCGTTTACGAAATCCAGCAAATGCGCAAACGTTCCCCCAGCAAAAACTTGAATATCTCGGAGGTCTTATGACAAACAAATTCCATTGTAGCACAAACATTTATGAACAAATATGATCTAATGCGTGGCATACTTTTTTTTCTCGAAAGTCCTTTCTTTAGAAAAAAGTGCCGCTGGGGGAACGTTCCCCTGGCGGAATCTCTAATTTACACATATCTCAAAAATGGCTGGATGAACAAATTTCAAATTAACACAAACATTTACACGACGTCATGATCTAATTATTTGCCATAACCAAAATTAGATTTTCAATACTTTTCCGCCAGGAGTACGCACACCACAGAACGGGTACTGGAGTGAGCTTATGCTCTGAGTTACTTTGCGAGATAAAATCCGGAACCGGGATATTCGCCAAAGAGCCAAAGTCACCGACAGCTCTCAGGGTTTGCAAGTTGAAATGGCAATGGGGAGGCCACATCGCTTGAAGAACTGATAAACGATGGGGGCGAAAGGCTCTTCAGTGTAGACCACGTACCGGAAGGCACAGCGTAGGTAGGCATCCCTCTAGTTGGACCGACGATATTGTGAAAGTTGCAGGTAACCAGTGGATGCAAATGGCAGGTTGTCGTACAGTGTGGCGGTCTAAGGGGGAGGCCCTTGTTCAGCAGTGGACGTCTCCAGGCTGATGACGTCACCCTGAGATATTAGATGCTAAATCTCTTCATACCCAGGAATTTCTCTGGTAACAATGACCTTCAAACCGGAACACAGTAATGCTTGCACACTACTGCTTGGCAGTTGAATAACTGGCAAAGGTGTGGTACTTCCCCAGACGGACTCTGTGGTAGAGCCCTACCACCGCATAAAGACAAATAAACATTTTTTTTTTAATATATATTTTTTTGTTTTTCTGTGTCGTTTGTCGCAAATAAATTATTGTCTATACAGATAAAAGAAATTGTTTTATATTTCCAGACAACTGTAATGCGGCGTACGGTGCGGGCGCTTGCACGCCGGCTGGATGCGTGTGCACCCCGTCGCGGACGGGGCCCGACTGCTCGCGGGAGGTGTCGGCCGCGGGGTGGGGGTGGGCGTGGCGGGAGGCGGGCGAGGCGCGGGGGGAGCGTGCCCCGCCGCCCCCCGCGGCGGGGCACGTGCTTCTCAACTACGGGGACGATCTACTAAGGGTTGGAGGGGAGACGTTCGCTGATACCGAGTTTTTATACAGGTACGTTGTGAAATCATTTGTTCTGTCCTTTATTTCATCTCCACCAAATTAATCGTGATAGTAAAAATACAACATTATTTATATTGACACAAATATTTCCACAAAATTATATAGTTACCCACTGGCTCCCAAACTAGTCAAGGGCAGTGTATCGGGAACCAGTGTCTTCTACTGTTTAACAAGGCATCAGGTTGGTATCCCAAAACAAATTATACTAGATTACAAACTATTATTAAATAATGATTATAAATGTATCTATAGAATTTAGAATATATGTTTTTATGGCAATTTGTAATCGACGTAGAGTAACGGAATTCAACATTAATTAATAACGAATTCTTTGGTTTTTCAATTAGCTCTGTCATAATTTTTGTCCTCTTGCGTCAAAGGGAACTTACTTGAGTCAGTTTCTTAGAAATTGATGGAAAGTTGAGGCGCCGCCAAGGGCACAGAATAAATAATAGTACTACATACAGAAACTTCACTACGCAAAGGAATTGAAGTAAATAAGGACTCTAGCTACTAGGCAATAAAGTAGCAATTCAACTCGCACAGCGCTGGATACCGCTCGCTATATTCACCTAGATATACCGCTCTGTTTCTATCACGTATGCTTAGTTACGTGCGACGAGGCTAGCGTGCGGGCGACCACTGACCTCAGCCTTGCATTGTCCTCCTGGACGGAGCGCCAGCCGAACATACCTAAACTGCGGAGTGACACCCCCCTGCCAAGGGGCAGAGGCAGGGCGCCATGCAGCGGTAAAACTACGGGTACACGCAAATCCAGGTTTCAGTTTTTTTGCACGCGGGATTGCCCTGTATGAAAGTGAACGTTATACTGTCATCCCAGGTACAACACGAGCGAGGAGTCGTGGGCGCCGGTGGCGACATCTGCGCCCGCGCCGGCCGCGCGGCTCGCGCACTCGGCCGTGCTGTACAAACACGAGCTCATCGTCTACGGCGGGGTCGTGGCGCATCTCGACCCGGAACGGGGGTAAATATATCTTAACTACTATACAAAAAGGTTCCGTTCTGGTTGTAATTCTTGTGAAGATAAATTTTGCGAGAACGACAGTGAAATGATAATTATACACCCTATACAGTTGATTATAAGGTTGCATTATTTATGTAGTTGGACATTATAAGAGTATATATGAGCTGGTTGTGTAAGGTGGAGTCGTGGCGCATCTCGACCCGGGACAAGGTTAAATATACAGTATCCGCATGAAAATAAAGTTGGTGGTGCGATGCAAGCATGCAATGCTAGTGGAGAGAAATTTGGCGAGGATGGTAATGTATACTTTATATACTTGTTCTTAAGGTTGCATTATATGTGCCCTCGGCCGTGCTGTACGAGCACGAGCTTACAGTACACGGCGGAGTCGAGGCGCATTTCGACGAACGATAGTGAATATTACTTACATGAAAATAACGTACTAATCAGGTTGCAACGCCTGTGAAGAGTTGTAGCTTACGTCCTAAATGCTTGATCATAAGGTTGGGTAAATACAAGTTGCGATAGTGGCGCCACTATTAATATCTACTTTGTTTTGCCAAGCTCCTGTCATTTAAAATTGTACTATATTGATTATCGATGGGATGTTCTGTCGTTACGTTATTTTGATACCGTTGTTTTATTTGGAAATCAACTGTACGTGCTACGCGCACTCAAGCGCAGGCGCAGTTCTCAATGCAATTTCGACTTTATTTTTCTTTTGATATGATACAAAACCTCGACCTGGGTATGTCCTAAAACTGCATCCAGAACCACCGGAGGACGGGCAGCAGCATCCTCTCAGTTAACGGTGGTGAGCATTCTGCGATCCCCAAGCCGCCTGCCAAGCGTGGGGATTATGGCAACCCCTCCTTATGAAGGGGTAGGCCTTCGACCAGCAGTGGACGTTTTCTGGCTGATGATGATGATGATGATGATACAAAACAGCGTAGAACAACGACATTTCAGAACTTGATTTAGTTGTATATTCATTAAAATAATTGTGATTTATTTCAGTGGAGGCCTAGCAGGCTTAGAGGGCCGAGCGGGCGAAGTGACCAACGAGCTGTGGCGAATAACTCTGGACTCCGAGCTGCCGACTTGGAACAACGCCACTCCCACCGCGTGCTCGCCGCATCGGCCCGCTCCGCTCAAACACTGCGGTAAACACTGCACACTACTACTTGCGCGCCTAGACTATCGAGAATTAGGAAATTTGGTAAAAGTTGGGAACTTGTTACGTCCTAACGGACCTGGGTATGTCCTAAAACTGCATCCAGAACCACCGGAGGATGGGCAGCGCCGTCCTCTCGGTTAAGGTGGACAGCATTTCGCGATCCCCAAGCAGCCAGCCAAGTGTGGGGATTATGGCAAATTAAGGGGAAGGCCTTCGTCAAGCAGTGGACGTCTTCTGGCTGATGATGAATAGCGTCATCTAGTGATGTTACTGGAAAGCAAATCAGGAAAAGTTACCTTAAGAACATTATGATACAACATATATTATAGCTTGGCAAAAAAAGAGTAGAAATAAATAGGGGCGCAAAAAGTACCAAATAAAAAGTACTAAGTAGTAATACGGTTGGTTGGTTACGGCGGTTGTCGTTGGGAACGATACTCTCGAAGTTGTTGACCACTACTACTACCTTGGACAGATTGTTCAGTTAGGTAAGTCCAACTTCGACAAAGAGGTCGCCCGAAGAATCCAACTCGGATGGGCAGCGTTCGGGAAATTGCGTAATATCTTCACGTCCAAAGTCCCGCAGTGTCTGAAGACAAGGGTCTACGACCAGTGTGTGTTGCCAGTGATGACATATGGAACTGAAACGTGATCTTTAACTGCTGGCCTTTTGGAGAAACTCAGAGTCACGCAACGGGCAATGAAGAGAGCTATGCTCGGAGTTACTTTGCGCGATAGAATCCGGAACGAAGATATTGACGGATTGACATTCGAATGCCTTCTATCCGATTCTTTATGACCATGACTTCTTATTTTTTATTTTATTTTTTTATTGTATCCTCTTTCTATTAGATAGTTAAGGATTAGTATTAGATCAATAAGTCTGTAAACCCCTGCAGGGTAGAAGCTAGCGAACTAAATGTATTTAATTATAATGGATCTGTATATTACCTAGTTTTCACAGACAAATAAATCATTCATTCATTCATTCATTCAAGATATTCGCCAAAGAACCAAATTTACCGACATAGCTCGCAAGGTTTGCAAGTTGAAGTGGCTGTGGGCAGGCCACATCGCTCGAAGAACTGACAACCGATGGGGAAGAAAGGTTCTTGAGTGGCGACCGCGAACTGGAAGACGCAGCGTAGGAAGGGCTTCCACTATATATATATATATAGGTGGACCGACGACATTGTAAAAGTCGCGGGCAACCGGTGGATGCAGTCTAGGGGGGAGGCCTTCGTTCAGCAGTGGGCGTCTCCGGGCTGATGATGATGATGAAGTAGTAATAAATAGTACTAAATATTACCTACCATGTTCTCCGTCTGATAAAGTTGTTTGATGAATTTGCTCACTGGCGAGATTATGAAGAGAAAGAAAGAAGAGAAAATCATTTTCTGTTTCAACGCCTTTCGCTTTTGCGTCCTTGACTTTTTTTTTTATAAATGTGATGTTTTAATGAGGCTTGCCAAAAGGTGTTTTAGCAATTTAATATGGAGTAAATCTTAATATCGGTAAAGTGATTTTATTAATCACCCTTATTTTTGATTGTTAAACGAACATATTAGCCGTATTCGTTTATTTTTTGCCAAGCTGTGTTAAGTATCATTATCATCGTCGTCCTTGATAGAGTTACAAATATGATTCAATAATTCATAGGTGGTCTCCACGTCTCCGGGCACACCGCCGTGTTGGCCTACTTGGGGCCTACGAGGAAACCTGTGATGTTGTCGTTTTTTGGCCACTCGCCGCACTATGGATATCTGCATATTGTACAGGTATGTGTATATAGTGCGTCTCTGGATTTTTTATTAAGACTGTTACATCTGTTAGGTACAATAATAGGCTAGAAGACTGTTTTTTTTATTGTCCTATTAAAATGTGTCCCAAAAATATAGTTGATTAATGAAAACAAAATGAAAAACTGATCGATTGAATTGATCAGATGATCTTTGTGCGCGATTACGTGCCCGTGTTAAACATAATTATGTGTTCAAGTCGCGAAAGTTTAAAAGAAACAAGGTATTGTTTATTTCAAGTTCATAATTAATACCTTGTTTGACATGACCTCGTTTCCCCCCAGGAGTACTACATAGAGGAGGGGTCGTGGGGCGTGGCCACGACGCGGGGGTGGGGCGCGCGCGCGGGGTTCGGGCACAGCGCCGTGTGGGACGAGCTCTCGCGGCGCGTCATCGTGCACGGCGGCCTCGTCTCCGAGTCCGAGGCCACGCAGGTAACCTGAACCTCCTTCAGCTGCTGACATAACGTCTATGAATGGGCTATTTTCTAACAGCCAATTAAAAAAAATATATAGTTCCTAAACATCCGATACACAGCGACGAAGATACATGGCCCTGAACAGTTTCACTATCTAGTCTGTGGTTCGGAAGTTTTTGAACGAATGAACCAAAGTAAAAAGCTCAAAAAATATAACCTTATTTTATTTGTAACAGATCTATCATGCGTTGTTTGTGGTTATTGTTTGTCTAACAAAGTATTTGCCCATAGTATTTCTTAAGTTCTCGTTATTCCACGCATATTAGTAAGTGCGCCTTACCAAATAATTAGTTAATTACTATCAATAAAAAATAACAATAACTATCAACAAAAAATAATAACAATAACGTAACGTAACAATATCAATTTATTTATTATTATATAACTACGTTCTGACAGCTGTCAGAAAACTTTCCATTATTTGACGGCCTTACCTTGCCGCACTGCAATGCGCTCGTCCCTGAGATATTATATTTTATTTATAAAATGTTACATTACGGAAAGTTATCGAGCCATACCTGGGGGACAGACAGCAGCGTCCTCTCGGTTAGCTTTGGCGAGCATTCTGCGATCCCCAAACCAGCTGCCATGCGTGGGGATTATGGCACCCAAGTTAAGGGGGATATATTCTGCGTCCAGCAGTTGACATCTTGCTAATATGTGATGTTGCTCGATAGAAGATGAAACTTCCTTGGTGTCACGGTGCTCACGCTTGTCAGGCGGCTTGGAGATCGCAGAATGCTCACCACCGTTAACTGAGAGGACGCTGCTGCCCGTCCTCCGGTGGGTCTAGATGCTGTTTTAGGACATACCCAGGCGGGTCTCTGATGGTACTTTTTATTAAATGTTTTGTGTCTTCAGGCGCCGTCAGCAGCGTTATACGAATACGACGTCGACAAGAGAATATGGAGACCTCTGCCTTCCGCGCCCATACCCAGATATTTACATACAGCCACCTTTATATCGCCCGGTAAGTAATCTCTTATTCATCATCATCGTCATCCTTTAATGCTGGGCATTGGCCTGCTTTTACTTGTATCATTATACAGATTTTTATTTTTGATTATAGATTTTTTTAAATAAGTTCGTATTAGCTGAGTGGCCAGTCCTAGTGTCAGAGATAATGCGCCGTCCGAAAGCCTCTGACATGGCTTGACGGTTGTTGTTATAGAAATATACAATGAACAACCGGGACCAATAATTTAACGCGTCATCCGTCCCGTGGTAGTGCTCAGATGTAAATGCCACTCACGGTCACCCATCTGAAAACTGTCCGGATCGTCTTGCTTAACACCGGTGATCTTTCAGAACCACCTAGTCAATGTACGAGTCAGTGTATGAGTCGCGTCGGAATCATGCACTTTTTTACGGTTTTTATAAACCGTACACTCACCATCAGCCCAAACACGTCCACTGCTGAACAGAGGCCTCCCTTTAGACCGCCACACTGTACGACAACATGCCATTTGCATCCACTGGTTGCCCGTGACTTTCACAATGTGGTCGGTACCCCTAGTGGGAGGCCTCCCTACGCTGTGTCTTCCGGTCCGTGGTCGCCACTCAAGAACCTTTCTTCCTCATTGGTTGTCAGTTCTTCGAGCGATGTGGCCTGCCCATTGCCACGTCAACTTGCAAACCCAGCGATCTATGTCGGTGACTTTGGTTCTTTGGCGAATATCCTCGTTCCGGATTCTATCATGCAAAGTAACTCCGAGCATAGCTCTCTCCATTGCCCGTAATAATAATAATACTGGTCCTTGACACGGCACGCTTTGTCAGGAGGTTCCTCACTCTGCAGCCCTAACCACCGGCAGCTTGAGCCCTGCCCCGCTGCTGGCGGCACCCTAGTTTATAAGTTTTTTATAATTTTTGTATTTATATTGTAAAAAACTAAAAAAATAAGAATTGAAATAAATACGTGTATAATAATAATAAAGTTTAATTCAGGCAACAGGAATTACTTTAAAAACACGGGCCCATATTGTAAATACGTTGCAGGCTAACATGCATAATATAAAAATAAAAAAAACATTCATCTAATATATCTACGTTGCTTCAGAATATCGTTAGTTAGTGGAATGATAAGCTGTTTGTTCACAGGTGTGATGTTGGTATTTGGCGGTAACGCACACAACGACAGCGCGGCCGCTCACGTGTCCACGGCCGGCTCGCGGTGCTATTCCAGTGCGGGGATGATCTATGACGTCAGGTTGGTATATGAACTCTATTATAGTGGTATAATATGTTCGCTAAGGCATTTAGGAGTATTATGTAGGTATCAAATCATTATTTGTTAAGCTAATAGATAGCGCTTTCAATAACAATGTGCGGGAGCTAATAAAGTTGATCATGACTTTTGAAAATAACATTATTTACAATTTCAACAACCGTGTCTCCTCTCGAGTCTCGACCCGAGCCAACTAAATTTTCAAAAAGTCCCGAGACCCAAACCCTATTACAGGAACGGGGATGATCTATGACGTCAGGTTAGTATATGACGTCAGTTCGTATATTGAGTCAGGTTGGTTGTGAGGTCAGGATGATACATCACTTAAGGTTGGTATACGACGTTGGTTCGGTATATGGGGTCAGCGCCGTTGCTATGTATGTTCGTGATTCTGATTGTGACCGTGCGCGAGTTGGTACGAGCGGGATAACATGCTACCAGAATCAGAATATGAACATACTAATTGATTTATGTGAGCTTGTGCTCAAAGTCTCCAATGTAAGTGTATTCCAGCGCGTTGGTAAGAACCGAGAACTACTGCAGACCGTCAAAAAAAGGAAAGTTGAGTATCTGGGCCACGTCTTGCGACATGAAAGATACTAGCTTCTCCAGTTAATAGGCATGATGACTACTAATTTTGTATTACCTTATCAAAAAGTTGATCATCAATAGAGCCTATCTACGAAAACAAAATTTAAAATAACTCAAAAATATATTAGTTCTAAGTATTTTAATTTCAAGCTAGACAGAGAGCGCGCTATACTGAGCCATGACGTCGAGCCTCAGGCGCGGCATACAAATGCTATACTAACAAGTGCTTTGCGAGAAAGGGATAGAGCATCCCCTCTCTATCCCCACCTAAAACTTTAAACGCTCATATCTCAGAGATTTATCAGCCAATACAATTTATTTTTACAGTATGTGTAATGTATTTAGTTATATTCATCACTAAGCCTCTTATTTGTCATAAATTAAACATTAGGCCACACGCCTATTGTGATGGGCAAAGTTGAAGGAAAACGACGCGCTGGAAGAAGGGAGAAGTCTCGAATATGCAACATCCGGGAATGAACCAGCATTGAACAATTATTCCGCTTGGCGTAAGATGGAAAGAAGTTCGCTGAGCTAACGGCCAACCTCCATTAGTGGAGAGGCACCCGAAGAAGAAGAGCTTGTGCTAAAGGAATAATATTGTAGATAGTCTTCCGTTTTTCCGTTTTCATACTCTATGGCAGCAATAGGCTAGATGACTGGTTTTTTTTAATTGCCCTGTTAAAATGTGGCTCATAAATATATCTGCTTAATGAAAAGAAAATGAAAATCTGATCAAAATAAGCAACTTATAAGCATTTTTAATATCGTGCTAGACAGAGAGGCGAATCATCATCTACCCATTGGTAAACCATTTTATAACATGTCCATCTTTAAACGGCAAAAAGGATTATTATTACAAGAATGCATTTAAGACGCTCTATCCCACCATTACCTCGCAATACGCCAATCTACCAATTGACAGACTTACGACTTATTCGAATAAAACCGGTAATAATTAATTTGATGTGACGATAGAGAGAGACTTGTGAAAACAAGTAACTTTTAAATGAATATGGGACTACCTCGGGAGTATACCCTTTCAAATAAGAATATAATTTTCAATATCGGTCCACAACTGACGGAGAAAGCGGTAAAAATAGATTTTAAAAATAAAATTTAAAAAAAGACGTTCATCGCAAGTCTTTATCCTCCATGCTTCTAACAGTTGTTAACCTTGTAGATGCGCGCAATGGATAGAGACGTCTCCACCGGCAGGCGCGGCGCGCGCGGCGCACGCGGCTGCGAGGGTCACGCTCGCGGGAAAGAACGCTGTCCTCATACATGCGGGGTGAGTTTACGCACTCGGGGTGACTTGTAGTGGGACTATTGCAGAGTCCGCCTGGGGAAGGTGTGGTACTAACCACACCTTTGCCAGGTATTATTTACATAAAAAAGTATGTACAACCTGTTGTTTTGCATTCGATCGATCATAAGGTCGATGAAATTTTTGTATAGAACAGCTGATAATTTTTTCGCGATTACAATGTTGTCCTCATAGTAAAAGTTGTTTCTGTGGATGTACAGAATATGTGATTAGAACTAACCCTGTATACAAGCAGAACTTTAACTCCCAGGATTTGGATGAAAATCTGAATGCCGGCTTATATTCCGGAATAATATACTAAATTGTTTTTAATCCCCGCCAAATTTTCAGAGATAGATATTAGATAGATCGTTATGAACAATTTTTACTATGGGGCCAATACTGAAATAGCGAAAAAAAATAACAGTTGTATGGAACATTTTATTCAAGGTCAATGAACTTTTTGTATAGAACAGCAGATTTTTTTTCGCCATTTCAGGCTTTAGACATTTTGTTAGACAAACTGAAAGGGTGCGTTCGGAGACCCATTTGGCAAATAAAACCCATATGCCCATATTTATTTTGAGTTTTTTTATAAAGAAAGAATGATATATAATGTCCTAGTCTTAGTCTCTCAGTTTGTCTTACCCTCTACAAAACCCCCGGTATAATATTTAGCTATCTGGCTCCCACCCATAGTACAAGCTTGGCTTAGTTTAAGTGCTGTTCAACATTTAAAGTGTTGCCAGTGGAAGTGAAGGTAGAAAAGAGAAAACATATTGTGTTAAAAAGTTGTTTTGTAAATTGCTACACGGAAATGTAACATTATTTTCATGATTTATATAACCTTGATAAGATTGAAATCGCACAAAAGTAAGGAACTTCACCTTTTACAAAGACTCATATAATTATATCGAAGTAGTTCATAAGTATGAAACTATTAAGTTTGTTAGCATAACTTCATAAGTTAATAAAAAGATTAAGTTTCTTAACATATGTTAATAAACTTAATATTTTTATCCCAGCACTATTTAAATTTTGCCAAATAGAGTAGCAACACTTGAAATGTTAGTTTAGTCCGTTTAATTACGAATCCGAGTATAGATGGCGCTGTGTTAATTTATGTTTCAGTTTCGACGGGCGGCTCCGGTCGGACGCGCTCGTGTTCACAGCGGGAGACAAGTGCGCCGTCCACACGAGCGAGGCGGCCTGCGTGGGCAGCACGCGCCGCGCCGCCCTCGCCTGCGCGTGGAGACGGCACCTTAGGACGTGTGTGCCTGTCAGTATACACACTATTATTATTGTACTTTATTTTAAACCAGCAGTGTCACGAGGTTTTACCAGCGTGATGATAAAAAGTAGCCTTTTTGTTATTCTGGAATATACGCTTAAAAAGTAGCCTTCTTGTTATTCTGGAATATAAGCTTAAAAAGTAGCCTATTTGTTATTCTGGAATATAATCTTAAAAAGTTGCCTATTTCTTATTCTGGAATATAAGCTTAAAACGTAGCCTATTTGTTATTCTGGAATATAAGCTTAAAACGTAGCCTATTTGTTATTCTGGAATATAAGCTTAAAAAGTAGCCTATTTGTTATTCTGGAATATAAGCTTAAAAAGTAGCCTATTTGTTATTCTGGAATATAAGCTTAAAAAGTAGCCTATTTGTTATTCTAGAATATAAGCTTAAAAAGTAGCCTATTTATTATTATGGAATATAAGCTTAAAAAGTAGCCTATTTGTTATTCTAGAATATAAGCTTAAAGAGTAGCCTATTTGTTATTCTGGAATATAAGCCCTCGCGGTTTCACCCGCGTGCTGATGAAAAACAACGATGATGGAACGTAACTAAAGTCTGTAGGTATATGTGTTGGTTATCTCTTTACACCAAAACGGCTGAACTGGTTTGAATGAAACTTGGAACGGAGATAGCTTATTTCTCGGGAAGACATATAGGATACTTTTTGTTATCATCACCGTCACCGTTTTTCATCAGCCCGCGGGTAAAACTATTTATGATAATTTTTGTAAGCCTTTTTAACTTCGTTCAATGTGTTGTTTCAGTTAGAAGAAGTGGGTTGGGAGGAATCATTCGACGGGACAGTTAAGGCGTGCGCCGTTGAACCGGTGCGGATTGGTGAGTACAATCGTAATCAAAAATAAATAATTAATAAATATCGGTGGGCATTAATATCGGTGGACAAGCAAGCAACTGGATATGATGATTGCTTTTTTTTCTTTCTTAGTTATTGGTATCGCACGTTGTGCATTCTGCCAGTGTCAAGTTTATGATTTTTTAAGTTTTTATTTAAAAATCAAGTCATATATGTCATGAAATCACAGTTAGCCACACGAAGTCATAGTCGAGTCCAAGTCATGCCCTAGTAAAGTTGTGGCGACTTACTTTGAGCTTCTACGGAGTTTTGAGAACAACACGAAAATACATGTTTCACCACATTGTATCACTTGCCCATACTCGTGCATGTAATTCAACACTCAATGAATAAAATACCACCATTTTTAATCATTAATTCGTGAAAAAACAGAATTTTAAGAAAATAATAGAATGCAACGACATGCTTTTTCCGTGTTCCCGCCAAAACTAAATCACGATTGTTTGTTGTTAGATGAACGTCTGTGCGCGTCGGCGGAGTCTTGCGGCGCGTGCACCGCAGCGGGCTGCGTGTGGTGCGGCACTTGCTATGCGTCTGCGCACGCGTGCACTAAACACAGGGTCAGTCAGTGTTGCCATATAACAGCTTAAAAAATTAGCCTGGTGCAATAGGCTCGTTACGCGTAGGTATAACTGATGGTCAAACAATAGGTAAGTACTAATTAAGTTTCATGTTTCATCACTTGCAGAGGCGTTTTGTTAGCCTATAAAAGTCAATATTTTGTTATTGTTGTATGCAAATTTCTAGACTGTGTCTAGTTTGTAAGCAAGTTGTATTCATCATTGACTAATAAAGATCTTCGTAAAATTAAAAGTGTTGTCATAGCAGAGTAACTATACTCGTATTTATAATCAAACGGACTAAACTGACAGATTGAAATGTCACTTTTCAAAATAATGCTGCCTGCTAAAAAACCGTAGTGATGGATATTGTTAAGTTCAATATCGTTCAAAAGTCTATAAAGTGCTGTTAAACATTTGAAGTGTTGCCAGTGGAAGTGCAGGTAGAAAAGGGAAAACATATTGTGTTAAAAAGTTGTTCTGTAAATTGCTACACGGAAATGTAACATTATTTTCATGATTAATAACCTTGGAAAGATTTAAATCGTACATAAGTAAGGAACCACACATTTTACAAAGACTTATATAAATATCTAAGTAGTTCATTGGTGTGAAATTAGTAAGTTTGTTACCAATAACTTCATAAAAAGATTAAGTTACTTAACATATGTTAATAAGCACTATTTAAATTTTGCCATAAAGTAGCAACACTGGAAACGTCAGTTTAGTCCTATTAATTAAGAATTCCTTTATAGTTAGATTCTTTTTCTTTTTTCCTGCTGGGAACTATTTTGACGTAGCTCGTCGTGCATTTGCCAGTGTTGAATATTTTCGAGTTTATTTAATTTATTAAAACAATACATCTATTATTACAGGTAGTTCCGTAATGCAATAAAGTAGTAAGTGGTTGATAATAGCAATTCAAATAAGTCATAGTCTAACATATTATACAAGTTCAATCACAGTCAAGTCCAAGTCATGCCTCATTCGAGCAGTGGTGGCTTTACTAGAAGCTTCTGCGAAGTTTAAAAAATAACACGAAAAGATTTATTCAAATGTCAGTACACACAATTATGCCATGGCCATATCCAAACAAAAAAAACAAATTCGCATAAGAATACAATGCAGCGATATTAATTATCACCACCAAATAACTCTAAACGTATTTAGGTATTTAATTTGTTTTTCAGTGTGCCGATCCCCAAGGCGCCTGCCAAACGTGGGGATTACCCCTTATTAAAATGGAGGCCTTCGCCCAGCAATGGATGTCTCCTGGATGATGGTGTGCAGTTTACTAGGGCTTAAGACAAGCTTTGTTTTGTCCCACAGACAATGGCGGAAAAGATAGAAGAGTGTGGCGCCACTCCGGACAGTAGCAGAGAAGTGTGCGGGAGGTACCACTCGTGCGCGGCCTGCCACGCACACCAGCACCACCATCACACACATGTATGCATACACAAATATACATCACACATGCTCACTTTTATATTTTAACAAACACCTCTTTCTTTTTTGTTTTATTTATACGGGAATACTCACGTTTAATTAAATCAGATACTCCGACTATAGTTTCGATCACATCCGGTGACCTTTATAAATAAAACAAAAATGTGTCAAAACCACGTCAGTTTTCATAATAAAACCTCTTTCTTTCATTTGCGAGCGGTTAGTTAGGATGGGTAACTTATGTGTTCATGGCAAGATGCTTTTTATCACGTCTATTCAAAAACACCTTCTTTGTTCCTCGCAAACAGCTCATTTCTGCCCTGTTTTGAATTTGGAATGTGGATATTGTTAGTAAAAGTTCAAATCACCAAAGAGATCAACCACGGACATTGAACAAGTAACAGGCTGTTTGAAAAAGGCGCTCGAAATGCATTCCGCCTTCGGTCGTAATTGTTTACTCAAATTCGGATTTTACTTTGTTTTATTTAAACTCAGTGTATCTTCCTCAATAAAAAGTGAGAAGTGAGTGTGAATATAGTGAGAATGAAATAAACGTAGGTACTATTCTTCTACATAAGCTGCACTTACTTATTTTCTCATAGAGCGATAAAAAGCAGAGTGTCCACCTCGGGATCAACACTATTTTTAAGCTCGAGTATTTTGAATCCCTCACTGCGCTCTGGATTCAAAAAAACACTCGCCTTAAAAATTGTTGTTTCCTCCCTTTATCAACAATCTACTATTGAAACACAGATCATATAGCCTGTTCATGGCTCGTTAACATAATTTCTCCTACAAACACGACTCACCGTTGCGGGCAGGGGGCGAGATAACGTTCTATGCTTGCGATTGGCCAATCACTGGGATGGCGCAATCTGACATATGAAATACAATGAAATTCTGACGTACTCGCAGTGGCTAGCACTGGTTTTTAAACTACTAATTTTCATATGAGAGGAAGTCGGACGATCAGTCAACAGGGTATATAGTCTTTGCTCTGAAGCCAAAAAAATATACCTTGAATGACATCACTGTTATCTGCTGTCTGCTGTCTAGTGACCCAAGAAGAGTGAGTGGTTTGTGGGTGAATGAGTGAGTTAACCTTGACAATTTTAACATTGCTAAATGACAATTTCAAATTTCAAATTAATTTCTTTTAAGTACGAGACCCATATTATAAAGTAAACAGAAATATTAAAAAATAAAAAAAATAGAAAAATTGACCTAAAATATCACAAAATTTCAAATGTCATTATTATTATTAAAAATTCATTAAATATTATATAATTTTAAAATAAAATAAAAACACAATTTAACACATCAGAAGGTACACAAACAAAACATTTAACAAAGGCAATGACAATTTTAACCTTGGCATTTTATGTTATAGTGAGTGAGACAGTAGGCAACAGTGACGTCATTCAACGTAATTTTTTAGGCTTCAAAGGAATATTAGGAATGCAAACCCCATTGTGAGTAAGCTTTCTGGTTCATGGGTATACACACAGCGCCATCTAGCCCCATACTAAGCAATAAAGATTGTATTATGGAAACCAGATAGCTGATAGAATACATATATATATATATTTTCGTAAATACATACTTATAATACATACTACACCCAGACACAGAACAAACATCTATGTTCGTCACATAAATGTTTCCCCTGGGTGGGGATCGAACCCACGCCCTACAGCTCTGAGGCAGACATGCTACCAACTGAGCTATAAGGCTCGCGACATGTATAATAATGTAACAAAAAGTATCAAGAATACTGAAGGGTATGTATGTACTCATCAATGAGAACAGCTTTTACTATGGTGCCAACCCTGTAATCTCGAAACAAAATCAGCTGTTCCATACATTTTGTCTAAGGTCTTTCTGTATGAAACGGCTGATTTTTATTCGCGATTTCAGGGTTGGCACCATAAAGTCTAAATAAAAAGTTGTTCATTATGATAACTATATAGACATACCCTTCAGTATTGTTGAATCTTTTTGTTACAAATATTGTATGTATATCAGTAAAGCATTCTGAAATCACGAAATAGTCAGCTGTTCCATAGAAAATAATCTCTCACCCTCGAAGAAATGTATGGAACTGCTTTATTTTTCACTCAAAAGTTGTTCACGATGATGGATACAATACTGCTTAGTACTACCTTTCCACGCAACCCTGTATCGATTTCCATCTACCAATTATACACAGTGACCTTCAGTGGAATCAACACTCTAAATAAAATAAAACACACATACCGTCGCTTACAACCAGACAAGTTGGTGTCCGAAATTAGATCGATAAGATAAAAAAACATTTTTTTTGCAGGGTTCTGAGGAATTGACCCAAAGAGCATGCTACTGGGATTACGACTCGATAAAATGTAAGCCAGCTAATTCATCGGATGACATCAGGTAAGATTATATCGATATCGTTTCGGTTGACTGGTTTTTTTCCAAAGTGAGATGGTTAATTCGCTATGTCGAGATTATCCACGATATTGCCAAGAGAGAGATATAAGTGTACGTTTCAAGGCTTTTTTGCCAAACTGTACTTGTTTACCGTGGATATGCAGGCTTCGGTACGATGTTTTCCTACACCGAAAAGCCAGTGGTATCTTTATTTTTTTTAATTTATCGAATAAAATCCACAGCCCTTGTTTGTATGTTAACAGTATCTTAAAACCTAGCTTACGGCCAATAACGGATTTACATTACATAAATTACAGACATATAATATACTACTAAGCAATTTAAACATATAACATTTTAGTCAATCCAAACAAAACAATTAAATTGTTATGTGTGTGGTGCATGTTGGGGTGTGAGTGTGGGCGTGTGTGTGGGCATGTATGAACATCTGTACATATACTCTAAAGAGCTTGGTACGGGTCGGACCCGGCATTTTAAAGCGCGACCTTAGCCCTCAGCCTAGTTGCTTTTTTGTGTACCTTGCTCATATGTTAGAAGGCCTACCCCTTAAAGGGGGGAAAGGGGTTTGCCATAACCGCCATTGAGGAAACACAAAAATCGCAGAATGCTCAACACAGTTAACAGAGAGGACGCTGCTGCCCGTCCCCCAGTGGTCCTAGATGCAGATTTAGGACATACCAGGGTTCATGTATGTGAGTTTCTCTATTCCACCATAACTTCTAAATGCTATAAAAGATTTGAATGTATGGAGTGTAGTTAGAATCCTGACATTATCCCGAGTGACACAGGCTATACATTTTTTGGCAAAGCAATCGTGTTTTTTTATTTTTTATATTGAGATACCTTACTTGGTATTTGGTGCGCGGACTTTTTCCGCATTACGTGCCCTTCAATGACACTTCCTTGGTGACCCGAGGATCGTAGTTTTTTTCTCCTTTGTTATTGGCTTCGCACATTGTGCATTCTGCCAGAGTCAAGTATATATGAATGTTCAAGTTTATGCTGTATTATCGGGTCAAATAATTATGTCATGAAGTCACAGTTAGTCACACGAAAGTCAAAGTCGAGTCCAAGTCATACCATAGTAAAGTTGTGGCGACTTTACTATAACTATGATAGCGTAAGCGTCGTTATGCGCAGGAGCGTCGCAGCGACCGCGCCGTGCAGCGCGCCTTGCTCCACTTTCCACACTTGCGCTAACTGCACCGCTGAAGAGTGCATCTGGTGCGCGACCGCGGGACGCTGCGTTGACAAGGTATGGACTTCTCTTACGGTATTTTTGTGATGCTTTTTTTAAAATGTATTAGTTGTCTTATTTATTGGCATCGCACTTTGTGCATTCTGCTAGTGTACATTTTATATTAGTTGCAAGTTTAAATAGTATCATCAAGTAAAATATGTCATTAAATCACAGTTAGTCACACGAAATTAGTCATAGTCGAGTCCAAGTCATGCCCTAGTAAAGTTGTGGCGACTTTACTGTACAGCTTTTACGGAGTACACGAAAAGACAAGTTTCATCACATTATATCACTTGCCCACACTCGTGCATGTAATTCAAGTCAATGAATAAAACACCACCATTTTAAATTAAAAATTCGCGAAAAATCTAAATTTTCAGAAAATAATAGAATGCAGCGACATGATTTTGCCAAACTCATGTGATTCTTTAAGTATAGCCGTTTAAACGTCTAAGATCACGTATATTGTTTCAGAACGCATACGGCGCGTCGTTCCCCCTGGGCGGGTGTCGCGCGTGGTCGACGCTGTCAGGGGGCGGGGCAGGCGGCGGGGGCGGGTCGTGCGCCGCGGCGGCGGGGTGCGGCGCGCGCGTGGCCTGCGGCGCGTGCCGGGCCGAGCCCGCGTGCGGGTGGTGCGACGACGGCGCGGGCGGCGGCCGCGGCGTCTGCCTGCCCGGCGGCGCGCGCCGCCCTCACCGCCCGCACGCGTGCGCGCAGCACAGGTGACCGCCACTTAAGCTCTAGTCACAGAATAAATAATAGTACTGCGTACAGAAAGTTCACTCCGCAAAGGAATTGATATAAATAAGGACTCTATCGACTAGGCAATAAAGTAGCAATTCAACTCGCACAGCTCTGGATACCGCTCGCTATATTAACCTAGATATACCGCTCTCTTTCTATCATGTATGCTTAGTTCCCTGCTCTAGTTTCCTCCAATAACGGTGGCGTCATTCAGCGTATGCAATATGATGACCGTAAAAAGACGGGCATGGACAAGTGGAATGTTCGAAACAAGGCCTCCGCCTGAGACCGCCACATTGTACGACAAACTGCCAATGCATCCACCGGTTGTGCCCATCTACTTTATCGCGGCGGTGTCAACCATTTACCCCCAAATTATCTTCACTGCGATGCCACTTGCGCAACTTCACTCCGGCCCACTGAAGGGAGAAGTGAATAGAACGGAAATGTTACAGGCCGCGCTAGCCGGCATTAGGTGCAAATGCGCTTAATGAAAATTCTACCAATTTACATGTTTTTAAACTGAGAATATTCAAATAGACAATTTAAATAGACGCGTAGGAAACCAAACCACATTGCATCGTAACTAGACCAAATTTAATCTGTTGCAAAATGGCATTTCGAGCGTTTTACTTCAAATGCCCGACCAATGATTGTCATTTTTTAGTCAGAATAGGCGTGTGGCCTAATGTTTAATTTATGACAAATAACAGGCTTAGTGATGAATATAACTAAATACATTACACTATATACTGAAAAAATATACTGTATTGGCTGATAAATCTCTGAGATATGAGCGTTTAAAGTTTTAGGTGGGGATAGAGAGGGGATGCTCTATCCCTTTCTCGCAAACCACGTGTTAGTATAGCATTTGTATGCCACGCCTGAGGATTGACGTCAGAGCTCAGTATAGCGCGCTCTCTGTCTAGCTTGAAATTAAAATACTTAGAACTTATTTATTTTTGAGTTATTTTAAATTTTGTTTTCTTTGATAGGATCTATTGATGATCAGCTTTTTTATGAGGAAATCAAAAATTTGCAGTCATCAAGCCTATTATGTGTGATACTGGCGACAGCGGTTTTCCATACAATTGCTTTACGAAATTGTGTTGACAGCCGTTCTACCTAAGAAGTAGGGCTTTCGCTTTTCTGCGCTCCGGCCTACTAACGCACGTATTACTTAACGATGTCATTCTACCCACAGATGGCACTTCACGCACTGCCCTCTGTGCCAGTGCAACGGGCACAGCACGTGCGACGCGCAGCACCGCTGCGTCCAGCCGTGCAGCGGGCGCACGGTGGGCGACCACTGCGACTCCTGCGCACCCGGACACTGGGGCAACCCGCTCAACGGGGGACAGTGCACACGTTAGTGTACCTCAGGGCACGTTCACTCCCGTAGAAAACGCGTTTAAACGTAGATTATATCTATACATATTTAGTCGGTTTTTTTTATTTGACAGACTAATATAACTATTCTGTTATCTGTGGCTTGAGGCTAGATTGCGCTGTGTCAAATGTCCATCAAATTTTTTCTATTTATTTATTTATGCTTTTCGGCATCCACTCCGTCGGAGCCTTCGCCCGCCGTTCCAATACACCCCAAATAAATAAATATTAGGGGACATTTTACACACAGCGCCATCTAGCCCCATACTAAGCAAAGCTTGTATTATGGAAACCAGATAGCTGATGGAATACTTATAAACTATTTTTACGTAAATACATACTACACCCAGATACAGAACAAACATCTATGTTCGTCACATACATGTTTGTCCTGGGTGGGGATCGAACCCACGCGTACAGCTCTGAAGGCAGAGGACACGCTACCAACTGAGCTATAAAGCTGTCTTAAAAAATATGTCCAAAAACATGATATATTTTATTGTAGCGTGTGAGTGCAACGCGCAAGCGGTGGCGTGCGCCCCCGACACGGGTCGCTGCTACTGCAGCACGAAGGGGCTGGCGGGGGACCGCTGCGACAAGTGCGACAACACCAACCACTACCACGCGGACGTACACAACAAGGGGGCTTGTTACTGTGAGTTTTATTTTATTTTATGACAGCGTCCTAAGCTGTAGAATACACAGAATACATGATAGTTACTAATGATTGCGCCCTGCGCCATAGAATTCGCTCTAGTTTCAGAGTCTAGACTCTAGACTATAAAACTAAAGTTCTAGAACCGCGGAACTAGCGCGAATAAATAATGTCGCAGTAGTTATTGCAAAGTTAATCACTAGTAAAATTTAAAAACTGGGCAAAATATAACCCTTTACAAGTAACGAAATTCTGCGCCGCACTGCACTGCGCTCGTCACCATGAGATATTAGATGTCAAATATCTTCATGCCCAGTAAATTGTCTGGTAACATTGCCCTTGAAACCGAAACGTAATAACGTTTGCTCACTACTACTTAGCGGTTGAATAACTGGCAAAGGTGTGGTATTTCACCAGGTGGACTCTGCAATAGAGTCCTACCACAAACAAATTATGAACAATATACCCATTATAAACTATATAATATGTAGGGTCAATAATCCAAAATTATTATGGACTTATTTGAAAACGTCAAATGACTCGGTTCTAGCTTAAATAACCCGTCTCGTTTTCACGCGTCAAAATGCTCGTTCGAAAAAAGTTGACGGAATATTAGGAAAAGTTTCTTACGTTGTTTGTGAATTATTGTGGTTAGATATTAATATGGTGCCTATGGTTATGGACAGGCGTTATCTCTTACCGTCACAAGAGCGTCTTGCTCGTCCCATTGCTTGTTACGAAGTTACTGTTGTTCTTACAGATGATCTTGCCGTAGACTACCAATTCACCTTCAACCTTTCTAAGAAAGAGGACCGCCATCTCTCGGCCATCAACTTCCGGAACGCGCCCGTCAAACCAGATGTAGATGCGGATTTCAGCATAACGTGCTCTGCGCATGCTCGCATGAACCTGACTGTACGCACTCGCGCCGATCCCGCTGAAAGGACGCTCTTCTCTGACGTCAACTGTACAAATTTCAGATACAAGTGAGTGACCGACTCGTGACTTGTAATCAAATATTGTACAATAGGCTAGATGACTGGTTTTTTTATTGTCCTATTAAAATGTGGCCCATAAATATAGCTAATTAATGAAAACAAAATGAAAATCTGATTAAAAATAAGCAACTTATAAGCATTTTAATATCATGCTAGACAGAGAGGCGAAACAGCAAATCGTGTCGTCACTTCTCTGTACGCCATATAGATTCTATTCTGACAAGTAAGGCGTGACGTCACTTTTTGTTTTGTGGGAAAGGGACAGAGTTGTCTCTAACAAAAACTTTAAACGTTCATATATCAGAACATTAATAACCGATTTAATTATATTTTTCAATAAACATACTATATTTACTTAAACTCTTCATCAAAGCTATTGGTTTCAACGATATAAACATCAGTCATCTACCCTATTACGTGATAATCTGGCGTATAAAAAGCAAACACACACTCATCATAACACAACAAACATAAATGTGATTTGTTTTGTACCTAATTACGTAATTTTATAAGTAGCGGCACGTAAGTCTAGCGGTGAGCGAGCGGTGACTCTCTTTCTCGCATAGGGTAAGGGTGGGGTGAGTGAAAGAGAGGTACCCCTCGCTCAGCGCTAAAGATACGTGCCGCTAGCTATAGCAATTTAGTTTTTTTTAAATGAAAAATAGGTTTGCTGATTTTAAGCGAACCTGTTTACGACGAAGCACGCTTGCCTAGAAGAAATCGATTCACGCGGGACTTGAAGACACTCACATTTAATCCCCAGGTTGTGCTTGGTAGGGAAGACAGACGCTGGTGAAGCCATTTGCTGTTTGTTGCTCGAAAGGTGGTTTGGAAATATATAGTCCGTTAATTACGTGTATATTTCCAAATGTTGGACCTGGATATGGCCTAAAACCATCCAGAACCACTGAATACGGGAGCAGCATTATCTTGGATATCGGTGGTGAGCATACTGGTGTCCCCAAGTCGCCTGCCAAGCGTGGGGATTGTGCTAACCAGCTGAGCCATAAAAAGGGCTATTAAGGGGAGGCCCCCGTCCTGCAGGATCTTCTGGCTGATCACGATGATGTTTTCACATGTGTAGATTCGCGAAGTCGGAGCACGCGTTTGGCGTGGAAGACAACGTGACGCTGACTACGTTCTTCGTTTACGTGTACGATTTCCGGCCGCCGCTGTGGATACAGATCTCGTTCTCTCAGTACCCCAAGCTGAACCTGCAACAGTTCTTCATCACGTTCTCCAGCTGCTTCCTGCTGCTGCTGCTCGTGGCCGCCGCGCTCTGGAAGATTAAACAGGTAAGCATGATACTGATATTGATGATTCTACTATAGCTCGCGGTAGAACGATTGGCAATAAAGTGCATTGACCTTTTGGTTGTTCAATCAGGGATGACAAACCTTTTATCACGGGAATCAGATTAGCTGGCCTCGCAGCTCAGTCGGTAGCTGGGACACAGGGGCTTTAATAATCTTGTATGTCATTGAAAAAGAATCGACCCCAAAGACAGCATAGGATAATACTATGGGGGAAACTTGGCCTATGGCCCATGTGCCCCTCCCAGAAATAAATCCTGGATCCGTCCATGATCCCAGCATGTTATGGTTTCTTCTAAAGATTGTTCTGTGAAACACTTATAATGTCACTTCTTTATCCTGTTGCAGAAATACGACTTGTACAGGAGGCGACAGCGACTGTTTGTGGAGATGGAGCAAATGGCATCGCGGCCTTTCAGCCAAGTGCTGGTCGAGTTAGAAAAAGTCAACGCGGGTACGTGCAATACATTATTTCTATACAACAATCAAAGAAAAAGAAGATATTGCTCGCCTTAGATTAAATTAACTCTTTTCGACGGGCTTCCTTGGAGCTATAACATTGGGCTTTTCAAAATGCGTGCTAACAGTCTTAAAAGGACGTACGTAACGTATTTACGACGTAAATACGTCCAAACGTCCGTAACAAAGTCCGGGTAATAAATAAGGGGTTAAGTCGGGGCGTGACCACTGACCTCTATAATACAAGTAAGCTGGACAAAGTATTCTTTATGAAATGACAGCTTTTTTTGTGCCAATTTGATGCGCCCTTTCGACCATCTCCGGTACTAAAATTGACATTGCAGTATTACGAAATATTAGTTCCATGGATGCTCACACTGCTATCCGTTGGCTATCCGCGCCAAAATGGCGAAAATCAAATGGCTTCAATTTGCTATCGACATTATGAAGTCCAGCTTACTTGTATAATAGGGGTCAGTGGGCGTGACGATATTAACGACTCGTGTTGTCAGGCTAAGCGGGACCGTGACGATAGTAACGATTCGTGTTAGCGTGACGAATGTAATAAGTAGTATTGTCTGGCCAGGTGGTAGCGTGACGGTGGTAATGAGTGGCGGTGTCTTGGCAGGTGGGGGCGTGCCGGCGCCGGTGGCGTTGGAGCCGTGCCGCGGCGGGCGCGCGGCGGTGCTGTCCCTGCTGGTGCGGCTGCCCACGGGCGGCACGGGCCGCGCGCCGCCGCTCGGCGGGCTGGCGGTCGGCTCGGCGCTCGTCACGCTCGGCCACCACCACCCGCCGCAGACCGGCAAGACGCACCCCACACACAACAGGTAAACACCACTAAAGTACCAATTTAATAGATCACATTTGACTCCTGTCAGTCTTAGCTTCACAACCGACCGAGTGAAGAGACCTGCTTAAGAACATCGATTATTTACTATAAATATGTAAAAAGGTAAGCAATGGTGCAGTTCTAATTTTGAAAAAAAATAATGTGCAACAAAGTTATTTTGTTGAATTTTGATGGTGTCAAATGTGATCTATTAAATTGGCCCAGATTTAACTATATGAGGGCTGATACGTACAGTTTAAGCAGTACTTAAAAGTGTAGATCTAACCATCAATGTTAACAACTTTTAGAAGACTATACTCTGTTTACTATGTTAATCGCTCTTTGGCGGCACATACAATGTTGACGACTTAATTTTGTAAAGCGTTTATCAAATCTTTTCACAAGGTTACGTCAACCGTTGACGTAACCGACATTTTTCAAGTTTGCGTTTGACTACACCCTATCTGATGGTAAGCAAAGTCCGGTTGAGGGTGGAGCACGTTTACCTAGAAGGAGCCTATGTACTCTAGATTTGAACACACGTGTTAGACGTTACGGGAAACAGACTCCGACAGTTCCGTTGTACGAATAAAAAATAAAAAATATGGCATAGCGTAACTATATAGGCGTGTTAGTTTTCCAACTTTGACGTCCTTTAACAACATGACATAGAACAGACATATGCTTAGACAGTATGAACGATTAATCTCCGGGTTTTTTTTTCCTAATTATTGGCATCACACGTTGTGCATTCTGCCAGTGTCAAGTATATGAATTTTCAAGTATATAAAGTATCATCAAGTCAAATATGTCATGAAATCACAGTTGGTCACAAATTACTCATAGTCGAGTCGACAAACACTTGCCCTAGTAAAGTTGTGGCGACTTTACTCCGGGTTTCCGTCCCACCTAAATGGCAGATTTACTGACAGGCATTAAAAAAAAGCTCATTGTGGCTCTGACTTTGACACCGCAGACCAGACGTGGCTGTCATTGTTAAGTTTTTTATTTTATTTCATGTGCCATTAACAAAAATAGTATGCTGTTTTTGACTGGCGCGTTTAGTCTGAGCTACAAAGATTACGAAGGATGCGCCATCGCGTAATAAAGCAACGTTTGAAAATGACCCCCGCGCCGTCATGTTAACGAGTTGCGCTGGAGTGCGTAAGAAGATAGCACTTTTATGAGAGCAAAAGGGATAGCGCGCGTCTCGCTTAGTGAGCGCAGACAGGCGAGACAGTCCTTAGAGCCGTCTTCACGGGGCCATTTTACGGCGCGATATGACATATCTCCCTCGTTATATATATATATATATAATATCATTGCTGCGCTATCTATCTAGTTGAAGGAAACATTTTTTTTAAATCATGTTTGAAAAGTCGCTCATTGGAAAAGCAGTCGGGATAGAAACCCGAGATTACTCGAATGCAATTACAAGTCCTGCCAGACGACTTAATTTTTCATAATGTCTATGCATTAGAAACATAGAAGTGATCAAGAATAAGTATTGAAACACTTCATAATAAATATTCAACACGTAATATAATTATATAGTATTATACTGATATTATAATAATATAATATATATTATAATATAATATTCAATAGTATTATACTGAGACGTGATATTTCTATTGTTTCAGAATGTAACGCTGACTGTATATAATGTAATTGTAAATATATCACAAATTGCGTCTATAGTGTTCAAGATTCAAGATAAATTACTCACGAAAATCAAACTTGCTTGACTGTATAACATACGATGTTTTATAGAATGTGTTACATGCACACGTTGTTGAGTGCGGCAGGTTCATGATAACGAAACGTCGAATACACGTGGAATGGTATTGTGTTAGACAATGCTGTTCAACGCGAATTCCACGCATTTCATATGTGGTCTTAGCGTTGACAGATAAAACAATGGACGTTCACATTTCCATCTCGTTTACTCGGCTGCGAAACAGCCATATGAAAATATAGCATGCGTGAAAGAGAATGATTTATGTGTTTTCTCTATTTGTCGTTGTAACCGGTTGACTCCAAGCAATTAATTGAAAGTGTGGCGTCAAACATTACCGCGACTTTTTGTTAGAAAATATATCATTTATATTGAAATCTAATTGCTATCCCCGCGTGGTGAAGGCTTTTGGACGTCGTCACAATGCAATGGTGCAGTGTTGTATTTTGGGTTGTCAGAACAACAAAACAAGGTTTATGTCGAAATTATCGCAGTCTCATGTCGGGTTGCATAGTATTTGGGTCCATTGGTTTCTCCGTCTACGGGTCTTAGGGGATAAGAGTCCAGGTGTAGCAATATTTCATAATGTTGGTCCACCCATCAACGTGAACAACTTTTTGAACAATATTTTGCCATATTAGTTGATTTTGTAAGTCTTTCTACATGGATTGATATTATGCATGGTTTTACAATCACGATATAGGTGACTTTACTACCGTCAGTTAAAATTTAGGATGTTACGAGTGTATGAAATAGAAGCCAATGGCATAGTTAGAATGTTATTTTTTTTCATTTTACTTGTTAAGATTGTTATACCCAGTATACCCAGTCACTATTAATTTATTAGTGCATATTTCATACAGGAACTGGAACATTTATAAAACAACATCAAGACGTAAAAATCAACAAAATATTTTCACTGCATCAGGCGGTAAGAGAAGTGCGTAGGTACTTATAATAATAATAAATATCGATGGAAAATTTTCGCACAGCGCCATCTAGCCCCAAACTAAGCAAAGCTTGTAATATGGAAACCAGATAGTTGATAGAATACTTAATTGATTTATATACTTTTTTTTTGTAAATACTTACTTATTATACATACTACACCCAGACACAGACAAACATCTATGTTTGTCACATAAATGTTTGCCCTGGATGGGGATCTCTTGCGCGCTTGTACGAGTGTTATATATATACTTAGCAGCACGATACAATTTATTTCGTGTATTGCTTCTGTATCACTCATAAATTTGATTACTCACTAAAATAGTCACGATGTATTTAAAAAAAAAATGGTTTTCAAAGTTTTTTACTTTGATGGGTTTATTTACACTATCGATTTAAGTATCGCCACCTTTATAAAATACGTTTTGTAGACACGCGTTTTACTCCAATGAGTTAAATAAAAACAGCGCATTTGTACATTGATATATATTATGCAGTAAACCAGAAGGGATTTTTAGATATTTCGTCAAAAAATCCCCTTAGCATCCCATTTTAGTGGTGGAAGGGAATTATTAGACAAAATATTAAAAAACCGCTTAAACTTTATTTTATTTTTAAATCTAGGAATAGGCTAGATGACTGATGAAAATGTGGCCCATAAATATAGCTGATTGATGAAAAGAAAATGAAAATCTGATCAAAAATTAGCAACTTATAAGCGTTTTAATATCATGCTAGACAGAGAGGCGAAACAGCAAATCGTGACGTCACTTCTCTGTACGCCATATAAATTATATTCTGACAAGTAAGGCGAGACGTCATTTTTTGTTTTGTGGGAAAGGGACAGAGTTGTCGCTAGCAAAAACTTTAAACGCTCATATATCAGAACATTATTAACCGATTGAAATTATTTTTTCAATAAACATACTATATTTACTTAAATTCTTCATCAAAGCTATTGGTTTCAACGATATAAACATCAGTCATCTACCCTATTACGTATAAAAATATTTAAAGGTTAATATAGTACAGTTTTGCGTATTAGCAGCATTTGATGTTTTTTTTGTTAACAAGATCTTATTTTGTTTCACTAGAAAACACTGTTTAGGAGGAAAGAAAAAGCTCAGAACCAGTGAAGGTAATTAGTTATTAAAAATATGTGAAATTATGTTTTAATTAAGCGTCTAAAAGCTGTTTAAATACAATCTCTAATATTATCAGCGAGCAATATCAGCTTTTCTATTAATTTTAACGCATGTGTTGCTTATTTAGAACAGCTGTTATTGTTTTCGGTATATCTGGTCTTAGCAACGCTAAAGTTATTTTCATAATGACCTATTTCTAATAGACTTGTTTTATTAGATAAATTAAGGGGGATGGACCATACCAACGTTGCCAAGAGATGATGCCAGAATCAATTTTTTTAAGTATTATTTTTCGACTTGATTACAATTTAATTTGTAGTAGATCGTTTATCGCCATCGTGTACCTTTACAGTGATTGTAAATAGCCCATATTTTTCATGATATTATGTATATGTTAGCTGCAGAAAAGGAACGAATATGACCACTATATTCGTATTACAATAGAAAATAACAGCGATAAAAAAATCGCTGTAACAGTTCATGATGGTGATTTACGATCTACTTCAAATGGGCGGTTTTCTGACAGGCAATAAATTACAAAAGTTCATAAATATCCGTTAGATGGCGTTGACGAAACATGGTTCTGAATAGTATCACTACCTAATCTGTGGTTCTGAAGATTTACTAATCAATCAAGGTGAAAAAGACAAAAAATAAAAAACAAGCTTATTTCATTTACATCAGTTCTGTCATGCTTTTTTGTGGTTATTGTTGGTCTAACAAAGTACTTGCCCGTGGTGTTTCCTATGCTTTTGTTCTTCCACAACACAAATTAGTAAGTGCTGATTAGTATTTAGTGTGTTTAATTCAAATGCGAAAATAGAGAATCATGTCTCGTCAGCGCCATCTATCCTTTGGCTGTTGAACTACGTTCTGGCAGCTGTCAGAAAACCTCCCATTGAATTTATGAAATATTTTCAATAATAAATATGGTCCATCCCCCATAACTTATTACTTGCCAAGAGATGTCCCAAACCAGGTTTGTCAAGACCCTGGATTAGGCCTTAATAGAATAACGAAAAATGTTTGAAATAATGCTTAATGTTTTGACGAAATAGATCAAATTACACCCGGAACATGAAAACATTTTGAATAAGTATTCATTCAATGAGTTTTGGTTTTAGTTTTTTAAATAAAAAATATAGCATTAGAAGAGAACACTTCCGTCGAGTGGCCAAATGTAATTTTTCAAGAAATCTGCAATAAAAAAGAACACTTTATATTAAATAAATAAATAAAAAAACACAGGAAGGTAGAAAATATAGGCAATTTGCAATATTGCTAGACATTTGCAGCGTTTTTCTGTAAGATAGCACGCTGTGTGTAGGTGAATTAAAAAAAACACATTTGTTAAATGACTTGAAAGCAATGAAATGACCTTAACTATAATTTTATTAGGAAACTTATCGGACAATATTTCGGTATTTTCAATCTTTTTTTTATGACTTTGTCTTTAATTAATATCGTTATAAGGCAATTAATTATTAATTTTAATTTATTACTACCATTTAAGCTTTACTAAAAACAAGGACGTAAAACTTGAATAAAATATATTTTTACAGATTTATTAAAAAAAATTTTTGTTCGTAACAGTCATTTATATCTTGATAATATGTATTGAGATAGTAATTTAACTAATTTTAAGTAAACTCATCACAATTAATTTACGAAAAAAGACGGATTATACGATTTTTCTATTACATTTAATTGAAGTTGAACTAATGAACTAGACTGCGAAATTTGTATTAGTCTTTTTTTAAACATGACATTTACGAGCAATATGGGAATATGATGTTTTTTTATTGATTCATTAAAAAGCTGACTCGCAACAAAATCAATCAACTATAACAAAATTTAAATATATGAGTACAAATAACGAAGTTATAAATATATTCGTTTCATGTAAAACGGAGAGGGCGCTATCGTGGCAAATGACGTCAGAGTACACGATTCCAAACAAATTCTATGCTAGCACCGATTTTGCTAGTAAGGGACAGATCATCTCCTTTCAAAAACCTTTGAAAAATCTTCGAAATAATCACAGAACTTTACCAGGCGATTTCAATTATTTCTTTGATTTTAATATCAGATTTAGTTGATATAACAATAGTAATAATAAATATGTGAATAATAATAAATAATAAAGACGTTTATTGCAGGCACATAACCCGAAGTAATAAGTTAAGCTCAACACTTACATTTTCCCTATTGTTTTTTGCTCGATACATTTCTGTTTTCGTTCCGAGTAAAGTACTGGTTTCATTATCGTACAATACGATAAAATAATTACATCGCTAAAAATCGCTCGTCTTTAAAAAGATACCGCGTTTTTGTTAGAAATTAGAATAAATAGGAAAGGTGACAAAACCAACTCTTATCTTTTTGTCTCACTAAATTCAAGTTTGTGTATTGACTTGCCAGGTTCTCATGAGATTTTGTGTGTAGATAGTAGTAATTAATACATTGTCTTATATTTATCCTGGGAAGTCGCGTAATGTAACTATTTGTTCATACGGTGCTTCTCACTGCCCTTTCAGAGTTGCGTCACCTTCTATAGGTCAACATTACATGTAAATAGCTTACGACTCGTATCTTACTGACTGATATGTAAATGATTTGAAGAGAGTTTTTTTAATGCATTTAGTTTGTGGGTGTTGTGTTAAATCGAAATGTAGGATGAGTTTTAGATCGTGATCGTTTTGGGTCGTCCTGAAATTACTAAGTTATTTTTTTTTATTTTTTTAGTTATTGGTTTCACACGTTGTGCATTCTGCCAGTGTCAAGTTTGTGAATTTTCAAGTTCTTATAGTAAAATCAAGTCAAATATGTCATGAAATAACAGTTAGTCACACGAAATTAGTCATTGTCGAGTCCAAGCCGTGCCCTAGTAAAGTGGTAGCGACTTACTATGGGCTTCTACGGAGTTTTGAAAACAACACGAAGAGACATGTTTGACCACATTATATCACTTGCCCACACTCGTGCATGTAATTCGACACTCAATGAATAAAACACCACCATTTTTAATCATTAATTCGCGAAAAAACACAAGTTTAAGAAAATAATAGAATGCAACGACATGATTTTTCCGTGTTCCCGCCAAAACTCACAGAAGATTGTTTGGTTGTGTACACGACACGTCGTATAATAGGCATGATGACTACAATTTTTTTATTACCTCATAAAAAAGCTGATCTTTAATAAAGCATATCAACGAAAACAAAATTTAAAATAATCCAAAAATAAATAAGTTCTAAGTATTTTAATTTCAAGCTAGACAGAGAGCGCGCTATACTGAGCTATGACGTCAAGCCTCAGGCGCGGCATACAAATGCTATACTAACACATGCTTTGCGAGAAAGGGATAGAGCATCCCCTCTCTATCCCCACCTAAAACTTTAAACGCTCATATCTCAGAGATTTATCAGCCAAAACAAGTTTTTTTTTCAGTATGTGTAATGTATTTAGATAAATTCATCACTAAGCCTGTTATTTGTCATAAATTTTACATTAGGCCACAAGCCTATTATGTAGCTTCTGAAGCACGTTTTAATCAATACATTTGTATTGGATTTCGTCCAGAGTTATTGTAACGCCATAAGTAATGTATAAAATGGCATACTTACTAATAATTTATCAAAGCCTTTTTTATATTTTGTTTTAATACAACACTCACGTATTAGGGTGCTTCTCCGCTAACTCGATCACGGACAAACTTGAGCTCTTGCTAAATAAAAACCATCTTTAAAATAGTGAAAAAAAAATGAATAAAATGTAAACCAAAAACGGGATAGTGTCAAAACGGGCAAAAAGTCTTAAATATTGATGTGTATTTTCGATTATAATTCTAATGTATATAAAGATGTTTTACACTTGACAACAGCCCAGAGATAGAAAGCGATCGTTTAGATGGAGAAGTGTCTGTAATGTACACATATTTTATAGTTAGATAAAAAGTATTTTATTATAAAAGATATAATTCGATTTATTACGAAATATTAGGATATAGGCTTTATTTTTTTCACCGCCACGTAAGTTGTTAAACATTATTTGTAATTTAGATATTATACTGCCATTATGTGCTTTTTTAATTGAATTTATAGAAGCATGCTCGACTCGCATTGTAATAATAAATTTGATGTAGGTTTTTATAAGTGTATAAAATAGATAGATCCATGATTTTATAAGACTTTTCCATTTAGGGGATCTGATTTTTTTCTTAATTTTTTTTTACGATGATTTGCCTTGTCTGGCTAGTTTACTATATTTAATGTATTGAACATAGGGACGAAACTTTTTATAAGTTAAGTAGACAAAAATGAATAAGACTAGTTTCGTGTTATGTCTTCTACCCGTAACTGTGGAGTTTAGACTGGGAATAATTTCCAACAATTTATTACACGTGCGACTTGCAGCAAGTGTCGAAACAAATATTAAATACCTGAATTTAATTTTAAATCAGCTGTTATATTTAAATCTAGACACGTGTTATAGACATTCAAATTAGAAAATAAGTGAATTTACACATCTTAAGGTTGCGTTGTAACATTATATCATCACATTAAGTTACATTACATTGTTTGACATCAACTCTTATAGTATTTATTTTTAATCTATTTCCAAGTATTATATAAATTGTAAAATGTAAAATTATCAAGCAATTATGAAATATTTGCTTGGAGTTTGGTAAGTATTTTTATTTATATGTTAGAGTGAGTGAAGACCGTATTCAAATAAGTAGAATATTAAACAATAAAATATTACGTAGACAAATCAGCGAATTGCAAATAATTGTAAAACTTATGGTATTGAACATATAAAATGTCGATATAATGTATCGTTATATATTTGTCGAGACATAAAACATGCAATTATATTGTGTCAGTGTTTGCTTTGAATACGCCACAAACGAAGCGCCTCCTGAATTAGAGTCATAGCACATTACAGCAACAACATCAACTTTGACATCGGACCGGCTAAAAAGCAAAGAATAAGATGAAGACAAAGACAAAGATATTTTTTTGTTTTATTTATACGCGAACACTCACTTTTAATTAAGACGGCTACTCTGACTATAGTTTCGATCACATCCGGTGACCTTTTTCTTTTGAAAACAGCAGTAATGTAAAAGATAAAATTAACATTTATTTGCATTGAATTATACATGAGTAGAAACATGCGTTTGGTGAAATTAGATTTCACTTGAACTTCAAGAAATGTGCAAATCATCAGAAGTTTATTTTAAAGAACTTCGAGCGCTTAAACAAGACATCATATTATACATAAAGTAGGCCAGCTCAAACTTTGAATAACATTTCGGGATAGATTTTCTAATAATATTAAAAAATGGCAAGATCAATCGCAAGTCGAGCATCGACGAAATTTGGTATGATGAACAGCTTTTAATACTTTAAGGGGGCGACTAATGCCAAAAGTAAGTAAAAGGTGTATTTTTAAACACATAGTTTAATGATAAAGAACGTAAATGTTCAGATTATAAAAATACTCCAGGTAGGGGAAAAACCTAAAGAAGCTGAGTAACCGAATAGAATTTTGGAAAATAAACTTGTTTATTTAAAAAACAAAAAAACAAATTACCAACAAAAAAAAACTGTTTTAATTCAATTGCTCATTATTTTTTACGAATTACATAGCCAAACTAATGTTTTAGCACAGTAGCCGTTATATTTTTTATTTCATGCCTACATGTTGAATAATTAAATAAAACCCCACCTAAATTGCTCAAAGCCATCATCATCATCAATTGTATCATACGATTTTCGACTCTAAACTAATGCAAGACGCGCGGGTGAAATATGTTATTTTTCTGGCATTAGTCGCACTCTTAATTAGGACGATTGTAAATCTACCTATGAATAAAACTATCTATCTATCGAGAGGTGAAACTTCTATAGTACTCTGCACACGGCATTATGTCTCATTTTATAAATTGTGTACATTCATGTGTTCATTTGTAAGTGCTTTGCTTTGGTCGAGTTGGTGTTGAGATGCTCTAGTGGGCGATGACCTTTTCTAAACCATGACTTCACTCACACTAGCCAAGTCACTCGTGTAAATGTATGTACCTATATGGTAGTGTATATTATGAATATACTATTGTTGATCTATATAATTTTATAGTGCAGCTAGCTTGTAAGATGAATGTTAAGCGTTGTAAATATAATAAAGAATATAAATTATTGGATTTCATAATAAAATAATCGATCAGCATTTTTTTGTTTTATTGAATAAGGGGGCGTCCATAAATTACGTGAGGTGTTTTTTTTAATTTTCTGTCCCTCCCTCCCCCGCTGGTGAGATGTCGTGAGATTTTAATCAACCCCCTCCCCCATCCTCCAATCTCACGTGAGATTTTTCAAAATGTGGGTGTCTTACGCGTTGGATTGTTATTGTAAAAAGAAAAATAATAATTGCCAAAATAGTTTTTTTTTAATGTTTCAATCAGAAAAAAAATTACGTGATATTAGCCGAGACCCCCCCTCTCTCCAACGTAAGATTAGATGAGATTTGACTCGACCCCCTCCCCCCCTTAAACATCTCACGTATTTTATGGACGCCCCCTAACCTACTACAACAAGAAAACAAACTTGAATAAAACTGACTTCCGAGAGAATACGGCTTCAAACAAAAAAAAGCAGCAGTTGCAGATGGGGGCGAGCAACAATCATAACGTCATCTATGTATAAATTTTTTGTTTTTGTAGATTTAAAAAAAAGTGCTGAATCAATTTCGATAAAATTTGTATGGGACCACCCCTGAAGTATGACCTACCAAACAAAAAAAAAGAATCTACAAAATCGGTACATAACTGACGCAGTAATCGCGTAACGTACATAAAAAAAAAACTTGAAACTTAACTTAAAACATACAGTCGAACTGAGAACCTCCTCTTTTTTTTGAAGTCGGTTGTCTGCGACTTTGGGTAGAATCGTGCTTTGCGTTGTGGTTACAGAAGAAATTAAAAAAGAAGGCATTGGCGCTAAATCTGTAGGGTGACCGTAATTTATTTTAAAACAGTGAAAAAGTCATCATCTAGTGAGAATGGAGAGCCTAATTTGCAGATGGAAGAGAAACGAAAAGAATAAGAATTAATTTCGTCAAAGTCACAAAGCATTTATTTTGTAAGTATTTGGATTATTTTATTTTCTCGCAATCGTAGTGAAAAGTAGTGTGTAGCACACACGGTGCTATATAAAAACCCATTAGATATAACTCGGTTTCTTTTACTCTCTCGCTGAAGTTTGGGAGTACCTCGTATTCAATGGGTCATTTTAGCCCCTTGTGTAACAATCTAATAATAAAAGTGCAGTGCAGTGCAAAAACAACCGACTTCAACTTCGAATACCTGGATGACATCTTCATATTTTATAGTAATTTTGATTTTAAAACCAAACTGCTAAACCGATTCCGATAAAATTTATATGGGACCACCTCTGAAGTATTACCTACTAAACAAAAAAAGAATCATCAAAATCATCATAATTGGCGGAGTAATCGCGTAACAGACATACAAAAAAAATACAGACGAATTGAGGACCTCCTTTTTTGAAGTCGGTTGAAAAGAGTTTATTTCCACTAGGTCCACCATACCATAGATTAAGTATATTCTATGACCATACTTCTCATTTTAACACGTCCACTTTTGACAGTAACAAGACCAAGATGATTGAAAATGATGTGTAAATGTCATTTTTGTAGGATTTTAGATTTGGCGCAATCCTACCGCTATTTTTGTAATTTTTGTTATTGTTTTACGTATTTTTAATAAACGTTTTGTTTGTAAAGTTATTTGATGTAAGTCCCTATAAAGTATAGTAGTAGGTATAATATAAAACTGAAAGATAGCAAGTAAGTACTTAGCTTAACCTAGCTATGTGTAAGAAACTCTTATTGGAATAGGTAAAATCTATAAGGCATAATAAAAGGGTTATGCGCTTGGGGTGTACTAGGCCGAAAGGGGATCATTGTACTCATCATTGTGAACAACTTGTACTATGGGACCAACCCTAAAATGGCGATAAAAATATCATAAGTTTCATAGAAAACGTTCATTGCCTCTTAAACAAAATGTATAAAACAGCTTTTCGTGATTTTTAGTCTGGTTCTATAATACGGTGAACAAAGGGGGTGTAACTGCCCAAGTAAAACCTCACATATTATGGGGTGAAGTCACGGGGGAGAGAACAACTCGGCTACTGTGCTGAATCCGCCCCTCAACCCAATGTAAAAGATACTACGCCCGTGAAACATTTTGTTTACAAGTTCACAATTATGGAACTGCTACTGTCATGGGCACGTGATGCTTACCACCAGTGCCCTGTTTTATCTAGCTACATGTCTTGTACTTGTAGTGAATAGCTGGCAACACCGCACAAAAAAATTGAGTAAGTACGGCGTTTTCTAAAGCTACAAGACAACCAGTGTACAAACTACAAGTACAAGCACTTGTATATAAGTCAAAGACAAACCATCTACCTGTAACTGGTAACTTGTAGTTACTGGTACAAGAAGCAAGTACAATTTTAAACTTGTACTTGTAGCTTTATAAAACAGGACCCAGGGGAACGTCTCGCTTGTCTCTCGCACATTTGCATTTAAAAAAACTACTTAAAAAAACTTCAATTTCGATTACCAAGTATCGATCAAGAATCAAGATCGTCCAAGGAAGCGAGTGGACGAGTTAATCGTGGTTTTCAGTTGGCGATGTCGTACTACCGATGGGTGGTGTGGCTGGGTGTGTGCGTGGTGCTTGCTCAAGACGACCCATACTGCTCCGTCAGGTACGAGCGTCTCTGCCAGGGGAAGGGACCCCATGTTGCCTGTCAGTACCCAAAGGTGAATACCTACATCCCAAGGCCGTAGGCAGGAATATACTGTAGTAACTATATACTTTATATAGTAACTATATACGGCTATATATTGTAGTAACATGGAAGGTATTATAATTCTTCCATGGTAGTAGGTAGCAAAACTTTCATTCCTGGTTTATTCGACAATGTTCATTCCTAAAATAAGTTTCCTGTAGAATATACCCCAAAAGGAAAGTACCGGAACTCGCTCTACACTTTTGTTACAGCGAGGCGCCGGCGAAGCCTGTGAAAACTATACAGCCATAATATTCACAAATGATCTGAAACAGTTCATACTGCATTATGTCAACAGGTAAAGGTAAACGTTTTACCCGCGTTTTTTATGCAATGTTGTGAGCATGCATTGTAAAATAATAGTATTCGAATCGCCATTAAAAAAATATTTTTTATACTGTGTTAATGGTAACTGAACGTATTCCCGGCAGGACCAGATAGGGGGGATAGGGGCCCCCTAACTAACATAAGTACATCAAATTTAACCCCACCAATGTATGGGCGAAAATTAATAGTTTTCGAAATATTTAAAATTAAACAATAGTTGTTGAAAATAATACAGAAAATAATAGTTTTTGCATTGAGTAAAGATTAACAAAAAAAATTAATAAAGTCACGCTCATTTCAAGTATTTTTGAATATTTTATTGCTTTTTAAATTACTTTCACATTTTTTTTTCTATTTTATTTTACAGTTTTGTTGGCCCCCTATCTGATCCCGCCGGGAATACGTCGAGTTACAAGTAACCTTGTATATATCAAATCTAAGTCTAACTGTAGTCTTTCATTCCCTTTTTTTCAGCAACTAGTTGCTTTAGAAAATATAACCGTTCAATAATATCTTCTTTGTGATAGATGGAGGGTTATATTTTCTTTAGCAATTCGTTGCTGCGCGTTCCTAAAAGAGAAGGCGTAGAGGGCTTGTGTTTATGCAAGGCACTGTTTGTGTGCGAAAAACTGTCGAATATTGCAAGTTGACTTGAGCCAATTCAGTAAGTAGGTAGCCAACACGGTTGCCGCGCGGCCAATATTAGACACCGCTTGTAATTATTAGCGCTTATAATAAATTCGCAGCTTATCATCCAAACTCATTTCAAAGGCGGCGTCAGAAGATTGCGTCAGGCCACGAAAGAGTGCGCGGGGGAGTGCATCTTCCTAAACCGGAAGTGATGATGTTTGTTGTGAGTATCATATTTTATACATGACTGCCTGACAAAGGAGTGTCATGTTTTCAGCGTCCATGTATGCGAGTTTATTTATTTCAACATAACTTCTAAATGCCTGAACAGATTTGGATGTATGGGGTTTGGGGTATCGTTAGAATCCTTTCATCATTTCGAGTGACACTCTTTATCAGCCAGAAGACGGCCACTGCTGAAGGAAGGCCTCCCCTTTATAATATAATAATAATAAAATTTATTGACGACGTTTGAAAAGACACAAATTAACTTAACTTTGGGCCGCCACACTGTGCGACAACCAGTAATTTGCATCCACCAGTTTCCCGACATTCACAATGTCGTCGGTCCACTTTGTGTCTACTGTTCACTATCGAGACGAATGACTGACGAGTGCCACTGGCTATAGGTATATGTTTTGTTTAAAATAAGAGGTCTTGTAATATAACTAGCGTTTGAAACTTTTAAACTTTCGCAATTTGAACACATACCTAATTATGTTTACCACCAAGATTTAATCGCGCACAAAACAAATTTATTTTTATTTACCTGACGAGCTGAGCTGGTGACCACGGCCATTGAAACATGGCCGAAACGTTGAGGTAAATAAAAATTAAATTGTTTTGTGTGCGATTAAGTCCCGGTGATAAACACCAGCGCACTAGCGTTTACCAGTGGTTTCAGCCGCGTAGTGAATGAGGTTCTACAGGCAAAACTTTTCGAAGATGGTGCCAGCGGCGGTCCGGATGTGACAAAATATAGTTTTCTTGCTAATCGTTAATCGATGCCTATATCTATCTGCTATTGATGAGGTCGTTGTCGATAATCTAGTCCAAGGAAAATACTGGGAACTGTGCCTTTTATAAGAATCTCTTATGCAGCTGTTGATAGCCTGAAAATAGATTTGTAGGTTAGATACTTCATTGTTTATATTTTATGATGATGGACAGAGCTTTAATTAGCAAGGCACAGGATTGTTGTACAAACAAGTATGTGCAGATTCTCCCTGGTAATCCGAGACATTAAAATGTTCTCTGCAAAAACAAAACAAAAACAGCATAATATATGAAATTGACAATTGATTATGGCCGCATCGACGATGTGTCACCTACCGGCAAAACATCGCAACGCACCCATTCCGTAATAGTACATTATGATACAAGTGTGCTATGTTGGTCATTACCATTTACCATTTACATTACCATTACCATTTGGTTGTCAGTTCTTCGAGCGATGTGGCCTGCCCATTGCCACTTCAACTTGCAAACCTTGCGAGCTATGTCGGTAACTTTGGTTATTATCTAGTATTGGTGACTAAATAAATACTTTGCAGCTAATTCTTGACAAGTATTTGGAATTGTCAAACTGATTTCCACGAAGTTTTCAGAAGTGGGAATACTGGCGTGAAAGATATCAAACATGTTGACAATAACGCTATTTGGTATATTAGTGTTTCTCATACTTGCCACAGGTCTAACCTGGGCCTATATTGGTCCTGGACTAGGAACTAACCAATAATTAAAAGGAACAGTATAATGTTTTCAGCAATGGGATCGGGAGTTGGCTCACTTAGCACAAAGGTTGGCAGACCAATGCCAGTTCGTCCACGATGACTGCAGAGCTACTGGTAAGCTTGACCAACAATTGACTAATAGGTACTATTAAGCGGTTATAGGTCATAGCACAGCACGAGCCGTTCGGTATTATTTGTATGAAATTCCCTACTGCAACACACACTAATCAGGATCGGTAACGTTATCGCCTCGCCTCGGGACTAGCTGATGATCTGTGATGCGGTGCGTGGACAATAGGCTAGATGACTGGTTTTTTTATTGTCCTATTCAAATGTGGCCCATAAATATAGCTGATTAATGAAAAGAAAATTAAAATCTGATCAAAAATAAGCAACTTATAAGCATTTTAATATCATGCTAGACAGAGAGGCGAAAAAGCAAATCGTGACGTCACTTGTCAGGACGCCATATAAATTCTATTCTGACAAGTAAGGCGTGACGTAATTTTTTGTTTTGTGGGAAAGGGACAGAGTTGTCTCTAACAAAAACTTTAAACGCTCATATATCAGAACATTATTAACCGATTTAAATAATGTTTTCAATTACCATACTATATTTACTTAAATTCTTCATCAAAGCTATTGGTTTCAACGATTTAAACATCAGCCATCTACCCTATTCGCAGTTCGTCACCTCGCTTACGTCTCCGTCCCCCGCATACTTACGTCTCGTTCTACGTTCGACTTCAAACTTACTGAAAACTGAAAATATACACGTTAGGATCAAATTGCCCCAAAGTGACGGACTTTTCGTAAGCGCGGCGTCGCCTAGCCGTAGCGGTGTCGACGTGCTGGAGCTACTGATCAGCTTTGGTTACGTGCTTACGTCAGGTTGATGCCTTGTTGACGGCGAAGTAAAAACGTCACCGACGGCAAGTTGGTGACGATCCTTTTCCGAGTTTTGATGTGTGTGCTAAGACCCTAAGCCGTGGTAGCCTAATTAGGAGACTGCTTGTCTTGAAATCGTGAGGTCTCGGTTTCAAATCCCATGCCCGTACCAATGAACCTTTAGGAATGTATGTACGGATTTTTATACCATTGGCTTTTCGATCAAGAAAAACATCGCGAGGAAACCTGCAAACCGTATGTGAATCCACCAACCCTCACTGGGCCAGCGTGGTGGATATGGCCCAATCATTCTTCGAGGTTATATAAGACTAAGTCCAGGAAAGGACTAGTTAAAAATGATGTTAAGTAGAGTTACCTATACTTACTGATGATTGACGTATAATATACGCTGATCTAAGCATGGGAAGAAAATAATTACAGCTCCAAGATAATAAGAAATAAATCCATTAAACTAATGGAAGAAATAGTCAACCCTAGAAAAAACAAATTAATTGAATTTGTAGTTCGCTACCCGTATGCTGGGCAGACAGTGGGCGAAGTGAGGTTGCGCAGATCGGGCAACTCGCTGGAGAGGGGCGCGCGACGTACCATCGGACGCGTGTTTGACGCTTGGTGGGGCGAAAGAAGAAGAGTGCAGGCTAAACAACTCATATCACCCTTCGTGCTCACTGCGAGGTACAAAGGATTTTGAATTTTATGGTTCTGTACCAAAGGGTCTTCCAACGGGACCCTAAGTGTTTTTATTAATTTTGTAGTAGTAGGACTCTACTGCAGAGGCCGCCTGGGGAAGTACCACCCCTTTGTCAGTTATTCAACCGCCAAGTAGTAGTGTGCAAGCATTACTGTGTTGCAATTTGAAGGGCAATGTTACCAGAGAAATTACTGGGTACGAAGAGATTTAACACCTAATATCTCAGGGTGACGAGCGCAGTGCAGTGCGGCGCAGGACTGTGTTCGCAAGTTCACAATTCTGGCACTGTACTGTTAGTGGCAAGCGTGACGCTTACCACCAGGCGAACGTCTTGCTCGTCTCTTCAATTGAATATATTAAAAAAAACCTTTGTATGTTTATCCGTTCGAACCGTAGTAGGCTAATTTATAGACGGTAGACATTTTCACAGAAAATTAATTATTGTAGCGGATTATACATTAACAAAAAATAAAAATAAAGGATTAACGTATTTATGTAAGGTTTTTTTTCGTATAATAATAATAATATTTATTTGACTAAGCTTAGCCTATTACAGGTTATTAGTAACTTATTAATATTATGTAATGTACAAGTAGGTACTTACTTATTTATTACAGTTTTGTTGCTTATTGTTGCTTCAAACGAACGAAGCTGAGTATTTTATTAAAGTACCTAGGTATATAGTAGTAGGTATGTAGTAAGTACGTTTTTCTAAGACGTCCAAAAAATTTAAACAACTTTGATATGTTTTTAGTCTAATATTATATAAGTAGCTTAAGTCTTATTTATATTAAAATCATGACACATTAGCATTTACTGTTTAACATTACAATTAGAATTTTAGGCCAATTTACATTAAGTACCTATGCGTATAAAATGATAAATAATTATGTATTTGTCTTTGGTGTGATTATATGCCCAAAAAGCAATTTTATTAATGCTATGGAGTGACGAGATGCGTGAGATATTGGATGTCAAATCCAATAATCCAAGGTAACGTTGCCGTTCAAACCGAAATACAGCAATGCTTTGCAGTTGAATAACTGGCAAAGGTGTGATTCTTCTCCAGGCGGACTGCAATAGAGTCCTACCATGGTCCTACCACTACAAAATAAACAAATTGTTTTAGGGGCGCAGTATGGGGTCACTTCAGCCAGCTAGCGGTGTGGGCGCTGCGCGCCATGGGTTGCGGGGCGGTGCACCACGGGTCCTTCCGGCCCCGGCTGCTGCTGGTCTGTGACTTCTCCCACACCAACATGCTGGGCCAGCGGACCATCTCCCCGGGGCCCCTGGCCGCGTGCCCCCCGCAAACGACGCGGGCAGCGCGCCCCTACCCACTGCTCTGTGCTCCGCCGCCAGTAAATATAGATGACGTCACTTATGACTATATTTCTCTATATTTAGACAGGCAAAGACCTGGGTATGTCTTAAAATTGCAACCAGAACCACCGGGGAACGGGCAGCAGTCCTCTAGCAGTAGCAGTAGTTAACGGTGGTGAGCATTCTAATAGGCTAGATGACTATTTTTTTTATTGTCTTATTCAAATGTGGCCCATAAATATAGCTGATTAATGAAAAGAAAATTAAACTCTGCAACTTATAAGCATTTTAATATCATGCTAGACAGAGAGGCGAAACAGCAAATCGTGACGTCAATTGTCAGTACGCCATATAAATTCTATTCTGACAAGTAAGGCGTGACGTCATTTTTTGTTTTGTGGGAAAGGGACAGAGTTGTCTCTAACAAAATCTTTAAACGCTCATATATCAGAACATTATTAACCGATTTAAATAATGTTTTCAATTACCATACTATATTTACTTAAATTCTTCATCAAAGCTATTGGTTTCAACGATTTAAACATCAGTCATCTAGCCTATTACGCGTATTTTGCTGCACGCGCGTCGGGCTCTGTTTTCACTCTTTGGAAAAGGTCACCGGATGTGATCGAAACTATAGTCGGAGTATCCGATTTAATTAAACGTGAGTATTCCCATATAAATAAAACAAAAAGCATTCTAATTATTTTTCTTTCTTTTCTGTTTTCTTTCATTCTGCGATCCCCAAGCCGCCTGCCAAGCGTGGGGGTTATGGCAACACCTCCCTATTAGGGGGAGGCGTTCGTTCAGCAGTGGACGTTTTCTGGCTGATAGGAGACAGGCAAAGACCAGTCCTGATGTAGATGCCGGAGTCTACTGTACCATGCGTGTTACCTTTTGAGTCTGCGCTCCACCGCCAGTATAATAAAGATGACGTCACTTCTCTCTACATTTCTCTACATTTAGACAGGCAAAGCCGCCTGCCAAGCGTGGGGATTATGGCAACACCCCTCCATAAAGGGGGAGGCCTTCGTCCAGCAGTGGACATTTTATGGCTGACGATGAGACAGGCAAATACCTGCAGTAAAGACCAGCCCTGAAGTAGATGCCGTAGTCGACTGTTCCTTGCGTATCACCGTTTGAGTCCTGTGTAGCTCAATAGGAATGGTTTCCATTCGAAAACTACACTAGCTGTCTTAGGACTCCTAGTTTTGGTCTGTCTCTGTCTAGTTTTCGTATGAAAACGAATTCTATTGGGCTTAGACTAAGGGGGTAGAGGGGCAGAGTCGGGTACTAGTTTGTTCTCGGGGCGTGGCTTCCGTTTGAGCACATCCTGCCCAATATTAAGCAACACGTGTTGACGTGACGTGTAAGTTTGGTGCTATCAATAAAATATTGTATTGTATAACAGTCACTGTGTTCCAGGATAGAGCACGCTTGTCTAGATGGAACCTTTTTACTCTGGATTAGAAAACATATTGCATCTTTTCAGGAAAAGACGGCAGAGTTTGGCAGAGAGTTCCTTATCCCCACTGTACGAATAAAAAACGTGGAATAAAAGCGCTTTGTACGTACGTGGACCTGGGCATGTCCTAAAACTGCATCTAGAACCACCGGGGAACGGGCAGCAGTCCTCTTAGTTAACGGTGGTAAACATTCTGCGATCCCCAAGCCGCCTGACAAGCATGGGGACCCTATCCCTATTTAGGCGGAGGCCTTCGTCCAGTAGTGGACGTCTTTTGGCTGATGAAGAATTACGTTCGTGGGGAATATCCACCATGAACGGGTGCCGCTTTGGACGCCTGTTTGGGCATTCGATAATAAGATTAAAATAGATTTTGTGTCGAAATTTCGAATAACTTTTCGTCATCCACGGACTCAGAGTTCTTAAGCAATTGTAAATTTTGTCTCTTGACAGATACATGGTAATAAGCATATAATGGAAGACAACGCCGCCAATGAATATGTGGAAGAAGAACCCGATGACATTGATGAAGAAGTGGACGAGTATGAGGTTGAAGCGTAACTTAATCTATATATTTAATACGGGTGCCAATATCACAAATAGTTATAGATGCTAGTAACACATAGTGCGCGAGAGGAGACACTGGATGAATTTAACCACTGACGTAGGTATATGCACATTCTATTACCAGGAGAGAAAAAATACAGTTTCAAGACTTTTTTGTCAAGTTATATAACAGCATGGCAGTTAATTTAGGCGTCACTCTCACTTTGCGTTTTAAATGCGTTTTGTTTTTATAATGTCATAAAAGAAGAGGATAAAATATATTACGATCAATCGATCTTAATATATTTTATCGAGTGCTAAATGCTAGTAACCCTTTTATTGAGTTCTAAGTGCTGGAAGCCCTGTAGTACGTTAGAGGAAGATGATTGGATGAATTCACACATTGATGTGATTATCCACAATAATACCAGGAGAGATAAAAAAGTTTTCGTTTCATGGCGCGGCGGTTATGTTAGAGTAGCTAAAGTACGCCATCATTTTCGTATTGGAAATACCAAGTGCGTTAACCTCTGTTTCTTTGATCTAAGTTAAAATAGGTAAACGTAGCATTTTGATGCGAGTATGCTCGCCGATGGTTGCCTTTTAAAGCTGTATTCCTCTTCTAGGCGGAAACTAGACAAAGTACAATTGAAGATAGGTCTGACGATACTTTTCCCACTAGGCCATGGCCTAACAGACCTGGCAAACCCATTCAGGATGAAACAGTGGACGTATACAACCAGCCTGAAAGACAACATAGAACAATGGAAACTCTCAACCCGGATGTAAGAGAAGAATATCGAACAGCGGATATTGACAACCAATCTGATGATCAACTTCATGATACAGACAACCAACCTGTCACAGCACCACACAGACCAATTAACGCCGATTACCAGCCTAGACAATATATACCAGAGAAAACAGACAACCAGCCTAAAAGAGAACATGATACAGACAACCAGCGTGTTAGACTACGAAACAGACCTTTGGATATAGACGCCCAATCTATAAGAGACCAAGATGATCTTGCCAACCAGCGAGTCAAAGATTATAGACCTGATGATACAGACAACCAGTCTAGAGACCATGATATAGTCAAACAGCAATATGATACCGACAACCAGTCTGTCGGACAATATAAGACAATGGACACATACTACCAGTCAGCGAGACAGTACACAACAGTGGACACAGATAACCTGTCTATGCAGCAATATAAGACAGTGGCTTCAGGTCGACGTATGAGACCAATACATTATGATGAACCTATACTTGATGTAAGGCCTATACAAGATATTAGGCCTATACGAGTTATGAAGCCTATTAACACCAAAGATGACGTCGACTATCGATATTATAGACCAGTGCAAGATGAAATGGATACAGATATTCCTAGGCGTATGAAAGATGATTTTGAAGAAAGGGACAACCGACCAGTCAGACCTTCAAAACTTGATGTGGCAGATAGAGAACGTCCATTCATTCCTAAAAATGACGATATAGCAGAGTCAGCACGACGGCCTATAGTACCGCAAGATGAAGATGATACTTGGAGAAAGACAACTGTCACAGGAAAGTCGATTAGGGTGACCGTTAAATATCGAGGTAAGGTAAAGCTACCTATTAACTTTTTATACCATTAAAAAAATTAAATTTACTGTGTCGGGGCTTAGCTTTTTTATCTTCTTTATTTCCATCGCACTTCGAGCATTCTGCCAGTGTCAAACATAAATCAGTAACAGAAACAGTATGCATCGAGTTTCAATAGTAGCAAGTCAAGCAAGTTTATCGTTTTTGGCTTTGCACTTGGTGCATTCTGCCGAAGTTTTAGTGTTTTAATATTTTCAAGTTTTGTTGATAAGTCTTTAGTTACAGTCAAACTCACACAAATTAAGTCACGCTAATGTAGTCATGTCCTGATAAAGTAGTGTCATCAGTTCTCATCAAGGCAAATTGCCTAGCACCTAAATGACATCCTGCAAAGGCAATCTACCACATATAAAAGTAGAGTTATTGTTACAGATAACCCCGAAAGTCTCTTCAGACAAAAGTTGAACAGCGAACTGAACCCAAGAAGCCGGGAGTCGCAAAATGAAGAACTGGCAAGACACAGAGAACCAGATATAAGGAACAAGCAATCAGAAGCTAGAATAAAGGCACCACAAGCGAGATATAGACCGCTAGATATAAATAAAACTTTACAAAAAACTGTAAACCACAGGAATTATGAAATGAGACGCAAAGGGGAATACAAAGCCAATAACGGGGAAAAACAGGACCCGGAATTGAATCGGAGGCCTTTTCAGACGGAACGATGGCAGTGAGTATTATAGGTGTATCTATGTAGTATACAGGGTAGGTATAACGGTAATATTACGTCAAAATGAGGTCATTGTACATGATAAACTTTTATTATGGGGCCAACCCTGAAGTCGCGAAAAAAACATTTTCATTACTCATACTCGGAAAGAAGGTCTGAAGTTGCCTGAGGAGCGAGTTGAAAGTAATACATTTCAGCCCTAGGGAGAATCACTTTCAACTGACAGTGACAGTTGACAAATGACAGACACTATTAAAACACACTTAAACAAAACTAGTTCTATTTTCACTTAAATTTGTATTGAACCATGTTCCAAATTTTTTTTTTCTCAGAGGATTATGGTCCCGCACTTCTCGTGCATTTCCCAGTGTCAGTTCATGTTTTTATTTTTAGTTTCCTTGTATTTGTAATGAAAAGCACAGTGTTTACCTCGGGGTTAAAGACTTATTTAGTGCCTCGAACTATTAGGAGTCCCCGTCTCGGGACTTAATAAGTTACTTTCACCGCTAGGATAACAATGTACTATTGTTCATACATTTTGTCGAGTGCAACGCACATTTTTCTAATGAAACAACTGTTTTTTTTTGCGATTTCGGTGTTGGCCCTTCCAGCAAGAAAAAGTCCTACTATCCTATCCTACTGATATTATAAATGCAAATGAAAATTTGTCGGGGTATGTGTGTGTAATGTTTGTTAATCCTTCACATTGAAACGGCTGAACGGATTTGGATGTATTTTGGTATAGAGGTAACTTAGGTAAAACTTGGAATAAAACATGGCTACTTTTTATCCCAACAATCGCGGTAAAACCACGGGGCGCAGCTAGTTTAGAATGTTCTCTTTCTGTTTGTGATACTCGAGGGTATTTTTTACAAAGATTCGCGATTTGAAAACATGATTAGGTCGTCGGGGTAATTACTTAAATATAAATAAATTATTGTGTGCACAATATTAAATCCCAGTGGTAAACACAATACATGAGTATATTCGATGAATACTTGGCGAGTTTCAGCTGTCGATAACGACAGACGATGAAACTCACCTAGTACACAGAACAACTCAAACAACAACAACAAACACACAACAACAAACAACAATAACGAACTCTTCATCTCGCAAAAGAAGTGTATTCGTATCCTTGCAAACATAAAAGCTCCAGATATCACCAAAAAAGAATTCCACAACCCGTATTTTATTAAATTGAAAATTTTAACAATAGCATCAATATATATTCTAGAAATTCGTATTTTTCTAAAAAAAAAGTACCATGAATACTTTAAAAAGTATCAGACCAACCTCGAAAATATCCGACCGGGTTCAAACATAACTTAACTATACACAAATCAAGATTAGAAATGCAGAGTAGTGGTCCTCATGCAATGCCTAATACGATGAAAACGAATATAGTTTTGCAAATAAATTAAAAACCTTGCTAATCAAAAAATGCTATTATTCCATACAAGACTTTCTTAACGTCAAAACTTTATGAAGCAATCACGCAAAAAACAATCGGACCGCTCCACACTAAATTGCCATACCCTCATTTGGGTCATTACCTCATTACGTTAGTAATGTTAGTTACATAAGCAGCATAATGTGCAAAAAACAATTTTGACTTTGACTTTGACTAACGCAATATTGAACACACACACACACACATTAAAATATGGATGTTTACTAGGTGACTGTAATATCTGCTGTTATATTTTAGAGATGACGAAATGGATTTGCAAGACATGAGCGCCGTGATACCGCTGAGGAAGCAGACGCACGCGCCGGGCCATCAAGCTACTGCTCTGGTGGTCTACCGGCCTACGTCTTTGTATAGCATACAAGTAAGGTGTTTAAGATAAAAATAACTTTATTGACGAAAAATACATAAGTACATACTTATGCTAGGCTTGAAAAAGTTATTTTAGTTAAAACATGTTTATATGTTTTAAATATAATTTTGGTACGCTGGTTTGATGGGCATGTTTGGACGGGGGGCCGGGCACGATCTTGGACATTCTATTTTATAATTATTGACAATGAACTCTGCGGAGTTCAGTTTGCTGATCTGGTTTATTTATATTTGGCTCTCTAATATCATTTAATATTTATATCATATTTTCTTGGGTGAGTCTGTTTTGTTTTACAAGTAGATTTTTATATAATTTTAATTTATTTATATATTTTGATTTGCCCCCGTATCAACCAACACAGATTCTATTCGAAAACAACTCTCACCATCCAGCGACGGTGATAATGGAATGGACGGGCCCAGCGCTTGCAAATCGTTCAAAATTAACAAGTCAACACAATCAAGCATACCTAGCTAAAAGTATTCATATTACTTTTACCTGAAAATAGAGATAGCAAATCTAATTACTGCATGACAAAAAGAGAACACATGTATTTGTATATTGCTCTCGAATCTCGAACTTTCACGAGCATTGACGAAGGATTCCCGAAGTCTCTCTGTCTCGTAACATTACGATCGCCTCAAAATGGCGATTACCCTAGTATATTTATTGAAATTAATTGTAGTTGTGACAAAATAGAGTGATTAATGTGTATTTACTTGTGGAATGTGATCACCAAATATTTATTAAAAATCTTGGTAGTGTTATTACACTTGGGGAATGCACATGAAGTCTAATTTGTATTTATTTGTATTGTTCTATAATACGGCTCGCATGTCGCAAAGACAGTGTATGACTGGCGCGAGTGGAGAGCTGGCGCTCAATATTTATTCTTCAAAATCCGTGCGCTTATTTCCCGTCCATTCATATTATCATTGTCGCTGTCACCATCTCTGTTTTCCGCATTAAGGTCCGGAATGCTGCGCGTCCCTATCTCGCTCTCGCATTTCAACAAGTTTGAATGTAGATATAATATCTCTGAATATAGTTATAAAAAATCGCAGTCGGTAAAATGATTGAGGTTTTGTAATAAATTCAATTTCGATCCAAGCAAGTTTTCATTCATAAAACTGGTCCTAACCTAAAATCCCATAAACTTGATTATATCAAAGTTATATTTTTGCTGAACCTTTGTACTTAATTATTATTCTCAGCAACTACACCGGCTGTGATTTTTGTCACCTAGGTATAGTTATTCAGTGTGTCTTTTGTATTTAAGTTTTTTTTAACTTTTGATTTTCCCCGCTAACTGAAGTAACAATATAGAATAGGCCAAATAATAAAAAAACCAGTCATCTAACTGGTTTTTTTTTATTGTCCTATTAAAATGTGGCCCATAAATATAGCTGATTATAGAAAAAAATATTAAAATCTGATCGAAAATAAGCAACTTATAAGCATGTTAATATCATGCTAGACAGAGAGGCGAAACAGCAAATCGTGACGTCACTTCTCTGTACGCCATATAAATTATATTCTGACAAGTAAGGCGTGACGTAATTTTTTGTTTTGTGGGAAAGGGACAGAGTTGTCTCTAACAAAAACTTTAAACGCTCATATATCAGAACATTATTAACCTATTTAAATTATTTTTTCAATAAACATACTATATTTACTTAAATTCTTCATCAAAGCTATTGGTTTCAACGATATAAACATCAGTCATCTACCCTATTATCTTATCTAAATTATTATCTTAGAACTTTACTAGCCGATTCAAATGATTTCTTCAGTATTAGATGATAGGTATCTGATATGATATGATAGGATGATAGGCTATTTACTACTTATTTAATACTTTTTTTTATTTTCAGACTGAGGGAATTATTAGACATAGGTGGTTGCAAACTCGAGGGCGACCGAAAAGGTGATATTAACTTTCTTACATTACGCTTATTGCTTTATCTTCTTTTTCTATATCACTTAACTTGCTGCGCACCGCGGCTTCACCCGCATGATGGTGAAAAACGGTGATGATGATGATGATGATGGAAATTAACCTATACAAGCTGTTGTTTTGCATCCCCGCTTCAACTTTAGAGGCCAAACCTGAAATCGCGAAAAAAAAAACTGCTGTTCCATAGTCAATGAACTTTTCGTATGGAACAGTTGTTTTTTTTTCGCTATTTAAAGGTTGGCTTCATAGTAAAAGTTGATCATAATGATGAGTAGAAACATACATATATCTATAGGTATACCTTCAGTATTGTACCTTTTTGTTACATATTGTATAGTACTATTATGTTATCTTTAGTTCAACTAACTTTTTTTTATGTTTAGACCGGGTGCTAGCGCTCTTCTGCAGAAGAGCTTTCAGACTGCAAGCCCTCCATATGTACTCGGAAAGAAATCAAATAAGGTGAAACAGTTTAAGGACCTGGGTATATCCTACAACTTCCTCCAGAACCACCGGAGGACGGGCAGCAACGTCCTCTCGGCTAACGGCGGTGATTCTGCGATCCCTAAGACGCCTACCAAGTGTGGGGATTGTGGCAACCTCACCGCCTATTAAGGGGGACTTCGTCCAGTAGTAGTATACTTCTCCTGTCTGATGATGAAGAAACAGTCTAACCTGGTTTATTATTATACTATTTATAGCTTAGCAACGTCAGCCATAAAACGTCAGCTGATGGACGAAGGCCTCCCCTTTAAAAGAGGGGTGTTGCCATAATCCCACGCTTGGCAGGCGGCTTGTGGATCGCAGAATGCTCACCACCGTTAGCCAAGAGGACGCTGCTGCCCGTCCTCCGGTGGGTCTGGGTGCAGTTTAAGGACATACCCAGGTCTGGTTATAGCTTAGCAAATAAGAGCAAATATTATAAGGGCGCCAATATCGAAAAATAGTTCTACTTATTAGCAACCTTGCAGTATTTCTAAGGAAGATGCTAAGATGAAAATTTTCACTAACTTTCGACGACGATCAAAAGTGGTTTTGACTGACGTCCTTTAAAGTTCGCCCAAAACTACTTTTGACTGATTTTTGCAGTTTAAAGTGGATTTGACCGGTTAGAGTTTTGATTGTAACGCACGACTGTTCGATACGAAGAGAGAATGCTTCGCTCCACAAAAAAAGTTACAAAAAGTTTTTTACATAGGCCATTATTTGATAGAAGTCTTAAAACAGTCTTGTTTATTTCTAGGCATCCTTAGAACTGGATAAAGACGATGAAGAGCAACTCTACCACGACACGGGATTCAAACTGTCCAAGAACTAGCGGTGATAGCTTAGTGGTTCGCGCGTTCGATTCGCACGCCGTAGGATGTGGGTTCAAATCTCAACAATGAGCTTGAGATGCTGGTGAAAGAAACCATAGCATGATGGTATAGGATACTTTAAATTACTCGGCTTACTAGCTACCACCCTAAGCGAAAACCTGCCAACAAGAAGCTAACGGTGATAACGGCATAATTTGAGAGTCGGTTCCTATTCCAGGCTAGATGTCAGGTTAATTACTATCTTCGACCGCACGTCGCTTAACATCAGGCGCGTTCGCTTGTTGCCCTTGGTACTATCAGTAGTACCACGGGAAGTATTTTTACCCGTGTTACACTTTTAGTCGACATTTCATAGCTTGACACCTGTCACTTTGACACCTGTCCCTTGGACACTTGTCTGCGGTCACGGTACCTAGTCCTGTCGTCCAAAAAAACGTTAAATATGGTGTTATATACTTACCTAACGTAACATAACGAACGTAGGTATATACAAACATAGCGTACTAAGACAAAAGGAGTTCATTTGTTTGTAGGTATCTACTTACCTATAATTTTAAACAACTTTTTCTATCTATAAACTTACGAAAAACAGTACTTCCGTAGAAAAACATCATTCAACGTCGATGAAAATGTATGGTTTTTGGGATTTCAGAGTTGGGCCTATGTTTAAAGTTGTTCAAAAAGATGAGTAGGTACGACGACATCCTTAAGGCATAGTAATGCCGTTACGCGTAACCTTGTAAACAGCGAGATAAATTTCTATATAATATGAAAGTAAGAGTATTTGTATAAGCCATCAGAGCTTTCGTTAAATTGAATAGATTTTTACTATGATATATTTTTGTTGTATAATTTAAATCGAAGTTTACCATAATTTATTTGTTGTTATACTATATCTACTATTATTTTAAATATACCTACCTACTTAATTTATTATGATCTTTTTGTTTTATTTTTGTAATAATAACATCTTAAGATAGATATCTTACTCTAGATATACTTTCGTAGATATACTTAAAAGAACAACAATATATAATATAACAAAATTTAATAATTATATAATAAAAATAATAAACTAATAATAATAATATAAAAAAGTAGTAGAATTGGTCCAATTTTTTTGTGTAGTAGTAGTAGTAGTTTATAATATATTTATTATATATATATATATATTTTAATTATATTATTTTATATATATATATATATATTTTTTATCCTAAGCTTATTAAATTTTGTTGTTTTTTTGTAGTGGTAGGACTCTACTGCAGAGTCCGCCTGGGGAAGTACCACACCTTTGCCAGTTATTCAAGTGCCAAGCAGTAGTGTGCAAGCATTACTGTGTTCCGGTTTGAAGGGCAATGTTACCAGAGAAATTACTGGTTATGAAGAGATTTAACATCTAATATCTCAAGGCGACGAGCACAATGAAGTGGGCGCGGGATTGTATATTCGAAAGTTCACAATTCTGGCACTGCTACTGTTAGTGGAAGGCGTTTCTTACGACCAGATGAAAGTCTTGCTCGTTTCGTCATTTGTAAAAACATATTTCGTAATGGGTTAATTTTTATGTATGTATATTATGAACTGATCGGTTTTATAATTTGCTGTAGGTCATCAACATCCATATCCTTGCTTATCCCAGTACTAGCAGGCATGTATATTATGATGCTGTAGATGTACCTAGCGTAGTACATACCTACTTTTAATAAAGATATTTGAAAAAAGGGCAAATTCATGTAAAACACTTTTATATCAAACGCTTACTATTCTTGTTGCAAACAATACAAAAACATAGTACGAAATAATTAATTATTAACAATTTAGCTGTATAAGTAGGCTAACTTATAAAACTATGAATAAAGACATTGGAAATTGTGGCCAAGTTGGAAATTTGAACCACTATAGGATACCTACATGCGTACCTACTTAGTACAAATTTCCTATGCCTTTGACCAACATTCATACCTATTGTAATAAAAATACATAGGTGCATACATAGACACACTCACACACATTGTACATTATAGATTAGACAACATATTCTTCAATCTATATTCTAGTCTTCAGTGCAACTTTCGCAAACTTCGTCACATCCGCATAGATGGAACAACATAGCACACAGCGTGATGCAGAAAATACAACGTAAACAACGACTGCAACAGCCGTTGCCGGAACAACAACAGCACATTGCGGCAACAACACAAGTTGTTGATCAAATGGTCCTCTTTGCCTGTAAAAGTATGAATTAAGTTGTTCTTGAACATAATTTGTCCCTTGTCTGTAAAAGTATGAATTAAGTTGTTCATGATCCAAATTTGTCCCTCGACTGTAAAAGTATGAAATAAGTTGTTCATGATCAAAATTTGTCCTTTGTCTGTAAAAGTATGAAATAAGTTGTTCATGATCAAAATTTGTCCTTTGTCTGTAAAAGTATGAAATAAGTCGTTCATGATCAAAATTTGTCCTTTGTCTGTAAAAGTATGAAATAAGTCGTTCATGATCAAAATTTGTCCTTTGTCTGTAAAAGTATGAAATAAGTCGTTCATGATTAAAATTTGGTCCCTTGACTGGAAAAGTATGAAATAAGTTGTGATCAAAATTTGTCTCTTGTCTGTAAAAGTATGTATTAAGTTATTCATGATCCAAATTTGTCCCTTGACTGTAAAAGTATAAAATATGTTGAAACACTGTTTTAAACTATCACGGTTGTTTACTAAAGTTCTATTATTATTAACGGGATATTCGTGTTCTACTCGTGAACATGGTGCATGCAACTGCGCCTATTGCAGATTTCGCCTGGGGAAGTACCACACCTTTGTAATTTATTCAACCGCCAAACAGTAGTGTGCAAGTATTACTGTTTCCGTTTGAAGGGCATTGTTACCCGAGAAATTACTGGGCATGAAGAGATTTCAGATCTAATATCTTAGGGAGACGAGCGCGGTGCAGTGCGGCGCAGGATTTTGTTCGCAAGTTCACAATTCTAGCACTGCTACTGTTATGGGCAGGCGTCGCTTACTCGCATCGCTTAGCCACCTCGCACAGCTCTGGCGGAAACGCATCCTTGATGGTAGTTATTTAATATAAGCTTCAAAAGATCTTTTTTTTTATATCCAGTATATATTACTCTAGTATGTATTAGCTTTCCCTGTTTCTTAATGGATATACTAGAGGAGTGTAATATAAATAATATATGGCGGCATTTTTTGAGCCAGACTGGCTCATAAAATAACTGGTAATAGTAGGTACGATTTAAAACAGTAACAATTTCGTTTTAGTAATATTTGTTCCATTGCATTGCAGTCGTGCAACAAGAATTTCATCTTTTACCTTTTGAATGTTTCTTTTCAATCTATTTATTCTTCACCTTTCTAATATCTACTATAATAAAAACACTCTTAAAACATTTTTTACGAGTTATGCTGATTATTAGTCAAATAATATTATAATAAAGAAATCTCTATAGTAAATATATTTGATTTGATAGGTAATAATGTGTCAAATTTTTGCTTGCTTTTGGCTGTTCTGTGAAAAAGTTATTCTATAGTTTTGTTAAAAAAATAGTATTTTCAAAATGTAATTTATAAGGTTTTATTTCGCACGGGCGCTTTTTTAACGCGCGTTAAAAAACGTTGGAATGGAACAAACGGATACCCGGGTATTTGTTCACACGGCAGCGCTTTTTTACCGTAACTTTTTTTATTGCGCACTGTCCTATTTCAAGCCTTGGCCGTCGAGCGTTTGTTGAATGAAACGTGCGGCACTTCATACTTCTGTTCACACGAGCGCTAAAAAAGCGCTCATTCTTCGTTCAGTATCCCGCGCGTTTGCGTAGCGGACAGTCGTCTCGATCATTATCACGATGGCAAAGTCGTCGTGGGTTGTAGAACCTGAATTATTGATTCGAAGTCCCTCTATTTGTAACAATTCGTCGAATGTTCTTAAATACATAGAAAATAATAAAAAAAAATGTCGGTTTTTTGCCTTAAATCTTTGTAAAGTGTTATGAATTAAACACTAATTTATCTCTTGACATTTAGGGGATGCACCCAGAATGCTTTTTGGTTCCTTTTCCGCCTTTTTTAACACATACCCCGTAATTGCACGTAATTTCAAGAAATTAATTTTGCGTCCTACATAGGTCCTACTGCAGCGAGATCCAAGACAAGAGTGCTTTTAAAGCGTTCGTATGAACACACTTGTGGAGAGCGTTAAAAAGCGCCTAAACGCTAGGTTTTAACGTGAAGTTAAAAAACCGCCCGTGCGAACGAGGGTAAAAAAATATACATTTATAGGGACACTTGAAACATTTTAAGCATCAGGAAGCGAGTGGACACTCAATGTAATATGCAAAATGCAACACGAAGAAGCTGACTCCCAGCAACAAACAACAGCAGCAACAACTTTTGCAATTAAGGCCGAGCAACAACTCTCCGATGTGTTGTTGCTGTGGTGCCAATGTAATTTGTCTTCGCATTTTGCGCTGTCTCTGTTGTGTCTACGTATGCGCTACGTTACTAGAATTATGCGGCTATGACGAAGCATGCGACGATTGTTTAGGGGAAGATGCATGATATTATATTATTTGTATTTGGAGATTGATTTATTTGTAAGATGGTTTTGGAAGTTATAAAATATTTTAAGCGATATGGTTATTTCTCACTCTGTAATTATTCTGGTCATTCTGTTGTTTCACCCTTGTGGTGATGAAAAATGGAAATAATGATGACCGTTAGTCAAATCCGTTGGTTTAATCTGATTCCTTTCAACAGTTTCAGATGGCTGACTTTGATGACATTGGTTGAAACACTAAGTATTAATTTTCATCAAAACTAGCCAAGCCGTTTCAATATGAAAAGATAGAAAGAGAACAACATACAGTTTTACTCGTAAGATTAGTATCAGTTAGGAATAATATTTTGAATAAATAAACTCGTATGTTGAATTTAAACCTAACACTTGCATGGCGTAGAATGTTTCTCCGGGTTTCTATTGGCAGATTAAGTTTTGGAGCTTGGTGCATTTCTGAATTCGCAGCTGGCAATCCATTAACTCTATCAGTAATGTTGCAGATGTCCGTAGGTGATAGTTAACTTGCCATGCTTGCCAGCTTGGCTAACCTCCAGCTTGTTTGTTTCTCGTTCATGTACATGACGAAGATTTTGCCAATAATAAATATTTTTTTTTATTATTACACTGAAGAGACGAGCAATTCGCTAGGCGTAAAGCTAGGCGGTAAGCCCAATAACAGCGCGCTTGCAGATATTTCTATCCAACATTATAAATTCTTATTTATACTCTTTTTTTAACCACTAAGTTTAGCACGAATAATCTCCAGATAGAAGGCCCAATCGTACCTGTTTTCATATCAGAGAGTTTAACTGTTAAAACCAAGAAATTTTTTTACTTGGCCAGAGAATTTGCCAAAAGCAATGATTACAGATATTGTTGGACCTCCCACGGCAAAATATATCTTAGAAAAAAAGAAGGAGCTCCTCTCATTAAGGTTAACGGCGAAGAAGACTTAGAAAAACTGAAAAACAAGTGACTATTAATCGAAAAACCTTTTTATACTGGTAATGTCCATCTATACATACTAAGTAAATTCGTAGCTAGTTACTGTATAATATATATATTAATATTTTTATTTTTAAATTGTAATAATGTATTACTTTACAGCGTGCATTCGTACACACATTCATGCATATATTGCAAACATTTATGTATAAAAATAATTAATTTAATCATTTGTATATACACAAAAAACACACACACACACATATACTACAAACTCCGATCTGTAAACACAGTAAAATTGCTCAATCATATATATACAAACACACATTCAAATATGTATTACAAACTCCGACAAACAAACATAATAAAATCACCGTATTTATTATTATACGCAAACAGATTCTCGCACTCATACATATATCACGAACAAACAAACGCAAATACATATTCGCTTATATATCTCAAACACATACCTATAAGTATAAAAAAAATATTCATTCTACTCTCATTTAATATAATATACAACTTCACTTATTTTTGTAGAATAAAACTAATAATTAAAAACCTAAAAACTCTTGGACACTTTCTGCACACGGTTACTCTTCTTTATAATAACAATTATGGCTGATAGTTCGTTCATTGCTGAAGAAGTAGATAAATCGGAAAGGATAGAATGCCTTTCCATAGGTAACGCTAATGAATGTGTAAAAACGCTAAATGTTGACGTAAACAACAAAGATGTGTTTTATATTTTGAACATGAACATACGAAGCATACACTGTAATTTTGACTACTTTTTGGCATATGTGGCTAGTCTAGACATATCAGTCGACATGTTTGTGTTGACGGAATGTTGGACTAGTTGCTTAAGACCACCACCAAGTATTAACAACTATAATATGTATTGGACTAAAAACACCCTGAACCAAAACGATGGCGTTGTAGTATATGTCAAGCAAAAGATTGAAGCTTCTGTACATGAACCTACACTTACTGAAGGAAATTGTCTTGTTCTTACAATTTCACCTGAACAAACAGTCATATGTACTTATAGACCACCATGTTTTAACAATGCAAAACCTTATTTAGAGTCAATTGATAACATTCTAAATAGCATATCTACAAAAAACATAATACTCACCGGTGACATTAATCTTGATATTATGTCAGAAAATGAAACACACATCACAGAATATTACTTAAACATGATGGCTCTACATGGACTCAGGCAGGGCATTACACGTCCAACTAGGCTAAAATCCTGTCTTGATCACATTATGGTAAAAAGTGATTCTGTCTGGAAAACATTAGTCTTCGAACAATGCGTCACTGACCATCATCCGGTTCTGCTGTATATTAATAATGCAAAAATTGAGAAGAATATAGCTTCGTTCCGCAGAAGGGTTATGATTGATTATGAAAAAATTGAAGAGGCATTGCTAAAAGAATCCTGGCAAGACATATTAGAAATTAAAACCGACGTTAACTCGGCAGCAGAACTCTTTACTACAAAACTTTTAAAATTGATTGATAACAATACACTTGTCAAAAATTTACCAAAAAACCAGCCCTTAAAACCGTGGATCACGAGAGGGGTAGTTAGATGTATAAGAAAACGAGATAGTTTACATAGTACATTTAGAAAGACGCCAGGTGATAAAGAAATTAGAGAGAGATACACTAAGTACAGAAATATATGCAATAGAATTATAAAAAATCTAAAAATACAATACTATAGCTACAAACTAGACACAAATAAAGGCAATTTAAAGGAAACATGGAATATAATTAAAGAGGTATGTAATTTTAATCAAACAAAACCTGTATCTAGTGATCTTCTCAATATAAAAAATAGACCAACTGAATCACTTAATAAAGTTAACTCGTACTTTACGTCTGTCGGTAAAACGCTTGCTGATGAAACCCTTAATAGGATGAACACTACCGAATCAAAGCTAGCATCAATGGCAAAGATACCAAACTCACCAGCAAAGTCCATGTCTCTGATTCCTACTGATCCCATGGAAGTTAGAAATGTAGTCATGAGTCTTAAAGCACATAGCGCTCCTGGCTGGGATAAGATAACAGCGAAATTAGTAAAAAGATATATAAATGTATTAGCTGATCCTATTGCACATATATGTAATCTGAGTTTTGAAACAGGTAAATTTCCGTCAATTTTTAAAAAAGCAATAGTCTGTCCTATTTTTAAAGCAGGTGATAAAACAAACCCAACAAATTATAGGCCTATTTCGCTTCTTTCGACTTTATCTAAGATTTTGGAAAAACTAATCAAAAAACGGGTCACGAGGTATTTAGAAAATAATAATTTATTAAGTGCAAACCAATATGGGTTTAGGGAAGGACTGTCGACAGAAGACGCAGTACTTACGTTGACCAATAAAATTACGGCATATCTTGATAGCGGTAACAAGTGCATTGGGGTATTTTTAGATTTACAAAAAGCGTTTGATACCGTATCCATACCAATTCTACTAACGAAGTTAGAAAACGTTGGAATCAGAGGATTGGCATTGGATTGGTTTACGGATTACCTTTTTGATAGATCGCAAAGAGTACGGATCGAAAGCCATGAGAGTGATAGCGCAGGGTGTACGTATGGTGTTCCGCAAGGAAGCACACTAGGACCCATGCTATTCCTCATCTACATAAACGACCTCTGTAATACAACACTCATGGGGTTGGATTTGCTGATGTTTGCTGACGACACGGTATTGCTTCTACACGACAAAACTTGGCCAAAAGTCATAAATTTAGCAGAGGATTGCCTGGCCACAGTCACAAAATGGCTAGAAAATAATCTGTTGTCACTAAACACCGGCAAGACCAAGTTCATGTGCTACAGTATGCGGTCGCTAGGAAAGCATGGTCCTAGAATTGTCGTTAAAATACACACCTATCCTTGTAACCGTGGACCACGACCAACGCAGTGCTGTTGCGAAGAGTTATCACAGGTAGAATCTATAAAATATTTGGGGGTACATATAGATGACAAGCTTAACTGGAAGTTTCAAATAAATACACTCAAACTACGGATTAGAAAACTTATATTTATATTCAAAACATTGAGAGCAGTTGCTAAACCAAAACTAGTAATCCAGACGTATAGGGCATTGTGTGAATGCATACTTAGATATTGCATATGTATATGGGGCACTGCTGCTAAAACTCACCTCATTAGCGTTGAACGTGCACAGCGTGCAATTTTGAAAGTGCTTTTGTACCTTCCGTTTAGACATCCCACCACAGAAGTATACAAAATGGCAAATGTGCTAAGTGTAAGGAAAATATTTATATATGAATGCTTAAGAAGATATCATAAAAAAACTATACCATACCTACCCAAAGCAGTTAAAAAAAGAGTTGAGCTGTTTCCAACCGCTATAACGAAAACCAGATTCGCTCAAAAAAAATACACCACCATAGCACCGCGGTTGTATACAATATTAAATAAAGAATATAACATTAAAAAGTTTAGTAATAACGAAATAAAAAAAGTCATTTTGTCTTGGTTACAAAAATTTGATTATGAGGGCACTGAGAAAATATTGGATAGTCTGTATATGTAATAAACTCACACTCCCCACACCAACACACACATACACCACCCACACCCAGCCACACCTATAATATTTATTTATACACACACACACACACACGAACACACACTAACACACACACACACACACACATACACGTACGCATGCACAAAGACTGTATTATGCATGCAAAATTGTTTGTTATTTTTCGGAATGTTGGTTTTTATAATATATTTAAGTTTTGTTTTCTCCTATTATCAAAAAACATTTCTTTTTTTCCCCTATTTATTTGTATACAAATTTGGCATTATAAAACATAAATTCTAAATTCTATAGATACAACTTTATTCGTAATTATTTACTTATAGTCTGTAATCATACCCATAGTTTTGTTTTGTCATAGCTATCTAATGTATAACTATATAGGAGAAGCCACTGGTTCCCGACACACAGTCTTTGACTAGTTTGGGAGCCTATGGGTCATAAATTTGTGAAATGATTTGTGTCAAAATAAATAATTTTGTATTTTGTATTTTGTATAATTCTAATCATAATTATTATCATCTTGTTAAATATTATGGAAAATAGTAAATATTTTACCGTCTGCTCCTAAATTATTTTACCCTACCTGAAGACATTACAACGATTCATATATTATTCGTAACGTGTTAACCTTAGAGGAGCTAGGTTGGTCAAAAAGTCAAAGAGCTTGACAATAAAGGGAGAAAATTAACAGGGCGCCACTCGCAAATATTTCTAAATTATATTTTTGTAGCAACCATTGATTGTCTGTTGTGCCGATGCGATGTTCGTTTAATAAAGTAATAGTAATATGTATTTTATTAGTATTATAGTACCACCAAAAACTAAATTACTCTTCGTTTACCTGCCAGTAAGACTAAGCGGTAGGACCACGGGCAGTCAATGTACCTAAGCAGCCCTGCAGACCAATGCGGTAAATAGGGCGGTGCTAGCGGTGCCCAGGCACCGGGCGCTAGTCCTGGAAGGGCGCAATTATAGAAGCTCGCTACGGGCACTCACTTTCTTTTCAAGGGCGCAATTATAGAAGCTCGCTTCGGGCGCTTTCTTTTCAAAGGCGAATTATAGAAGCTCGCACCATGCGCTTTCTTTTCAAGGGCGCAATAGGGTAGATGACTGATGTTTAAATCGTTGAAACCAATAGCTTTAATGAAGAATTTAAGTAAAAATAGTATGTTTATTGAAAAAATAATTTAAATCGGTTATTAATGTCCTGATATATAAGCGTTTAAAGTTTTTGGTAGAGCCAACTCTGTCCCTTTCCAACAAAACCTAAAAATGACGTCTTACTTGTCAGAATATAATTTATATGGCGTACTGAGAAGTGACGTCACGATTTGCTGTTTCGCCTCTCTGTCTAGCATGATATTAAAATGCTTATAACTTGCTTATTGTTGATCAGATTTTCATTTTCTTTTCAATAATCAGCTATATTTATGGGCCACATTTTAATAGGACAATTAAAAAAAACCAGTCATCTAGACTATTGTAGAAGCTCGCTTCGGGCGCTTACTTTTCAAGGGCGCAATTATAGAAGCTCGCACCATGCGCTTTCTTTTCAAGGGCGCAATTATAGAAACTCGCACCGGGCGCTTTCTTTTCAAGGGCGCTATTATAGAATCTCGTACCGGGCGCTTTCATATCAAAGGCCGCAATTATAGAAGCTCGCACCGGGCGCATAAAGGGCTATTTAATTTACGGCACTGCTGCAGACTCCTGTATACCTAAGTAGAAGGTAAGTAGCAACCACATAGTGCGTGAGAGAGGATGAACGAGGGAGTTTACGGAAACGGGGGTTTACTGAGTCTTTTGAAGTCTAGATACGGATCTAGACTTACTAAGGACTCAGCTCTCCCTCTAATCAAAGCTAGAGTTTTTTTGATACGTTAAAAATGTATTTTATTATTATATTTACCCAACATGCTGGGTACGTTGCCGACTGACTATCAGTCTTGTGGGTTTGAGCATATGGATTGTCTCTAGACTCATTTGTCTGGATACTGGATACAAACTTTTGCTTTGTGTAAGTAGAGTAGTGTATATCTTGGAGGAAGGATTTATGCCTTTCTCTTATAGTTTGTTGTAGATATTATATGAATCTATGAAAAAAAAACTTCATAAACAAAGAAAACCTTAGAACAAAGACTACAATATACCTTAGAAAACTATCAAAGTTAAGTCAAGTGTCATATAATACTGTGCCAAAATAAAATGTTGAAAATATCACTGTCCTATAAGTATTTACTTACTCTATGTATTACACAAGCGTACCTACTTGTAGAACAGAGGTCAATGGTAAAGTACTCAAATAAAATTTATTAGAATCGTTTGGCCACCCGGCATAGCACACCATCAAAAATTATATTATTAGGTAGTTACTTACCTAAAAACAATGATATTAGGTATATGTTTCCATAGAGTAAAATACATATGTTTCACCTAAAAACAACCTAAAAATATCAAGAATATTTAAGCAGTATTTTACACAGTGAAAATTGGTGAAAATGCTATAACAAACACCGTAAAAGCGTAATATCAAAAGGGTGTATTCCGTGATAAAAGCATCATAAATTGAATTAAATTTAAATAGAAATATAGTGAACTTGAAAAAAGAAAAGCAACCAAACGGGAACCCAAAGTAATATGGCAAAAAGAAGACTCCGGATTTAACAACAACTTGCAATTAAGACGAGCAACAACTTTTCTGATGTGCTGTTGCTTTTGTGGCGGCAACGGAAGTTGTTGTCGTTTATTACGATGTCTTTGTTGTATCTACCTTTGCACTTTATTATTTCAAATGTGCGGATTAGAAGACGCATGCGAAGATTGTCAAGGAGATGATTAGTGATATCAATGATCTTTTATGTGCCTGCGGCTAAAGTGACTACTTTAGCCCCGTTACGCGGAGCGAAAGGAACCACTTCCTCCCTGCAGCGGCACGTAAAATCGTATACACATCACGGGAGCAAGTAATGATGTCTCAGATCTCATGTTTGCTAGGCTCAGCCTCGGGAGACAATATACATTACTTATGAGACATGAGACTATTTTTACTATTGCTCCCTAGGTCAGTAATCTACTATTATTTATGTCTAAGATCATTTAGTGATATTGTTATTTGGAGATTTTTTTGTAAGATATTTTGAGGGTATAAAATATTTCAGTTTGAATGGTGTTTCCTTCTTCTCGTTTTATTAACCTACTCATGGTCTTAGAAACCCTGAACAAAAAATTTAACTTCTGCGCACAAAGTGAAGTGCAAAATATTAACTAACGTCATTTAAATTTATGCGGCGTTTTTAGGTAAAGCCGAAGACACCTTGCATGTGCGAATTCTCAGTTCGCACTTGCACTTCTGTTTGTCTGTCTAGGTAAGTACTATTACTAATGCATAGATAGTATTAAAAATTAAGACGTCTGCCAGGATTTGAACCTGCAATACGAGCGAGCTCTGGGTGTCTTAATTGGTACCTACCCAGTGTCGAAACACCTATTATAAATATTCACTATACGTAGACACTCGAGCTGTATTTAAATACCTATTCAGGCTATAATTAAACATTCGGGCTATATCTAAATATTCAGGCCAAAATAATGTAGATATTCAAGCTATATTTAGATATTCATGCTATATTTAAACATTCAGGCTATAAGAAGATAGGTTAGTTAGGTAGAGGCTATATCTAAGTACTATATTAAATTTATATTGAGGCAATATAAATGATTATGGGAATTTTCATATATTAAAAAAAAACTGTACTCAATTAATTTCTCAATTAATTAATGAGCATTTGGATTGTCTCTAGACTTTCATCGGTCTGGATACAATCCTTTTGTTTTTTGTTGTGTAGTAGGCTAAGTAGTCATTGTAGTTTGTTGTAGTTAATAAAGGCTTATGCCTGTTTAAAAAAAAAAATTAATTTCTGCCTCTTTAATGTTAATAGTTATTTTTCTTATTATCACGGTGTCATATTTACATTCAACGTTATTGTATATCTTTCCGCCATTATAAGTATGTTTACCAATTCCTGTCTTTAGTATTTTTTTTACTGCTATCTTAATAATTTTGTTTCAAAGTCATATTGTTTAATTACAGTTTCTCCTCACCATCATTGTCGTTTATTTTCAATATCATATTTAATCCTTTTCAACGTTACTTATTCTCAATCATTTTCATCATCATTAACTATCAGCAACATCTTTTTTCAACCGACTTAAAAAAGGAGGTTCTCAATTCAACTGTGTTTTTTTTGTATGTATGTTACGTGATTATACTCCGCCAATTATGAACTGATTTTGATGATAATTTTTTTGTTTGGTAGGTAATACTTCAGAGATGGCCCCATATATATTTTATCGAAATCGGTTCAGTAGTTTGGTTTTTAAATCAAAATTACTAGAAAATATAAAGGTGTCGTCCAGGTATTCGAAGTTGAAGTTGGTTGTATTTTTTTTAAAGCGTATTTTATTATTTTCCATTCTTTCACCGTTATTCTTACAATCATTCATTTGTTCTCAACGTCATTTCTTCTCACAAGTACCATATCATTTATCTGATCATCATATTCTGCCTTACAGCATGGACTGCAATCAGAGCAGTTGCAGTCGCATTCGATGCCAATAACGTGGCATATGTAAACGCACAGTGTAAAGCAAAATATGCATCTGAGACTACCACAGAAGTTGCAGCAACACATTGCAGAAGAAATTGCTGCGTTCTAGGTGTAATATACTATCTTTAGGATAGATAGTAGGTAGTTCAGTTAGAAGTTTTAGTTTTTGGGTAGAAAATGAGGAATAATTTTCGCGACATCATTTTAAAACCTGCACAAAATCAAGAAACGACGAAATTCAAGAAATAAACGTTGATGACGTGTTCAGAAGCTTTGACGCAATGACGAAGCTTGACGTGAGAGCATTTTGACATAGCAAACAGAGTTATGTCTTGCTATTATGATGTTTTGCGAATATCATATACGGCCTGATTTCGGGTCGACCGAGGCGAAGACCGACCGGTGTTGTATCAATCGGCGGTCATTCATTCGGTCTCGGTCTCTCGGTAGGTCGCAGTTCGCTAGGAATGGGAAGGCAAGTCCAGCGGATCTTGGGCTGCGCGTCCACCATTGGAGGATCCAGTTCTCCTGGGTATTATAATCAAAGACGGCGACGGAGCGTTACAGAAGGTTACAGTGACTCTTATAAAGTTTAGTGCAAAGAAGGCGCGTGTAGGTAGGTACCTACCTACATTAAATCCACCTCCAAAGCTTGGCAAATACTTAGTGCCTTGAAAAGGAATATTATTTTCAGGCTATATTGTGAGTAGGTAAGTCTGTGGATGAATCGTTATGTATCCATTCTGGTTCATCCAATGAACTTTTCTCTAAATCTTCAATTAATTTTTGTCCTGTAATTTTTTTGTTTTGTTATTCCAGCAACAATGATAAGATGAACGGACGGGAAATAAGCACACGGATTTTGAAGACTGTATTGTGTTGAGCGCCGGCTCTCCACTCGCTTCAGTCATACTCTGCCTTTGCGACATGCGAGCCGTACGATACGACAATACAAACTTCTAATACATGTACATGTGTTCTCTTTTTGTCATGCAGTAATTAGATTCGCTATCTCTATTTTCCGGCAAATGTAAAATACATACTTTTAGCTAGGTATGCTTGATTGTGTTGTCTTGTTAATTTTGATCGATTTGCAAACGCTGGGTCCGTCCATTCCATTATCACCGTCGCTGGACAGATTCAACATCTTTCGCTCGAAGTGAAACACAAAATAAATCAAAAGTGACGAGTGCATTCATTAATGAATCAAATCCAACAAGTTGGATTAAAAATGTGGCACCGCATAACAAAGACGGGTTTAGATTTTTTATTTATAAAATTAGGTACCGTGATTGCATTCATCTTGTACATATATGGATCTTGCTAGAAACTATAAACTACAGCATGCATTTAAATACAATTAATTTGATATTATACTGTTTTTTATTAAACTTTGTACCATAAGTTTATCACGATTGGCTCCTTCTACGGCTCCGCGTATTTAGAGCAAAAACTAAAAACCGTTTCTTCAGTAAAAGAATTATAAGAGGTCCCTTTATTTTTTCATTATTATAAGGTATCTGTTAAAATAACTGGTATTATATATTCTATGATAATTCTAATCGGCTACCTCTTATACCTATAAGTAGGTACCTACCTAAGTAATTAAGTATTATGTTTTATTAACAATGTTTTAAAAGCCTACAAATGATTGCTTAAAGGTTTTATGTAAAATGTTTATTCAATAAATAATTTTGATTTTTGATTTGATTTGATGTTGATTTATTATATGTTATTTAAGACCGCGAGCTTCGCAAAAAAAATAAAATAAATAAATTAGACTTAGCAATAGGGACTCATTGATTAATCAGTACCTATACGAAACCCTAAAACAAGAAAATTTACACAATCCTTGTGGTTTGAAAAATAGTGCTACGTGATAGCTCAACGAATTCCTATCAGAGAAGATAACGTATCTATCGTATTTACCTATGCGATAAAGTTTAACATCACACCTTCATTCACTATTTAATTAAATTCATGAGGTCATTCGACTGACGACCGTTGCGCGGAGCAGACGTGCGTCGCTGTTTCTTGAATTTTGTGAAAAATTAGTCATCGGACACAGTGACTAACTTCACGCTTTTATAGATATATACAGTACTGCGTCAGGGTTTTAGACTGAAATCAAGTGAGGTCATTTTGGTTTCGCATAAAGGAGTTAGTCATAATAATTGACACAATCACTTCGTACGTGCCTAAATCTACAGACCTACTGAGACAACTAAGGATTGCCGGCATAAAAGGCAGTACAAGTTTCGTATAATCAAGAATTTTTCATAAAGGAAGAAAATGTGTTGCTCATGCAGCTGCGGTTGTGGTTCCTGTGGGAAGATATTGAGATGTTTATTATGTGTAACATTATGTGTGTTTTTGGCGAAGATGTGCGGTTTTGAAGTCGACGATGATTGCTGTGGAGGAGGCGATGAGTAGAAGATTTTATGACAAGAAAACTTTATATGAACGCGAGATTCGTTCTAAAATTATGTCAAACTAGATTATAAGAAGCATCTTTGTATGTGTATTATGTGAATGTTGATTAATTGTGTTTTTCTGGCGAAAACAGAAATAAATATGACACACAACACAGGTAGTGTTGTGATAAAGCATTTAATTTTGTAAGTTATGTGTGTAATAAAATGAAGTTGTGCATTTAATTTTAGTTTTTATTTAAACAAAGATAGAAAACAACGAACAAAAATGTAAAACGTAAATAACAAAAACAAACAACAACGAGTAACAACACAACTGTCGACTGTTGTTGTACTAACTTTAAAGCTACTTGTAGTCGACTTAAGAATCTTTTGACGCCGTATTCGTAAAAGTTATATTATGTTACAATTTTATAAAAATGCTTACCGTATACACACAGCTCTAATATAATTATTATACAAGAGTATAAACCTACCACCATTTTTTATGAACTAGCAATACTTTACGTAGGCCTTGGGTATGTCCTAAAACTGCATCCAGAACCACCGGAGGACGGGCAGCAGCGTCCTCTCAGTTAACGGTGGTAACCATTCTGCGATCCCCAAGCCGCCTGCCAAGCGTGGGGATTATGGCAACACCTCCCTTTAAGGGAGAGGCCTTCGTTGCAGTGGACGTCTTCCGGCTGTTGATGTGAATACTTTACGTGTCATTGTACCCATCATATCCTTATCCTACTAATTAAAATGCGAAACTTTGTCGGTGTGTCTGTGTGTGTTTGTAACTCCATCATGCTGAAACGGATTGTCAGATATGGATGAAATTTGGGATAGTGGTTGATTATACATTGGAATAAAATAAAGGCTTCTTTTTTCCAAATAATCCCGTATACTTTTGTTGGTATTTATTTCCATAGGACTAGATACACATAGTCACCTTTTCTAACAATCGCGGATAGTTTTGTTGGTATTTATTTCCATAGGACTAGATACACATAGTCACCTTTCCTAACAATCGCGTATAGTTTTGTTGGTATTTATTTCCATAGGACTAGATACACATAGTCACCTTTTCTAACAATCGCGGATAGTTTTGTTGGGATTTATTTCCATAGGACTAGATACACATAGTCACCTTTTCTAACAATCGCGGATAGTTTTGTTGGTATTTATTTCCATAGGACTAGATACACATAGTCACCTTTTCTAACAATCGCGTATAGTTTTGTTGGTATTTATTTCCATAGGACTAGATACACATAGTCACCTTTTCTAACAATCGCGGATAGTTTTGTTGGGATTTATTTCCATAGGACTAGATACACATAGTCACCTTTTCTAACAATCGCGGATTGTTTTGTTGGTATTTATTTCCATAGGACTAGACACACATAGTCACCTTTCCTAACAATCGCGGATAGTTTTGTTGGTATTTATTTCCATAGGACTAGATACACATAGTCACCTTTCCTAACAATCGCGGTTAGTTTTGTTGGTATTTATTTCCATAGGACTAGATACGGATAGTCACCTTTTCTAACAATCGCGGTTAGTATTGTTGGTATTTATTTCCATAGGACTAGCTAGCGTAGTAATAGTAGATACACAAACACATAGTCACCTAACTGTTTAGCGGGTCGTGAAAATATACGCCTATACATAGTAACATACCTAAGTGAATAGGTAAAAAATATACCTACTTACTTAGTCATAGCCTTGCTCTAAAAGGCATTTATCTATTATCGAGAACCTGATAAAAAGTATTACTGATAGTTATATAAGGCTCGCTGCACACTGTGCTTCCGGCGGTAGCCAAAACCGACTTCAATTTCTGTTACCTGGATGGCATCTTACTTCCAGTTATTTGATTTAAAGACCAAACTACTGAATGATTACGATAAAATTTATATAGGACCACGTCTGCAGTATGACCAACCAAACAAAAAAAAACATCAAAACCAATTCCTAATTATTGGCGGAGTAATTGCGTAACAAACATACCAGAAAGAAAAAAACACAGTCGAATTGAGAACCTCTTTTTTTGAAGTCCGTTGAAAAAGCGTCTAAACGTCATTGAGATAGTATGTACTACGTACTAGCACAGAATAAATAATAGTACTACGTACAGAAAGTTCACTCCGCAAAGGAATTGAAATAAATAAGGACTCTATCTACTAGGCAATAAAGTAGCAATTCAACTCGCACAGCGCTGGATCGCTCGCTATATTCACCTAGATATACCGCTCTCTTTCTATCACGTATGCTTAGTTATGTGCGACGAGGCTAGCGTGCGGGCGGCCACTGACTTCTGCCTTGCATTGTCCTCCCGGACGGAGCGCCGGCCGAACATACCTAAACTGCGGAGTGCCTCCCCCTTGGTACTAGTACATAAATATCTCATTGCTTAAGGGGGCGACTAATGCCAAAAGTAAGTAAAAGGTGTATTTTTAAACACATAGTTTAATAATAAAGAACGTAAATATTCAGATTAAAAATAATATACTACAGGTAGGGGAAAACCCTAAAGAAGCCGAGTAACCGAATATAATTTTGGAAAATAATCTGGTTTATTAAAAAAAAAAAACAAATTACCAACAAAAAAAACTGTTTTAATTCAAATGCTCTAAATTATCAGCGACATCGCCACATTATTTTTTACGAATTACATAGCCAAACTAATGTTTTAGCACAGTAGCCGTAAATTTTTTTTATTTCATGCCTACGTTTTGAATAATTAAATAAAATCCCACCTAAATTACTCAAAGCCATCATCATCATCAATTGTATCATGCGATTTTCGACTCTAAACTAATGCAAGACGCACAGGTGAAATCTGTTATTTTGCTGGCATTAGTCGCACTCTTAACGTAGATAAACTCGGAGGAAGGATTTCCCACTTGGTAAATTTATCTGTAGATAAACCTATCATATCACGAACGAAGGCCTCTCCCTTAAAGGGAGGTGTTGCCATAATCCCCACGCTTGGCAGGCAGCTTGGGGATCGCAGAATGGTTACCACCGTTAACTGAGAGGACGCTGCTGCCCGTCCTCCGGTGGTTCTGGATGCAGTTTTAGGACATACCCAGGTCCAAAAACCAAATAGATAAACCTATAACTACTTACAATCATTTCCCAATTTAACAATAGGTAGCAATTAAAAACCGATTTAAATGAATTCACAAAACAACAAAAATCAAGGTAATGACAAGGTAAAATATTTATCAAGGTACTATGCAGTCTCAGTAGTTAGTACTTCTCTGTAAGGATGACTTGGGGAGCCACAATCTCAATTTCTCAATAAAGTAATAGCTACTTGTGGGACCATTTTAGTTACATCGTTTCGCCAACTTCATAGATAAGTTGGTCGAATTATCCTGTTGTGAAGAATGCTAATCAGTTACGATACGAGGTGACAAAAAAGAAATTGCAACTTTAAAGCGAATGAGATAAAGTTGATTTTCTTCACATTCATTTGATTATAAATACGAACTCTCTGATACATAAAGAATGTCGCGAAAACATAAATAAACAGTGGGCCCAGTTATTTTGAACTAATAACCAAACTACTGAATCGATTTCGATAAAATTTGTATGGGCCACCTCTGAAGTATGACCTATCAAACAAAACCATCAAAATAAAAAAAATTACATCAAAATCAACTCATAATTGGTAGATTAATCGCGGAACATACATCCAGAAAAAACATACAATCGAATGGGCGGTTTTCTGAAAGGCAATAAAAAAAGTTCTTAAAAATCCATTAGATGGCGTTGACGAGATGACTCGATTCCAAGTTTAGCGCTCTTCACATGTGCATAACATAGTTTGTTTAAAAAATACATACTTTTGTGATAACGAATCGTTAAATAGATTAAAAATATCGTTTATTTTTCGTCAAGATTATAAACTCGTGGAAACATACCTAAATTCAAAGAAAATAATCATGAAAAATAAAAAGATTACCTCATGATAAAGTTATATTCATAAACTGTATTTTCCATTGTTATAAAATAGTAATTAAGTACATTTTTACCTTAATTAAAAACTGCGTCCGAGAAAATGTATCCTATTATTGGGACGTGGGAGTCCTAAAACTGCACCCAGCCCCACCGGAGGACGGGCAGCAGCGTCCTCTCGGTTAACGGTGGTGAGCATTCTGCGATCCCCAAGCCGCCTGCCAAGCGAGGGGATTATGGCAACCCCTCCCTATTACGGCGCTTACAATAGCTGATCCTCCGCGCGTCTGTGGTCTCTGTAATCACATAGGTAAAAAAGAGAAGCCGGCGCGCTTGGGCTACGTTTCGTACAGTAATTTTGTTGGAAAATAATTAATTGCAATAAAGTTATTGCGTAAGAAAAAAAACTAGTTCAATAGTACATTATGTGTCTTCATACAAAAATACAAAGAAAAATTGACTTAGAATTTCATTTTTAGAGGTTATTTTACGATTTTTTACTATCGAGAAAATTATTCGCAAACGTGTTTTCGGAACAACTAGGAAATATGATCTAGATTAACATTTAAAAAAAAAACAGTGCTGTCGAATTTGTACATTTGGCAAAACATTAACCCGAATGAAGCCAATTTGGGTGTACTCATCCTCTTAAGGGGGAGGTCTTCGTCCAGCAGCAGACGTCTTCTGGCTGATGATCGAGTAAGCTCCTTTTGGTTACTAGTACTACTGAGAACCTTCCTCTCTTTGCAGTTGGTTAAATATCACCTACATTTATTTTTTAAATAAATAAAAAATGTGTCCCTGTTTTCTTCAGTTGGTGAGCATTTCAGTTCCTGGTCAGTTCTTCCATTTTATTGACTGAAAAGATCAGGATACATTTTAATTCATTCTAAAAATTCTATTTTATATTTATAAAACAATTTCGGGTTAGTTATTATACTATATAAAACTCAAGAACGGCTGGACCGATATTTATTGTCTTTGATTTGATGGATTTGTCTCCGCCCCGAATAGCAGAATAAATATTAAAACAGGAAAAAACCCAAACAAATTATATAGGCAGTACAAAGTTCGCCAGGTCATAGTAAGTATATACAATGTGTAACAAAAAGGTTCAACAACACTGAAGGTTATGTATGTACTTATCATTATGAACTACTTTTTCTATTGGGCCAACCTCGAAATCATGGAAAAAAAACAGCTGTTCCATACAAAAAGTTCATTGACCTTGGACAAAATGTATGGAAAAGCTGACTTTTTTTCGCGATTACAGGTTTGGCCCCGTAGTAAAAGTTGTTCACAACGATGAGTATATACAGGGCATATTCTATACATTAAAAGAAACAACTTTTACTATGGGGCCACAATTAAATCGACAAAAAAAACAGCTGTTCCATACATTTTGCCCAAGGTCGATGAACTATTTGTATGGAACAGCTGATTTCTTTTTCGTGATTTCAATGTTGGCCCCATAGTAATAGTTGTTTGTTTTGATATACAGAATATGCCATTAAAAGGATGCTAACTGATTAGAACTAGCCCTGTATACATACCCTTCAGTATTGTTGAACCTTTTTGTTACACATTGTATAATAACATCTTTTGAGGAGGCTCTCGGTAGGCGGGTCAAAGGTCAGATCCAAAAGGCAGTGATCCTGAACTCTTGACACGGCATGCATCGTCAGGTAGTTCCTCACTGTGCCCTAACCACCGGCAGCTTTTTTTTTTCTTTGTTATTGGCATCGCACGTTGTGCATTCTGCCAGTGTCAAGTTTCTGAATTTTCAAGTTTTTTTATTCAAATCAAGTCTAATATGTCTTGAATCACAGTCAGTCACACGAAATTAGTCATAATCGAGTCAAAGTTGTGGCGACTTTACTATGAGCTTCTACGGAGTTTTGAAAACAACACGAAAAGACACGTTTCACCACATTATATCACTTGCCCATACTCGTGCATGTAATCCAACACTCAATGAATAAAACACCACCATTTTAAATCATTAATTCGCGAAAAAACACAAGTTTAAGAAAATAATAGAATGCAACGACATGATTTTCCCGTGTTCCCGCCAAAACTCCCCACCGGCAGCTTGAGCCCTGCCCGCTGCCGGCGGCTCTCTAGGTTTAGGTGTTTTATGATAATTATCATAAAACACCTAAACAAGGGGGTTAGAGAGCTACATAAATACTTAAGTATTTAGTTACTGGTACAAGAAGCTAGTATAATAGGGTAGATGGCTGATGTTAATATCATTGAAACCAATAGCTTTGATGAAGAATTTAAGTAAATATAGTATGTTTATTGAAAACAATATTTAAATCGGTTAATAATGTTCTGATATATGGCGTACAGAGAAGTGACATCACGATTTGCTGTTTCACCTCTCTGTCTAGCATGATATTAAAATGCTTATAAGTTGCTTATTTTTGATCAGATTTTCATTTTCTTTTCATTAATCAGCTATATTTATAGGCCACATTTTAATACGACAATAAAAAAAACCGGTCATCTAGCCTATTGTCAGCTTGTACTTGTAGCTTTATAAAACAGGGCCCAGAGCATATAATATACTCACCAAGTCTCTGAGCGTGTTTTCCGCCAATATGTACTCTTCGGACTGCGGGTTGAGTGTCATTTTGTAGTCAGTCAGCGCCAATCTATCCTTTTGCTTCGCATACGTCTCTATTACCACGGAATGTATCTGTGAAATATAAGCATAAGCAGCCTATTTGAAAATTTTAAAATTTAATATTACATAGTTCACGGACTTTAAATAATTACTTATTTGATTTTTAAATTGACATTCAATTATTATTAGATTTTTTATTTTGACATTTAATTATTATTGGTTTTAATTTTAATTTAATTTTTCGACTAATGATTATTTATTGATTGAGCTACTACCGAATTTTAAATCTAATCCCATTTGTTTTTTTTAGGTGTAATTTGTGTATATGGAAGTAATTGGTCTGAAATAAAAATGTATTATTATCCACTCATTTATTTACTTTCTTAAATTTAAGATTTTATTAGTTTTTTCAATATTATTATTATTAATAGGGCGATTGTTTCATTTCCACCACGTTGTCCCAGTTTTACATACGCCATTGACCTATCTTCTCCGGACCTATGCAGGTTCCATCGCGATTTTTATATACCTTCACCAAAAAGCCAATGGTATTAAAAAGCAAGTACATAAAATCCAAACAGCCCATTCAACCGCTCATTAATTCGTTAGGATTTACTAGCAAATCACTGTCATTTATCTCAACACACGGCATTAAGGGTTCTATATTCTAAAGTTGCCCCTCGAAAAATCAATGTTATTTAGTCAAATTGCTATAATGGGCGATTTTCTGACACCAATAAAAAAAAATATAGTTCATAAAAATCCGTTCGATGGCAATGAAGAGACATGGCCTTGAATAGTTTCACTATCTTGTCTGTGGTTCTGAAGATTTTGAACGAATGAAGCAAAGTAAAAAGGTCAAAAAATTCAAAAGTTACATTATTTTATTTATATCAGATCTGTCATGCGTTTTTCTGGTTATTGTTTGTATAACAAAGTACTTGCCCATAGTATTTTTTAAAATTTCGTTATTCCACGTGTTTACGCTAAACTTCTTATACAAAGTTATAGAATACTTTATGCGTGTTAGTTAAAATGGTGACAGTCAATATGTCCAATTCATTTATCCTACCCTCATCCTCTCTGTACGTCCTTATTAATACCCTCACGCACCCGCGCGAGTCGCGTAACTACGTCGACATTACAACTACTCGGTCCAAATTCAATGGCCGCTATTCGCTGGTGCTCCGGAGTTATTTGCATAAATATTTGACTATTGTTGATCGTGTGATTCCTAGCCTATTGAGAACTGAAAGCTAGTGAAGGTGTTCAGTGCTTCGTGAAGTGGACGCTCCTGGATCTTCCGTCGCGGAACGAGAAGAAGCGTGAGTCCTGCCCATTCATTTTCCTTTCTTTGATTGTCGCCATATAATTTCGTTTATTATTCATCCGCGCGCATACACCACGCAAATTAGTAAGTGCGCCTTGCCAATTGATGAATTAATTACTATCAATAAAAATAACAATTACTATCAACAAAAAATAATAACAATAACGTAACGTAACAATAATATTTTTTTAGAATTTCAACAAAATGATACAAGAAAACTTGGAAAAGCACTTCACCAACGAACGCGAACTGTGAAGTGAAGCAGTGAAGGTGAGTGAACTGCTTTTCACAAGAAAAATGCGAAAAAAAAAGGCCATCTCTCGCCAGCGCCGTCTATCCTTTGGCTGTAGAACTACGTTTTGACAACTGTCAGAAAAGTTCCCATTAATGCCAAATAATATATATGTTACAGACGAACATCTGTCTTAGTTATTTCTTTGGTTGAAAACACGATTAATTATACTTTCCTCTATAGAAAAAAATACCAAAACAGTGACGATTTTAATACTTTTTTCGGTTATGTCCTAATTACAGCACATATTTATTATTATTATTATTTAATTCTTTATTGCACACATAAATACATTAATGTACAAAAGGAGGACTTAATGCTAAAGCATTTTCTACCAGTCATCCCCGCGGTTAAAGAGATAGGGATGTAGGCGCACAAAATAAATTATAGTTAAGAGCAAATACAGTAATTACATTTCAATTAACTAATAACTAAAAATATCTATACTTATAAATTTAAATGACCAATAAATAAAATTAAATACAAATAATTAATTAGATAATAAAATAAACCAAAAATATATACAATATATAATATGAAAAACAAATATATATGCAATAAATAAATAAATAAATAAATACGAGTGATCAAATGGTTATAAAACTAGAGCTGATTTTAAATAATGTTCACGCACAACTCGTTTAAACACTAGTTTCGACGGAGCTTGCCGAATTTGGATAGGGAGCTCATTCCATAGGCGCACTGCAACTACACGAAACGAGTCACTAACAAATGAGGTAGAGTGTACATAGTGTGTGTACATAGTCACATTAAAAAAAACATTTATTAAAATATAATAGTAAAGGGTCTTTCAAATAGAGCAGGTCGATGTTAATAATCTGTGGCGGCCATTTTGTTTTGGCGGCATCTGTCAAATCAGTTTTTTCTTATTCAGTCACTGATGCCAAATCACCATGGCAAGTTACACGGTTGAGCAGCATGTGCAAATGATAAAACTTTATTATCAAAATGAGTGTGCGTTAGTGCAAACGTTGCGCGCATTGCGGCCGAAAAATAATCTTTAGCGATGAGGCACATTTTTGGATGAATGGTTTTGTTAATAAGCAAAATTGCCGTATATGGGATGACCACACCCACATGAGGTTCACCAGGTGGCAATGCATCCACAAAAAGTTACTGTTTGGTGCGGATTTTGGTCTGGCGGCGTCATTGGTCCGTAATTCTTCGAAAACGACGTGGGCGAGGCCATCACCGTCAACGGCGAGCGCTACAGATCAATGATAAACAATTTCTTTTGGCTTGAATTGAACAATATGGACGTGAACGACATGTGGTTCCAGCAAGATGGCGCTACTTGCCACACAGCGAACGACACAATGGACATTCTGCATGAACGGTTTGAGGGTAGGGTTTTCTCTCGCAGAGGTGACGTGAATTGGCCACCAAGATCGTGTGATTTGACTCCGCTAGACTTTTTCTTGTGGGGTTTTCTGAAGTCGCAGGTCTATGCCAATAAGCCACAATCAACTGTTGCCCTGAAAGCCAACATAGCGCAGGCCATCGCTCAGATTCAGCCGGATCTATGCAGCAGAGTCATTAAAAATTGGACCGCTCGGATTCGCGCGAAGCCGCGGCGGACATTTGAACGATGTCATATTCCATCCATAATGGCATAAATGGGCCTTTCAAATAAAAAATAAATTTCGTTAATATCTCACACACATCTTCTTTTAATCAATTTTAACATCGACCCGTCCTTGTTGAAAGACCCTTTATTTTGGAGAACTTTCTTTGGTTGAAAAATTATTAGTTTCGATACTTTTCGAGTAATCTGAGAAAAACTACAAAAATCGAAGATTGACACGCGCTAATCTGCGTAACCGCCATATTTTTGCTCCCCTAAATGTGACCCTACCTGATACAATTTTAGACTTATGACCGATCGCATTAAAAAATGTGCTTGGAACGTGGATTATCCTGGCCTTAACAGTAGATATATCACCTTATAAACGTGCGCGAGCCTTAGTCTGTCGTCTCCGCTGGCCACCTTGCTGAGGCACGTCGCCAAGAGCCGCTTGCTCGCCCTCAGCTCGCTCAGCCGGGACAGCAGCGTCTCTATCGGGACGTGGGACGATACCGTAGTACGTCCCAGCCAATCCTACAATAAAAAAGTTTCATACTTTTTATATATTATAAACGTTTTATACTGCAGAGTCCGCCTGGGGAAGTACCACACCTTTGCCAGTAATTCTACCGCCAAGCAGTAGTGTGCAAGCATTACTGCGTTCCGGTTTGAAAGGCAATGTTACCAGAGGAATTACTGGGTATGAAGAGATTTAACATCTAATATCTCAGGGTGACGAGCGCAGTGCAGTGCGGCGCAGGATTGTGTTCGCGAGTTCCCAATTCCGGCACTGCTACTGTTAGTGGCAGACGTGACGCTTTCCACCAGGCGAACGTCTTGCTCGTCTCGTCTCTTGATTGTTTAACAAAAAAAAATTTGATCAAAATATACTACAGATACACCACTGAAGAGAGAAGTGAATAGAACGGAAATGTGACGGGCCGCGTTAACCGGCATTAGGTGTAAATGCGCTTAATGACAATTCTACCAATATACAAATTATACATGTTTTTAAATTGAGAATACTCAAAAAGACAATTTAAATAGACGAGTAGGAAACCAAACCACATTGCATCGTAATTAGATAAATTTTAATCTGTTGCAAAATGGCATTTCGAGCGTTTTACTTCAAATGCGCGACCAATGATTGCCATTTTTGCGTCGTAGTGACTATACAATTATGTGTGAAACTGGCGACAGCGGTTTTGGTTTGATACAATTGCTTTACAACATTGTTTTGACAGCCAGTACTTGAGAAGTAGGGCTTCCGCTTTACTGTGAGATACCCATTTTCTATGAAAATCAAACCTCAAAAGTTCGCGTCAATGCAGACATAATACCTCTCCAGCTAATATAAATAAGTCTACAGGCGGATATTGTCTCATTTTAATAATGAATCTTAACAGCCTGTAATAGCGTTGCAAAACATTTGTAAGCTTGTAAAACATTCGGTATCGTAGCACGACACACGATTGGCGGGGTCACACACGACTGAGCAAAACAAGGCATATTACGCTATTTATGCCTTGTTTTGATGGTGCCGTTTTCGAGTGGCGATCAGGGATCTACCCTATATTTCATCGCAGGTTTCATACATTGAATTTTTTGGCTATCATCGTTCGCCAGTTTAATTTCCGTTTGTTGCCCGTGGTCCGCGAGGTTCTAATATTTCATCATCAGCTAGTTGACGTCCACTGCTAGAAGAACGCCTCCCCCTTAATGGGGAAGGGGGTTGCCATAATCCCCACGCTTGGTAGGTGTGACGTGGGGATTTGATTATGATGTCAGACAGACATGCAGACGGACAACGAAGTTAACCTATAAGGGTTCCTTTTTACCTTTTACTCGGGTCCAGACAAAAGGACCTGGGTATGTCCTAAAACTGCATCCAGACCCACCGGAGGACGGGCAGCAGCGTCCTCTCGGTTAACGGTGGTGAGCATTCTGCGATCCCCAAGCCGCCTGCCAAGCGAGGGGATATATGTATGTCATCCGAATAACCGAAATTGCGTATTACTTTGAAGTTGTTTTTTTTAAACAGCTTGTACTTACTTTTTTAGTAAATAGAGATTCTACGATGTCCCATTTGCTAGCTTTAGCGTGTACGTTCAACACCACCCAGTCGTATTGCAGGGGGCTTATCTGAAATTAATAGATTTTAAAGGTTATTTGTACAGTCGCATCGCTTTAATAAACAGAGAGGGACAATGAAGAAACATTTAAGAAAAAAAATATCTGAAAAAAGGGAGGGAGTGAAACACAGATCATATAGCCTGTTGATGGCTCGGAAACAATTTCTCCTACAAACACGACTTACCGTTGCGGGCACGGGGTGAGGTAACGTTTTGCTTGCGATTGGTTAATCATTGGGATGACGCAATCTGAGTTATGAAATACAATGAGATTCTGACGTGCTCGCAGTGGCTAGCGGTGGTTTTTAACTACTATGTTTCGTGCGAGGGGAAGTCGAACGATCAGTCAACTGGCTTTATAGTCTTTGGAGTGAAAGGAAGGAACACCCTATATTACTATTTGTGCTCTGACTTTTAAAATATAGATCTATGTTCTACTAACTGCGCCCTCTATTTCACCTGCGATTACTGGAATAAAAAGGCCTCTTTTTTATTTATTTTTTATATGCCATGACGGGACGGGCATCGCGTCTGCCCATAACAGTAGCTGTGCCAGAATTGTTCATTTGCGAATAGAAAACTGCGCCGCAGTACACTGCGCTCGTTACCCTGAGATATTTATTTATTTTATTTTATTTAATAAGTTACAGTTACAGACTAAAGGCTTATCTTATATCAAGAAAATAATATAGTACATAGAGCACTGTGAACCTAAAGTCCAATTAAAACCGTACACAACTTACACAATAAAAAAAAACATTCATATTAACAAACATTTATAATACTTAGATATCAAATCTCTTCATGCCCAGTAGTTTCCTGGTATCATTGCCCTTCAAACCGAAACACAGTAACGTTTGCAAACTACTGCTTGGCGATTGAACAACTGGAAAAGGCAGACTTTGCAGTAGAGTCCTACCACTACAAAAACCCTATTGTACTGTTTTCTCGCAAATGTGTTGAAAAACTTTGTATGACACACGTGCGGAAATTGGTATTTACAAATTCGTGACTTACATTCGTCTAGTTTATACCGCACTAGTATCATAAATAACTATTACCTGTTGCCGTTGACACAGTGTGAGTGGGGACATCATGTTTCCGGCGCCTTCGTGCCAGTGGTGAGCGCAAGTAAAGGCCAAGCACTGTAGCGCTGACTTCCCCGATAATTCCGGCTTATTAACGTGCTTCTGCCATTCTGAAATCACACTAATATTAAAAATGCGAAACGTTTGACGTACCTGGGTAATGGGCATGTCCAAAACTTCTGTCCACATCTACCGGAGGACGGGCAGCAGCGTCCTTTCAGCAGCTGAACGCAGCGTAGGTAGGCCTCCCACTATATTTAGGTGGACCGACGACATTGTAAATGTCGCGGGCTAACGGTGGATGCAAATGGCAGGTTGTCGTAGTGTGGCGGTCTAAGGGGGGCCTTCGTCCAGCAGTGGCGTCTTCAGGCTGATCATGACTGTGATTTTTGGACCCGATACTATCAAAAACTTCACCAGCACAAAGAGCGATGCCTAAAATAAAGAAAAAGAAAACCCACCGAGTAGTTTGACGTAGTCTGTGATAAGTTTGGCGTGCGTGACGTCGGCGGCGGGTTGAGAGAAGTGCGTGCCCATCAAATTGGTCAGTTTGCGGATTCCGCTGTCGCCTGTTGCTTGAGTCTTCATCGCGTGCTGGTACTGATACATCTGTAGATGCAGGTATATTTAGGCACTAATATAAAAGAGTGAGAGCAAGGGTGGGTGTGCAGAGGGTGTGTTTATGTATGTACAAAAAATAACAGGAGTTACATACAATTCCCGTCTATAAAATGTATGCGACAGCTGTTTTCTCGCGATTTCAGGATAGGCCGCTTAGTGAACAGCTTATACCGGAAGACGCAGCGTAGGAAGGCCTCCCACTAGGTGGACCGACGACATTGTGAAAATCGCGGGCAACCGGTGGATGCAAATAGCAGGTTGTCGAACAGTGTAGCAGTCTAAGGGGGAGGCCTTCGTTCAGCAGTGGACGTCTCCGGGCTGATGATGATGATGATGTTTCTTTTCAATTATGAGTACAATGAGTTCCTTTCAACTCAGTATTACCGTTCCGCATGACCCTGCGTAATGTAATTATAGTTTCTCACTTACCGCCGCTTCAGGACTTCTGCCAAGCATTCTGTAATCAGAAAAAATAAGATAAAAACATCAAGTAATACAGCCTATCACAGTTCGGAAGATCCAAGTAAAGGTTATCAGACCGCCAGAAAAAAACCGGCTGTTCCAAAGTCGATTAACTAAAAAAGGGTATGTCCTAAAACTGCATCCAGAACCACCGCAGGACGGGCAGCAGCATCCTCTCAGTTAACGGTGGTGAGCATTCTGCGATCCTATAGCCGCCTGCCAAGCGTGGGGATTATGGCAACCCCTCCTTATTAAGGGGGAGGCCTTCGTCCAGCAGTGGACGTCTTTTGGCTGATGACTTAGAAAAAACGTATGTTTTATTCGCAGATTCAGGGTTACCATAGTAAAAGTTATCCATAATGATACACTAGATTCTAGGATATTATTATGAATAACTTTTACTCTGATTCTAGAACCTACAAGAATAACAGTGTTCAAACTATCAGCCAGTGACAAAACTGACAGTGGATTGGTGGAGTGAATCGTCTATCTACTTGTCCTGTAGTAAAAGGGGGACATAATAGGCTTAGTAATAGGGTCCTATTAGATACCCTTCAGGTTGGGAAGTGGAAACCCAAAAAAGGTAAGCTCACGTGAGTAAATCAGTAAGTTCAGTGATCTTCCCCTCGCTCTGCAGGAATGAGATATAGTGATTGAGAGCCACAGGTCTTGACGATAGAAGCTCGTACACTAGCTTCTTGTTTAGTGTTGCTATTAGGAAGAGTACTACCTGCAACAGAGAAGAATACAGTTATGCACTGCCAAGAGATGAGGCTAGAATCATTGTCATTAAAAATATATTTTCGGGCAATGCCAAGTGATTGGAAATATATATTTTCAGGCATTGCCAAGAGATTGGAAATATATTTTCAGGCATTGCCAAGAAATTGGAAATATGTTTTCAGGATTTTTTATAATTTCACAATCAAAAATATGGGTGATATTACTGTACTTGTACATGTGGGTATTTAAGTCGTCATCAGCCATAAAACGTCCACTGCTGGACGAAGGCCTCCCCTTAATAGAGGGGTGTTGCCATAAACCCCACGCTTGGCAGGCGGCTTGGGGATCGCAGAATGCTCACCACCGTTAACCAAGAGGACGCTGCTGTCCGTCCTCCAGTGGGTCTGGTTGCAGTTTAAGGACATACCCAGGTCATGTGGGTATTTAAGACCTATTTCAAATTGAATCATCTATGATGTAAGGCCCGGCCACTAAGAGAATGTGTTTGACAGGTACAATAACATTGTCTACAGCCAATCTACAGCTTTATTACCTTTATCAAAATAATTAAATGTTTTCATTCAGTTTTAGACAAAGTTAATTGTATCTGTCAAACGATTTCTATCAGTGACCGGACATTAAAAAAAACATTTAATGACAATAATTCTGGCCGCACGTCTTCACGGCATTGCCTCATTGGACAAATCCCTAAACTCCTACAAATTTGTAGCAGTAAAATTGATCTTACAGTAAGTATAACATTGCCGTCTCCTAGGGCTACAGCTCCGTCCAGCAAATGAGTTTTGCTGCGCATGCTGCAGTGCACATGCAGTGAGCAGCGACGCCCTAGAGACAGTTTCTTTAGTGTCATGGCTACAGTTTCAACGGCATCTGAAGATGGCTCTTTTTTAGGTTCTTTGCCGGACTGTGCGAGAAGAACTGTAATGAGAACATTGGCTTATAGCTTATAGACAGTTAGTAGGAGCTCTAATTTGTGACCTGTTAGGGGTGGGTTCGACTTCCATCTAGAACAAACATTTATGTGACAAACATAGATATATGTTCCATGTCTGGGTGTTTAATAATGTTTGTATTTTGTATTATAAGCATGTATGTAATGTACAAAAAATATATATTTATAATTATCAGTATAATATCAGTTGTCTGGTGTGGTTGTAACTACAAGCTTTAAATCGTTTGTGGTTAGATGGCGTTGTGTGAAATGACCGCCAATATTAACAATTTATTTATTAAGATAAGAACACATACATACATTTAGCCTTTTAGATACATAAATACATACATTTAGACGAAATAGGGATGGAACAAATATGCCAGTGATCCAAGACCATGCTACTCAAGGAGCTTGGTTGGTTGGTAGGCTGGTGAGGGGAATGCACAATACGCCCCAAGCGGGACGTTAGTGCAGGACTTATCATCCTCACATGGAATAAGAATAAAAAAAATTAAAAAATAAAACGCAGGACATTGTTTTTCACACAGCGCCATCTAGCCCCAAACTAAGCAAAGCCTTTAATATGGAAACTAGATAGCTGATAGAACACTTATATACATTTTTTTTTGTAAATACATACTTATAATACATACTACACCCAGACACAGAACAAACATTTATGTTCGTCACATAAATGTTTGCCCTTGGTGGGGATCGAACCCACGCCCTACAGCTCTGAAGGCAGACACGCTACCGCTGATCTATATGGCAGATAAGCATGGCAGAATAAGATACATTACAGTAAGATACAGACTCTACTGCAGAGTCCGCCTGGGGAAGTACCACACCTTTGTCAGTTATTCCTCCTAGAGACGTACTAAAACTAGTTAGGCCTAGGCATCATCTAGCCAAGTCAAAGAAGTGCGCACGGATTTTTGGTGTACAAGTGTTCAACTCCCTACCCAAGCAGATACGAGATATTAAGTCACTAATTCTTTTCAAAACTAAACTCAAGTTGTTTCTGACTGACATGGCACCTTACACCATCGAGGAGTTTGTTCCAAAACTAGATTAAATAATTAAGTAATTTTTGTTTTTCTTTTGACTAAGGAATTTATACAAACAATTATATATATATATATTTTTATGATATCATTATTTTTAATAACTGTTTTAACGTTTATTTATAATCATTTAATTTATATTTTAATTTTATATAAAACTTTTGACGTTCTTTTTAACCTCATTTTACATTATTTAATGAATTATTTTTGGTTGATACCCACGTACATACTATTTTTCTTTTAAAATGATTGATGAACCTGACTTGTAATTTATTATTATCAATAAATATCAATAACAATATTCAACCGCCAAGCATTACTATATCTTAGGGAGTCAAGCGCAGTGCAGTGCGGCGCAGGATTGTGTTCGCAGGTTCACAATTCTGGCACTGCTACTGTTATGGACAGGCGTGACGCTTACCACTAGGCGAATGTCTAAAGACGACTCTTGATTGAAAAAAAAAAATAAAAACTTTTTCCCATTCTTTCGACATGCCCATTCACACACCTTGTTTTATTCTACAATTGTATTTGTTTCTTGCTACTTACTCAAATCCAGTACTCTAGAGTTGACAAGACTTGTGATTGGGAGCAATGTAGTCTTAACAGTGATGTTATTTGTCAATATGCTCTCCTCACCCTGGCCTGAGTATGAATTTTGGCCGATTGCGAGGATTTCTTGAGGGGATAACTGTGGAGAAGTATGTATTCATTTAATGATGGGCTCACAGCATAATATGCTGATGTGCCTATAACACAGTGTTGAAATATAAAAGTAAATAAGTCTGTTGAGTCCATCTTCTCCATTTCTTTTCTTATACATTTATCTAGATTATTCTTTAATGCATTCATGGATTTCGGTGAGACCACATCCTCATGCAACCTGTTCTTATTGTAAACAACTCTTACAGTTTTATAGTAGTCAAAAAACTTTTACAAAGCCAGATATTAATTATATGAATGATGAATTTAGAAATTTATTCGATGGGATTTCCGACACCGAGGTCGTGTGGAACCTATGAGTGTAAAGTTTTAATTTACTCAGCAAAAACATCACTTTCTTTCTTTAGTAGCCCAGTAAATGTCTTTGATACAAGCTGTTCTGAGCGCTATGAACAAAACAGGCTATCTTAAGTAGTATTTGAGACTAAGGCCTGAGCCTTTGAGTGGGCGCAGACGATTTGATAAGAGTCTATACTACCGATTTTCCCTACGATTTCTAATTGTTGTTGTTGTTGTTGTTGTTTTAACAGCATATTTTACTAAAACCCTTTACGTTAAGATGCTGCCTCAAGTTCGGAGTTCTATTTCTTAAGCTCCAAGCGTAGGAATACGAGTGACAAAGGGTAAAATCGAAAAAATCTAAGCAAGAGGTCGCAATTATAAAATCTGTAATATTTTAATGGTAAGTGTACTTACAACATCATCATCAAAGCTCAATGCTTTAGCTTTAGTTTCGCTAGTATTCCAATAGTCATCATCATCCATTTTCTAATGGGTTTGTAAGAAATTTAATAAACAAAATTCAATCCCAACAATCAACGTAAACAAAAACAACTTAAGCAACACAAGTGACAATTCTCTAGACTGACACTGACATAAGCTGAGTTTTGACAATTCTACAAGTGACAAATTTTTTTTCACGCTGCGAGAAATAAAGCGTCGTACTTTGCGCTTTTGCCAAGACCAGGTTTTTTAAAATAACGGACAGTGATATATTATTGTAAGTACAGGATCTAAATCCTCCAAGCCAACAGATTATAAGAACTTTTATGAAGAATGGTAATTCTGGTAATAATAAATAATAATATTAATAAAATGGAATTAGGTACGAAAGATGTTTCTAAGTTGTTTTTTGTATCGAAAACTGATAGTCTGGTCGGTCTGGTCCTAATCTATGTGAGTGTGAATTATTAAGAAAGGGGTTTGCTTTAGAGGAGCTCTGGGATAGCTGTGGGTATATAATTGATTAGGTATTGCAAATATAAAAAAAGAGTTTTATCAAACGCGGGGGAAAAAAAACGATTGACCTTCAACCTTAGATCTTTTATGCTGGCCGTGACTTAGCCAGTATTATTTCTTCTTCGGCTAAGACCAGTAATATGACCTATGGATATCCAGGATACCCGTCCAAGTCCTCAACTCACCACTATTTGATATCCAATGGGGAGCCGCATATTTTTCGGGAATAAAAAGTGTTGTGCTTGGCAGGGTAAAACCTATACTCCTCTACCAAGTTTTATAGAAACTAGTTCAGCCGTGAGGCAAACATAAACAAACAAAGAAGGCACTTAACCAAAGTAGGTATACTTAGTTGTTTTTTTAACGTAGCTTAAGGCTGTGTTATACATACCACCAATCGCCTGCTGATAAGCCTTGTAGCTCAGTTGGTAGCATGTCTGCTTTCAGAGCTGTGGGTGTGTGTGTGGCTATGTGGTTCGATCCCCACCCAGGACAAAAATGTATGTGACGAACATATATTTTTGTTCTGTGGTTGGGTGTAGTATGTATTATAAGTAATTACGAAAAAAAATTGTATATAAGTATTCTATCAGCAATCTGGTTTCAATAATACAAGCTTTGCTTATAGTATGGGGCTAGATGGCGCTGTGTGTAAAATGTCCCCCAATTTTTTTTTTTTATTAAGCAGTGTCGAACATGAAATAACGGACTGTTTCAGAACCTATTTATTCATTCTGACATGCATGGTGAAAATTGATTGTGAATGTACCTTCAGAATCATTATTATAGAACCGAACCCGTGCATCTGATTTGGCGTAACCTAGGTAGGTACCTTCGTTTTACATTTATTTATAATAATAATGATGTATGTTACCTTCCTATTATGTAATAATATAGTGTACTCTGAAGAGGGCTTTATGTACAAATTTATTTTTATCACATCTTTCTAAAATACCTACTTTGTTCCTCGCAAACAGGACATAAAAGAGCTTTTTTCTGCCCTAGGGAAGGAAAGTGATTTGAATTTGGAATGTGGATATGGTTAGTAAAAGTTCCAATCACCAAAGAGATTAACCATTGTATGAACAAATAACATGCTATTTGAAAAGGGCAGGCGCGGGAAAAAAGTAAAATAAAAGTTTGTGAAAAAAAACAAATACACGCGAAATGCATTATATGCTTTCGTTCGTAATTGTTTACCAAAATTCGGATTTTACTTTGTTTTATTTTAACTCAGTGTATCTTCCTCAATAAAAAGTGAGAAGTGAGTGTAAGTAGTGAGAATGATGTAAAGTTTGGTATCATTCTTATATTATTCATAAGTTCCACTAACTTATTTTCTCATAGAGAAAAAAGAAAAAAAAAAGAAAGAAGAACGAATAAAAGTAGAGGGTCCACCTCGGGATGTGTTACTCTATTTTCCACTGTAGGTAGAGATTGGCCTATAAACGTCACGCGGTTCTCGCCGGCTGCGCTACTACAGTGGAATATCGATACTGTTTTATACAAATAGAGTACAAATTAGCTTGCACTGAAATGAATACTGAATATGATATGATTATAGTTATAGATGGTTCAACTACATTTAGATGCGTTTTATATGGGAATGAGTATTTTATGCGTAGTACTAGATGCCTACTATGTTTTCTATGTTATTTTCTACTCGTATACAGTGTGTTATTGAATTCATGAGCAATATCTTAGGGGTCATTAAACTCATCATAATGAACAACTTATACTATGAAATCAAAGCGGAATTCATGAAAAAAAAACAGCTGCTACATACATTTCGTCGTGCGTTATTGTTTTTTTTATGTGCCACAACCGATTTTTTTCTCGTTTTCAGTGTTAGTTTCATAGTACAGACATGAGTTAATCATTAACCATCATTAGTTTCATGATCCCCTAAGATATTGCTCACGAATTCAATAACACCCTGTATAGTACTAGGTATAATAATAAGAAGTGGCCACCCGAAGAAATCAGTTATCATTGGTACAGTATAAAGTGTTTATCAGTATTCAGTATGTTAAAGAAACTTGGAGCGAGAACAACTTCCTTCCCCAGTGATCTCCGTTAGCCACTGCCGGGTTCAATAGTTGGAAGTGAACTAAAAACATTGGGCTTATAGTTAAACCATGTAAGTTTGTGACTTTATTTTTATGAAATGGTGTGACGAGACTGGCGAGACTTTCGCCTGGTGTTAAAAGTGCGACTAATGCCAGAAAAATAACAGATTTCACTCGCGCGTCTTGCATTAGTTTAGAGTCGAAAATCGCATGATACAATTGATGATGATGATGGCTTTGAGTAATTTAGGTGGGATTTTATTTAATTATTCAAAATGTAGGCATGAAATAAAAAAAATACCGGCTACTGTGCTAAAACATTAGTTTGGCTATGTAATTCGTAAAAAGTAATGTGGTGATGTCTCTGATAATTTAGAGCATTTGAATTAAAACAGTTTTTTTTTGTTGGGAATTTGTTTTTTTTTTAATAAACCAGATTATTTTCCAAAATTCTATTCGGTTACTCGGCTTCTTTAGGTTTTCCCCTAACTGTAGTATTTTTTTTAATCTGAATATTTAAGTTCTTTATCTTTAAACTATGTGTTTAAAAATACACCTTTTACTTACTTTTGGCATTACTCGCCCCCCGAATTGTGAACTTGCGAACGAAATCCTGCGCCGCACTGCACTGCCCTCGTCATCCTGAGATATAAGATGTTGAATCTCTTCATGCCCAGTGATTTCAGTAGTTTTAACCGACTTAATTTAAAACAAGACCAATTCGTATCGGTGGGTATTTTTTATTTAGCATTAATAAATGGTTTTTTGTAAAATAAATATTCTCTTTTGCTGGCTTACTAGCAAGACCAGGGTGAATCGTGGATGAACGCGAAATCTAGTGTACATTTCGTTTAAACTTTTTATTACATCATTGTACCTATTAAAATAAATAACAAGTATCTTAAAAAAAACAACCGACTTCAAACTAACATGGGACCACCTCGGGAGTATACCCTTTCAAATAAAAAAAATATTTTCAAAGGAAAAATCGTTGATCATACATTAAAAAAACACGTACATACCGTGGAACATAGAACCTCCTCCTTTTTTAAAGTCGATTAAAAAAAAATTTTTTTTCTTGAATCTTTTTACCTAAGCTTTTTACTGTTCGATCAAAGCTCGAATTTTCCTTAAAAGGGTTATGTTACCACTAGGTTACCTACCAACCATAGATTCAAAAACAATCAATTATTTAATAGTAGGCACCTAAACATTTTAGGAAGTATACAAACAAGATGCTCTCCTGATGGTAAGAGGCACCTGCCATGAGTCTCAGTAGCCATGTAGGTAGATAATCATAACGCCACAGTGGCATAACGGGATTAGCCGGTTTCACAAATTTACATGAATTATTATAAGAGGCGTGTGACCTAATGTTTAATTTATGACAAATAACAGGCTTAGTGATGAATATAACTAAATACATAACACATACTGAAAAAATACATTGTATTGGCTGATAGATCTCTGAGATATGAGCGTTTATAATTTTAGGTGGGGATAGAGAGAGGCTCTATCCCTTTCTCGCAACGCACGTGTTAGTATAGCATTTGTATGCCGCGCCTGAGGCTTGACGTCATAGCTCAGTATAGCGCGCTCTCTGTCTAGCTTGAAATTAAAATACTTAGAACTTATTTATTTTTGAATTAAATTAAATTTTATTTTTGTTTATATGCTCTATTGATGATCAGCTTTTTTATGAGGTAATAAAAAAATTGTAGTCATCATGCCTATTGCTATAGTCACCGCGTTACCAACTGAGTCGTGCGGCCATAAACGTCAATAGGGATACTGCGAGTGCGAGCGAGATAGACATAGTGCGAGCGTGCAAGCGTGCCCACTAGTGCGAGCGAGATAGACATAGTGAAATGCTTTATGGCCGCACGACTCAGTTGGTAACGCGGTGACTATAGGCAAAGTGATGACAGATTGAAAAAAATTGTAACAATGGTGGCCGCGTAACGGTTAACGAAGCGTTGGGCGTCCACCAACTCGATGGGTTGACAATATCGTAAAAATCGCGGATCCAACTTGGATGAGATAGGTTTAGGCTCAGGGGACGTACCATGAACTCAAAGAGCGGGACCGAATAAAACAAAAATAAAAACATAACTGTGAATAAAAATTCACAGTTATGTGTAAAAGTAAAATAAAGTAAAAGCGCTAAAGCGCCCCGCAATACGGTTCGCAGTCGCGTAGCAGTCTAGCCTATTCGGTCCCGCAATAAGAGTTCATGGTACGGCCCCAGGACCGGGATGGTACAAGAGAGTGAGGTCTATGCTCAGCAGTGGGCGACAGTGGGAACAAATTGAAATGATGATGATGACATTAATTTATTAAAAGTATAATAGGTTTGTAAGCAAGTAAGTATACCGTAATATAATAACATAAATTACCTACCTCTAAAACTTTTAAACTTTCGCGATTTGAACACATAATTATGTTGGCTGAAACGTCGAGATAAATAAAAATAAATTTACTTGTGCGCGATTAAACATAATCACCTACCTTTACCTATTTTTTGACATATTTTCACGTATAAACGGCTGAACTGAACAGACATTAGGCACCTAATATAATTTGGCTTTGTCATAGTTTCAAGAAAACGGACAGACACAACTTTTTCAGGAAAATGCGGAAAAAGTAGTAATCTGCGCGTGAAATCACGGGTCGCGACTACTTTTTAAAAAACAAAATCTATCCACGTGGCATTAGTAACGGGTCAGATAACTTAAGAAAAGTTTAACCTATACACACGAGTATCTTAAATGTCCGCCTCCCACCTGGCCTGGCCTGAAAAAAACAACTAAATAAAAAGGCGAGGCAGTCATATTCACCTGTTAATCAGAAGGCCTGGCGACACCGGTGCAGATATCTTTATTGCAGCTTCAGTGAAATTTTTTCACTGATAAGTTATATGAGACGCATTTATCGATTTTAGAATAAGTTAATATTATTTATCAAAATAATCAAATAAACACATTTACAGATCATTATTATAGACAAGGTCACACATAACTAACATAAAAGGTAACTAACATTTTGGTCTAGTTCATACAAGGGACTATAGGAAATTCACTATGCCACGTGTGTATGGGACATGTTCTACGTCTTTAGTTATAAATATTCAAACTGCTCCTTCAATTGAAGGATGAAGCACACAAAAATATTTTTACTCTACACAAAATGTACTGTGTACACAGAACATATGTACTGTATACTGTATATGGAACAGTTGTTTTTCTTAAACAAAACTTGTAAAGAAATTCGTTGTGGTGTTAATGTTGTGGTAGGTTAGCTCACAAGCGTGCGATGTGACGCCTTCATAATTAAAGCCATAACAGCCACCCTCTAGAGAAATTTAAACCGCTCCAGCTCAATCATAGGCTTACCTAGCCGCGAGCGCAGGTGTACTTCGGATGCTACATAAATCATGTGATTGATTCAGGCGTTACTTAAGTCCATTTTGACCAAAATTGCTATCACTATTTATTTCTAGTGTATTTCCGCTCAAATATACTTTCGAGTACCTACATCCTAATAGGATGAAGGGACAGACACTAATTTAAAATTATCAATACAATGCTGTATTCATCAACGTAAATTGAAATTATATAAAAAAATACTTTCCCTAACAGAAAGACGGTGGTCAAACGCAACTAATAAACAAACTTTCTCTAATATCAGGCAAGATGGCGGTAAAACGCAAACCCCATCATAATCCTTTCCTAACATTAGGCAAGCAAACGCAAGCTCCATAAAATATCCTAAAATGATTATCTTCTCTTATTATTCACTTTCAGATTGGACTCCCGTGTTCAAAGCAAGTGTCCAAGCAAACTTTCTATCTGATCTGATCAGTTCCAATTGGCACCAAATGACAAAAGCCTGATCCAACATGGCTGATAAAAACTACGCGTATGATCCAGTAAACACTGGACCACTCGGCATCCAACCAAGCAGCAACGAGGTGGGGCAACTGTGGAGGCAGTACATCATTGCTGGCGTTGGTATGTATTAGTCCAATAAACTATGACACAATTTAAAAAATAATATCATCAATTATGGCACTGCTACTGTTATGGGCAGGCGTGATGCTTAGCAGGCGAACATGTCGCTCGTCTCGTCACTCCTTTGCACAATAAAGTTAAACTGAGAGTTGGTTCGTTTGACGCATTGAAAGTTCCGGAATCTGAGCAAATTTTGTCATCACAATCGGTATAATCAGTCTAGTATAGTTGATTGCTAGACATGGTGTCTCTGAGGGCACGCCATTCAGCCCGACAGCAGCTCCCGCGTCATTGCATCAACCTTTACCTCTGCTGGGCACACTATCGAAGTGCCATTGGTTGATTCTCCACAACAGGCCACGTAGAAACGGTGCTGGTTGGCGAATTCACGAGGGGAAGAAGCGAAAGATTTATCTACGACGTTTTTCACCACTGTAAAAGCAGTGGTATGAATTTTAAAATCTAGGTACACGTAAATTCCTAAGAATTTATATTTATATTCCAACTCTTTGGTACAGGCTAGGGGTCAAATCCCCAACCTCATGGAAGATTATGAGGCGCTTCTTCTTCCAATGGGCTAGCAAAACTTTCATGCAGCACAACGCTTCTCTTATCATCATTTTTATTATTTTCAGTAGAGGGAGAGTAGTTAATTACATATCAGTGGTTTGCGCTTGGTAATAGTGTGATGATGCCTGAATCATGTGCCTGATAGATAGTTACTTCATCATCATCGTTATCATAAACCTGAATTGACCCACTGCTGAGCATATGCCTCCTCTGTGTTGTGCTATGGTTCCCTCTCTAGGGCTAATCTCATCCACGTTTGACTTAGGGTCTGATATCGTTGACCCTATCGGTAGTTACTTAGCGCAAATCAATTCACATTGTTTTGCGGAATCTAAAATATTTCTGTAGTAGATTATGCACCATGGGGTACAAGGGGATAGCCCTTGGGATATAATGTTGTATGAAAATCCCTTGGGATAGGTATAATGTCTTGCTTTACGTTGAGATTGCGTAATAAATGTAATTGGACATTGTCGAGCAGGTGGTATGAAAACACTATTATGTTATCTGTGGTAAACGTGCCTTATGGAAAGCTTAAAACTATTTATTATTTAATAGATTATTTGTTATTGTAAAACCATACGTACATGAAGATCAGTGTTTCTAGTTATCAGTTTTGTATATACCTATGTTTCCCATTATCTTCACCGTTGATAATATTAATGGCAATACGAAACTAAAAATACAGGATTACTTTGCTAAAGAATGACGTTTGTCCACCATTTATCATGATGTTTTTAAACTATATGAATTATAGGTTATGGGGGGTTATCAACAATTACTGTTATAGGAATTTTTGCCACAGATATATCTGTTTATGGTCCCATATAATAAAATGGGGTTATCGTTGTGATAAAACACATGTAAATTGTAAACAAATGTTATTTGTTATAGTGTTGGCCTCCATGGGTGCCTCTGGCTGTAGGGCAACCATGCAGAATGTTTTTAACACGCTTCGGAACAGTTATATTCAATGCTATGTATTCAGCTGGACTGGGTATCATCATAGTACTATTATTTCTTCTGTGGTATCATTTAGCAAAATAGAAAACAGGTGGTCGCACCAAAAACATATTATGATAATGATGATACTGACCACCCGGTCAGCGAACCGGGCAAAGTCTTCGCAACAACCATTTCTTCCGGATGTATGTTGGTACTCGCGTACTAGGGCCGTACCGCGAACCGCTTATTGCAGGACTGAATAGGCTCAGGTGCGCGACCGCGAACCATTTTGCGGGGCGATAAAATTCACAGTCGGCCAGAGTCGGCAGCTGAGCCTCTTCGGTCTCGCAATAAGCGGTTCACGGTACGGCCCCTGGTTGTATTTTTCAACGAATCTTGACGAAACTTAAATAAGTAGGTACAGGTTCTACAATTTCATAGAATTTTTGTCGTTTGCGTATTTTGATTGGAGTGGTATTTCCCCCCAAAAGAGGGTAGTTTGCTGCGGCGCCATTAGGTCTTAGGTCTTAACTTCCTCCTTTTTTGAGGGAAATACTCATCTAAGCAAAAAAGCGCTCACTATAAAAGAATTACTATATAGAATTCTTAGTAAGGCTTGTTATCTGTAGCTGGGTAGAAACAAGTAGGTAAAAGGTGTCGTAAACTCGTAATGGGAAGTTTTCTGACAGCTTTCAAAACGCAGTTCTACAGCCAAAGGATAGATGGCGCTGACGAGATATGATTATCTTTTTTTTGAAAAAGCAAAAATTCTACTAATTACTAATCCGCACTCACTAATTTGTGTTGTGGTAGAACAAAAGCATATGGCACTGTGGAACTTCCCGTTCACCCAGTTTTATAACATCCTGTGTAAATTTCCCCGTCCTGCTATATATTATTATGTAAGTATGATAAAATTATTGATGTGAATGATTATGGAGCCTATAGTTCAGTAATTCTATGCAATAAAGATACCAGTTGACTGGGATTTTCCTATCTTTATCCACGTTTCGACCTAATCATAAGTTTCTTACGAGAGATTATTCCACAACACCTGCCCACCTAGCACACATGCCGTGATAAACGTCTATCCACTCTTTTATTCCCGTCGAAACGAGACAGACGTATCCATATTGTAGCTTTAGTTCCCGCGCGGGGAAAGACCAATAAAATCAGTCCTCGGCGCGTGCTACGAGGCCTGGTTGAACAAAGTGGATATTATTGTTGTATTTGCACAGTTATGAACAATAAAATTTTATTCTATTCTATTCTATTTTCATTATTAACACAGAAAGTAGGTAGGTACGTACCTATAGGCATTCGCTTGCCACCTCTAATCGCACAATACTCGAAGCCTTTACCATAGATTAAGTATATTAACATTCTTAATCTATGCCTTTACAGAACACTCTTTACCGTCTTAATAAAAAAAAGAGGACTTGTCATGTAAAGTCCAAATTTGGATTTACCGAGTTATGAAATAAAAGGAAAAGCCAATATACGGATTAGCTATTTCACATTTGTGTGTTACTTATTAATAAAGGTTATTATTAAATGTTACTCTCGTATCATAGTAGATTAGGTACTCACCTGCAAAAATCAAAGCAAAAGTAAAGAATTATTGGCCCCAATTAAGAGGAGGCCTTAGTCCAGCAGTGGAGTTCTGGCTGATGATGATGAAAGTACCAGGAGACCAGAAATACTGAGAAGGCAAGGGTTATAAAACACTCTCAACTCATCGACATACCTTCGCGTTAAAATCTCCCAACGATATTGTTGACAAACATGCAATCTGAGGCTTCATTACTTGCTCCCGTGGTGTGTGTGGTGTATGCCGTGCCGCTGCAGGGAGGAAGTGCGTTCCGCGTTGTGGCGCGAAAGTAACCACTTCGTCCCGCAGGCATATATATGTATAGTAGATTACACATCTAGGGAGCAAAAGTAAAGAATGTCCCAGATCACACGTATCTTGTGACAAACATGCGATCTGAGGCTTCTTTACTTGCTCCCGTGGTGTGTGTCGGCGAAAGTCCACCACTTTGTTCTACAGGCTTGTATTATAATAGATTACACCCTTAGGTACTCACCTAGGGACCAAAAGCAAAGAATGCCCAGAATTCACGTATCTTGTCTCCCGAGGCGAAGCCGAGGATAACGATCATGAAATCTGAAGCTTCTTTGTTTGCTCCCGTGGTGTGTAGGTATACGATTTCTCGTGCCGCTTTGGGGAGAAAGTGGTACCTTCGTTCCACGCAGCGGAGCGAAAGTAACCACTTTCGTCAGGCATGTAAAACTTTTTCATATACCTTTCCCCAGCGAACATTGCCCTCGCTGTAGTCGGATACTCCATGGGATGGACGTCCCCCATCAACCCGAAGCTGAAGAACACAGCGGAGTCTCCACTCGGAGAGCCTATCAATGCTGACCAGGAGGCCTGGATTGGCTCACTGCTCACTGTCGGAGCGTTATTTGGTAAATTACTATTTTCAATAGTTCACTATACTGGACTTAGGCTTTAAACACTCAAAGGGCGATTGGGTCATATCCACCACGCTGGCCCAGTTGCGGATCATGGATTTACGTACGCCATTAAATTTCTTCTCCGGAGGTATACTGGTTTTCTTGCGATGTTTTCCGCCGAAAAGCAAGTGGTAAATCCGTAAATAAAATCGAAACAGCTCATTGGTATGGCCTTGGGCTTGTACCCGCGACCTCACGATTTCAAGTCGAGCGGCTTCCCGATTAGGTTACCATGGCTGACAAACTCTGGTATTGTTTAAAGTCACGATGTTACCATTGGCAAATTTTAATGTCGCCATGATAATTATTTACGCTGTCAGAGTAGTGTAGTCATGTAGTGTTAAAAAAAATTGAATTGAGTAACGAGACGAGCGAGACAATCGCCTGGTGGTAAGCGTCACGCCTGCCCCTAACAGTAGCAGTGCTAGAATTATGAACTATCGAACAAATCCTGCGCCGCACTGCATTTTTTTTACAATAAACGTTTCGTTAACTAGCACCTAATAAACCTCGATGAGGTTTGTCTTAGGGCTAGGCCCTGTGCTGTATTAAACAAAAGGAATAAAATTTTAAGTATTCACAATTATAATAAAATATACACATTGCGCTCGTCACCCTGAGATTTATTAGATGTCAAATCTCTTCATGGCCAGTAGTTTCTTTGGTAACATGGTCCTTCAAACCGAAAGAGAGTCATGCTTGCACACTACTGTTTGGCGATTGAATAACTGGCAAAGGTGTGGTACTTCCCCAGACAGACTCTGCAGTAGAGACCACTACAAAATTAATATATTGTGTGCATATTTTACACAGCGCCATCTAGCTCCAAACTAACTAAGCAAAGCTTGTACTCTGGGAACCAGATACCTATTGCTGATAGAATACGTCTTTATATACTTTGTTCGTAAATACAACAAATAATTTTAATAAGTACATACAACACCCAGACACAGAATAAACATCTATGTGTATAAGTATTGTATCAGCTATCTGGTTTCCATAATACAAGATTTGCTTAGTATGGGGCTAGATGGCGATGTGTGTAATAAATGTCCGCCCAATATTTATTAATTTATTTATGTTTGTCAAACATACAGACAAACTAGTGTGATTAGCAATTTTTATGTTTAAATGTAAAAAAAAGTTACGAAAATAAGAACAAATAAATGAGTTCAAAATTATAATACTGGAATGTGTAAAAAAACAAACATATAATATGTTGGTAGGCTAAATATTGACTTTTTCATCACACTTGCTTGTAAAGTGGGTCTTATTACATCGGTTTTAGGCTCATAATCCAAGCTATTACGCACGCGTGCTTTTTACTTTACATTACGGCACTTGTGCTATAATAGATATAACCCGGTAAAGTCAAGTTTGTACGTGACTGCAATTAGACGTATGTATAGGAAGCACTCTTAATATAGCGGGGAATACTTACAGTTTTTTTGTAATACCAACAAAGAGTTCTTATGCCGCTGAAGTAAATGTCAACCTGCGCGCGGATTGCTGGTTTGGGCGCCATTTACCGCAAATGTTTGTTGACGTTTTCGCTGTGTGGTTGATTATTATCAAAAAAAAGTTTGTTTTTTCTTCGCAAGTGTGATGAAAACAGTCGTATGGAACTCTTGTGATATTAGTCATTACGCTCTCGGCTTCCTTATCGCATAATACCGGTTCTAGTGTAATGACCAACATAGCACACTTGTATCATAATGTACTATTATCACCTTCCACCGATCAGGGCCAGCAGTAGGCGGGTTAGCCGCTTCTACATTCGGCAGGAAGTGGGGTATCCTCTCCACCACAATTCCAATGTTCATCGGCTGGACCCTAGTCGCGGTGGCGCAGAATGTCGCCATGATTTACGCTGCAAGAGTGTTCTGGGGGCTGGCAGCTGGAATGATGTTCACTATCTCGCCAATGTACTGCGCTGAGATTGCTACGGTAAGATTGTTATAAGCGACCGACGTCTCGAGTTTTGCGAAATGACAACAAGAAAGACTAGACCAGAGAAATTACTGGATAAAGAGATTTAACATGCGCCGCACTGTACTGCGCTCGGCAGCCTGAGATATCAGGCTGCCGAGCGCAGTATATCAGGCTGCCGAGCGCAGTACAGTGCGGCGCAGGGTTGTGTTCGCAAGTTCAAAATTCTGACACTGTACTGTTAGTGACAAGCGTGAAGCTTACCACCAGGTGAACGTCTTGCTCGTCTCTACACTTAATAGTATACAAAAAAAACTGGAAAACGTAATTTTATACTTATGGTTTACTTGGTACCTACTCAAAATAAACTTTTATTGTCATTTTTTTGAACAGTTTTAGCAATGAAATTGTTCTATTTAATTCTATTCTAAAATGAAAACCTCAAATAACCATCCGACACCATGACAGCAGGCAGGTTTGCTGTGCTCTTTTTAGTAGGCACTAAACCATTGACTTTAAAGTTGCGAACGTTACATACATATTGGTGTTATAGTATTATTTTATCTGTGCTTATACAGGTACCTACTACTTAGATATGTGTGCTACTTTAACTTTCTTCTTTCCTGCTGTTAGGATTATGTTATCGCCCTTTGCACATTTGCGGGATCAAGTATTTTAATATTTCAATTTAAACTTGAAATGGAGGGCGTCGTACGATTTTTGCGTACTATGTACTTTGTCCATTGACCTGGACCTGGGTATGTCCTTAAACTGCAACCAGAACTACCGGAGGACGGGCAGCAGCAACCTCTCGGTTAACGATGGCGAGCATTCTGCGATCCCCAAGCCGCCTGCTAAGCTTGGGGATTATGGCAATACCCCTCTATTATTAACGGGGAGGCCTTCGTCCATCAGTGGAGGTATTATGGCTGATGACGACTCTGTCCATTATGCTAATCGCTTTTTGATAGGTTTGATCTATGGGTTTGATCTAGCATTTCCTCTTTACAGGGTTATGTCAACAATGCCTTCGTACATTCGTACATCAGCGGTTCTGGCCGATGATGATGATTTGTTTTTATCTTAGTTATATTGTATTAATTTTTTCCACAATAAAACGATTGCTTAAAGTAAAAAAAACAATGAGGGGAAATACGACAAAACAACACGACGAAAAAATAAAATAATTGACAGATGCCAAAGTGAAGGATGACAGGTGTCAAAGACATTACTGTCGTCGGTCTGGTCCTGAAAAAGTCCTGTTATCCCAATGCGACCGAAAAAATAAGGGGACAAGAAGAATAACCCAATGAGGCACATATTTATTTATTTATCCATGTTTTTCCTTTCTAGGACGACGTAAGAGGTGCTTTGGGCTCCTTCCTCCAAGTGTTCTTAACCTTGGGCTTCCTCCTAGTCTACAGTATCGGACCGTACATCTCATACTGGGCGATAGCGTATGTGGGCCTAGGCTTCGTCGTGGTCTTCGCCTTAACTTTCTCCTGGATGCCTGAGTCTCCAATGTATCATTTAATCAAAAGTAAGTTAATTTGTTTTTGTCCTATCCTCAAATAGTGATGGGTCATGTCCACCACGCTGGCTTAGTAGCAAGTTGGTGAATTCACTTACGCCATTGAAATCATTAGTGTAGATGACTGAATTTATACGGGAATACTCACGTTTAATTAAATCGGATACTCTGACTATAGTTTCGATCACATCCGGTGACCTTTTTCAAAGAGTGAACACAGAGCCCGACGCGCGTGCAGCTGCGTCCTGCTTAGCACACAAGACATAACGATTAAACGTGAGTATTCCTGTATAAATAAAACAAATAGTTATTTATGATACTAGGTGCGGTAAGTTGGTTTTTACAAACGAGTAGACGAATGTAAACAAAACAAAAACTTGATACAAATATATACTTGACTTTGGCAAATGCACAAAGTGCGACGCCATAATCCTCCTAGGAGGTAAGATGAAATGGCGCAAATTAACAAATGGCGCTAAGTGCGCGTGGTGAAAATTAGAAAAAAAAAGTAGTGGTGAGAATTTATTTCGTTACATTTTCTGTTTAATATTAAAGTAAGACAAACGTATTGAGCAAAAGCGCTTCCAATGAGGTTCGATCATTCAGCTTATTTATTCTCGTAATGTGAAACTCTTTGGTGGAGTTCTTAAATTATTATTATGGAAATTAAAAAAATACCGTAAAGTTTACGCACGGCGCTATACAAGGGAGTGTGCGGTAAAGGCCTTTCCGCACGCTCCGTTGTATGGTGCATAATGTTTAACTTTCGAACGATGTATACAGGCTTCGTAAATGCATTTTTTGAACAAATGTGTTGTAAAACTATTTAATATGATCAATTCTGTCTTGATTCCAGATAATCCCCACGCAGCTGCCATATCCTTGCAGACTCTCCGGGGGAAGTCCCGCGCTGGGATACAAGCCGAGTTGGACAAGATGCAGGCTGACGTCACTGCATCCCCCGCTAGTAATGCTACGGTACGCTCATGTTTTTATTCGACTATGCAAAAAATAAGGGTTATGATGTTAACGTCAATGCAGTTATATGACTATTTACGGGATATTTATCGTGATTATGTTGTGAATTGAGCTTCTAATATATTTTTCATCACACTTGCTCGTAAAGTGGATCTTATTGCATCGATTTTAGGCTCATAATCCAAGCTATTACGCACGCGTGCTTTTTACTTTACATTACGCCACTTGTGCTATAATAGGTATAACCCGGTAAAGTCAAGTTTGTACGTGACTGCAATTAGACGTATGTATACGAAGCACTCTTAATATAGCCGGGTAATACTTACAGTTTTTTGTAATACCAACAAAGAGTTCTTATGCCGCTGAAGTAAATGTCAACCTGCGCGCGCATTGCTGGTTTGGGCGCCATTTTCCGCAAATGTTTGTTGACGTTTTCGCTGTGTGGTTGATTATTATCAAAAAAAGTATGTTTTTTCCTCGCAAGTGTGATGAAAACAGTCGTATGGAACTCTTGTGCTATTAGTCATTACGCTCTCGGCTTCCTTATCGCGCTCGCCTGCGGCTCGCGCGCATAATACCGCCTCAAGTGTAATGACCAACATAGCACACTCGTATCATAATGTACTATTAGCGTAGTTGCGTAGGTACACAATGTCTCTGCCCATGCCATCTCATACCATCTGTCATTTAGATGCTCGTGAACATGCACATACTGGCATGGAATGGGAACTGGCTCTAAATTGGCCTTTGTCAGTTATCCGGGCGCCAAGCAGTGGTGTGCAAGCATTATTGTGTTTTTGTTTGAAAGGCAATGTCACCAGAGAAAGCACTGGGCATGAAGAGATTTGACACCTAATATCTTAGGATGACGAGCTGACGAGCGGTGCAGTGCGGCCCAGGATTATGTTCGCAAGTTCACAATTCAGGCACTGCTATTATTGGGCAGGCATTATGGTTACCATTACCACCACGCAAACGTCTCGATGGTCTTGGCAATCCATTACACGAATAAAATGAGGCGGAACACTAGCTATGAAGATTTCGATTCTATTACGAAGATTAAAAAATACTCAGAAAATGTCTTATTATTTCCAGTTTGCCGACATTTTCCGCGGTGGCAACTTCAAAGCGTTCTACCTCCTCGTCATACTGATCATCTTCCAACAACTGAGCGGCATCAACGCTGTCCTCTTCTATATGACCAACATCTTCATCGCAGCTGGATCCACGCTCGAGCCCGCCGTGGCAACTATCATTATTGGTGTTATCCAGGTCAGTTTCGATATTATTCGGTGGTATTTGGTCGGTCTTTTAATTCTCCACTGCCGGAAATAGATGGACAGAGTTATGCTTGGAGTTTCTTTGTGCGATAAAATCCAGAACAAGGATATTTGCCAAAGAACCAAAGTTACCGACAATAGCTCTCAGGGTTTTTAAGTTGAAGTGTTTAGTTAGTTTTTAAGTTACAACATTGTAAAAGTCGCGGGTAACCGGTGGATGCAATTGGCAGATTGTCATGCAGTGTGGGAAAGGCCTTTGATCAGCAGCGGACGTCTTCAGGCGGATGTTGATGATGCTGATAAATGCTGCCCTTGAATGTAGTTCGAATTGTAGTTGCAAATATAATTAATACAATTGCCGTATAATTATTTTTGAACATAAAACAAAAAGTAACGATAAAAATAATACAGCCGTTGAGATGTTCCACTGATCTACCTTTCAGCTTCATCATCGGACCCTTGTCATCCAAGTCCCAAGTTCATGATGTTCTCAAGCTTCAGATGGATAATGGAATGATTTAGGGGCTAATAGAAAACCCCTCGAGTGTGTGTGGATAAGGGAACTCCTCTTATCCAGCAAATAGCGGAACCCGCGATTTTCGGCTCAAGCATAGGTTTTATAACGTAGTTTCGTATTTGCCAATAAATATGATGTATTAATATTTCCAGGTGGTAGCTTCTAGTATGACACCCCTGGTAGTAGACCGGCTCGGGCGCCGGCCGCTTCTGCTGAGCTCCACCGCGGGGACAGCTGTCGGACTTGTGAGTGAAATGCATTTGATTTAACATTATACAATTTTAGTTGTAGATTTGAGGGACCTGGGTATGTCCTAAAACTGCATCCAGAACCACTGGAGAACGGGCAGCAACGTCCTCTCAGTTAACGGTGGTGAGCATTCTGCAATTTTCAAGCCGCCTGCCAAGCGTGGGGAATATGGCAACCCCTCCCTGTTAAGGGGGAAGTCTTCATCTAGGAGTGGACGTCTTCTGACTGATAATGACCATGATGTAGATTTGGCTTAAGATTTGTGTCACTAAAACGGTGATGGAGATGGATCTTCAGATCCAGCATCTCTCAACCTACAACAGGGCTGGAAAGGTTTGAAGCAGGTCTCAAAATTCAAATATTTAGAGAGTACTATAAAAGCTAAAGGCGACCTCAATACTTCAAACATTAGGCAGCGTCTCAGGTTACGGCCACATTTTTACGGTGCGGAGGCGCCAGGAATGCAAAACAGCGTCGTGTCGTGTCACATTGCCCTGAGTTGCGGTCTACATATTGACTCCTTCAAGGGTCTATACGAGGCTTTGCTTCGGCGGCTGGCTTAAGAGATTTTCCAAACATGTTTAACTAAAAGTAGTTCTCTTCAACTCGATACTTGGCACTGGACTGTACTTGCCAGTCAAAAACAGCATAATATTTCTGATCTGTATAATGTACAAGCCAGTATTGTACAGCCAGTTTTCCGTGTGACATGACCTTGTATCCTTATTTGTATAGTAGTTAGTTTCAGGTATTTTTATGACAATTTGAGAAATGTACTCGGAAAACTGGCAGTACAATATAGGGACCGTGTTCAATATAGTGACCATTTTAAATGTGCCGGAAAATCTCCTCTTATTTTGCCTGTGACTTCTCCCGCATTCTTTTGAAACCAACTCCTTAATTTTTTAGGGTCTTCTCGGATTGTATTTCATCATGGACGCCAACGGTAATCCTATAGTGACGAGCATCAGTTTCCTCCCCATCTTCGCTCTAGTTCTGTACATTGTGGCCAACTGCGTGGGCATGGGACCCCTGCCGTGGGCTATCATGGGAGAATTGCTGCCCATCGAAGTGAAGGCATTGGCGTCACCGATCGTCACTACTGTATGTTGGATCATGTGTTTCTTGGTTACAAGGTAAATATACCATCACCATTACACTGTCATCATCACCAATACCACATCATCATCATTACCATCACCATACTATCACAATCATCAGCATTATCATTTGAAGAGAGAACCTCTACACCTGGTGGAGAGGGGAGACTTATGTTTTTTGGTAATTGCTTGCCTTTTTTTAATGGCTATGGCTAAATTATCTATTATTTTTAACCGATGTCGAAATTGGAGGAGGTTATCAATTCGGTTGTATTTTTTTTATGTTTGTTAAGTACCTCAGAACTCTGTCATAAACCGATATGAATATTTTTTTGTTTGAAAGGATATTTTTTGATATGCTAGGTTTTTATTAAAATCGGTTCTGTAGTTTGTTTTTTAAACCAAAACAATTGGAAAAAATATGTTATCCAAGGAAACGGAATTGCGTATTGTCCTTTAAAGGCGGTTGAATTTTTAATAATATCTTGTTATTGTTAAACCCTCTCTAACAAAAAAATAAGTACATAAAACTTATTTTCCGTTCTGTGTTTTACAGATATTTCACCCTGGTAGCTGAAGTGACAGGAATGGGTGTCGTGTTCCTGATTTTTGGCGCTTTCTGCGTTATGTGCTTCTTCTTCACGCTGTTCCTAATACCTGAGACAAAGGGCAAGAGCTTCCAGGAGATTGAAGACATGCTATCTGGACGGTAAGGCCGATTCTTTCACTCTCATTACTGATGCGTGATGTCGTCTCTTTCTTCAGGCGGTTCCTATTACCAGACGCCAAGGCTTCTGGAAAATTGAAGATATGTTCGGCAGGTGAGGTGAGGCTATCTTTATCTTTCTCGTTACCAACACGTGATGCTGTCATTGCTTTATCTTTCTTCACGCTGCTCTTAATTACCGGGATAAGGGGAAAGAGCTTCCGGGAGATTGAAGACATACTAGCTGGACGGTAAGGCTGATTCTTTCGTTCGCGTTACTGTTGCGTGCTGTCGTCTCTTTCTTCACGAAGAAAGAGCTTCTAGAAAATTGAGAGTAGTATTGAGTATTGAGTATAGTTGGCAGGCGAGCCTTAATTGTCCACTGCTGGATCTAAGCCTGGAGGGTTCCAAGGGCGAATAGGCCATATTCACCACGCTGGCCCAGTTGCCGGTTAGTGACTCCACATACGCCATTGAATTTCTTCACCAGACGTTGCAGGTTTCCTCTCGATATTTTCCTTCACCGAAAAGGCAGTGGGACTACCTGTACATAAACTACAAAGAGCTCATTGATTCGGGCCTGGGTTTGAACCCGCGATTACAAGTCCAGCGGTCTCACGATTAGGCTACTATACGGCCACAGCAGCGAGCAGGACTCGGCAGCACTTGGCAGGCGTGTGTGTTTAAAAATATATTATTTATAATCTGAAAAATATTTTTTCTTCTTTTCAGGCCCTCCAAACCCAAGAATGAGAGTCAGGACGATGTACCACTAAAATTTGTATAATTCCGTAGGTAGTTTATAGTACATTATGATACAAGTGTGCTATGTTGGACTTTACACTAGAGGCGGTATTATGCGCGCGAGCCGCAGGCGTGCGCGATAAGGAAGCCGAGAGTGTAATGACCAACATAGCACAAGCGTTTCATACTACTGTTTTCATCACACTTGCGAGGGAAAAACAAACTTCTTTTGATAATATCAACCACACAGCGAAAACGTCAAAAAATATATTCGGAAAATGGCGCCCAAACCAGCAATGCGTGCGCAGGTTGACATTTATATCAGCCGCACAAAAACTCTTTGTTGGTATTACAAAAAAACTGTACGTATTACCCGGCTATATTAAGATTGCTTTGTATACATACATCTAACTTGCAGTCACGTACAAACTTAACTTTACCGGGTTATACCTATTATTATAGCACTCGTGCTGTAATGTAAAGTAAAAAGCACGCGTGCGTAATAGCTTGGCTTAAAACCGATGTAATAAGAAGACGTGTAAGTGTGATGAAAAATAATAAATAGATATAACTAATCGCAGATACTCATTATAAAGGCTTTCCATAGTACTTTCGGTACCCATAACTGAACGGATTTGGTACTTATAGAGGTAGCTTATGCGGAGGTCGGAATTTGCGAAAAACATCTGTGAATTTGCGAATCACATTTTGTCAAGGGTGAATGTAATTTTTATACGGAACAGTCGATTTTTACGCGAATTCAGACTTGTACACAATGTTGTAGAATTTATCCATTCGGCTTAGTAATACCGTAACGCGTAACACTGTACAATGTTTTTATGATATTATTTAATTTATTATACAATATTTAATAATGATTTATGCCATATTCGTCCCGAGTCTTCGGCCCACAACATACTAATATGTGCTAGTATGTATATTAAATTTATAAAAAAAATATTTTTAGTTTTATAATCTCTTACCACTCGACCAGTCAAACATTATTATTATAGTTAAGTAGGTACGAATAAATAAATAGGTACTTATCTATATTAATTCTAACTGTCTATGTTTATATTTTATGTTTATATTGTATTATGATAATTAAGAATTTTATTTTTATACATTTTGTAAATGTAAATTGTTGACAGTAAAATTTATACTTAGTTATTACCTAGCATTGTTCATGCACGTTTAATTTGTTTTATACAACGGAGAGAAGAGGACTTTCGCCTGGTGGTAAGCATCACGCCTGCCAACAACAGTAGCAGTGTCAGTATTGTGAGTTTACGAACAAAATCCTGCGCTGCACTGCACATGAGATTTAACAGTAATTTATCTGGTAACATTTGCCTTTCAAACCATAACACAGTATTGCTTGCACACTAATGCTTGGCGGTTGATTAACTGGCATAGGTCTGGTGTGGTGCTTCCCCAGGCGGACTCTGCAATAAAGTCCATATTACATCAAGTAAAATTTTATCCGTTACTTACATAAGTATTTATCATCAATTACATTACTTACCACTCATGGCTGCAGTGGTCATAAGCGTTTTCTTTTACCCTTAGGGGAGCGTGAGTCTGATACTCGTAACCTTATGTGCATTGTGTTTAAAACTCCGTAGAAGCTCATAGTATAGTCGCCACAACTTTACTATATAGGGCATGACTTGGACTCGACTATGACTAATTTCGTGACATATTTGACTTCATTATACTATTAAAACTTGAAAATTCATAAATCTGACACTGGCAGAATGCACAACGTGCGATGCCAATAATTAAGAATAAAAAATTACCATATGTGCATAGGCGTCGCCAAGGAGGGCAGTGAGGGGCAGTTGTTCCCCCTAGAGATTCAAGTAATTGCAAAGCAAGCGAAGTTCTAAGTCTAATTATTTATATATATTTACCGTTCTTTATACAATCGCCGTAGGTAGGTACAATAAGACTCGCACAACAAACAACTGCTTTATGTGCTTTTCACTGTACCTACAATGAACCCCCCCCCCCCCCCCCCCCCCCCCCCGACCATTATCTGGAGACGCCCTTACTTATGTGTAAACTACTTAATAATCACGACAGAGCTGGTATTTCTTGGTTATTTAATTTTACTTGCCCATTCTGCACTAATTTCAGAGATAAAGTCTCTGATTATATACCTAGAGCTAGATCCTCCAAGACTTTAGATGATGAAACGTGGTGTTACAGGATCTTTAGTTTTATTACGCGAAGCAAAGGTCTCCGAGATAGGTACGTCGGCGTTCAAATTGCTAAAGAAAATATAACCCTTCAAAAATCTTCATGGTAATTATTGTAGGGTTATATTTATATATTTTTTTGCAATTTAGCTGCTGAAAAAAAAATTACAGAGACATGTCCACAGTAGACCTCGACTTTATAAAAAAAAATGCTCTGGAGGCATCATCCAGGAAGAAAATAGGGAAATACGTTTTTTATGGAGAATTGCAGACCGAATTCCCTCTTAAATTATCAAATATCTGATTTAAAAAATTGAGGGGACCGTATTTTTTTTCGTGAGTTTAGAGGTGAGAGTAGGTGCCATTGTAAAAGTTGTTCATAATGATGAGGTAATTATTCCCTTATTAGCTTACAACTATCGTTCCGCTGACCTACCTTAGATACCTAGTATATTTACCAACCTACAGCCAAGGAATTAATATGTATATTAAGTCGATGACAGCATAATTATTGGGTAATACGGACCTACATTTTTGTGCCAACTTCGGGTACTTTACCTAGGCAGTCACAACAGGGACTGTAATATCGATATTTTTATGGTATCGATATCGCAATATTGATATAAATACTGAATGGGTATCTGTTTATCGGTATTGATACTGATACTTTATTTAAATACATTAATGATACCGATACTTTATGTCAATACATTGATTTAAATTTGTTTTTATTAATTTCAAATCAAAATGCCTATAAACATGGTTTTGTCTTTTGCGCTCTATTTCTCATATTATTTTAAATATTATATTATTTAGACGGACAAACAAAACGTCGAAGCTAGAGGGGCAGGCCGCGCTCGAATAAAGAGAATCCGCGCGCTGCTAAAGGTATCGATAAAATTATCGATACCTTTATACCACACTTTATACCGATAAGACCGAAGTGATTTAGGTATAGTATATCGAAAAGTTTTAGAAGTGTCGGTACAGTTATCGATATTTTCTTTAAAGTATCGATATTTTTCATTTATCGATATCGGTCTCACAGATTTCCAACGCAGTATCGATTGCACCAAAACAAGTTTTCAAAGTGTAAGTACGTAACAGGAAAACGAGGTAAGTTAACGAAACCTAGCAACGACTATTCTTAAGTCGATGAACCTAGTAATGCAGTTGCGTTGCATGGAGTTTAGTCACTTCATAATGGTAAGTCTTGTTCGTCGAGGGTCAAAGTAATTTTTGTATTACTTATTCTGTTTTTTTCTTTTTTAATTCTTTCATTGGCTTGCGTTGTCCACTAACTCGCCAAGATGCGTACTACGATGGAGATGGAGCACGCTTGCCTAGAAGAAACCGATTCACTCGCGACTTGAAAATACCCAGATTCTGGAAAAACCCATTCATAAAGCCGTTCCACTGTTTAGCAGTTCGCACAATAAAAGTGGAATCAGTTCGTTTCGTTCGAGTTTTTGGTATACCAACAACGATGTCGAGCTTCTAGCCGTCTGATAGTATAATGGGCAGAATAACCTGATCATGCAGATTCAAAGCCCACTCTCCGAAAGGTATCCCATAAAAAACAGATAGATCGGGGTTTTCTCATTTTCTCGAGGAAGTAAACAACTTTTACCCTAGGTCCACTAAAATCCATTGTAAAGATCCATTGATGTATCTTTTATCACCTTTTTTTTGCACCACTTTTTGTAAAGTCCATGTCTCTAATCTTTTATTCATGTACATTCCAAATAAACGGCTATTCCATACATTTTCTCGAGGGATTATGCTCACAAGGCCAACATTCTGAAAATATTTTTTTTCAATCTAAAAATCAGCAAATCATAAAGCGGTTATCAGTTTAACCTAAATTCAGTTATTGTCACCAATTTGTCTCTTTGTAACAGCACCGTCGCTGCTTTGTAAATCTCTTAACACCTGCTTAAACTAGGCCAGCTGTGTAGTGCTCATATAATTAGGTACCTAATTATTGTGTTTTATGTCTTCAGACGTTTTTTATAAAAACATACTACGTGTTAAGGGTTTTTTTTGCAAAACAATGTCGTTGAGATAATAAAATCTGGTGACATTCACAGAAACACAGTAATGGTTACACTCTAATGTTTGGCGGTTGAATAACTGGCAAAGTAGTGGTACTTTCTCAGACGGACTAGTCAGCTGCGTCCGGATCTATCCCCCCGGGACAATGCCAGAAGAATCGTTCGTTTTTAGGAGCGTTTACCTTACACCATAGAGTAAGTAAATATTACGTAATACCTTACACCCGGGTATTCAACTTGTAGTTGTAGGTCATGCTTTACTTTTTTCCTCCAAAGAGGATCTTGGCGTCGCAATTTGTGCAATTGCCAGTTTCAAGATGTTTAATCAGTGTTTAATATTTCAAGTTTTTAAACAATTTTTATACTCACCTATTACCATTTACCACTCTTTTCAACAACACAACAATACAAGTTCAAAAAAAGAACGAGAGCAGTCCCGCCAAAACTCTGTGCTAAAATTCACGTGAATTTTAAATCATATTTAAAATTCGAATACCAGTTTTTTTTTTCTTATTTCTTGGCATCGCACGTTGTGCATTCTGCCAGTGTCAAGTTTATGATTTTTCCAAGTATTTATATTAAAACAAAGTCAAATATGTCATGATATCACAGTCAGTCACACGAAATTAGTCATAGTCGAGTCCAACTCATGCCCTAGTAAAGTTGTGGCGACTTTACTATGAGCTTCTACGGAGTTTTGTAAACAACACAAAAAGACATGTTTCACCACATTATATCACTTGCCCACACTCCTGCATGTAATTCAACACTCAATGAATAAAACGCCACCATTTTTAATCATTAATTCGCGAAAATACACAAGTTTAAGAAAATAATATAACGCAACGACATGATTTTTCCGTGTTCCCGCCAAAACTCGAATACCAGTTTGCGTTCTTCATTTCTTGCCAAAGATACTGTATCTAAAAAGTACCTACTAATAAGTACAATAGAACTCGTTTCTTGACGACTTGCAAACATAACAAGGAAGATTTGCTACGCCGCGCCGCGCCGCACCACACCTGTTCGGTGACAAATGGGCAAAAAACATTCAGAGTTACGTAGGTAAACGAAACTCACAAACTTACATTGCGAAAATTTGTCTTCATAATTTCAATAGCAATACCTGAGCGACAGAATAAATAGGTAATAAATAATACGAGAACGCCAGAACTATTTTTCAATTTTTATTTTTAAATATTTTGTGCATATACCTAGTGATTCTAATTTATATTATTGTATTATGTATGCAGGTATCTAATAGTACATTATGATACAAGTGTGCTATGTTGGTCATTACACTAGAGGCGGTATTATACGCGCGAGCCGCAGGCGAGCGCGATAAGGAAGCCGAGAGCGTAATGACTAATAGCACAAGAGTTCCATACGACTGTTTTCGTCACACTTACGAGGAAAAAACATTTTTTTTTGATAATAAACAACCACACAGCGAAAACGTCAACAAAGATTTGCGGAAAATGGCGCCCAAATCAGTAATGCGCGCGCAGGTTGACATTTACTTCAGCGGCATAAGAACTCTTTGTTGGTACGAAGTACTGCTGGACGAAGGACTCCCCCTTAGACCGCCACTCTGTACGACAGCCTGCCATTTGCATCCACCGGTTACCCGCGACTACCATCATCATCATCATCCAGTAGACCTCCACTGTTGAACGAATGCCTCACCCTTAGACCGCCACTCTGTACGACAGCCTGCCATTTGCATCCACCGGTTACCCGCGACTACCATCATCATCATCATCCAGTAGACCTCCACTGTTGAACGAATGCCTCACCCTTAGACCGCCACTCTGTAAGACAGCCTGCCATTTGCATCCACCGGTTACCCGCGACCACCATCATCATCATCATCCAGTAGACGTCCACTGTTGAACGAATGCCTCACCCTTAGACCGCCACTCTGTACGACAACCTGCCATTTGCATCCACCGGTTGCCCGCGACTTTACCATGTCGTCGGTCCACCTAGAAGGAGGCCTACCTGCTATGCTGTGTAGTGTTAAGTAGCTTAGGACACCACAGAACATTTTTAGAAAATCGCATGTCAATCCATTTATCTTCCTTACTCCAAACTCTCAAGTTAAACATTAACCAGTATAAGCTGATCCTCAGACTTAGGGGCTCGGTATGTTCAGGGGTTCAAGTTATAGTGGACAACTATATTTTTTCATAAATCGTGTCATAACTTCTATATTCCTGGGCCGATTTTGATAAAACATGCCTATGTGAAGCGCCGGACTTCATAGATCATATTTCAAGAAATTGCATTTAAATTCGTGCCGTAGTTTCTGAGTTTATCCCGGACAGACAGACAGAAAGACAGACAATTTTTTAAAAACTGTATTTTTGGGTGCTGTTGCTCTCATACACTCCTAAAAAAAATGATTTTTAAATATATCTTCAATGTACAGTAATCGCCTCGTTACAGTTTTATTATATGTATAGATATTTATAACTACAAAATTATGTCATATTCAGTGCAAGCTAATAAAATATAAACTCTATTCGTATAGAACAGTGTTTTTATATTCCACTGCAGTGCTGAGGCGCGGGAGCGCCCGAGACTTAATTATACCTACCACCTACACTCGAGGGAGGATGTGATAGTTATATCTCTCTTTCTCTCTCTCTGACACCCGGCAGCCGCGTTACGTCAATAAACGAAACGTTAGAATACAATGGAATATTTCGATAAGCTGGATGACATATTTTTCAAGTTATTTTGATTTAAAACCCAAACTACTCAACCGATTAAGATAAAATGTATATGGGACCACCTGTGAAGTATGATCTAGATAAACAAAAAATAAACAACAATATCAATTTAATTATAATTAGCGGGCGGAGGAATCACGTAACAAACATACAAAAAAAAAACATTCGACACGAATTGAGAGCCTTTTTTGAAGTTGGTTATAAATTCGCTTGCATTGAATAATTATGACACATTGCAGTTTTTTTTCTTAGTTATTGGCATCGCACGTTGTGCATTCTGCCAGTGTCACGTTAATGAATATACAAGATTTTACTAAAACCAAGTTAAATATGTCATGAAATCACAGTCAGTCACACGAAGTTAGTCATAGTCGAATCCAAGTCATGCCCTAGTAAAGTTGTGGCGACTTTACTATGAGCTTCTACAGAGATTTGGAAACAACACGAAAAGACATGCTCCACCACATTATATCACTTGCCCATACTCGTGCACGTAATTCAACACTCAATGAATGAAAACACCACCATTTTTAATCATTAATTCGCGAAAAAACACTAGTTTAAGAAAATAATAGAATGCAACGACATGATTTTTCCGTGTTCCCGCCAAAACCCCACATTGCAGTTATTATACATCAATGCTTAGATGCGTTTCCTTATATGAACGTGAATCTTCTGTTAGAACATTACCTACTGTCTACTATTATCTTTCTACGGTGGTACGAAAAACCAAGCGCCAGTAAAACCTGTATTATTTTGTTTGTATACTCCGTGCTAATAGCGAGTACGAAGTACCTTCCTAGCTGTGGTAACTTACTGCATCGGTCTATTCTATAATACTGGTTACCGAAATAACTCAAATCGCTATTCGCCGCCATGCGTTGAGCACGTATTTTTATGTTCGTTTAGTGCCCTTTCACTAGGTACGATAACATGCAGTTAATCTGTGGATAGCTATTTGATTTTCGCGGTATTAAAAAATATTGTTTAAGTATAGTCCAGTGTATTTTGTTTATTTGAAATTAAAAATGGTTTTCACGTTATCAATTTGAATTTTCATAATTTTAGAAGTCTTTACAGGTATTTGAATAAAGTTTGGTATAAATAATTAGTTTGGTTATTTTAAACTACTAAATATAATCATTAGTATTATTGTTATAGTAATGTCGAGAATATAAATTATAAATGTTAAACTACTTATAAATGATTTTCGTGGTTTTATAAAATTAAGAATATAGTCCAGTGTCATTATAAACTTGTTTATTTCACACTATAAAAGTGGTTTTAGCAAAATAAGAGTGATTTTAGAGATTTTTAATTGCTTGCCTGAATACATTTTAATTGTTTCAAAAAATAGTCTACCAAAATGTTTCAAGCCATTGGACCGTTGATGCGACAGTATTTGATAGTGATTACGGGTAAGTTTAAATTATTTTAGCTTGTCGTTAAAGCCTATAAAGTTAATGTAAGTTTCGGTCGTTAATATAATTTAATTTAAATTATATTAACGACCCTTTAACTTAGACGGTCCTTAATATAATGTAGTCCAAAATTAATTTATTATTAGGTACACTAGGCACATAATTATTTTATTCCTATTCTACGGCATTGTAAGTAAATGTATACTTACTTTTAAACACAGCAAAAATGGCAGTAGAATCTCCTTATCTTCTAGATTTTTCCTAGAACCAACTTTCTAACTAGCTTTCAATCTAGGTACCATGAATGGCTTTATGCTTGCTTTGTGAGCTTGTACCACGCCGTGAAAGGTTTGCTTGCCCTACAGGGCCTGGGTTCGATTCCCACCCAGGGTAAACATTTAAATATGAATGTGACGAACGTAGATTGTTCTGTTATTGTAAATATGTATTTACAAAAAAAAAAAAAACTTTAAGCATTTTTAATTTTTTTTTGGAATTGATTAGTTTGTTTTATTTTTTTAAATCAATCTTTAAATATATACAATATATAGTTATTTTAAAACATAGTTAAAAATATATAATAAAAAAAAACAATCAGTCAGTCAGAAAATAACCCGCCCCTCACAGTACCTGGTGCAAATGTGCCCATTATGCTGGCTGCATTACCACGCTGGATGGCAATGGACAACCTTGCACCAGGTACAAGCCAGCGCGGGAGTCACCACCGCCATCTTTAATTCTGCGCCCTATTTCGCGGACTAACCATTTATTAGTTCTCGTAATACAAGTTTTGTTTAGTTTGTGGCTATAATTATGGCGCTGCGTGAAATATCCACCAATTTTATTATTTTATTTTGTGTAGTTTGACTGCCTAAGCCACATCATTTCATTTCATTTCGGCATTTCTTCCTCCTATTTGTAGTAACAAACCAAAACGCAAACAGCAAAACACTCATTTATCTAACGACTCTTTTAACAAAACATCTAATTAATTATTTCTTATCATAATAACATACCTACATACCTTGAATTGAATGTTACTCAAGCAGTCGAGTATCGTTGATAAGCTAACTAGTAAAAACCCTTCGGTATTGTTAAACCTTACACTCGAGGCGGTATTATGTGATAAGGGAGCCGAAATTGTAATGATCAAAGCACACGAGTTTCATACGACATTATTCATCACACTTGCGAGGAAAAAGACAGACTTTGTATTTTTAATTATGTTTATTATTAACGTTTAATTATGTTTTTTATTATTTATGTATGTTAATTATGTTTATTATATTTTTGTATTGTTATTAACTAAAGTAAGTAAGTTCGTATAGGCTGAGTGGCCAGCCCTAGTGTCAGAGTTAATGTGCCGCCAAAAGGCCTCTAACATGGACTTAAAATAACTTAAAACATAAAAATATCAGTTATATTTTGTAGTTGTTTTTGTATTATTTTTGTTTTTTAATTTAAGGATGATTTTACTAAATAAATCGATACATATAATTATTAATACGTAAAAAAAAAAAACATAAAACAAGCGAAAAGTAAGTTTAAAGGCAAATAAAAAAAGGAAAAATATTAAAAAGGGGTTTCATAAAAATAACTTAATATTGAGAGAAATAATTCACACCATGACAATTGTATTGAATGAACGATTTTACCAAATAAAATGTTCGAGTATGCCGTGTATAGATGTGAAACTAGAACGATTCTAGCAATAACTTAGGAAAGTCCGATAGCTATTTATAGTTATAAGCATTTCATCGCATACAGACAAGAGCGGAAGAAAAACGATTATGCACGTACGAAGTGCACGTGCTATTATGAAATGATAAATACCTACCAACTTTTTCAAAATGCGTCACTATCCACCAGTTGCGGACACGCGGATGGTGTACAACGGGAATAATCAAGTCAAGTGAGACACGCGAACAGTTTGTCTGTCTGTCCGACCTGGCGCGGATCCAGCCCTCAAAAAGGTTGTGGTCAGGACCATATATAGGCGTTTACAGAAGCTATTTTCAAACCCCCCCGGTTTGAAAACAGCCTTAGATACGCCAATCACGGCCACCACCTTCACATTAACAGCCGGAAGACGTCTACTGCTGGATGAAGGCCTCCCCCTTAATGGGAGGGCAACTCCCTAAATTCGGCTAAATGCGAGGTTGAAAGGGTGACACACCCCGAGAGAAAGTGGGGGATAGTCTCGAGATGGTCCCATAATAGTTTGAAGTCGTTTGATTTATTTTTTAAGTTGCCTACCTACTTGTAAAATTTTTGGATATAACAATTAGCATATCTACCTCTATTAGGGTTGTGGGCATGCCCTGGATCCGCGCCTGTGTCCGACCTAGCATAATCAGTCTGCTATCGAATACTATAAGAATATCTGTCCTGACTTAATGACTGACAGAACGCACAGCCTAAACCGCTGGAAATTGATAGTACATTAAATAAAGCCGTCAAGGTACGAGTCTTCTTACGACTTGGACAACGAGGGTTCCGTACCACCACATGTACTAGGTATTCCGCGATAGCAATGAATATTTTGTGAACATTTTAACCGGCTATCTATTACGAATATTACGATTCTATTACGAGATTATAGGTCAGTAAAGATCGGAAAGACAGATGGACAGACAAACAGACACGGTATTGGATTCTCTTTAGGTACGAAACCCTAAAACTCTCCACTTTCGTTCAATGTGTCAAAATCTAAATTAAAAAAAAATGTGTGGTGATAACTCCCATATCTTTTTTTAACACCTAGTATTTTAGTAGTATAGTATTTTTTTAACGCCATCTAGTATTTTTTTGGGAAATAAAGAAACAAACAAAATAACCATTTAGGTTTTGGCTTGAGAAATGACGATATATCTACAAATGATCAATTTTCTGATTTTACCCATAATTACTGTTATGAGACCTTGGTTTTTGGCAAATTTCATGAATCTAGATCAACGGGAAGTACCCTATGAATTTTGATTTAGTTCACTCTGAAAAACTCGCAAAATGGCCTTAATTTTTTATTGTGTTGACTTACAAGCTTGATTTTTTTACAGCTCCAAGGGACCGTGGACGTGGTATTTGGTATTAATTTCAACTTGATATCTCCACGCGTTCCAGAGAAAAAGGGTCTTGATAGACAGACAGACAGACAGACGGACAACGGAGTTACGGAACAACGGAGACCTATAAGCGTTCCTTTTTTCCTTTTAATGTACGGAACCCAAAAAAACAATATTTTTCGGACAGGGATGACTTAGGGAGGGGACTATAGAGGGGGGGGGGCTTGGGGATGATTTAAAGTGTTGAATATGGGGAGGACAATAATTAGTAATTAACCCAGCGGTATGTAAGATACGAGTATTTGGGAGCGGGGCGATTTTTTTCCGTACGCGAACGAAGTCGCGGGGGACCTCTAGTTAAGTACTTACAGGCGAAAGCTGGACATGCCTACACCCGAAGCGGATTGGGCCATATCCATCACGCTAGCCCAGTTGGTGGAGGGAAATTCAGTTACTTAGGTACTTACCAATGAATTTATTCTCCAGACGAATGGTGGAATAAAGTAACTCAGATAATTACATAGGTACGTGAACCCTGGAAACATTGCACTCCTTTTTTGGGCACATTTAGAAAATTTATCTCCACTGGTATGTCAAGGCCCGTTTATACCAAATGCTATAGGTACTTCCGTTTTCTCTACAACACTTTATTTATGATGGCAGCAGTGACCAAGCGATAACCAACATACCATAATAAGTGAAGGGAAGTCTACAATTTCACAATCATCTATCTGAATGTAGGTAAATAAGTACTACTCAGCGCTCGTTGACGGTTCATGGACAATCAGTCGTTACAAAGGTCGTTCGTCTTACCTATCACCACGCAGACTAACCGTCATATGCATAAAACACTAAATCGTATTTTAAACCTATTTTAGTCTGATTTTATTTAGTTCAAAATAGTCTTATCACTTTTTGAATTACGAATTGAGTTTGAAAATTGAAGACAACACTTTTAAACTTAAATAGGGTTTCAGCCAGGTGATCAAAGTGGAATAGACCTTTTAAATGGGTTTTAGCGTTTTTTATCCCTATAAGACGAGAGAGAAGTGCTAAATCCTCCAAGCATAAGACGGATTAATCTTTTTATCCCATGGGATCCCATGGAACATTTTTTGCCAATAAGTAGCAACACTCGACATTTCGAATGTCAGTTTAGTCCGCCTTACCATCTAATTAGGAATCCAATTATAATAAATACATTTCAAATATGAGTAAAATTGCCCGGCAAACGGCGCAGTTTTTTTTGGGTTTTTTTCGTCTGCGATATTTGCTTCAGTAGTCTCCAAGCAAATATCAAAAACCACAAAAAATCTACAAAGTTGTAGAACCGCGATGAGTCAGGAGAAGAGATTCAATGGCGACTAATGGCGTATGTGCAAATCCACCAAAACTGGGCCAAATAATGGTAGAGATATTTTATAGCCTGATCGCCCTTCAAGTTCGGCTTATGTCCAGCACTATGTATTCTTGTTCATTGATTTGTGTAGCCATTAGGTACAATTGTTTACTTATATTATAAAACTAGCTGTACCTGCGGCTTCGCTCACGTGGACCAAATAGTTTTATGCGCATGACCTAATTTTAATTAAATAACAAAGTAACGTATATACAAACCAATTCTAAATGACTTAGCTCGAATTTTATTTAGATTTCTATAAAAAGTTTAGGGGTCAATTTCACCCCTTTAGAGGTCAATTTTAAAAAAAATCCGTTCTTATTGTACACCTAGACCATTTGAGGAATATTGGGTCCAAATTTAACATCACTACAATAAGCGATGTAGCCTGATGATGTAGCGATGATTGCTAAGAAAAAGGGACTTGCTTTTATATATTAAGAAAAATGTACACCTCATATGTACACGAACTCGGACTAAAAATTAAGATAGAGAATAACTTATAAATTATGACACACGATTGCTAAGAATAATTACAATAATACGCTTTAAAAAAAATAGAACCGACTTCAACAACAACTTCAAAATACCTGGATGTCATCTTCATATTTTCTAGTAATTTTGATTTAAAACCAAACCACTGAACCGATTTCGATAAAATATATATGGGAGCACCTCTGAAGTATTACCTACCAAAAAAATACAAAAAACATGATAATGAGTTCATAATTGGTGGAGTAATCGCGCAACATCTCGGAGGAACTACCTCTCTCTCTCTATATAATCAAAACGTAACATACATACAAAACCATGCTGAGTGGGGGCCGTTTAGCGGCAAAAGACGAAAGATTACAATTTGTTGTTTTTCCTAATTTCCTTTGTTTGTGTGCTATGTTTTTTTGTCGCAAATAAACTACTGTCTATTGTCAAAAAAAACATACAGTCAGATTGAGGACCTCCTTTTTTGAAGTCGATTGAAAAGTAAAAAAATGATAATTGTGTCCTATTCCCAGTAAACCTCAGCGTGTTGGCCACTGGCCTGGGCCTGGTATGGCCGTCTCCGGTGCTGGTGAAGCTTCGGAACGCTACGGAGACGGTTCTGCAGGCGCCTATCACCGAAGAGCAAGGGTCTTGGATCGTGTCTATTGGATTCCTTACTGGAATGGCCGGTAAGTAACCTTATGATGCCTACAAAGCTCAATATTCGTTGATCGCACGTGTTGATTATGCCAGAGCAATAGAAGCAGAGATAGGATCAAAGGATTTTTCCTTAGAAAGACGCGTGACTGTGCGGGGAGGTGTAGGTTCGCGGGAGGAGTGGCAAATTGTACTGCCATCTAGCGGTTTTCAGGAAAAGTTTTTGAGAGTGAACTAACACTTAGCTGAATTAACACTTAATTTCATAATGTCACGCTAGATATCACGTTCTTAAATTTTATAGAACGGAAGACTAAATATAGAAATAAAACTACTTACAATAAAATTAGATGCCAATCATGTCATCTGAATTTTTCCCTCGGTCATTTTTACATAAAGAAACAGAGCAACTTATTTCATTTTTACTGTTACTGGGCTTAAACATTAAAAACCGTACGTCCAATATGTAAGTTTGAATGACCGTTACGCGTGGCGGACGTTAGCAGACTGAGCAAATACGTATGACGTCACACACTCCGTCCGCAAAATAGGATCTGCGGCTGCAAGTCGCTCATCGCAACTCCTTATCCTCCATGGCTGGGACGCAGCGGGGCGGGTCGCATCGTAAAATCAGCACAGATCGCTTTCATGCGAACTATCACACTATGCCTATGTACATATGCTGGGGCGCAGCGAATCGGAATGGGCTATCCACTCATTACGCCACACCAAAGACAATCCTGTTGACTGCTCGTCCGACTTCCCCTCATACGAAAATTAGTAGTTTTAAACCACTGCTAGCCACTGCGAGTGCGTCAGAATCTCATTGTATTTAATAACTCGGATTGCGTCATTCCAGTGATTGGCCAATCGCAAGCATAGAACGTACCCCCTGCCCGCAACGGTGAGTCGTATTTGTAGGAGCAATTATGTTCACGTGCCATTAAAAGGCTATATGATTTGTGCGCCACATCCTGTATGTCTAACTAAAATAAAACGTGTATTCTTTCTCTTCTTCAGCTAACCTGCTCGCAGCGTTCCTGGTAGATCGAATAGGTCGGAAGTACACGATATTCCTGGCGTGTCTCCCGCGGATAGCTGTGGGGTTCCTGTGTCTGTTTGCGACAGAAGTCTGGATGATACTCCTAGCACGGGCCATATTGGGAGCAGCTGACTCTTTTGTGTTTACCGTTCTCCCTATGTATGCTTCGGAAGTAGCTAGTGTGAGTATGGAAAGGCTACTACGCTAGTCAACCAAGCAGGTTAAGTAGATGTAAATATTTTGAATCACGTGTTTTCTCGAAGATGAGGGTGGTCCAACGACAGTCTCCATCACTGACTGCGAGTAGCTACCACCATCACTTCGGAGAATGTGCACAAGAAAGTACATGAGCTGATCCTGTCGTCTAATTTTCGTTATAGGATTTCAAGGCGTTCCTTTACTTACTAAATACATATCATTCATAATAAGGAAGCACAAAAACCAGCACGCTATCCTACAGGAACCTTTGAATCTTGTTTGGGAGTAGTATTACACGTTGTATAATTATTTAGGAATTTTAATCTTGTCATTATCTTCTTTCAGAAAGAAATCCGAGGGTCTCTGGGCACCATCTTACAGATCATGTGCTCCATCGGCGTGGTGACCATGCTGAGCATTGGACCATTCATCTCTTACATTACTCTGAACACCATCTATACCGTGTTCCTTGTGGTCACCACATTGCCACTGGCATTCCTGCCTGACAGCCCTTATTTCCTGTTCTCAAAGGGTGAGGATTATCTATTCCTTATAAACGTTACTGGATGGTAGATTTTCTTTTTAGAGGATCACCTAGATAGTTGCTACTGCAGTATCAGATGCTATACCGCTAATTAGTAGAGTGTAAGCTTTACTGTGTTCTGATTTAAACCCGGTATCTAATGTAATCTGAGTCATCACCATCGTCTCAGTGATAGTTATTGACTGTGTTAAGTTTCTCAGTTCTGCTCTCGTATTCTAAGCTCAATCGACTTGGATCCGATTGGAAAACTCACCATATTCTTCTAAGCTAACCTATAATTTTACTTTTCTTTGATAGATATTTTTCTTTCTCAAGCAAATGTATTCTATATTCGTCCCTCGCGTTACAACACAAATGCTCAAGCTCACTATCAGTCAGTAGCGTACCTATATAGGTTGGAACTTACACTTCAACGGCAATATTTATGTAATGGGCAAATGTTCGCCAGCATTTGATCACGCGTAATAACTGTGATAACATACGTATAGTTACTTATTCCATCAGAGGGGGCGTAATCATCGTTATTTCTTGTACCTTTTACTGACCTTGAACTTTAGATTTAGAGGAATGCAATAAGTTATAATAGAATCAATACCAAATACAGATAGTCGGCATATACGCCATACAAAAAGTTGTCGTTCTCCCCGGGCACTTTAGACAGATGGTCGGAGCTTTTCTTCCACGCCTAGGCGTGGAGGAATGCGGCTTGGCTAGAGCTACGTACCCTTTTTATTTAGTAGGCTCTTACTGCAGGCACAGAGTGAAAGTACTGTTATAACGATGCCTTTTACCCTTACCCTGGCATCAAAGCGAGTACAGGGACCTTATTTTTGAATCGTACGCAAAGTTGCGCATGCGAAACGAGCCGACCTTCGAACGATATTGTTTGGAATAAGATTCAAAACGATTCAAAAATAAGGCCCCAGATCCTATAGCGTAAAACATGCGTAATGCACCTGTATGATGACAATTATTTCATTTTGAAACTAAAAGTCTTGAAATCCTTCTCAAAATTCAAGATGGCAACTCTACATACTCCGTACAATAAAGGCACAGAATATTAACAAGGCAAATTGAAAAAAACCGTGACTGTTTCCTTTGTTGATTTTGTGTCACCAGCCACTCTGATCCAAGGCTGATGCATTTAAATGAGGAAGTAAAATTATGGCTAATATATTCATTGGGAATTAATTTTGACTTCCAACTGAATCAACATAAAATCACAAAAGAAATTGCGAACAAACAGTTTCTTCAAAGACCACTGCGAATTCACTGTTAGACGAATAATGACGAAAAATCAGATAATGTATAGTTTTCCTCCCTTCTGCAGTCAATGGACAGTGGTTTTATAATAACATAAATAATAAGTCCCAACAATAATCACTCTAACATGGTCATTGGGTCAAGGATGACGGTACACTCAACCGTGTCGATTGTATCTAATCAATTATTTATGACGCTACGGCGTTATCTGAACACAGAATATTTTTTTATGGAATGGACAATGAGATTTAATGTAGGTAGCAGTTTAATTGTCTATAATGGACCACATATTTAGTTTTCTTAGTATCTACAGTATTACCGGACTTTAGGCAAGCGTAGATGGCAGACGTAGGTTTACGACTACCTCAAGGGCATATGAAGTATGAAGGTCTCATAATGTGGCGGTTGCCGGTACGGACTTCGACGTAGGCCGTCGGGTCTCCCCCGGTAGATTAGACTTACGTACTCTAGCTGCCCAGAAGGAATATGCTAATTATCAAGGCATATTCCTGGTCCATTATAGACAATTAAACTGCTACCTACATTAAATCTCATTGTCCATTCCATAAAAAAATATTCTGTGTTCAGATAACGCCGTAGCGTCATAAATAATTGATTAGATACAATCGACACGGTTGAGTGTACCGTCATCCTTGACCCAATGACCATGTTAGAGTGATTATTGTTGGGACTTATTATTTATGTTATTATAAAACCACTGTCCATTGACTGCAGAAGGGAGGAAAACTATACATTATCTGATTTTTCGTCTAACAGTGAATTCGCAGTGGTCTTTGAAGAAACTGTTTGTTTGCAATTTCTTTTGTGATTTTATGTTGATTCAGTTGGAAGTCAAAATTAATTCCCAATGAATATATTAGCCACCATTTTACTTCCTCATTTAAATGCATCAGCCTTGGATCAGAGTGGCTGGTGATACAAAATCAACACAGGAAACAGTCACGGTTTTTTTCAATTTGTCTTGTTAATATTCTGTGCCTTTATTGTACGGAGTATGTAGAGTTGCCATCTTGAATTTTGAGAAGGATTTCAAGACTTTTAGTTTCAAAATGAAATAATTGTCATCATACAGGTGCATTACGCATGTTTTACGCTATAGGATCTGGGGCCTTATTTTTGAATTGCGAATTTGCGGCTAGGGCCGCAAGGCATATTCCTTCTATATGATCTTTTCTTCTTATATTCCTTCTATTATGACTGACTATCTGAAGAGAATCTAACCAAATTTCTAACAGTTCTGGGTCGTGTTTCCTATAACAAAGATTTTTTTATTTATTTATTAAGATTAATAATAAGATAATTATTTCTAAACCAAAGATAAAATATAATACTATAGTTCTAAGCTATTACAATAATTGTATTATTGGGTATAAACTATACTCAAGAAAAACCCTCTCAATGTTTGATAAAGTAGGTAGGTATCTAAAATGTAAATAGGATTAAGTTTGAATTGTAGGATGTCTTAAAAATGTACACTTAACTCATTATGGGCAACCGCAATCTGGCGTACGAAAGACTGCTCGTTGCTCAGCGAATGATACAAAAAACTTAAAAGGCTCGTGAATTTTGAGTCTCTTGTTTATAATTTATTGTATTTTACTTAAATAATAACAAACGTGTAGACATGGTGCAGACGGAATGCACAATGGCAAGCAATCACGGTCACTTATGTACAAATCTGTAAGATAAAGAAACACCACAAATACGTTGCCGACCTGGCACCGTAAACATTAGCGGAAAACGTTGTTTGATCTATATATACTGATACCAGGACTTTTTAAAAGCCCTAAGCTTATTTAAATAAAGCGGGATAAAGAGCTCATTCCAAGTTTTTTTTGTCGCGTATAAGATCCCATTTCGACACCAACTCACGTGTTAAAACTACGAAATGGTTGAGGCACGCAGACGTATAAGATTACTGTTATCTCTGATAATACATTTTAAAAAAAAGCAACCAACCTAAATTTCGACTACTTGGATGTCTTCATATTTCCAGTTATTTTGATTTATTCCAGTATTTTGATTTACAAATCAAACTACTGAAGCGATTTCGATAAAATGTATATGGAACCACCTCTAAAATATCACCTCACAAACAAAAATAGAAAAAAAGGCCACATACAGTCGAATCAAACCATTATTGGCGGAGTAATCGCGTAACATACAAACAAAAATTTACAAAACACATATAATCGATTTGAGAACCTCCTTTTTTGAAGTCGGTTGGAAAGACCTAGACTTGAGTAGTTTTTTTTAATTTTTTCCTAATTCCAGGCCGGAACGATGAAGCTGTAAAAGTTTTGACTTTCCTCCGTGGGTCCGAGTACAAAGCTCATGAGGAAATGAAAGAATACGCCGCTACCAACACAGATGTGAAGATTAATCGGGAGATCTTCAAGAAGAAGTCTTTCTGGAAGTCCTTCGGAATTGTGCTGGTTCTGGGAGCGGGAGCGCAACTCAGCGGGTTTAATAGTGTGTCGTTTTATCTGCAGACTATATTAGGCAAGTTCTACAACATCAAAATCACCCCTATCATAATACTGAATAATATGTAGGCCCTCCCAAGGAAAGTCTCTCAACTCAATCGTCGACTTTTCGCTTTCATATCTATTTCGCCTCTACATCAAAATCTTAGGCTACTTTGGTCAGTTTTTATAACATGGTCTACTCTAACGGCTATAAATTCTGCTATAGATGTAGCTGGACCACTGCCAATTCAGCTCGCTCATAAGTAGCTATGTCACGCGAGAAATTAACCCACAAGAAACCAAATTTTATTTTCAGTTCCATTAACAAATAACGTAAAAAGAAATTATCAAGACATCAGCTTAAAATATGTCCACTGCTGGACGAAAACTTTGTCCTTGGTCGGGGTAGCCATTATTCCCCCGCTTGTCGGGTGGTTTGTGGATCGCAGAATGCTCACCACCCTTCGTCGAGAGAACGCTGCTGCCCGTCCTCCGGTGGTTCTGAATGCAGTTTTAGGACATACCAAGGTCCGCATAAAAAAAGATTATTTCATGCATTATTCAACAGAGTCGACGCAGTCAAGCGTGAAACCAGAGATATCATCAGTGATGATTGGCATGATCCAACTTTTTGCCAGTTTTTGTACGACAATGGTGACGGACCGGTTCGGACGGAAGACTATCCTGACAGTCACTATCAGTGGAATGGCTTTGGGGATGGTAAGAGTCTATTCGTGGTTTTTTTTTCTTAATAAGTTCTTTCAACATTTTACCACTGTATATTATTATTTACCTGGTACAGTTTTGAAGAATCAGGAAGATCTTTTTGCTTCTTGTATTTACAAAAGCAGCTTAAGTTCAAGGGTGTACATTGCTGTAGAGAAGTGATTAAAACTGGCTTGGTATCCTGTTTAGTCACGAACATCTCATTAACTACGCCAATTATTATAGTTTAATTATCAGCCATAATAGAAGCTACTTACAGGCTTTCATAATATTATCACACCGTATCAATTAGGCGACTGGAAAATCAGGTCTGATTTCCTGTCGTTTCTATTTTTATGAATATTTTTATGTAACCCGGCTGTTAAAATATTGTCAGTAGGTACTTGTAGTTGTACCGGTTTAATAGCTTACAGAACGTCTTCCTGATACCTGATGTTTGCCTAGAAACTAGACTAGCTGTTTGCTTTTAGTAAGATTAGTGAGTATCCGTTCGTAGTGAACATTGCTAAAATTCAAACACATCGCTTTTTTCCTCATTCATGGCGCGCAGTGCTAATTCAGAATTCTTCATTGTTTCTTCATATCGTCATTGTCAGCTTATTCAACCCACTACCCACCTAGCAGGTGATCCGTGATAAACGTCTATCCATTATTCCTCTCCTCGAAAACGATTCAGACGTATCCATATTCTAGCTTTATCACGTTCCCATGCGGGGAAAGTGTAACCCATTAGGTCCTCGGTGCGTGCTAGGAGGGCGGTAGGTCATAAGCTTCTTCCTTCTTTTTACATACCGGATTACGCTTTTACGGATTGTAAGCTGTTTTGTTTTTTGTTTTGTTTGCTGTTTTGTTATTTTTGTTGTTGTTGTTTGGTGTTTTACTCTAAACTACAGCCTTTATTCTTTAAGTCTAGAGTGATGTAGTGTAGAAGTTTTCTAATTCTACGTGCTCCGTTTGCCATGGCCACAGCACACCTTCTGTTAATTACCATCATCGGCTAGATGGTAGTACTATTTTCAATATTAAAAGGCATTTACATTCGTATACAATGCAATGCAGTATTTTGTTTTGTATATCAAAAAAATATAACTCTATGCAGGTAATTTTAATAACTAATTCTGTGTTTTACCCACGACGGAACGACGAAGGTTTGCGCAAACGAATATTCACATTTCTCCAAAACGATACAGTTTTGTGTAAACGATACATTATTATTTGGCGATAATTCTTAGATAGTTGTTACAATGTAAACATAACGCGTATTATAGACGTGGGCATTTTGAGAGAGAGAGAGCTAGATCCTCTAAAGCATTTTCAAAATTGTAATTTGGCTTTTAATTGTTTCAGCTGGGATTGGGAGCGTTCTTTTATGTAAAGAACAGTGGTCCGATCAGCGGTGTCATGAACTATATTCCTTTGGTGTCTCTAATATTGGTTGTCTACAGCTACAGTGCAGGTAAGTGAATTATTGCTTGCTGAATTAACTTTGTATGATCAGCCTGATGTAGTCATTCTTTCACTGCTGAACGTAAGTTAACCTCGAAGGGCAACTGGGCTACACCCACCACACTGGCCGAGTTGCGGGTTGGAGGATTCACGTACGCCAATGATTACTTCTGCGGATATTATGCAGGTTTCTTCACGAGATTTTTCTTCATCGAAAATCCAGTGGTATAAGAATTCTTACAAAATCTCTAATGAGCTTATTGGTACGGGTTTAAACCCGTGCCTCACGATTCCGATTCTAGCTTTCTGCCATTATTCTACACTTGCTCCAGTTATCCCCTCCAACTTTGTACATCACACAAAATGGTAACCACACGCAAAATGTGCAAACTAGCAAAATGAAAATTATGGCAAATGTTAATGTTACGACCTAAAATCGATGTCTAATCTTTAACCTACTTATTGTGTGCAACTAGTACTTAAGATACTGAAGGCTAGATAATAAATTAACCATTTTTTGATTAACCTGGTCCTATTTGTTTCAGGTGTTGGATCTATTAACTGGGTTCTGTCCGCTGAGCTCTTTGACGACCGCTCAAGAGGCGTGGGCCTCTCCATTGTTTCCTTCTTGTCCTATATTCTGATCTTCGTCTCAACCAAATACTTCCCCCTTTTAATATTCTCTATTGGCCCAGCTGCTACGTACTGGTTCTTTAGTATTAACTGTGTGCTGTTCTGTCTGTTTGTCATATTTTGTATACCAGAGACGAAAGGGAAGTCGATTGGTGAAATACAGACTGCTTTAGGTGGTGAAATAAAGACTGCTTTAGGTGCTAGTAAGAAGAGTGATGGGAACATTGATAAGTTTTAGGGGTTGCATTAGCCAAATACGTTCTAATTTTGGAAAGAGTGCGTTGAATGGGCGATTTTATGATAGGCAATTAAAAAAAAATGAAGCTCATTGTAAAGGGCTGACCAGACGTGGCTGTCATTGTCTATTTTTTATTTTTATTTTAGTGCCGCAGATCAAAAATATGATGCTGTTTTTGACTGTCACGTATAGGCAGCGCCGTCTATCGAGTTGAAGAGAACTACTTTTATTTCAATTGCTTGTCAGAAAATCGCCCAATGAATGGCCAGTTTGTGCATGGGCGAATAGGCTAGATGACTGGTTTTTTTTAATTGTCCTATTAAAATGTGGCCCATAAATATAGCTAATTAATGAAAAGAAAATGAAAATCTGATCAAAAATAAGCAACTTATAAGCATTTTAATATCATACTAGACAGAGAAGCGAAACAGCAAATCGTGACGTCACTTCTCTGTACGTCATATAAATTATTCTGACAAGTAAGGCGTGACGTAATTTTTTGGTTTGTGGGAAAGGGACAGACTTGTCTCTACCAAAAACTTCAAACGCTTATATATCAGAAACATTAATAACCGATTTAAAAAATTTTTCTATAAACATACTATATTTACTTAAATTCTTCATCAAAGCTATTGGTTTCAACAATATAAACATCAGTCATCTACCCTATTATAGAGTCTTTCATGGTTTGGGCTAGTTTCGGCAGAGAGATAAAATAAACCTACTAGATATTGGTGAGCATTCATATAATTGACCTGCAGCTGTGTCTGATATTCACTACACTTTAAATTTCGCCTAACTATACTCAAACAAATTCCTTAGGAGATGCCAAATGCGATACTTAAAATAATTGCACTGTTTGCAAGGGACATTTTTCGTATGCTTCGACAGTTTAGTATGCTTTGACGGTAGGTATGCTTTATATATTTACCTACTTATTTTTTAATCCAGTATATGATAAAACCAATTGACCATAAAAAATCATAGTTTTTTTTTTTAATTAAGTGTTTCAACACTTTGTCTTTTTGCGTTTTTTTTGTTTGAGTTTCATGTCCTGCCAGAGATCATAATTTTTCTTACTTTTTATGCTTTAAAACATAGACATCAATATCAAACTTATTCTGTTTTAAATCAGTTGTAAATGTGGTAGGTACTTACTTATCCGACAAGCATCGCGCATGTAATACCAAATGTATTTTGTAAATGTAATTTTGTTGTAAAAATATTGTAAGATTTAGTAAATTATTTTAGATTATAACTAGTAAAAGAAAATAAATTTAAATGTAAAATAATATGAAATAAAATGTATCCTAAGTGAATGTAAAATGTGGCATCACTCCAACGCGCAAAGCTCAAACATTGTCTTATCTGTACATCTTTTATTCTTTAATTGGGATTTTGCACACACGTGCGTATGCCCATATGTGTGCGTTTTATAACAATAAAGATGTAAGTGTGCTCATCTCAGTGTCCCAGTACAGTGCGAAACAGTTGCCCAACTTACGACAAAAAAACTAATTACAATTTTTTATTATGCCAGACTGGCAGATTAGGCATTTGAACATCGGATCGCCTGATAGTAGGTAAGCGACACAGTAACGGAAGTTTGTAGCAAGCCTAGTCTGGAATGGGAACTGGCTCTAAAGTGAGGGTGCTCAAACACTGTTAGGTGCTTGGTGACAGATTAGTAACTTGAGTCAGGCGAGCAGTAGTAGAAAGTATCCTATCATGATGCTATGGTTTCCTCACGGTGTTTTCGTTCACCGAAAGCTCAAGTGGAAGTGGATCGCATAACCAACTGAGCTATCATTTCTTCAAAATGTTCATGAGTTCTCTTGTTACTTTTGCTTTTTTTTATTTCTCTTTTTTTTTATTTTTTTTTTCTCGTTCAATCTTATCGATTGATATCTGATCTTATCTTGGATTTTTTTTAGTCTGAGTTTATGTGAGTCCTGGAATCAAAGGGGTCTTGGGGTATTTAAGTGACTCGTGCGAAATAAATACAGTCATCGTTGAGACAGCGGCGGCGCGGCGCGGCGACATGTACCTACTCTGCTCCGACAGCAAAGTTGGGTTACTGCACTGCATTGTTTCTACATTTTGAGGAGTTTCGTGACCATTGACCTTTAGATCAGCTGATGCTAGGGTTGAACACGTAGTTTTTTCACGAGATCTTTGAAAGGCTGTATCTCAAAAACGATTAGGTTTTCCGGAAAACTGCCTGAACAAAAGTTGTTCAGAATGATGAGTACTTTAACGGGTTTTCGGCTTAGCATACCCTTTCCTTATAACCCTGTATATCAACAAGAGTGTTTCAATCTAACATGACCATTGACCATAGCTCGTCGACGACAGAGTAAACTCAAAAGGCATTTCAATTCCGTTTCGTTAGGTATAGTTTTTTATTTTAAGTGTTATACCTAATTAAAATAATTATGTATTGCTAAATAAGCCTTGCTTAGGCACTTATTTTCAAGGCAACTATGTAATTAGCAACTATGTGATTAAAACCTTAGTATCTTTTTAATAATAACTAAAATTATCAATATTTAGGCAACAATTTTGCTATGATTACTATAAATAGGTAGATTAGTAAATTATCGCTACACAAATTGAGGCGCTTCGGAAATTTAGGTAGTCTACCATAAAATGTGGTAAAATTGGATTTTAGTTTAGAATGGAACCAGGTAAGGGTATGCCCTTAAACTGCATCCATAACCGCCGCAGGACGGGCAGCAGCGTTAACGGTGGCAACGGTGGTGAGCATTCTGCGATCCCCAAGCCCCCGCCAAGCGCGGGGATTATGCCAACACCTCCCTATTAAGGAGGTGGCATTCGTCCAGCAGTGGACGTCTGCCGGCTGTTGATGATAGAATGGGAAGAAATAAAATCCCCTGGTAGGTACACCCAGTTATCTTGAGGTGGACCAAGGGCGAAAAATGCCCCTGGTACAGCCAGGTGGACTAATGTAGTTGGAGCACAGGCAGGGAGCGAATAGAATGAAACATAGGTCCTATGTATAATATAAATAGTGATGTCTCCACCTTCGAGCATAAAATGATAGCCATTGGGCATGTTAATGGCGATAATTTTATTACATCGTTTTCTATTACTTTCTACAGGGGACGAGGTAAACACACAAGAAACACTTTAAAAAAATACAGAGAAATAATTAAAGACAGAGCCTGAGAAGACAAAGTTACTTTACCACTTTACGATACTATGCGAACAAGACGCTCTCCTGATGGTAAGATACGACTGTCCATGATAGCTTGATTATATAGAGAGAGAGCTAGATCCTCCAAGTTTGATGGTGAGCTCTGTAATGAACGATTTTCCAAAAATGAATTTAAGATAAGTAGTTTCTTTCAACTCGACAGATAGCGCAGACTTAGCCTGTCCGCACACGCATTCGGAACGGCTTCCGTCAGGCACCGGTCCGGCGCCGTACGACCGTAACACACTGCGCACAATTATACTTGGAGGATCTAGCTCTCGCTGGGTATATAATCAAAGGTGGCATAAGAAATAAAATAAAAAACTTGACATTGACTGGCAAGCTGGTCTGCGCAAAGTCAGAGCCATCTATAATGCATCTTAGCAGAGCTTCTTTTTCTTTTTTTTTTAAATTGCCTGTCAGAAAATCGCCCCATAGTATTTTCCCTTCAATCGGAACATAGTTATATTTGCACACGAGCTGACTTCTCTAAGTTCCAAGCAGTAGTTGCCGACAGAATATCTAGTACACAGTTGCGGTGGTACGTAGGTACCTATACGACCTATTGCAAAGGAGATCTACAACCTTGTAGTGAACTATCAAAAATAATGTAAGATTAAATCGCAATATTAATAAAAGAAAACTCCGACTCGGCAAATATGAACTAAAATTCCAATAAAATTGCGGCGAACGCAGAAATGAACAAATCGAAGTTGGAATCTGGTGTAGGATTGAAAATCGGAGACACTACCTACGTATAGTAGGAGAGCTGCATCGCATGAAAAGATAAGATTAATTTGTAAAATACCTATGTTATCTTTTTATAAATAGGTTATATTTATTTTGATCTAGCGCTATAGAACGAACTTACTTATACGGCGCTTTGGAGGAAAAAATAGCGCCAGTTGTCAAAAAACGTAAATATGGCGTTGCCATCATAAGATAGGCGATTATTAAACTATTTGAATAAGGTTTATATTTGATGTGTTTCCAACGTTTCCTCCCGCGTCCCCATTAGCCAGTATTTCTAGGTATCCCTATGGGAATTTAAAAAATCCTCTCCGCTAATTTTTGCATTGAAAACGATACATTTTGATTCACAGCTTCCTTAAATTTTCCTCACCAGGCAACCAGAGTCTGGTGACCAGACTCTGGTCTCTTGCTAGCGGAGGAGGTACCCACTCTTTTTTTAAACTGCACTATTTCCCGTTTTAACGCATCTTATCTTTCTTCAGAATAATTAGATGATTCGTTGAGATAGAGATACGCAGCGTAGGTAGGGCTTAGGTAGACCGACAACACTGTGATGGTGCGGGAAACCGGTAGATGCAAATAGCCTTCGTTCAGTGCGGGTCGTCTTCTGGCTGATGATGAGATGAGATAGAGATAGCAATTTATGACAGCTAAAGAACACCATTTTCGATAGGTGTTTTTTTCTTCTTTAATATTGGCGTCGCACTTTGTGCATTCTGCCAGTGTCATGTTTATGAATCCTCAAGTTTTTATAGTATCATCAAGTCAAATATGTCATAAAATTACAGTTAGTCACGCGAAATTAGTTATAGTCAAGTCCAAGTCATGCCCTAATAAAGTTGTGGCGACTTTACTATGAGCTTTTACGGAATTTTGAAAACAACACGAAACGACACGTTTCACCACATTATATCACTTGCCAACACTCGTCCATGTAATTCAACACACAATGAATAAAACACCACCATTTTAAATCATTAATTCGCGAAAACACAAGTCTAAGAAAACAATAGAATGCAGCGACATGATTTTTCCGTGTTCCCGCCAAAACTCCTTTTGATAGGTTGTGACCTAGGAATTAGGACTTTAACTTTTTAGAGTTGGAGCTTGTCTTTTTTCGTTCTTGTGCCTCCTCGACTACTAGGTACGTGCCTGGTACGTGCATAACGTCTACTGTACGAATATAGTAGAGCGACCAGATATCGAGTTCACCACAATGCAAGTTCCTTTTTATTCGAACAATTTTATCTTTGTAGTTCTAAATGGAGACTTGTGAGCATTTTAGTTTTCATTTTATATTGTAGTTGTAAGAACAGATTATGGTGTTTGCTTAGTAAGTATTATTTGATTTTGGTACATTAATTTGTTTCGATTAGTAAAGGCACTCAGCAGGCTAATCATGTAACTGTTCGGGATCGCGATTCAGATCGCGATTTGTCATAAATGTCACTTGTCGCTGTCACAGCTTCACAGTATCACGGAGGGATTTCTCTCGCTATCGTTATCGAACGAATGCATTGATTTCCTTAATTAAGTTAAGCAAATCCGTCGGTCTTTTGGCGTTTCGTCCTGCCCTGCAGGGTCAAATGAGTTTTGGCAGTGACAGTGACAAGTGTCCATTTTTGACAACTCGTATCCAAATCGCGATCCCGAAAAGTTACATAATAGCTTCGCAGATTATGGTAACAAATATTAAAACGAACGAGGTAGTAGATACCCAGTAAAACAATCAATGTAATTCAATTTGTTTTAATTTATAGTTGAATCGAAACACAGTTATATCGTATTTTGTTTGTCCGTAGAACCCAGAGCAAATATCAATCCTTCTCTTTCAATTCCGTGGAATCAGTGAAATTTTGGAAAACCATCGTTTTAATCAGTCGCTTGTTTGTTCAAGTTTTGGATTTAACATTTTACTTAAATGTTAAATCTATCAAATCATATTTACCTTTAATAACGTTCTGAAGCCTTATTGTTTTTAATATGTCCTTTTCTTCGTCAAAATTATCAAGAACACACATCAATTTTGGTCATCTTCTGCACAAATCGAATAAATATATTTTTTCTATTTAAATTCTTGTTGTTCACTAAATCCTTTCATATTCTCTGAAACGCTTAATAAAACGTTAAAGCATCTTTGAGAAGCAAACGTTATACATAATTTGTTTCTGTTCACATGTCTGTCCATAGCTTATTTTAATATCTAAAGTATATTTTACAAAACTTTCCCAGAGACATGGTGTTAGATCGTTTAGTCTACAAAATGCTTTGTAGGTAGTAATGTTCTTGTTTTTTCATCAATTTATTAGGTATTTTACCAATCTTCTACATACTAGTAACATATTTTTTTATCATTTTCATTCTTTTCTCCTTTTATTTCCTTCTGTATTTCACTAAACGCTTTCCCTTTCGTCTCTGGAAGACAAAAGGCAATAAACAAAACCATTATTACACATCCAACACTAAATCCGTAATATGTCCATGGGTCCTAAAGCTGATGTCACCGCAGCGAAGTATCTGATAACGAGAAAGATAAAGATGCTAGCTGCGAAGACTGTGATCGAAACTCCTACGGCTCGGGAAGGGCCGTCGAAGAGTTCGGCTATATACATCATCATTATACAACCGATACCTGAAACAATTGAAAGGATTTTGTTTATAGAAGGACGTTTCTCAGCCACTATACCATAGTGGCTGAGAACACAGAAAAGCGAAGGCTTCTCTCTTCAGTGGCTGAGAAAGCCGCTGTGTAATAAGATGTTGCTAGGTCATTTGTAAAGAACACGAAAAGTTGACGATCGGGCTGAAGGATCCTTATGTTTAGATATTTCGCAGAGCCTTCTACAAGTCTGATTGGGATATAGCTATATAGCTATATGAGGCATGTTTGAAGTCCCAAGTTTCAGTGGAGCTCGGGATTACGTGTCAAAAAACACAATAAATAGCATAAGACTCATCTAAGTATCTATTGGACGTACTTCTCAAGGCTGAGTAGCGCTAACTGAAATCTAAATGATAATAGGCTGCCTATACGTTGGGAGAGTCCTATTTACATAAAAATCTTCTAAGCAACTCTTTTATTTTTTTCAATCTCGAGCAGTTTTGAATGGTAGGCACATCAAATAATAATTATGGTTATTTTATATCTGTCTGTTTCTTTCGGTTTATACAGATTAATGCGATTTGCTGTGCATACATTTATTTACAAAAAAAACAATTATAATAGGGTAGATGACATGTTTATATCGTTGAAACCAATAGCTTTGAAGAATAATATGTTTATTGAAAAAATATTTTAAATCGGTTATTAATGTTCTGATGTATAAGCGCTTAAAGTTTTCGGTAGAGAAAACACTGTCCCTTTCCCACAAAACATAAAATTACGTCACGCCTCTGTGCGCCATACTTGTCAGAATATAATTTATATGGCGTACAGAGAAGTGACGTCATAATATCCTTTCTAACTAGCATGATATTAAAATGCTTATAAGTTGCTTATTTTTGATCAGATTTTCATTTTGTTTTCATTATTCAGGTATACTTATAAGCCAAATTTTAATAGGACAATTAAAAAAACCAGTCATCTAGCATCATTATAAATTTTTCTTATACTTGTACCTGCATTGTAACAAAAGATAGCCAGCATGATTGATAGCAGAGGAAGATAGTCCAAAAATCCTTCTATCACGTAGTTTTGATTTTTGAGATAGAAAAATGACCCCAAACCAACCTGAAATAGAAATTTAGAGTTGAGAGCAAAAGGAATATAATACAAGAATCTCTCTCTACATACTTCCTAAACCAAACTTAATTTTTTACCCTCTTAATCTTTTTTTTTTAAACCAGCGACGGGACTTAGGTGTTCTTAATTTATATACAAAACGGCTTGACCGATTCAGATAAATACAGGTTTCTGTAAAACGTTTGTCATTTATCGTTGATGATTCTTAGCTACCTATGTGTTATAGTGTTAAAACATCTATTGTTGTATCGAGGGTTTCTTTCTTTTTTACTTGTTACATTAGATGAACATGCAAATTTATTACCATTCCAACTGCCATCACTGTCAAAGAAACTGTTAGAACAGGTTTCCTCCCAAACCTGTCTGTCAGGAAAATGGTACAGAAACAGGCCAAAAGTTCTATACATCCTATGATGAGAGACGATATTTCAGGTGTCACGCTTGTATGAGTTGAAGCGAAGACTGACTGGAGGTAGAAAGTCAGAGAGTTGTATCCGGTGAACTGAGCACCAATGACTAAAAAGATGCCTCTTCCAAGAGATTTCCACATAGTTTTGTGTCTGAGTAGCTCCAGTGTGTTAATAGATTCAGTATTAGACGAGTAGTCATTTAACTCTTCGTATGCTGCTTCTTTTGACTCTCGGATGTAGGTTAGTATCTTAATGCATTCTTCTTTGCGTCCTGCAAATGAAAATTTGGTTAATTAACTTTTCATAGGAAACAGTTGTTTTTCACAGGAGGTCATCAAGGTGTCCCCGGAGCGGCAGAATACTGTGTTCCGAAATGAAGGGAACAGTAAAAAAGAAATTACAGGTCTAATTAGAGTTGTCTTTGAATTTCTATAAAGGAAGCGAGTGCCAAAGCAGAGATGCCCTGAAGTTTGTTTCCCAAAGATTCTGGATACCTTTGCGGTGCTCGTCTGAAGCCATTATTCTTTACCATCAGGAGAGCGTCTAGTTTGTTTAATTAGCTACTTGTTACCATAAAAACTTGGGATTTAAAGCGATGTGAATTCTGTTCGAATGTTTTAAAATAAAATAATTATGTGAAGTTTCGATCAATAATAAGTAGGTACAATGATACCTGTAGATCAAATGTATGACAAAAAAAGAAAAAAAAGGGAATGAAGAAGAATAAAATATTTGGCAGATTGGCCATTGGCCCATTGGCAGAAGTGAGCGTATCACAATAATAATAGCGAAGTTGTATCTACCAACTCGCCTGGTAAGACGAGGTAGCCAAATTGTTCTTATTTCCAAATTAAAAAAATTTGGTCAGGACTTAAATGACGACTTGACTGACTGACAAGACATAAATGACGACTTTGATGAGACTTAAATGATTCATACAATAGATAAATTTAAATTCTATTATAATTGTTACCTTTAGAGTACAAGAAGTAAGGCGTCTCAGGTAAGAACAGAACTGGGACAAACAGAACAAAAACGATGACAGTGACCATGATATTGAGAGTAAGGTAGGACATGAACGGTCCTACGGTCAACATAAGCATGGTCCCAATAGCGAACGACATCTGAGCGATCGTGCCTAGCGCTCCTCTAATTTCTTTCTGTAATAATAATTAAAACAACTTTGAATGTCCAGTTTTCATTATATAAAACAACTTTGAAAAGTCCAGTTTTCATTACATAAAACAACTTTGAAATGTCCAGTTTTCATTACATAAAACCACTTTGAAATGTCCTCATTATTATCATCATCAGAAGCCGTCCGCTGCTGGACGAAGGCCTTCCCTTAATGGAGAGGGAGGGGATGATTTGAATAGACTGATTAGATTTTAATAAATGGACTGACTTCGTAAAGTCCTGTTTTCATTCAAGTAAGTATTTAATAAATAAAACCACTTTTTCGGAGTCCAGTTTTCATTGAATAAAACGACTTTTGAGTCTTGTTTTCAGTGTAATTACCCGACTGCCCAAAAAAGGAGGGAAGGGAGTCAGGGTTCATACGTATGATGTGATGTGAGTTTCCACCATAACTTCCAAATGCTTGAACAGATTTGAATTAATGACGATTATCGTTACAATCCTTACATCATCCCGGGTGACACTGGTTATAATTCTTTTTTTGTTAGGGCTGTCGTCATTTTAAATTTTTGAAATGATATGTCTTGTTATAAGATTCATACGGCCTTACTTAAAAAAACTTTTCAACCGTTAGTCACTGCTTAAAATGCTCTGCCATCTTCTCTCTGACGTGAAGTTGCACGTGCTAGAAAAGGACAGAGAAGGTTAAGCAGTAACTAAGAGAATCGACATTATTTTAGGTAAGGCCGATAGTTTCTATAAAGAAAGCGTTTCCTAACGCCTGACAAAATTCTCGTATGTACCTATGGCTTCGCGGCGACGCAACGGCTTTTGATATTGATTTTCGTAGTTATTTCTCAAATTCTTTTTTATTCATTTATCAGACTCAAGAACACTTTAACTTTTTTTTTCTTCGTTTTTGGCTTCGCACGTTGTGCATTCTGCCAGTGTCAAGTTTATGAATTTGCAAGTTTTGTTTATTAAAATTAAGTCATTTATGTCAAGAAATCCAGTCAGTCACTCGAAATTAGTCATAGTCGAGTCCAAGTCATGTCCTAGTAAAGTTGTGGCGACTTTACTATGAGCTTCTACGGAGTTTCTAAAACAACACGAAAATACATGTTTCTCCACATTATATCACTTGCCCACACTCGTGCATGTAATTCAACAATCAATGAATAAAACACCACCATTTTTAATCATTCGCGAAAAAACACAAGTTTAAGACAATAATAATGCAATAATGAGCAACAACATGATTTTTCCGCGTTCCCGCCAAAAACTCTCAAGAACACTTGTCGACAATTATTAAGACTATTATAAGAAAGGGTGTTCACAGGTCCTCTGGGGGTAGTTAAATGAGTTCGACACACGATTCGAAAGGATAAACACTATATTAACGATATTAACAGGTTGGGAACGTCGAACAGCCTTGTTTTCATAAACATATCAAAAGTTTTTGCGAGCGCCTTGCGATCGGCGGAACGGCGGTTCTCTCTCTCTCTTTTCGCGCGCCGGCGGCGGGTCATTGGCGTGGCGCCCGTACGTTGCTAGGCAACCTTCAGCCTTAGCTTACGGGCGCGTTCGAGTATCGTTTAAGCCCGCGTTATACTATTAATTATCCATTATCATATTCTACCCTTATCCTACAAGGTGGGGTCGGCACAGAATGTTACCTTTCTCCATTTGTCTCTATCATTCACTCCCACCCTAAAACAGAAAACGACCTGGGGCCTCATTTTTGAATCGTACGCAAGCGTAGCGCATGCGAAAGGAGCTGACCTTCGACCGATACTGTTTGGTATAAGGTTCAATATCGATTGAAAGTCGGTTCCTTTCGCATGCGCAACTTTGCGCACGATTCAAAAATAAGGCCCCTGCTCCTCTAAGTGCACACGTTTATGCGAAGTACGATACTTAATTATAGGTTTGGGGCGTAGGTACTAAACTGAAAGGAGGTCATTATGCACATTATCGTTAAGAACTTTTATTGCATGAATTCGCAAAAATATATTTTTCCATACATTTTGTCAAGAGTAATTGGACGGACCTGGGTATGTCCTAAAACTGCACCCAGACCCACCGGAGAACGGGCAGCAGCGTCCTCTTGGTTAAATGTGGTGACCATACTGCGATCCCCAAGCCGCCTGCCAAGCGTGGGGATTATAACAAAACCCCTCTATAAAGGGGGAGGCCTTCGTCCAGCAGTGGACGTTTTATGGCTTATGACGAATTGGACTTTTTCTATGACAAAAATTTAGTTTTTTCGATAATCAAGGCTGGTCCTTTAGTAAAAGTTGTTTAACAATGATAGCCTCCGTTCGGCTTAGTATAACCCAGTAGCATGCCTATAACACGGTATAGATATTATTTCACTGTTGAACATAAGAAGGGGCGGGCGCGGTTGGGCCATATTCACCACGCTGGACCAGTTGGTCCAGGCGACTGGGTCGGTGATTCCTTAATTATTCGCTATTGAATTTCTTCTCCGGCAGTATGCAGGTTTCCTTGCGGTTTTTTCCTTCAACGAAAAGCCAGTGGTGCGAAATTCTCCAAAGCGCTAATTGGCACGGGAGACCTTACGGTTTCAAGTCGAGCGATCGCCCGATAAGGCTACTGAGGCTTTTTAATATGCATTGTTAATTAGAATTATAATTTATCATCTTATCGTTTTATTTATACGGTATTACTCACGTTTAATTAAGTCGAATACTCCAAACAAAAATATGTCAAAACCACGTAAGTTTCATAGTCAATTTTTCAGACGTCAGATACTGTGCTCCTTAGAGTAATAATATTATTATTATTAATAATATACATATAATAATATTATTACTCTGAGCCGTGCTATGATGCCAACTTTACTTACACTAGCTATCTCCGACGTGTACGTGTAGACCAAACTCATCCCGAAAACATCCGAGACGCCATTCAGTGATCTTGCCAGAAGCAGCATCCATACTTCTGACGCGAACAACGCGAGGAAGCAGTTCACCAGCCGGGGCAGGCTTGAGAGTACGAAGCACACCTTTCTGCCGAGTCTATCCATTAGGTAACCACTGAAGAGCATCACTGGAAGAAGGCAGATCACATGTTAGTAGTCCTCTAAAGGTTAGAAAGAGGTTAGAAGCAACGAAGTAAACAATAACCTGCTACAATATGCTATGTTATACCTACATGCTAATTACTGTTCCCTGCTGAACTAAGGTCTTAGACCGCTATACTGTGCGACTCTATAGAACAGAAATGTGACGGGCCGTGCTAGCCGGCATTAAGTGCAAATGCACTTAATGACAATTCTACCAATATACATGTTTTTAAACTGAAAATACTCAAAAGGACAATTTAAATAGACGCGTAAGAAATCAAACCACATTGCATCGTAATTAGATCAATTTTAATCTGTTGCAAAATTGCAGTTCGAGCGTTTTACTTCAAATGCGCGACCAATGATTGGCATTTTTTCGTAGTCGTTTCTATACAAATAGATTAGTGTGAAACTGGCTTTACAACATTGTTTTGACTGCCGGTCTACCTAAGAAGTAGGGCTTTCGCTTTTCTGTGTGTGCGACAATCTGCCATTTGCATCCACCAGTTGCCCGCGACTTTTACGCCGGTCCACCTAGAGGGACCTACCTACGCTGTGCCTTCGGCTTCGTGGTCTCCACCCAAGAATCTTTATTCCCATCAGTTATCAGTTCGAGCGATGTGGCCTGCCCATTGCCACTTTAATCGTTAATTTTCTAAATTTAAATGAACTCTAATCTTAGGATATTTTGTTAAAAGTGACTTGCCTGTAACATTAGTGTTAGAGTGGCAACAATATAACCACTTTAATGTAGTCTGTGGCTTATATAACTCCTCCTATCTACTCTGTGGTATTACTCTCTGTATGATCGTGCGATGTAGCGATGCTGTGTGTCGTAATAACAATAAATTCATATATTTTACGTTCCTCCGTCACTGCGTCTTTATAAACTCTGCTAGCCCACGACCTTTAACAATTCAGTTATTTATGGGCAATAAATATTACTGATTTCTGATTTCTCTTTTGCAAGAAGTTGCCTAGATACCTCCACAGCATCAAAATATTCTGTCTCCAACTTAGATAAATAACATTTTACACCATCGCATTAAATGCGTCTCCCTTAAAACTATGCCAAAGCAGTACTATTAGTACTTATAATATTATCTTTGGCCAAAACCCTCAGGTGCCGCAGTTTGTATGCCGTTCGGAGAGTGACGAACAGTGAATTTCTGCATTTTTAGCTTTATTGTCTTAGCTTAGAGTTGCTATTTTTTTAAGTAGCTAAAATGTGCCCCTATTTTCGGGTTACATCGGCGTGCGATATCCTGTTTATTTGATCGATAGCCGCGAAGCAAGTGATATAACCTATTAAACACTAGCTGCACCTGCGGCTTGGCTCGCGTGGACTGAATTGTTTTATGCGCGTTACCTTATTCTACGTATAACAAAATAATGTGAAAGAGGATCTTAATTCGGCTTTCATTTCGTAGCAGGGCACGTATGTTTGAGGTACGTTTATGAGGATCTAGTGGTAGAAATCCATAGCAGAGTCCGCTTGTGGAAATGTCACACCTTTGCCAGGTATTCAGCCGCCTAGCAGTAGTGTGCAAACATTACAGTGTTTCAGTTTGAAGGGTAGTGTTACCAGATAAATTACTGGACATGAAGAGATTTGATATCTTATGTGTCTTGGTGACGATCGCAGTGCAGTGCGGCGCAGGATTTCATTCGCAAGTTCACAATTTTGGCACTGCTACTGCTATCGGCAGGCGTGATGCTTACCGCCAGGCGAACGACTCGCTTGTCTCGTCATCATTGCATTAAAAAAGGCATGTCTTACGGTAGATCTTACCAAATACTCCGACCAATAAGCCAATAGACACGACCCATGCAGCATCGTAATCAGATATGGGATGAGACAAGACGGTCTGGTTCACATCCTTCAGCTTAGCTATCACCGGAGATGGCCAGCCAGTCTCCAACCCGAAGCAGAGGTATGTGAAATTTGCTGAGAATCGAAAACAGAAGTATTTCATAAATTAAAGAACACATTACACATCAGCCAAACATCAGCCAGGCAGAAGACGCCCACAGCTGGACGAAAGCCTCCCCCTTAATAAGGAGGAGAAGTTTTGAGCTAAAGGGTGAAAATGGGGAGGAAAAAAACAAGTTGCATGATCTTATTCCCCCCAGCCCATTCTTCTATCGGACGGCCAGGACCTCGAAAAAGCGACACCGTTTTATGGTTGATATACCAAAAACTCGTACGAAACGGTTTGATTCCACTTTCTTTATTCGACCTGCTAAACAGTGGAAGGCGCTGCCCGAGTGGGTGTTTCCCGATAATTATAATTTGGGTGTCTTCAAGTTGCGAGTGAATCAGTTTCTTCTTGGAAAACTTGCCATCGTAAACTGCATATTCGTTTATCATCAGACGAGATGGCAGTCAAACGCAAGCCTATAAACATTAAAAAAAAAAGAATTCTAGGTAATTCGGTATGGAATTTGGGTGTTTTTTTTTCTGTACACGGACGGAGTCGCCGTGCGAGCTCTGCTAATAATTACTTAGGTAATAACAATATAATACGCTTTAAAAAAACAAAATCGACTTCAACTTCGAATACCTGGATGACATCTTCATATTTTCTAGTAATTTTGATTTAAAAACTGAACTGCTGAACCGATTTCAAAAATTCATTCACCATTAGAATGCTACATTATCCTTGAGTAACATAGGCAATATTTATTTCTAGAAAAAATTAGGAATCCCTACTAAAACTTCAATAATGTAACCCAAGGTGTAATTTTTTTGCCATAAAAATTCTTTCATCGCATGCGTTGCGGAAACTATAGAAGATAGAACAAAAAAATGTTCTACAGTATTAAAGAACACATCAATATCTACAAAAAACTTCGCGACACCATATGTCTAACTATTGTAATTATGTTACTATATTGACTTTTTGACACCTTAAAAGTTGATAGAAACGCCGACCAAAATCAGACCACGTTATCCATACTTTTGTATGAACCCTTATCCAAATAAGTTTCGTATTCAAGACTTTCAATACCTGTTCATTACTTTTTGATTTATCCAAATCGGACATTCCATTCAAAAGATATTACGAATTTAAAAATATAAACGCCGCTGCACCGTGTGGCCGTGCGGCCCTGCTGAGCACAGCGCGGGCATCGCGGCGAGGGAAGAGCACCGTAGTGCGGGAGAAGGGCGTGCAGATCTATGAAATGGTTTCTTACCCGCGTGGTCCACGTACGTGTTCCACGGTTACCTTTTTGTGCCCTTAGACTGCCCAATAGGTAAACCACGTGTAAATATAAAAAATGTAGTGCCCTTGGTTCACCCAATAGGTGAACCATGGGTAAATCATTAAACAGCTAGCTGCACCCCACGGTTTTACGCGATTTTTGGGATAAAAAGTAGCCATGTTTTATTCTAAGGTAAAAAGTACGTCTATACCGAATTTCATCCAAACCCGTTGAGCCGTTTCAGCGTGACGGAGAAACAAACTTTCACACACGCACACTGACAAACTTTCGCATTTATAATATTAGTACGCAATTAGATAAAATTATTTATTCAAGTTACCACCGTAAGGACTTACAATAAGATACCTAAGGTAGTATACCTACTCTTTTTTAGACGACTTGATATTATAAGCTATTTAAAATATCGCTGAGTAAGTGTGGTACATTCAATTACGCATAGTCCGAATTGAGGTATTCTGCGGGTGCATTGAATTACGCATAGTCCGAATTGAGAACCTCCTCCTTTTTTTAAGTCGGATAAAAAGGAAGGACATGGGAGTGAACGAGTAAACAAATGGGTACTCTACGGGTACATTGAATTACGCATAGTACACCTGGGTGCTCCACGAGTACACTCTTAATTCAGTGTAATCGTGGAACACGTATACAAATAAGGTATACACATAAACGGTACAAACGGCCATATATAAGGTTCACCTATAGGTGAACCTATAGGCGAACCTATAGGTGAACCTTTTATGTGGACCACAGTTAAGAAAACCCGATAAAATAGGTAGGCTAAAACGCGCGGTCGGACATTGATTATTATGACTTTTTTCATAGCACATTTTTTGTTCCAGTTAAAATGTTCTTTTCAGAACTACTTATAAATTATTTTACTAAACATTAACTGTTTAATTTTTATAGTATTCTCACAGTTTTTCTATGGTAAGTATTCATCCAAACTTATTTTCAATTACTTGCTTAAAGATACTTACTCTACGTTTAATCCCAAAATGCTTAAAAAAGAATAGTACACCCGTGCGAAGTCGGGACGGGCCGCTAGTCATAATATATCTTAGGTATCCTATCTACCTACTTTGTAGAATGAAATAATATAACGTATTTACAAAGTATCAATATTGCTACGGGCAAGGAATGTGTAAAGGCATATTGATTATATGACATTTTCTAAACGCAGATGGCCTAGTGGGAAAAAATTCCATACCCCCTTGTAAGAACTAGGCGATAGCTGTCTCCGCTCTAGAACGTCTACACACCTAAGAGTAGGGCCTTCGTTTTTCTGTGGTCTACACCAACGTTTAACAGAAATTTACTTACTCATTGACTTCAAGAAATGTAAAAAAAAGTAATAGCTAAGCTGGGTCTCTTCAAGGCTAGATAGAGTGAATATTTTTTTCCAGATCGACGTGTCGATTACTGCCAAGCGAGTTGGTGGCCAAAGGTAGATAGATCTAGGTGATGTTAAAAAAGTATTAAAGTTCCTACACAATAAAAATGTTGAGACTCGCTGCTGAATTATTAAGGCAATGTAAATAAGAAATAATAATAACTCACCCACTACAACAATTACATATTGTCGTAAAACACATTTATTCACATTAAAAATCATTTTACACGATTAATACAATTTTGTCCACAATCACGTCATGTTTCAAACCTTCGCGCATCACTGACTCGTAATAAAGTGTTGGTCAAACAAAAGAGTAATAAATGCAGGTAATCGTAATCTTACAGTAATCTTTGTCTTATTAATATGTTTAGCGTAATTTTAACATTACTACAAAATTTGCAAATTCCAAAGTATCTTCCATCTATAGTATAAGTAATTAGTGTACAAAAATGCTTTTTTATGCTAAATAACTTTAAGGCGAGTTTTGACTGTAAGCAGCTGTGTAATGTAACGGCTTGGGTTTCAACATTACCTACTTTAGACTTCTAGAACATTCTGGAGTATGTAATGGCCGGAGATAGAGAAAAATGGAATTACTCCACTGACAAGAGCAATGCTGTTAAATACATGAATGTTTTTTTTAATTATAAGCCTTTATTAACTACAACAAAATACGATTATACTAATTATTATACTATAGAATATAGAAAATACTAATTATTATCTAACTACTTAGCCTACTACACAAAAACAGAAGGACTGTATCCAGACCAGACCGATGAAAGTCTAGAGCAATCCAAATGCTCAAACACAACTACCATTCGGCAGCGGACCCAGCATGCTGGCGGCATTGCTAAGTTGAATGACAAATGCTTGTGCGTTGGGCAAAATAAACGCCATTTTGATCACGCGTCGAATCAAAACGGCGTATAATTTTTTCAGATACTTTTTTGAAAATAAATAATTTACTTCCTGGTTCCTACGCACCCAATGTCTCAACACCAAACGGCTCAAATTATGTAACCAGTGCAGAGGTTAGCATATTTGCGCCGCTTGTGCCGCTCCGCCTAATTTTCCGCCGCACCAGCCCTGCTCTGTGTTTCAGAAAGATGAGACGGTGCCAAAGTATCGACGCAAGTTGCATCCCATACAAGGGGCCATGGCCATTTGCCATGGACATGCGCAAGACAGCTCGGTTCAACCACAGCTGGCAACATTGGCGATGGAAAAGTCCGTATGATGTCATTGAGGTTAGCGTGACGACCGATTCGAACAGCGCATCGTGTACTAGGCAGACCATGGTTGCCGAGCTGATCAAAAGCAGCAGTTGGTTCGAAAGAACTACCAGTGTTTAAGGATTCCTTTAGCATGTTTTAACAAATCCTTTAACACTAGCATCATTTTAGCCTGAAATCAAAGGCCTGATTCCCATAATGGAGACAGCAAGAATACAAGCGTCATCTGCAAAGCTAGTACTTAGTGGGACGTATCTAGAAGTGATTTCCGTACTAGTTCGCAGATCGGCCGACCCCGCAGGTTCTTGGGCGTTAAGTATCTGCGAAGTATTTTAAGTCACTCTAGGAGGCACTCTAATTTAGATATATTTTTTCTACAAAAGGTGAGAAAGACTCATCTATATCGGTGAACCCAGAAAGCGAAGAGAACATCTTTCCACAGATTTGATATTTGGAGCCAAATCATTAGTTTTAGGGCCTTGTACCAAATTAAATATTCTAATGAAGGATAAGTGGAGAATTTCCAGTAAAACTACAACGCAGCTAGTCGGACTATCTATTAAATTAGGTCAGATTAATCGTACTTAGGCCTTTTCCTTTATTATGCTACATAACATACATAATTTAGTCATCTAAATTATCATAAAATTAAGATAAGCCACGGTATTACCCTTGAAGAAAATCCGCAATCAAACACACGGGGTACCGTTTAATTGGAACTCACGACAATCTTACTTCAGAAAATTATCAAAAACAATTATACCTTTGTAAGTACTTACAAAGGTATAATTGTTTTTGATAATAATATTTTGTAGTGGTAGTTTGCCAGTTATTCAACCGTGAAGCAGTAGTGTGCAAGCATTACTGTGTTTCGGTATGAAGAGCAATGTTACCAGAGAAATGACTGGGCATGAAGAGACACCTAATATCTCATGGTGACGAGCGCAGTGCAGTGCGGCGCAGGTCTTGTTCGCAAGATCACAATTCTGACACTGCCACTGTTACGGGCAGGCGTGATGTTTACCACCAGGCTCACGTCTCGCCGGTCACGACACTACCATACCATTAAAAAAAACTTTTGCAGAGGGCCCCAGCCTTGGGTAGCCATCTCGCTACTTAGCCTGATCTCTGACTTTGAACTTCGATAGAGTAATTGAAAAGACTCGGGTTAAGTGGCGTTTGGAGAATATTTTTGAGCGGCGGCCACAAACCGGAAGACGCAGAGTAGGTAGGCCTCCCACTAGGTGGACCGACGACATTGTGATAGTCGTGGGCAACCGGTGGATGCAAATGGCAGGTTGTCGGGCAATATAGAGAGCTATGTTCGGAGTTACTTTGCGCGATAAAATCCGAAACGAGGATATTCGCCAAATAACCAAAGACACTGACATTATTATATAGCTCGTTGTATTATATTATATATAGCAAGTTGAAGTGGCCATTGCCACTTCAACTTGAAGTGGCCATTGCCACTTCAACTTGCTACAAGGGCAACAGGTGGATGCAAATGGCAGGTTGTCGTACCTACAGTTGACGCTCTAAGGTGGAGGCTTTCGTTCAACAGTGGACGTCTCCAGCCGATGATGATGATAATGAATCGAAAAGGCGAATTTTCAATAAAATGTGTTCCATATTGCACTCCTTTAATTATAAAAGAAAAAAGTATGCACCAAAAATAAAATTTAATGCACTTAATTATAATATTCTGTACCTATAAGTACAAAGATACTCGCAATTAGTCGACAACGTTATCTTGAATAATTATTAGGATAATTATGAATAATAAAACACACCTATTTACCATAAACATTGAATACCTTTTACAATAAGTAATATTATTAAAAAGAAAAAATGTTTATCGCCTGGATAATTGAAATTAAACTTAAAAATAAATAAAAAAGTTGCAAATAATTGCACATACAATTCTAAATTATACTCATAACTTATGTAACCGTAACTTACTTAAAAAAGTATAATAACTCAGATTCACATATTCTAATAATTAACATAACTTATATATGTAGATAACTATACAGGGTTAAGGACTCTATATTCCAAAGTTGCCCCTTGCAAAATCAATGTTATTTAGTCAAATTAAATAAATAAAATTTAAATTATACTTTCCTCGATAGAAAAAAAAACCGAAACAGTGCCTATTTTTTTTTCTTTTTTAATTTATGTGTCCTAATTACAGCACATAGTCACATAAAAAAAATATGTTTTAAAAGATAATAGTATTTTGGAGAACCCTTTGCGGTTGAAAGGTTATTTATTTCGATACTTTTCAAGTAATCTGAGAAAAACTTCAATAATCGAAGCTTGACACGCACGAATCTGCGTAACCGCCATATTTTTGCTTCGCTAAATGTGATCCTACCTGATACAGCTTTAGACTAATGATCGAACTCATAAAAAAATGTGCTTGAAACATGGAATATCCTGGTATTCGTTCTACGTACTTAATGTGGAACGAAAAACTAAGCCGAAATGAAGTATTTGTAGTTGTAGGTAGATAGGTACTCTTTATTGACAATAGATAATACTTTATTGACCTGGGAATGTCCTAAAACTGCATCCAGCAGGCTAATCATGTAACTTTTCGGGATCGCGATTCGGATACGAGTTGTCATAATTGTCACTTGTCACTGTCACAGCTTTACGGTATCACGGAGGGATTTTTCTGTCACTGTCACAGCTTTACGGTATCACGGAGGGATTTCTCTCGCTATCGTTATCAAACGAATGCACTGATTTCCATAATTAAGTTAAGCAAATCCGTCGGTCATTTGGCGTTTCGTCCTGCCCTGCAGGGACAAATGAGTTTTGGCAGTGACAGTGACAAGTGACAATTTTTGACAACTCGTATCCGAATCGCGATCCCGATAAGTTACATGATTAGCCTGCGGAACTATGAATAATTTCTTCTCTACTTAGATGTTTTTTTTTGTTTCTTATTCTGCCAGGTGTCATAATTTTTCTTACTGTCTACTATTATCATAACCACGTTAATTTTTTTAAATAACAAAGAACTCTTTGTTACGGTTCATTCTTATTTAATTATACCCTTCATGGATACTTATTACGTTGCATGATTACTACGTACAGAAATAAAAAGATTGATCACTCCAATAGAAAACGCGTCTATACATAATATTATAATCTATAACTTACTACAATAATGTCATATTCAGTTCAAGCTACTCTATTTGTAAAAATAGTATCGATATTCTACTGTAGTGCCGAGGCGCGCGCGCTGCCGCCGGGAGCCGCGTGACGTCAACGAGCTTAGAGCCTGAGTCAACGAGACAAGCGCTACAGTGGAAAATCAACTACTTATTCTATACACATAAAGTACAAATTAGTTTGCACTATAAATACGACTTTTTTGGCGGGTAAAAATTAAACTTAATCTGGTAATTCTGGATGACCATTGACCACATATCTACTATTATACAGACTGTAGATTTTTAGTCACCTAGCAGACAAAACTGCTTCGACCGAACAATAAAAATTAAACGTGATTTAAGGAAATTTGAACGAAAAAATTACCGTTATCGATGATTTTTTTGAATACTGTTAGTATCTAGTATCTATTGTAAAGGTTGGATTCTGACTCTCTTGTTCCTTCTTCCTTCCTAGAGCCTGCTGGATTTCACTGAAACTTCTACCTTTTGTCTCGGGAATAAAGACGAGAATGAATATGCAGGTGATAATGCAGCATCCTCCAAACATCCAGTAAGTGGCGGCTGGACCTTAAAAAATTAAAAATACCCGGTCAAGTGCGGGTCGAACCGTATCTCAATGAACTAGCTCATTTGGGCTGAGCCTAGACCACTACATTCGCGCAACCCCGTTCATAAACATTGCTGATACGATATGCATGGAGCTTTTTAGTCTAATTAGCGCCACTACTTATAAACTACTTTTGGGACTTGGGTATGTCCAAAACTACAACTAAAAACCACCGGAGGACGGGCAGCAGCGTCCTCTCGGTTAACGGTGGTAAGCATTCTGCGATCCCCAAGCCAAGCCAAGCCTGGGGATTATGGCAAAACCTCTCTAATAAGGAGGCCTTCTTCCAGCAGTGGACGTCTTCCGACAGATGATGACTTTTTAATAGTACATTATGATACAAGTGTGCTATGTTGGTCATTACACTAGAGGCGGTATTATACGCGCGAGTCGTAGGCGAGCGCGATATGGAAGCCGAGAGTGTAATGACTAACATAGCACAAGAGTTTCATACGACTGTTTTCATCACACTTGCGAGGAAAAAACAATCATTTTTTGATAATAATCAACCACACAGCGAAAACGTCAACAAACATTTGCGGAAAATGGCGCCCAAACCAACAATGGGCGCGCAGGTGACATTTACTTCAGCGGCATAAGAACTCTTTGTTGGTATTACAAAAAAAACTGTAAGTATTACCCGACTATATTAAGAGTGCTTCGTATACATACGTCTAATTGCAGTCACGTACAAACTTGATTTTACCGTTATGTAAAGTAAAAAGCACGCATGCGTAATAGCTTGGATTATGAGCCTAAAACCGATGCAATAAGATCCACTTTACGAGCAAGTGTGATGAAAAATAATTTATAACTGTAGGAATACTGTTACTGTACTGTTGGTGTGGAACCATTCAGTGATGACATGTCTGGGTGTAGTACCTATGGATTATAAGTGAAAAGTATATAAGTATTCTATCAGCTGTCTGGTTTCTATATTACAAACTTTGCTTAGTTTGGGGCTAGATGGCGCAGTGTGAAAAAATACCAACAATTTTGAATTTTTTGTAAAGTTTTTTTTCATGAAGTTCTCACCTATAGCATTGATGACTGCGCTAAAGTAGTTGGTTGTGATGAAGATGAAGAGGGTAGTGAAGAACACTCCGAAAGAGACTCCGATGGCTCGAGACGGACCGTCGAACAGCTCTGCTACTAACATCCAGATTATTGAACCTATGCCTGAAAAAATATAAATAACTGTTATACAACGGAGATAACTTAATAGTTACTATTAAGTTATTAGGGAATCGATGGCATAAAATCTTTGGTATAGGTCGCGTCATGTAAAAAGAACGCTGGAAGAAAGTAGAGGGCGTGTTTGCGCATGTGTACACTTGCGCACAAAAGTACCAGGCCTATTGTTTTAAATAATTATCAATTAGGCTTTTGCTCGCAGCGTCGTATATTGGTTATTACTCATACCGCACCTCATACCACCAAATAGACCGATAAATCGCCTACTGCGCAGCTTAACCGCCAGCGTTCTTTTTACATGACGCGACCTATACCAAAGATTGTATGCCATCATCATAAATTTAGGGATCCCTTAACGAGTTTGGTTGGCACAATTTTTACGTTTAGTGGTTTCCTATGTTTTAGGTGGCCATATAGGTGAAACTTAACCGCCCAGAGGTCACATTGCATAATTTAAACATCTGTCCGATTGACAATACTGATACAATCAATTTCAAACAAAATACAAATGACAACAAAAAAGGACCTGGGTATGTCCTTAAACTGCAACCAGACCCACCGGAGGACGGGCAGCAGCGTCCTCTTGGTTAACGGTGGTGAGCATTCTGCGATCCCCAAGTCACCTGCCAAGCTATTAGGGATTATGGCAACACCCCTCTATTGGGAGGCCTCCGTCCAACAGTGAACGTATTATGGCTGACGACGACGACAAATGACAAAGTTCGTTGTGGAAACACGATTGCAAAAAAACAAATCGAAAAAAATTTACGAAGTTACCTCTTTAATCGCAAATTTAAAACTTGATAATCTACAAAATATTCTTAATTAGATCTTGTAACTTTGCATAACAATTGAACTGATTATAATGGGAGGGCTTTTGAACGTTTTAAATTGTAAAAATAATATAATATTGCCTGTAAAAAAGAAATGCCTAAACTATACTGAGCGTTGAAACCAGTTTAACTCTCACCTGCGTTAAAACAGTATATCACTAGAATGAGAGACACGAGCGGGAGGAAGTTCAAAACGCCCGAAACGGTTACTTGTTTTTCAGTAAACTTGAAGAAAGCCCCAAGGATGATCTGAAAAGCATATTTTAGGCTTTATTAAGAAATAGCATAGACGTATTACGTAGTACGTTTTGACCTGGGCATGTCCTAAAATTGCTGCCAGAACCACCGGAAGACGGGCAGCAGCATCCTCCCAGTTAACGGTGGTGAGCATTCTGCGATCCCCAAGCCATCTGCCAAGCGTGGGAATTATGACAACCCCTGTTATTAAGGGGGAGGCCTTCGTCCAGCAGTGAACGTCTTCTGGCTGATGCTGATAGATGTATTTCATTAAATTATTATTTCGTCCCCCATCAAGCCTAGGGTTGGGTGGACGTATTCTGGAACGGAGACCACGAATCGACAAACGTAGGAAGATTTGAAGAGGTCTATGTCCGGCAGTGTAATTTAAATTATGATTAGGATTCTGATGCACATTAGATTATCATGAACGCAGTAGTTGAGCATGTATATAGCTATACCTACATATTTGGAAGTGGAAATGGTTATACAATATGTAACAAAAAATTCAAAAATACTGAAGGGTATGTATCTACACATCATTATGAACAACTTTTACTATGGGACCAACCTTGAAATCGCGAAAAAAAACAGCTGTTTCATACAAAAAGTTTATTGATCTTAGACAAAATGTATAGAACAGCTGTTTTTTTCGAGATTTCAGGGTTAGCCCTCTAGTAAAAGTTGTTCATAATGATGAATACATACATACCCTTCAGTATTGTTTAACCTTTTTGTTACACCTTGTATATAAGACCAATCTAAATAAAATAATAAGGTTACAATAACAAACAATGTTTCAACAAAATTAATGTTTTACAACGCTATTACAGGATGTTAAGGTTAAACACAAAAAAATATATATACATTGATATTTTTACTGACGGATATTGTTTCATTTAAATGAAACATTCAATGTTAATGTTAATTTCATTGTTTCATGTTTCATTTAAATGAAACAATATCCCCGTGTGGACTATTTTTATATTAGTTGAAGAGGTAATACAATTACACAGATAATATTATTTAATATCTGTTTCAGTTAAGCATTGGCGATTTTGGCGTGGGGACATTGTTGAGGTTGAATTTTCATAGAGACTGTGTATTTAAAGTATACCTATAATATATTTGATTTAAGCCTGTAATGAAGAACCGCGAGCTCAAAACAGTGTTTAGTGCTCATTTTATGATTTTTTAATAAAGGCAAAAATCTGTTACGAACTTACCATTCCAATGGCCATTCCTATCAATGTAACGGTCAATATAGGCTTCCTCCCATATTTATCTGTTAAGAAGATGGTACAGAGACATCCCAAAAGCTGAATACATCCGATCACTACAGAAGCAATCTCAGGCTTCAAACTAGTGTTCGTCGTCTCAAAAATCGTCTGCAAATACGGCGACACAGCATTGTAGCCAATCATTTGGAAGCCGATAGCTAGAAATATGACTTTTCCAATAGTCCTAAGTGTTGTTTTGTTCTTTAAAAGGTCTTTTTTGCTGACGGAATCGCTGCTATTGAGAGAATACTCTTTCATTTCTTCACGGGCTATTTCTTCGGAGTTCCTGATCGAAGCCAAAACTTTTAATGAGTCTTCTTTGTGGCCTGGAAAATATTGGATTAGGTAAAGTTTAACATTAAAGACCTTATTCTTACATTTCTCAAAGTGGCGTTATGTGAATTGTCAATTTTTTTAAATATTATCCTGCGTTACTTACCTACTTAATTTTACAATATTAATTTGAGACAAACAACCAACGCTTCTGGTGTTTCGGATGTCCATAGGCGATGGTGACGACTTACCATCAGGTAACCCGCCTGCTTGTCTGGCACTTATCATCAGTCAGAGACGTCCACTACTGGACGAAGGTGGAGCCCTTCATCCAGTAGTAGACGAAGGCCTCCGCCCTGTGTTGCCATAATCCCCACGCTTGGCAGGCGGCTTGGGGATCGCAGAATTCTGAATTTATAATATTAATGTGATTCTTTGTCATTATCACAATAATATTATAAATGCAAAAGTTTGTAGGTCTGTGTATGTATGTTTGCTTTCACGACAAAATGGCTGGATGGATTTGGATGAAACTTGGAACTATGGAGATAGTTTATTTCCGGAAATAACATATCGGCTACTTTTACCCTTTATCATTATCTCGCGGCCGAAACCGCGGAGCTTAGCTAGTTAAGTATTTTTATAAAATGAAAGAAACTTAAACATACCTTTAACATAAAGAAAGTAAGGGCTTTCAGGCAAAAATAATTGCGGTATGACAACAGCCACCACGATAGCACTGAAGATAATGTTCAAAGTCAGGTACGACACAAAGGGCCCAATAGAAAGCATGACGAGAGCTCCCATGGCGGAGAAGATCTGAGTTATCGTGCCGAGGGCACCGCGGATTTCTTTCTGAAATTGAAAGAGACTGGGTCACAAGTACAATGCTTAATAATTAACCAGCTAGGATAAATAGAACCAGCTAGAAATTTCATTAAAGCTCTCGTGTGATGAATCGTAGAATTCGCCGTATTATATAACAGCTAGCCATTTCTGTAAAGATTTCATACTACTGGATTTTTGGTGAAGGGAAACATCTTAAAGAAACCTGCTTACTTCCGGAGAAGAATTTCAGTAGCGTATGTGAATTCACCTACCCGCCATGGAACCAGCGTGGTGGACATGGCCCGATCACCCTTCGAGAGTAGGTCTAAGTCCAGCTTGATGACGTAGAAAGCCCGAAAATATTATATTCTAGCGCCATCTTTGTTTTTTATGCTTATGTGACAAGACGAGCGAGACATTCGCGTAGTGGTAAGCACCACGTCTGGTCATAACAGTAGCAGTGCCAGAATTGGTAACCCCATCTTGTGCTCTATCTGTGATTGTCATCCAAGGTGATAGTTATAGATTATTTTAGGTATTGGGCGTAATAAAACACGTAATTAAGGATTAGATAACGTTCAGTATATTATCCTTATTCTTTTTATAATTGGAAGTGATGCGTCTAGTTCCTTTCACAGAGGCGAACGAAGTGTTTGAGCGACAAAGTAAGATGGCGGTTGACAGTTAAGTCGTTCAAAAACTTAGGATTAAATTTTGCATAAACAAACTAATAAATTCAACAATAGTGCCATCTCTTGGTAAGCCTTCATTGAGCCGCGCGTCTGTGGTCTCTGTCTAATTACATAGGTAAAAAAGCGAAAGCCGGCGCGCTTGGGCCACGTTTCGTACCGTAATTTTGTTGGAAAATAATGAATTGCAATAAAGTTATTACATAACAAAAAAAACTAGTTCAATAGTAAGATAGATTAAAGTATTACTCGTAACGTTTATTAATTTTGGTTGTGTCTCCATACAAAAAAAAAAACAAAGAAATATTTACTAAGAAATTAATTTTTAGAGGTTATTTAACGTTTTTTTCTATCGAGGAAATTATTCGCAAACGTGTTTTCGAAACAATAGCCAACTAGGAAATATGATCTAGAATAAAAAAAATACAGTGCTGTCGAATTTGTACATTTGGCAAAAAGTAACCCGAATGAAGCCAATTTGGGTGTACTCATCCTCTTAACTCGAGGACTATAATGTCTCTTTATACTCACACTCGCGATCTCCGAGGCATACGTCGGAACAACAGACAAGCTCATGACGTCAGAGATGCCGCAGAGTCCTCTGGCCAGGATTAACGTCCAGACTTCCCTGGTGAAGAGAATCAGGCTACACGTCACCAGCCGGGGGATGACTGCTAGGAGAATGAACCGCTTTCTGCCGAGCCGGTCGATGAGGTAGCCGGTGAAGAACATCACTGGAATATATAATTGACTGGAATGGTGTGTTTATCGACACGTATTAGCATAAATGAATTACCATATGATGACCCGTGACTGAAAAATTTGGTTTGGTTTGGTTTGGCAGGTACAACTTATGCCATTAATTTACTTCTTCGGGCATAAGGTTTTCCCATGATTTCATCAAGTTATTTCAAAAATATATGAATAATGAGGGCTCACATCCATTATATATATATATATATATATATGTATATATTCCTGTTATACTCTAAAAAAACCCCTTTAAATGTGGGAAATTGGAAAATGGTAATACCACCGGAAAACGCAGGTTGTTGAGAGTTTTGGCGGGAACGCGAGAAAATCATGTCGCTGCATTGTATTATGTTCCAATTTGCTGCATTGTTGTTTTTTCGAGTGTTAATGCATAAAAATGGTGGCGTTTTATTCATTAAGTGCCGATTTACGAGCAAATGTGTGGGCAAGTGATATAATGTAGTGAAACGTGTCATTTCGTGTTGTTTCCAAAACTTCGAAGAAGCTTGTAGTAAAGTTGCCACGACTTTACTAGGGTATGATTGGACTTGACTGTGACTTACTGTGTGTGACATGGACTGTCACTACGACTCATTTCCCTGGAGAAAGAAGGATCGATGAAGAAAAATGTATTCGGCTGAAGGACTAGTATCCATGGCCAGGAACTATTAAAAACAACAACAACGCAGGTTGTTCTAAATAAATGTGTACTAACCAATTAAAAACTAAGGCACATGATATTTTGGTCTATTACATAAAATTTTGATTATCTAAGACCTGACTCCTCCAAGACATATGAACCAGTATGGGAAAGTTTCTCCAGTAGGGAACCAGAGTATGGAAAACGTCCTAAAACTTTACTTTGTAAGACGGAAAGCCAAAAAAGAGAAAGACATTATATTTTAATCTCTTTCCCAGAGATTGGCTAGACGACGTTATGCCGTGGCATGCTCGAACCGAATTCGTACGTCTATTAGTATAAAATAATATAAGTATTGCAATGATTTCGTACTATTTTATACAAGGATTGGTTAGACGAGCTAGACCAGCGCCTGGTGGTAACAGGTAAGCATCACGCCTGCCCATAACAGTAGCAGTGCTAGAATTGCGAACTTCAAAATCCTGCGCCACACTGCACTACCTTTGTCACCCTGATTTATTAGATGTCAAATTTCTTCATGCCTAAGTACATCGCGTCATGTAAAAAGAACGCTTGCGCAGTAGGCGGTTTATCGGTATATTTGGTGGTATGAGGTGGTACCTAGCAATATACGAAGCTGCGAGCAAAAGGCTAATTAATAATTATTAAAAACAATAGGCCTAGTACTTTTGTGCGCAAGTGTACATATGCGCATACACACCCCCTCTACTTTCTTACAGCGTTCTTTTTACATGACGCGACTTATACCTGTAGTACCTATTATTTATTATATTTGATGCCTAGTTTATTGATCTGGTAACATTGAGCGTTTTAGTTAGTAAATATAAAAATAGTACTTACAATAATTTTTAGTGATGTTACAATTTTCGTGAACTTACCAGGCAAGCCGCCGATAGCTGATACCGAAGCGATCCATGCCCCGTCCTCTTCTGTGATTGGTCGCACCAACGAGGTCTGATTCACGTCTCTCAACTTCACCAGAACTGGTGACAACCACGCCACCTCCATCCCTAGCAGCATCACGCTGAAATTTGCTGCAAAGAATATTTACGATCATTTACGTAGGTACACCAGTTACGCAATCCGGTAGTAGGTAGCTGCTGGCGTTGCCAGGAGTCCCATTTTTTTTAATGTCTCGGATTATGATATTTTTCAGTAAGATAATAATAAGAAAACAATCAAAAACGAATCTTTCACCGGATTTTTGTTATATAACGACCAATTGTTGCAAAACAGCCAAAAGTAAACTAAAACACGAAAAAAAAAATACAAACAGATTATTAAAAAAAAAGCTTTTAATTTTCTTAGCTTTTTTATTCCTTGTTATCGAGTCCCGCGTTGGAGTACTTTGCTCCAAATTTTTTTTATTGAATTGAAGTACTTACATGTCCCGTGTTTCTTAAAAAATACCAGATAATCCTATAGTTCCGTTGTACTACTATACTTACTAAATAAACAGTGGCGTAGCCCGACTATGTATCCCGATTGTTTTTTTTTAATACAATCAAGTGACGAACCTAGCGAGACGTTTGCCTGGTGGTAAGCGTCACGCCTGTCCATAACAGTAGCAGTGCCAGAATTGTGAACTTGCGAATACTGTACTGCGCTGGTCACCCTGAGATATTAGATATTATCTCTTCATACCCAGTCATTTATCTGGTAGCATTGCCCTTCAAGCCGGAAGACAGTAATGCTTGCACACTACTGCTTGGCGTTTGAATGTTGTCCGGGATAATCTAGAAAGCTACTGAACAGATCTTACTTCTGACGTTAGGCAAAAAACTAGTGTAGGTAAGTTATATGTTTGATTTCTTAATTTCTGTAATATGTTTTGTTTAAGCGTAGGTATGTTATGTTATTTTTATAAACAAAGTAATGAATGTCTAATGTATAAATAAAAAAGACTATGGAACGCCTGAAATAGTAGATATCGTATAAACAAACACCTGTTCCATACACTTGGTCGCGGGTTAATTACTTTTTCTTTAAAACAGCTGTATTCGTTTATATGAAATCCAAGTCGTTGCTATTGTAAAATTTGTTGACTACGATGAGTACTTACAACGAGATCGTTTCGGTTTAGTACTACCGATCCGATCCGTGTTACTCCGGGTCTGCCTGGGCTCTGGACCGTACCGTGAACGCTTATTGCGGGACCGAATAGGCTGAGGTGCCGACGCTGCGCGATCGCGAACCGTATTGCGGGGCGATAAAATTCACAGTCGCGCAGCGTCGGCAGCTGAGCCTATTCGGTCCCAAAATAAGCGGTCCACGGTACGGCCCCTAGATCCTAGTCGAAGCGAAAGTCAAATTTCATTGTTCTACATCCTGCACTTTTAGGTACTTATAGAGTATAACATAATTATAGGGAGGATAATTTATGTTGTTCGTTGTTGTAAATTCCAATTGATAAGTTTGTATTGCCTACAGGTACTTATTATAAATAAATAAATAAATATCAGTGGACATTTCACACAGATCCATCTAGCCCCAAACTAAGCAAAGTGTGTATTATGGAAACCAGATAGTTGATAGAATACTTTTTTTTTAAATACATACCTACTATACCCAGACACAGAACAAAACATCTATGTTCATCACATAAACTTTTGTCCTGGGTGGCGATCGAACCCACACCCTACAGCTCTGAAGGCAGACATGCTACCAACGGAGCTATAATTATTAATAATAATTCAATATTAGGGACCTGGGTATGTCCTAAAACTGTATTCAGAACCACTGGAGGACGGGTAGCAGCGTCCTCTCTGCTAACGGTGGTTAGCATTTTGCGATCCCCAAGCCGCCTGCCAAGCGTGGTGATTATGGCAACCCCCTCCCTATTAAAGGGGAGGCCTTCGTCCAGCAATGGATGGCCACTGGCTGATGATGATTGCTTGTACGATGTGAAACAAAAAAGTTTAACAATACTGAAGGGTACCTATACGTAATAATTATGTAGAGTATGTACTCATAGTTTGAACAACTTTTGATACGGGGCAATCCATGAAATCACGAAAAAAAACAGCTGTTCCATACAAAAAAATTATTGATCTTGGACAAAATGTATGGAAGAGCTGTTTTTTTTTCGCAGTTTCATGGTTGGCCTTACCCTTCAGTATTGTTGAATTAAAGTTACACATTGTATTAATAAGTTCATTATTATCATCATAATCAGCCTATCTAAGTCTACTGGGTATTGGTATCTCCAATGGTAGCCCGATCTGCGGCTTTTCGTTTCCAGTCACTGCCACTGCCTTAGTATATCGTCACTCCAGTGCGTTACGTTTGGCGGTTGAACCCGACACTAGAACACGTCTTCCTCAAACTACCTATTCACATAATATATTTACCATGTTATCAACCCCATTCTAGAAAACATATTTTCAACCGAAGCTGTTATTGTTAGTTTGTTAGGCATAAAATGTTTTTATTCTAGAAATGACTGTATACGTGTATTGTAGGTACCTGGTACCTCGTATTAATTTATGTAAATATATATTGTAGCATAACTATGCATTATTAGCAGTATACACACAAACGTATTTGTACACTCACTCATCAGCCAGAAGGCGTCCACTACTAGACGAAGGCCTCCCTCTTAAGAGTGCGACTAATGCCAGAAAAATATCAGATTTGACCCGCGCGTCTTGCATTAGTTTAGAGTCGAAACTCGCATGATGCAATTGATGTTGATGATGGTTTTTAGCAATTTAGGTGGAGTTTTATTTCATGATTCAAAATGTAGGAATGAAAAAAAAACGGCTACTGTGCTAAAACATTATATTTGGTTATGTTATTCGTAAAAAATAATGTGGTGCTGTCGCTGATAATTTAGAGCATTTGAATTAAACAGTATTTTTTTGTTAGTAATTTGGTTGGTATTCTATTCGGTTACTCGGCTTCTTTAGGTTCTACCTGTAGTATTTTTTTAATCTGAATATTAAGTTATTTATCATTAAACTATGTGTTTAAAATGCACCTTTTACTCACTTTTGGCGTTAGTCGCCCCCTTAATAGGGAGGGGTTGCCATAATCCCCACGCTTGGCAGGCAGCTTGGGGATCGCAGAATGTTCACCACCGTTAACTAAGAGGACGCGGCTGCCCGTCCTCAGATGGTTCTAGATGCTGTTTTAGGACATACCCAGGTCCTTTGTACACATTCCAGTAATAATAAAAAAAACACTCATATATTTGTTCTTATTTTCGTAACGTTTTTTTTTACATATAAACATAAAAATCACACTAGTTTGTCTGTATATTTGACGAACATAGATGTCTGTTCTGTGTCTGGATGTTGTAGTATTAAAATATTTATAGTATTTGGTAGTTTTTCAAAAAAGATGTACACGTGCCGAACTAGAGTTGATTTTTGTTTTATATCAATTTTGCTGTTATTTTCTTATCTTATTTAATAAAATATACTCTTAATTAAATAAAAATCATAAATACATATACAAATTTTCATTAATTTTTACACTCTATGTGGTCTGAACGAATTATTTAGTCCTTAATTGCTTCTAATTTTGCCTTGTACAGCCCGAGAATGTATCAGAGACCAAATTTAAATAAAAAGATCCAATATAAAACAGTTTTTTTTAAGTTGTGGTGCTTAATGCATTAAATTTCGGCAAAAATCTGAAAAATCACATAACCAATAAAAAAATATTTGGGCGTCTGGTATTTTTTTGCGCAACTTGTATTTTCTAAATGGGTCAACGAACACACTCATTCGGTTTGTCTAACCCTAGACCAAACACCCGGTGTAACAGTAATATGAAAAACACCGTGATAATCTTAATTTTTGTGCAAGCGTTCGCAGGAACACGCTCCGGTTAGTCACAAAATAAATTATTAATTAAAACGAATTATGAGATGTTTTGTTATTTTATAATTATTATTCAGTAATTAACCTTCAAATCTTTGAAAAACAATGTCTAAACATAAATAAATCACTATAATTATTGAGTAGCAATCATTTTTCTTTCGAGATCGTCACAGTTGGAACTTTGACCTTAAAAACATTTCTACTACTTTTAACAACATTGAAATTTTAAAGCTAAGAAATTAAACAATATATAACATCAGTGTCTTAAATTAACATAGATATTAAGAAATAAATAAATGTTTCTTGAATAGGATTAGTTTTTGTCTCTGTAAAAGTATGGGACAGTGACTATCTAGAATTCTTAAGTGACACACACTGGAAAAAGTAAGCTAAGGTTAAACTGAAAGAACTAAGCCAAAACAGCGGATTAGTACACACTAATCTGTATATATTCCAAATTTTATCCAAATCGGTTCAGCCATTCCGAAGATAAGCGGTGACTTATAATATAATATTAATGGATTTTTTTATTTTATTACAAGTCATCTGTTAAATGTAGCCCCAGCCTTATAGGTCCGGAGCGTCACAAAATGATTCTGGCTATACAATACGTGACGAACCTGATGTGACGTATTCATATCAACCAAACTTCAAAAAAAAATTCTAACTGTTGTGTTTATTTTAGGGATACATTCGATGTGTTTTACAATAGTTTATAAACAAAAATGAGATTTTGTTACGGCAAATAACTTTATAAACTGCTGCATACCTCCTAAAATCCCGCCACTATCTGGAATTCAACCCAACCGCAATCCGTCCACTTTCGTCACAGTTTTTGATTATACTGAGGTTTTCTTCAAAATTACAGTACAGTACTACAGACAAGATTAATATTGCTAATAATTAAAAATAGTCTTAGTTTATGGTATTATTTCTTTGGTGTATGAGAAAATGTATAAATACAAATAGTTTATTGATAACACTAAAGTTACACGTCAAATTTCATTAAGTATGTCACAATAAATAATCACTTAATAAAATGAAATAATAATTATAAAAATACGTTAATAATCTCTTATTTTAAAATAAGCTTCAATGTCATAAAACAAATTCTCTTGCAACCACACTCTGAGCTTGGTTTTGAAGCACCCGGTGGAAGGAGCATCCCGAATGGAAGCTGGTATACGGTTGTAGATCGCGGGCTCCAAAATATACACTGACCTCTCCGACTTGACGGGACGGTGCGTCGGGGTTATCAGTTGGTCTTTCTTTTTATTGCTTCGTAAAGCTAACTTGCTGTGAACGCCCCTACGTTGGAACGTTTCTAGGCTATCGTGACTATTGTTCCTGTTTTCCGGAATTCCTGTTCTACCCTATTCCTAGGACAACAATTAAACAGCATTTTGAGGTATTTTAAGCCCGATTATGACGATATAGAACTCTAAATCGTATTTATCAGTTCAACTTACGTTTAAAGAGCCTACAACAGTGGTGCTACTAAATTTATCTAAACTTTTCTAAGACTTAAAAGTTTCAAAAAAGCATTTGGGACATGCAGATTTTATAGTTTTTTGAAGTTTATTTTTAGGTATGATACCTATTTTAATATTAATGACTACTACTACTGATAACCACAGTTTATTTAAGAACATTTCATACAAAAATTATAAAAAATTGCTAAAGTCCTGGACGCTTTGATTATATAGAGGGAGAGCTAGATCCTCCAAGCCTGGACGCCCCCAATAAGCAAATGTACATCTTTTATAAAAAAATGCCCATTTACGAAAAACAGTATTTGGTTCCCATAGTACAAGTTTTGCTTAGTTTGGGGTTAGATGGCGCTGTGTGAAATGCCCACGCAATATTTATTATTAATTTATGTCTGTGTTTGTTACAAATATTATGAATAGCTGAACTGATTTGGATGACAATCGGAATGGAGAAATCTTATTTCCCGGAATATCATACCCGCTTCTTTTTAATATCATCATCATCATCACCGAGTTTTCATTTGCTATTGCTACAGTATGAAGTCACAGATTTTAATATAAGTTTATAATCTGTGACTTTATTATTATTGCTATTACTTTAACTGGCTGTTTTTGTATTGAATGTATCCTTTATTTCTTATTTTTTTGTTTATAATTATTATTGTGAGATTCTAATGTAATTGGCCTGACCGTCTTTAGTAATTTTTTTTTTTTGTTGTAAATATAGCCTATCGTCGTCGGGAGAGGATGCAACTTGTAAATCGTGAGGCGTGGGTTTGTTCCCGAGGCCGCGCCGCGCCGTACCAATTTTGGAACCTACATACGCACTGGCTTTTTTGTAAAATATACATATAAACGATTAAATACGATTTATATACGATTAAAAAAAAGACTTTGACTACCTTGATGAAATCTTCGTATAATTTTCCAGTTATTTTGATTTAATCCAGTAATTTTAATTTTAAAACTAAACTACTGAACCGATTTCGATAAAATGTATATGGGACCACCTCTGAAGTATCACCTACCAAACAAAAAAGAATCATCAAAATCAATTCATAATTGGCGGAGTAATCGCGTACTTAACATACATACAAAACATACAGTCAAATAGAGACCTCTTTATTGAAGTCGGTTGAAAAGATAAAATAATGAGGAAACCTGTATTGGGTATTGTTATGATCTCCTGAGAAGAAATTTAATCGCGTAATTATTCTTTCTCAAAACTCACACTTTTTTTTAAAGTATTTTTTTTAAGCTATGTAATAACGATACGAGCGGGACATCCGTCTGGGGGTAAATAAATAAATATCGGTGGGTATTTTTCAAACAGCGCCATCTAGCCCCAAACTAAGCAAAACTTGTTATATGGAAACCAGATAACTTGTAATATGGAAACCAGATGATAGAATACTTAAGTATAGATATATTTTTTGTAAATAGGTACTTACTTATAACAAGTACATACTACACCGAGAAACATAACAAACATCTATGTTCCTCACATGTGTCCTGGACGGGGATCGAACCCACTCCCTACAGCTCTGGCAGATTCTGCTACCAACTGAGCTATTTAAAGCAGTCAATAGCATCACGCCTGCCCATACCAGTAGCAGTGTTAGAATTGTGAACTTGCGAACAAAATCCTGCGCTCGTCACCTGAGATATAAAATGGCAAATCCCTTCATGCCCAGTCATTTCTCCAGAAATTCTGGCACTACTATGATGTAACTTGCCACCAGGCTAACGTCGCGCTCGTCTCGTCACTACATTACATTTAAAAAAGAATAAAAATCTTATTCTATTATCATTTAAATCTTTAATTTATTCTTTTTAATTTTACTAAAATAACTTACCAGTTATAATAATCACATATTGTTTTATAACAGAACTAATTCTCACGTTGAATATCATTTTATCGATAAAAATAAACTGTAGAGTGGAAATTTATACAATAACAATACTTTTATTATAATGTTAATTTTTCTTATTTTAGTGTTGCTTGTAATGCGAATGATATCTAACTGAAGCAAGGAGTAAATATAAAATTATGAATAAAGACGCTATTCTACCAATTCTTTCGGCTTTGATCGGTTTGCCCGATTGATCAAAATGTTTGCCAGAGTAACCATCAGAGTCCAGAAACACAATATTTGATTAATTAAATACAATTATTATTTTGACTGCTAAGAGCGATACTTTTTTTTTAAAGTTTGCTGTGTATTTAACACACTACACTAAAAAAACAGCTGTCGCTAGAGGTCAACAAACGACCCCGAGTCACGACCACGACCACGACAAACGAGTCATCGACCACGCGTGTCAATTTTTTTGTTGTATTGTATCGTATTAATAATCAAATCTTTGACTTAGGAAATTATTTGAGTATTTGTTTAAGTACCTCCTAGTTACATGATTATAAATACCTACCTACTCAAACAAATGTTTTTGTAGAAAGCTGTGTGCTAAGACCTGTAGGCTATACTAAAATATATTATGCTACATTTCCCTATGAATAATAGAATTGTATGTACACAATGATCAATCATGATCGTTCTAATAATAGTTGAATGTATTGTTATACTCTATGGTGTATGTCCCTCCCTCCCTCAAAGGTCACCGCTGATTTTCTCGGCCAAGCTAAGTGGAACGGATTGGTAGAGAAGCAACTTTATAACACAAAAAAACCCGCGTTAATAAATTAACTCTAGCTAGGTATTACTGGTTATAACTTTTTTGTTAAGTAATCGCATAACAATGAAGTTTATGAAAAGGTTTTATAAGGATTTCAGATAGTGAGGCAGAGATTACGAGTATTATTATTAGCTCCACGTAGGTTGTTATGCAGGTAGGTACCTAGACCTAGATAAGCTTAGACGTTTTTGCAAGATAGTAGGATAGCCAGTAGCCACCTTCTAATGTATTTGGCTGGCTAGCTTTTCAATTTGTCAATTTTTAACTTGAGCTGTTATAGCGTAAAGAAGGCACTAAAAAAGTGAAAATTTGAATTTATAAAAGTTGTTATGCCCAGCGAGTTGAAATACATCTTAGGTTATGCCTAATTAAAGTGCCTAAAGCACTCTACGCATCATCGTGCTTGCTGTACAGCCCGCCAAGGTCATGCACGATGCACGATGCAAAACGACAGTGAATAGTCTTGATGTACAGCATATTGAATGAATGAACGAAATTAGTCACAGTCGGGTCACAGTCATGCCCTAGTAAAGTTGTGGCGACTTTACTAAGGGCTTTTATGATGTTTTGAAAGAACACGAAGACATGTTTCACCTCACTAAATCACTTGCCCACACTCGTGCGTATAATTCAACACTCAATGAATAAAACACCACCATTTTTAATCATTAATTCGTGAAAAAACACAAGTTTAAGAAAGTAATAGAATGCACCGACATGAATTTCCGTGTTCCCGCCAAACTCCACTCGGATTCTCAATAATATTACTAAACGGACTAAACTGGGGCATTATTCAAAAAAATTATACCACCTGATTTTTAACTGCCCCTCTACTTCAATCGTAATTTCGTAAATGTTTAAAACACCACCATTGTTAATCATCAATTCGCGAAAAAACAAGTTTGAGAAAATAATAGAAAGCAGCGACATGATTTTTCCGTGTTCCCGCCAAACCAAAGTTCTACTCGGTTATTTCTTTTTTCTTTTTTTCTTAGCTGTTGGCATCGCACGTTGTGCATTCTACCACTGTCAAGTGTATGAATTTTCAAGTTTTTATATTAAAATCAAGTCAAATATGTCATGACATCACAGTTAGTCACTCGAAATTAGTCATAGTCGAGTCCAAGTCATGCCCAAGGAAAGTTGTAGCGACTTTAGGTACTATGAGGTTCTACGGAGTTTTGAAAACAACACGAAAATACATGTTTCACCACATTATATCACTTGCCCACACTCTTGCATGTAATTCAACACTCAATGAATAAAATACCACCATTTTTAATCATTAATTCGCGAAAAAAAGAAAATAATAGAATGCAGCGACATGATTTTTCCGTGTTCCCGCCAAAACTCTGTCATGACTTCATGAGTTTATTAATCACCAAAGCGGCCATTGTAAAGTCAAAGTAAGTAAGTAAGTTTTACTAGGGCCTGTTAGTGTTTAAAGTGATGGGGACTTTCGGTTTAGTAATACCGTTACGCCTTAAAATAGTGTAGATTTGGGGAAATGGCGTAACTAACATTTTCAACGTGTTGAGGAAATACCTTCTATGGTACTTTTTCCACACAAATGCATAAAATTTTTGATGGAGTTCTAGGCCTCAGTAGCTAAATCTTCCAACCAAACCTTTTTATTAATTGTTTTGTGACAGAGTATAAATGCAGATTAGGTTGAAGCTGTGTACTTGGATTTAGATTTCAAATAAAAGAGATTGTTTGTGCTCAATGCTTGATTTCTTAGAAAAATTGGATTAGAAATTCAAACAAGGAAGTGAACAATTATCGCGTGAAGGTTTGTGTAGATTGGTACTGATAATGATTGTTTACGTAGTTTTTTCAGGCTATAAAAGGTTTTAATTTGAATCTTCCTTTTTTAGGGTTCCGCGGCCAAGAATGTAGGTACTCTGTGTAATTAGTCATACAATTATTTTGATTGTTTCAGACGTTATTTTGCGTACCTACCCAAATTGCTCTATAATATTTATTTCTAGTGTATTTCCGCTCTGATCTTGAGCTTTTTTGTGAATACTTACATTGATGTGTAAAATAATATTAATAACCATGACGTGGTGGATTGAGCACAATGATTGTGCTGAGCACATGAGTGTAAGTAACTGATATTGTTTTCAAGTTACAAAACTCGGTAAAAGCTTCTGCTAATGTCTCTGATTCAGGAAACTGTATAATATTTTTTGTATACCGGGTGTTCGTTTGAACACCGTTATCCTTCTAGGATATTATTGTACTCATCATTATGAACAACTTTTATTGTGGGGCCAACCCTGAAATCACGATAAAAAACAGCTGTTCCATACATTTTGGCCAAGATCGATGAACCTTTTTGTATGGAACAGCTGTTTTTTTTCGTGATCTCAGGGTTGGCCCCACAGTAAAAGTTGTTCATAATGATGAGTACAATGTTATCCTAGAAGGATAACGGTGTTCAAACTAACACCTGTATAGGACAGATTCGGCCTTACCTAAAATAATCTCGATTCTCTTAGTCACTGCTTAAACTTCTCTGTCCTTTTCTAGCACGTGCAACTTCACATCAGAGAGAAGATGGCAGAGCAGTGACTAACGGTTGAAAAGTTTTTTTTAAATAAGGCCGATAAAGCTCTGTGGCTAAACCCACCACTTACTTGACTCGACTTCTTGGTTTATGGCTTGCTTGATCATAAGCGCTAACTAACACTAACACTTTGATACCTAATTAGTGATTTTTATTTTTAATCATCCTTGAATGTAGGTATTCTACAACTTAAACAACGGCAGAATGCACAAAGTGCAATGCTAGAAGAAAATAATATTTCAATTTGGCAGTGACAATGACAATAACGAGTATTAAAAAAATTATCCGAAATGTAAAGTCCGAAATGTATATGACACATTATATAAACCGAACATATTATTATATCGCGATCATATAATTGCTGCGTTCCGTAATGCGCTAAAAGTGATAATATCGCGAATCCGACCAAATTTAATAGTCACAAAATACAAGGGCTTTGATTTGATTGAGAAATACTTCTGACTTTGGTCGGATTCGCGATATTATCATTTTTAGCGCATTACGGAACGCAGCAAATATCTACAGTTTACGACACTATCAAGAAACGGACATTGGCAGAATTGTGACACTAGTCGCAGAAGCCATAAACCCAAGAAGTCAAGTCAAGTCATTATAACAACAATAACGCTCATAAAAACCAATGCGAAATCATTTAGTAATATAACTGAGCTGTGTGGGTTTTTATAAGACTACTAGTCTTTGTGGCACTATTGGTGTACTTCGGTCATTCCAATTCCACCTATTTCAGACAGCTGTTGTTGTTCTTTCTTGCTTGTTTTTGATTTGAGGTTTTGAGGTTATATAAGTAGCTTTCATTCTGCCAGAGAAATTTACTAGCTTTCTGCGATAAATAGTTTAATTATCCGAAAATATGCCGTTGATGAAAGGAAGAGCGCCTATTAGGCGTACTATAGACTACTTGAAAGCTGGAAGACTAGTACTAAAAGACAAAATCAAGATATTCTCTGTAGCATACAACATCAACGGTCAAAACAACACCGGAGCCAAGGACTTCGTTTTTTGGTATTTACCGCAAATCCAATTCAAAAATCCTAATGTCCAAGTAGCTACACTGAAAAATCTGACTCCTTCGCCTTTTATAAAGTGTTACTTTGAGGATGGACGCAAGATTTTGGTTGATGTAGACAACAAGTCCAAGGAAGATATCTTGGAGCATCTAATCAGGACTGTCGGTAAGTTAAGCTCAGTACTTACCATACTTCCTTACTTATTTGTGAAAGCCCGTATCTTTAACAATTATGTACCTACAGATAGACTAGGTGCAAAAATAAATAAGATTATAACCTCATATTAATTAAAATCTGAGTCGTGTTTATCCCTAAAATAAACATTGGATCAACCTGTAATAAAGGAGTAGACTGACCATTAGGTTCTTACATTTAATTAACCTAATTTTTTTGGTATCAATTTAATAAGATAATCAAGTCTACTGATGGTAGGTGTAAGTAACACCTGACCACGATCGTTGCAGCCACAGATCATTTAGCTTGATGATGCGCTCCTTCTTGATTCCATATTCAGCAAACATGCTGATAAGCTTGATGGCTTTAGCTATGCTTGCGTCTTTATCAAAAGATAATCTGAAAATGTAAGTTATAGAACAATTCAATACTCACTGTTGCAGGCAGGGGGTGAGGTAACATTCTATGCTTGTGATTGGCCGATCACTGGGATGGCGGAATCTGAGTTATGAAATTAAATTCTGACGTACTCGCAGTGGCTAGCAGTGGTTTTTAAACTACACATTTTCGTATGGGGGAAGTCGGGCGATTGGGAGGCAATAATGTACGACACAGATAATGTACGGCATGATATTGTACGGCATAATAATGCACAGCATGATAATTGGTGTACATGTACACAAATTCCGTATTTGTATAGCAGTTAGGTTCAGGTTATTTTTTTTAAATGTCAATTTGTGAAATGTACTCAGATTATTGGCTGTACAATATAGGGTCGTACTTTATAGACACGAGCCCATAATGAACGGCCAGTATTGTACGACATGGATTGTACAGCATGATATTCGATGTACATGTACACCATTATCATGCTGTGCATTATTATGCCGTACATTATCGTGTCGGCAAATATCATGTTCTTATTCGATGTGGGGGTGATAAGTCCTGCACTGACGTCCCGCTTGGGGTGTATTGTGCATTTCCCCCGCCAGCATCTACCCAAGCCAACCCAGCCCTTGAAGTAACGGAGCGAGGCTCTGGGCCGCTGGCATAGTAACTCCAGTGGATTTATAGAAAATCATGTTGTACATTATAGTCACCCGGGCGATCAGTCAACAGGGCTTGTAGTCTTTGGTTGCAGCGATACTAGAACTGAGTAACAAAGAAGATCCAGGGAATTTCTTCATTGATGCTCATTGACATTCAATAAAGATTAGATTGCCACTATAAACATAGTTGCACACATAAAATTCCCATCCAATCTATAATATCAAGCTAACAATATACTGTTCTGTGTTGTTCCGGTGGATGCAAAAGGCAGGTTGCTGTACAGTGTGGCGGTCTAAAGGCCTTTGTTCAGCCGTGGACGTCTCTGGGCTGATGATGATGATAATGATGGATATACTGTTCAGCGGCTTGGCCTTACAGCTTCAATGTTAGGACTAGTTTTTTTTTTTATTAACCTTAGTTAATGTTAATTTGAACAATGAATTACCCACATAGGCTAGGGATTTATATGTACCCTATGTGGGTAATTCATTGCCTACAAAATCATGAAGTCTTCAAGTTGATAAATCAAAATTGATTTCCAGGAAAATCAAAAGAAGTACTCGAAGCAGAGGCAATAGCCGCTGAAAAGAAGGATAATCCAGCTAACTTCGGCATCGGTTGTGAGCGGCCATGCATCTGCGAAGCTTATGGACAGGTCCCATGCCCCGGTGTAGTAGTACTGCCAAAGTTTATGCGAGGGAAGTATAAGAATCAGCAAAGCTAATTAAAAAAAAATATTAGAGCTTAAATGTTTTGGAAATGTTTGTCATCATTTACACAAACCAGTAATGTATTTTTTGTAATTAAGCTGTAGATAGATTTAATAACTTAAGTAGTTTTAATGTTTAAAGTAATAAAAGTTTTTTTTTAAAACCAACCAATTTAATATATTATACTTAACCACATTAATCACTTACAGTTTGTATGGGTAACATTTAGTACAAAAACACCAAAACAGTTAAATATTACTCACATTACAAATCAGATGAAAGTAAATTAAATGTCAGTACTTAATATCAAAATAATGTTGTATTTTATCATAGAGCAAAATTAAAAAAAACAATAGGGAATATGCATGTGTTTTTTTATTGACTCACAAAAAAGCTGACTGGCCACAAAACAAATCATCTTAGTTAGTAGTTTTATAAACATTTTAGTTCCATGTTAGACAGGGAGGGCACTATACTAGGTTAATGACGTCAAGGTTCACGATTCCAAACAAATTCTATAGTTAGCACATGTTTTGCTTGAAAGGGACACAGACAGAATTCCCTCCCAAATACTTTGAACGCTTATATTTCCAGCCGATTACAATATTTTTTTCGATGCATCAGATTCAGTTAATCTCTCCATTTATCGTATTATTTTTAGTAATTTAAACACATGCATATTCCCTATTTATTATTTTGTATGCTATTGAGTGGGGAGACGGGCGTAATAGTGCCAAAAATTCCACCAAAAAAATAACATATTAAAAAACAATGACAGTCATTGTTGGAACACTTATCATTTGACTGTTTAATCTCTTTTTTGTAGACCCTTAAAAAGTGTACTCCTTGATGCAGTTATCCACAAAAGTAAGTTTAAAAAAAAAGAGACTTGGTAAACAATAGACGAGAGATTAAAAAAAAAAATTGAATGAATGTGACTTGTCTTGAATTTAATTGTGTGTATTAAAATGAGTCTTTGTTACTTGAATAAAGAAATTAATTATTATCATTATTATTAATAGGTAAACAAGGGTCTACGACCAGTGTGTGTTGTTGCCAGTAAGAAAGTTAGTAAGTTCGTATAGGCTGAGTGGCCAGCCCTAGTGTCAGAGTTAATGTTGTTGTCAGTGATGACATATGGAACTGAAACGTGGTCTTTAACTGCTGGCCTTTTGGAGAAACTCAGAGTCACGCAACGGGCAATGGAGAGAGCTATGCTCGGAGTTACTTTGCGCGATAGAATCCGGAACGAAGATATTCGCCAAAGAACCAAGGTCACCGACATAGCTCGCAAGGTTTTCAAGTTGAAGTGGCAATGGGCAGGCCACATCGCTCGAAGAATTGACAACCGATGGAAGGTTCTTGAGTGGCGACCGCGAACCGGAAGACGCAGTGTAGGAAGGCCTCCCACTAGGTGGACCGACGACAGTGTAAAAGTCGCGGGCAACCGGTGGATGCGAATGGCAGGTTGTCGTACAGTGTGGCGGTCTAAGGGGGAGGCCTTCGTTCAGCAGTGGACGCCTCCGGGCTGATGATGATGGTAAACAATAATTTTTAAAGTACTTATGAAGTCTGTCCCTTTTAACCCCTCAGAAAGTATACACTTTAATGCAAGAAACCATAAATGGCTATTTTAAATGGAAGTTCAAAAAAGGTGACATGGTGACAATCGTTGAAGGATTTCTAACTGACTCTTTATAAATCTTCAAAAAGTGTATCCCTTAATGCAATAAGCCATAAGAGCAGCAGAGATATAGTGCATGTTCTCAAATGCGGTGAACGTTCTGGAGTTGCAATGGTAGAACAGTTCATCGTTCACCTCTTCACCACGAGGGCACGTGTGGAAGTAGATCCAATATTGGCTTGTCGAGTTTTTTATGTCCTGTGAAAATGGTATAAAATTCCCGTTAGTGCAAAACTCCTTTCCAAACGACTTCAAAAATGGAGGTTCTCAATTCGAATGTATGTTTTTTTTTAATGTATGTTACGCGATTACTCCGCTAATTAGAAGATAAATAAAGCCGTCAAGTCTGACTCGTTCTTGCGACTCGGACAACGAGGGTTCCGTACCACCACAAGTACTGGGTAATCCGCTAAAGTAACTAATGTTCAGTGAACATTTCAACCGGCTATCTAATACGATTCACGAGATTATAGGTCAGTAAAGACCGGAAAGACAGATGGACAGACAGACAGTCACGGTAGGCGGCTTAATAATAGGGTACAGTTGAAATTTCAAAAAATGTGAGGTGAAAACTTATATTTTGTTGTTGTTTTCAAAACTCCATAAAAACTCTTAACAAAGCCGCCACAACTTTACTAAGGCATGACTTGGACTTGATCGTGACTGTTTTGTGCGGGCTTTGATTTTTGGACTTATCTTGGGTACTGATACTATCAAAAACTTAAAAAATGCCTTGGTGGATCTAGCTCTCTGGCTGGGTACTTAATCAAAGAAAAATGCATATTGCAGAATGGCAGACAATAGCAGAATGCACAAAGTGCGATGCCAGTAGAAACTCATTTCTTCATATTAAAGAGTAAAAATTGAATTGTAAAAGCAGAAGAAGCTACCAAATTGACCTAAAAAGAGCCTAACTAAGTAACCAAATAAACCAAACCAAACCATAACCAACCATAACCAAACCAACCAACCATAACCAAAAACCAAACCAACCACAACCAAACCAACCAAACCATAACCAACCAACCATAACCATAACCTAATAAGTGACCTAATTAAGTTAATTAAGTATCGTATAAAAGTCCTTTCTCCATAATAGTTAAAGAATTGTACCAGCCCTACACACATTATATTTGTACTATTAGTCAAAATGGTAGAACTAAAAAAACTCCACAGGACCTATCAAAACTCCGTTAAATCTCATAGAAAAGTCGCCACAAACGAACACAAGGGGCTGTGACTATGCAGTAGGGGTAGGGAATGATTTGCACTTGACTGTGACTGTTTTAATGATTTATTTTTGATATGCTACCAACAACTTGAAAATGTATAATGTTTGTTACACTGCAGAATGCACAAAATGCGATGCCAAAAATGAAGAAAGAAAAAGCAGGACACTGATACCAACTTGGGAAAAGGTTTAAACAATGTGAAACTTTTTTCTCTATAAGAGTAAGATTGGGCTAAGAAAAAGTTTAAATACGAATGTAAACTCTTTAGAAGAATCAATTCCTTTCTTCTAAAGAGTTAATTTTGAACAGCCCTTCAAACTTATTTTGTACCATTGAAATGAAATTGATCTTTATTAGGAACATATAACAAATGTACATTTATAAACACTGGTAGAACGTCACATTGGTCAAATGGAAGAACTAAAAGAAATCAAAAGGACCTGTGAAAGTTAGTCTGATTTGAAGGAGCCGGCTGCCATTGACCTAAAAACGACGAACGAAACGTTTGCAAGTTTTAACACCCAGCGCTGCTGGGTGATTTAGGCATTTTTAGGGCATAACTTGGACTTAACCAGGATTTTATTTTATGACTTATGACCTGATACTATCAAATACTTGTAATATGCATATACTTGAAACTGGCAGAATACAAATGGTGCGATGCCAAAACATAAGAAAGAAAAAAAACGCAGACACCGATGAAGTTACTTACATATGAAAAGGTTTAAACTTTTATGTGATTACTTTTCTCCGTAGGTTTTAAGGTGTAAAGAAAATGGCCTAAGAAAAATAAGTTTTACTACTTAGTTTGTATAACTCCTTTCTACAATTTTAAAGACGTAATTTTTTTTATTTGTTATTGGCATCGCACGTTGTGAATTCTGCCAGTGTCAAGTATATATGTATGTTCAAGTTTATGTAGTCAAATATGTCATGAAGTCACAGTTAGTCACACGAAATTAGTCAAAGTCGAGTCCAAGTTATGCCCTAGTAAAGTTGTGGCGACTTTACTATGAGCTTTTACAGAGTTTTGAAAACAACACAAAAAGACACGTTATATTACTTGCCCACACTCGTGCATGTAATTCAACACTCAATGAATAAAACATCACCACTTTTAAACACTAGTTCGTGAAAAAACACTAGTTTAAGAAAATAATAGAATGCAGCGACATGATTTTTCCGTGTTCCCGCCAAAACTCCTCTAAATTTGAATTGTAGGCCTTCAACTTATTTGTAATGTTGGTCACATGAAAGAGAACTAAAATAATTCAATAGGCAGCTGTAAGTTTTCTTCAATACCTACGCTGGTGGCTCCCTTGCCCATCTGTAGGGATAAGTTAGTCGTACAATTGTAAGAAGCAGCCGCGATCAAAACTGCATAAAATCGACGAACGAAATGTTTGCGCGTTTTAACGGTGCAGAACCATCCAGTATTTTTTTTGGGAACTAAAGAAACAAACAAAATAACCATTTTAGTTTTGGATTGAGAAATGACGATATATCTATAAATTATCAATTTTTAGATTTTTTTCCATAATAACTAGAAAAGGATTCGAATTAGTTTTTTTTAAAGTTACTTGTTGTTTACCTTAAGAGTCAAAATAAACTCTTTTGTCTTGTCCTTGTTCATACATCTGGGGCCTGAAATGAAGACCATAGCGTCGCGGAGACACTCACGGACGTCGGGGCATTCCTTAACCTCCGTCTGAGAGTCCTTGGTCATGTCTTCACTGATTTTTAAAACAAGCGGGCTCACTGGGCATTCCTGAGAGAATAGATTTTCGTTTAGAAAAATTTCCACTTGTAGAATGTTTGATTCAATGTCTAGCCACAGTCGTGGCCATGTATGACAAGCGCGCAGGAGCTGAATTCTAATAACGTCAATGCTTTTCACTGTCGCAGAACCTTAGTTGAATCTGAGATTGTGTATGGTTCGAAAGCGACATCGTTTCACGGTTATGTTCTAAAACCTTGAACGAAGCAGTGCTGCAGTGCGACGGGCCGCGCTAGCCGGTACGAATGCGCTTGATGACATAATCTACCAATACACATATTTTTAAACTGATAATCACCAAAAAGACAATTTAAATAGACGCGTAGGAAACAATTCAATTTTAATCTGTTGCAAAATGGCATTTCGAGCGTTTTACTTCAAATGCGCGACCAATGATTGTCATTTTTTCGTCGTAGTTTCTATACAATTATGTGTGAAACTGGCGACAGCGGTTTTCCATACAATTGCTTTACAACATCGTTTTGACAGCCGTTCTACGAAGAAGTAGGGCTTTTGCTTTTCTGTGGTTTGACTCCACTTTGACGATTCAATCTGGCGGTCAAGTCGCGAGTGAATTGTTTTTTTTCTTGTCGTGCTCCATCGTGTACCACATCTACGCTTAACATCAGGCGTGTTGGTGGTCAAACGTAAGACAAACAAAAAAGTGGCAATTAACTCACTTTGCAGCAGCATTTGAACCTAACATTGGCTCCGAGCATCGGACACAGCAGAAGATAGGAGTTGAGGGCCGGGTGAGGTGGTCCTAGCCACGCAATGTTTACTCTTCCCAAAGAACCAAATTCCTCCTGCAAAAATCACAAAAAAAAAGTTCATACATTGCGTTTAAGATTCGTTCAGGCACTAAAGTAGGAAGGGCCAAATGTCGTTGCATTAAAGTTTCTGTCAGGCACTATTTAGATGAACCAGAACCACCGCAGGACGGGCAGCAGCGTCCTCTCGGTTAACAGTGGTGGGCATTTTGCAAGCTGCCTGCCAAGCTTGGGGATTATGTCAACCTAAGGGGGAGTCCTTCGTCCAGCAATGGACGTCTTCTGGCTGATGATGACTATAGTTGACAAACTTTTTTACGGCGTGCGTAATTTACCTAACGGTTCCTGTTTTCCTAAAAAGTGTATAGTGATGGTCTTATACCTACTGTAATAGCCATGATAGTCGCCAACGACTGGATAGTAGCGTGAGTCCTGGACTTCATGCACAGGACTGGGACGGGAGATTTCTTCGCAAACCGCGCCACACACATGTGGGTGGTGGTTGACACGAAGATTGCGTCAGACATAAGCCCGAAAATCCTGCGAAAAATATGCAGTATTTATATTAGTAGCCACAGAGAAGATGTTTCATAGATATGCCGTAAGACTTGGGACTGATTTAGACTTAAAGAAGCAAGATAATAATATAACATAAACTATGTTGCAAGATACGTTCGAGTAGAGCTAATTCACTCCCACAGAAAACGCGTCTAAACTTAAATAAATGTCTCACTCATCAGCCAGAAGACGTCCACTGCTTAATGAAGGCCTCACCCTTAATAGAGAGGGGTTGCCATAATCCCCCCGCTTGGCATGGCAGGTGGTTTGGGGATCGCAGAATGTTCACCAACGTTAACTACGGACGCTGATGCCCGACCTCCGGTGGTTCTGTATGCAGTTTTAGGACATACCAGGCCCCGATAAATATCTATGACTACAACAATGCACCATTTTGAACCACAGTAGTATAATAATAATAATATTAACATCTCAAGAGGCTCTCGCTAGACGGTTGGGTCAAAGGTCAGATCCAAAAGGCAGTGATCCTTGACACGGCACGTATTGTCAGGAGGTTCCTCACTCTGTAGCCCTGACCACCGGCAGCTTGAGCCCTGCCCCGCTGCCGGCGACACTGTAGGTTTAGTCCATGGAGGATAAGGAGTTGCGATGAGCGACTTGCAGCCGCAGATCCTATTTTGCGGACGGAGTGTGTGACGTCATACTTATTTGTTCAGTCTGCTAACGTCCGCCACGCGTAACGGTCATTCAAATTTACATATTAGACGTACGATTGAAACCGCTAGATGGAAATACAATGAAAACCGATGGCAGTACAATTTGCCACTCCTCCCGCGAACTTACACCTCCCCGCACAGTCACGCGTCTTTTTAAGGAAAAATCCTTTGATCATATCTCTGCTTCTATGTGGGTTAGACTTTTATAATATTTATGTTTTTTAATTTATATTGTAAAAAACTTAGGTATAAGAAAGAAAATAATAATAATATCTACAACTCTAATTTTTTTTATATTCAATGCAATGTATTGAATTTATAAAAAAAAAGCACTGTATTTTTTGTATGTGACACGTTCGCTTGGCTTGTTGACGTCACGTGGCTGCTGTCCGGCTGCGCCCGCGTCTCAGCATTATAAATTTCGACACTTTGCCGTATACAAATAGATTATAAATTAGCTTGCACTGAACATAACATGATTGTAATTTGGAGTTATAATAATCTATATTGTGGTTCAACTTCTTTCTACGCGTTTTCTATGAAAGTGAATCTTATGAGGGAAGTCTTTAAAGTTACCTCCCATTGTAATCGTAGTCCCATACCAGACTATCGTTTATACTGACGTCATCTGCCCCTAGAAGAGATGCAGCTTTCGAAACAGCCATGTTCAATGCTGGCTCATTTACTTCTTGGAGTATCATGACTTTAGAGTTTGCTAGTGTTTCCTAGAAATAGAACAAAATAGATTTTAATAACACACTTTACATTGCGGTTATTACTCTCCGAGTCCGCGTAGATTTGGGAGGGGTTCATCTGATCATCTGCTAAGCTTCAAAGTTGTCTCTTGATGTCCAGTAGGTAGCTGCATTGTAATGTAGCAGAAGGAACCAATGGCTAAGGAGCTAGAATTTAGCAAAACGCGTTCCATCCAGAACAGCAATAGAGACTTTCTATTGCTATTCTGGATGGAAAGACTTTCGATTTATCGACAGATTAAGCGTTTGAAGGTAAAAGTTATCATCGCAACTGATGTCAAATGGTAGATAGATAGATTAAGTCCTTATTGTACACACCAAAAGAAATTATAACAGCCATTCTGACAACAGTTATTAGTTATGACAACAGAAAAATGAACTTACAAAAAATATAGAATGAATGTAACAATGATAACATGCTAATCTTCTAAACAGCATCAACTTTGATTAAGAATTTTTGTTTTATTTATACGGGAATACTCACGTTTAATTAAATCGGATACTCCGAATATAGCTCTATATAGCTTTGGCTATAGCTGGGGTGCTAAGCAGGACGCAGCTGCATGCGCGTCGGGCTCTGTTTTCACTCTTTGAAAAAGGTCACCGGATGTGATCGAAACTATAGTCGGAGTATCCGATTTAATTAAACGTGAGTATTCCCGTATAAATAAAACAAAAATGTGTAAATCACATCAGTATTCATAATAAAAAGAAAGCTAGATCCTCCATTTACATCAAGAGACAATAACGATATCTACCGGATCTTCTTGATCAACAAAATAGGCTAACCTAACTTAACCTACGCCATATTTTATCGATATAGCCTTACCAGCCTCATATTATGCGTATCTTTGCATCTGCATTTTAAGTTCATGGCGCTTTGCAGAACTTGTACCACCATTGCTGCGGTCCAGTCCTTGAAACAGATCAAGTGCCGGGGCTTGCCGCACCTGAAGACACCGAACTTTAAAAAAATAGGTAACTTGGCTTTCTTAGCAGAAACTTTGTAGGTAAGTACTTACTTAGGTACTTATTATAGACTGTTAAGTATTTTAATATTATTATTTCCAACCAAGGTTGTGTCTTTGTTGGGAGAACCACAAAGTTCTTCCATGGTGGTTAGCACAATGAAAGTGAAATCAAACCGTTTTCTTTGGGTTTTGGGAATATCAACCATGAGAAAATGTATTGTCGCTTTTAAATCCAGTTTCAAACTTCTAACCGTCTGATAGTAGAATGGGAAGGGAGGAATCATAGAACATGCAGGTTACTATGCACAATCTCTGATATGTAGGTCATCATCATCAGCCCGGAGACGTCCACTGCTCAACGAAGGCATCCCCCTTAGACCGCCACACTGTACGACAACCTGCCTTGTGCATCCACCGGTCATGCCCGCGACTTTTACAATGTCGTCGGTCCACCTAGTGGGAGGCCTTCCTACTCTGTGTCTTCCGGTTCGCGGTCACCACTCAAGAACCTTTCTTCCCCATCGGTTGTCAGTCTTCGAGCGATGTGGCCTGCCCATTGCCACTTCAACTTGCAAACCTTGCGAGCTATGTCGGTAACTTTGGTTCTTTGGCGAATATTTTCGTTCCGGATTCTATTGCGCAAAGTAACTCCGAACATAGCTCTCTCCATTGCCCGTCGCGTGACTCTGAGTTTCTCCAAAAGGCCAGCAGTTAAAGACCACGTTTCAGTTCCATATGTCATCACTGGCAACACACACTGGTCGTAGCCCCTTGTCTTCAGACACTGAGGGATCTTGGACGAGAAGATATTACGCAATTTCCTGAACGCTGCCCATCCGAGTTGGATTCTTCGGGCGACCTCTTTATATGTAGGTTGATATCTACTGATAAATATGCAGTTCGGTTTATTGGTTTGCCATATTTCCTTTTACCACTCCATTGTTATATATAAATACATAATTTATTTTGTGGCGTATAATATATATAAATGACCCATTTTGAAACGCTAGGGATATTTCTTAGAATTTCTATACGCTCACTCAATGATTTCTGTCTACGTCTATGCGCTCACTGGTGTTTATGAAAATATAGATTGAATAGGCACTTACGGGCAACAAATCGGCAAATGCCTCGCTCGCAGAAGCAAAGGATGAAAGTTTTTTATTCTCCTCAGCAACATTCTTAGTTATTTAATGATTTTGCTTGGATTTTGCAAATAAAACTAAAAATTTAACAAAAAAAACTTAAAGAATTTATAAACATAATAAAAAAAATTGCTTCAATTTGACATTGACACCATGGTCACTTGATGTCAAACAAGCTCTGCAAACAAGTAACTACAAAAAAAAAACTTTCGATTACCCGGATGTCATCATTTTTCCAGTTACATTTACTTTGGTTTAAAAAACAAACTACTGAACCCTGACTGAACCGATTTTAATAAAATAAGGGACAACCTCAGTTTTTTTTTTTTCTATTGCCTGACAAGACGAGCAAGATGTTCGCCTGGTGGTAAGCGTCACGCCTGCCACTAACAGTAGCAGTGCCAGAATTATGAACATGCGAACACAATCCTGCGCCGCATTGCATTGCGCTCGTCACCCTGAGATATTAGATGTTAAATCTCTTCATACCCAGTAATTACTCTGGTAACATTGCCCCTCAAACCGGAACACAGCAATGCTTGCACACTACTGCTTGGCGGTTGAATAACTGGCAAAGGTGTGGTACTTCCCCAGGCGGACTGCAGTAGAGTCTTACCACTAAAAATAAGTAGAAAATTGCGTTGTTTAAAGCGTACTGCCAGGTTCTGTACACGGGTAGTTTGTGGTTCGGCTGTTGCCAAAAATCGATGGACGCCTTGCGCGTCCAATACAACAATGTCTTCAGGATGATGTTGAGAGTTCCTCGCTTTGTAGTGCCTCCACAATGTTTGCGCAGTCGCATACCAATGGTTTTTATGCCATTGTTAGGAAAAAAGTGGCGTCATTGATGGCGAGAGTGCGAGGAAGTAACAACAGATTTTTATGCAACATTGCGTCGGCATTTCGTGCGGACAATGATCCCGCAAGGAACGCCTCGCAAATACAGGCTATTAGTTTGAACACCGTTATCCTTCTAGGATTTCATTGTACTCATCATTATGAACAAGTTTTACTATGGGGCCAACCTTGAAATCGCGAAAAAAATATCTGCTGTTCCATACATTTTGTCTAAGATCAATGAACCTTTTTGTATGGAACTGCTGTTTTTTTTCGTGATTTCAAGGTTGGCCCCATAGTAAAACTTGTTCATAATGATGAGTACAATGAAATCCTAGAAGGATAACGGTGTTCAAACTTACACCCCGTATATGGTGTATTAGTAGATTGTAAAAATAATAGATAACACTACAACACTAAAACTAAATTTTACTAATATATTAGATACTAATAGTTTCTTTTTACTAACAACCTAGACCCTTGTTGTCTGAAATAAAGAATTTTGAATATTGAATAAGTATTTATCTTTGTTCAAAGTACATAATTTTTGGACGGTTATATTTTCTTTAGCGAAAAAAGGTTGTCTTCAGTAAGTAGACCTACGGGTAAAGCGCACGCGCACGCTAACGTCGCCACAAAATCGAAACAATTGTTAAACACCTTTGAGGGTAAAAAGGGCCTTTGGTGAAACTGTTTTCTTTAAATAGTCAAGTTTTGGAAAGAGGTTACTACGGCTATTGCATAAAATTGCTTGGAGGATTCAGCAAGTAAACATTTTCAGTAAGTACAGCTGAAACAAAGTCTGTATAAAAATTAAGTATGTAGGTACGCCAAAGCAGAATGGCGTGCCTTGAGAGAGGCTATCAGCAGAGTATGTACTCGTACTCTTATAATAGGCTAGCAGCAGCCGTGTCCCGCGGTTTGATGCCTGGGAAAAAAAAACGGTTATAGGTAAGTTGTGCTGTGCGTTTGAGCTCTGAGCCGAGAGAATTTTCCGCCACCGCCGACCCGACCCGTTGCCATCCAGAGCGCTATGTCCATTGAGCTAATATCTATAGAGTCACAAACGTGCAAAAAAAATGTCCGCGCCTAAACTCGGTGCACGCTACGCACTGCGCCGACTTTATGAACGACTTGAACTAAGATAAGACACAAGTGCCCAAGCTTGCATTGAACACTATGCAAGCGACATAACGTCTAATTTCGAACAATTGTGAACTATATATATAATGCACGTATAGGTATGTATAACGGCACTCGGATATTTTTTGACTGTTTTCACTTAGAGTTTGTGACTCTTTAGATATTAGCTCAATGGCTATGTCGCTAAATTTGACGTGTTGGTGTAGCAGATTTACTTAGGAGTATATTACCGATTTTTATCGAATTTTACCGATTTAAATGTCAAATACACGATTTAAATGTCAATTATGACGATAGTCAAGAACTGTACTCGCGCTGCTGGTTCTGCATGTAGCGTATGTGTTCCGCGAGTCTAGTGGACACGTATCTTCTAGTTTCGCCCACGTAGCACTGGCCGCAATACCAAGGGAACGTGTAGACACAGGTCACACCCAATGAGAGAGCGTAGCAGCTGACGGAGTTTTTTAAGAGGACGGAAAATCCTTTGGATGCTGTACCTCCGGCGTTATAAGTTTCCAATACTATCCGTCACTCCTTTGTTGTAAGGTAAATACGCTGCGGCTCTCTTTACCGGGGATATACTGTACGACGTGTTTGCAGCTCGCTAGCTTTGGTTCCAGTAGCCGTTGCTATTAAGCATACCTCTGATGTGATTCATCTCATTGTCCAGATATTCCTGACCACATAATTTTAATGCTCTGTGATGAGCGTCCGTGGCACTGAAAATAGGTGCACTAGGTAGTGATGCGAGTCGGCCCGGAGATAATATATCCAAATGCGTTGGTTTACGGTATACCTACCTACCGTGTGAGATAGCCGGCCAAAAGTCTCGTTTCACCAACACATGTCATCAAGAAAAGGTAGAGCCACATTCCGTTCCACTGTAATAACAATTTTCGGGTGGAAATTTTTCATGTGTACCACCAGTGGATTCACCACATCACACGAAAAGTCCTCAAATCAAAAGATAGCAGTGGCGGATTTACCAACAGGCTGAGTAGGCTGGAGCCTAGGGCGGCAGATTTTAGGGGCGGCAAAATTGGATCAAATTTTTTGATTAAAATAATGACTAAGTATTTTTTCTGCAATCTTAACTATATAAGTCGGTGGGTTACAAAAATAATCTAGGAACTGAAACATCGATCCCCTGGTTCACAATCGTACAAATTATAGGAAAAGGGTGGTGTAATTAGGACAATTAGTGGACAATTTCATTAACAACAAAAAAAATACATTAATATTATGATTGTGATAGTTCACGAACCCTCATGATAGAGGGAATTGTAGAGGTCGAAGGGGCGGCAAAATTTGAATGGCCTGCTGGCGGCAAATGTGTAAATCCGCCACTGAAAGATAGACTGTTTTACTTCCAAGCATCAACTAAGGTGAAGTAGGTAAAGGCAGAAAGAAAAAAAAACTAATTCATATAACATTTTTTTATTAAAATGTAGATTTTACTAATAATATTCCAACAATAAAATTAAGAACTATATACAAAACAAAATAATAAAATTAAATACCTATCCTGAACTAACCAAAACTATAAATTATAGGTAAAAAACTACATTAAAGTCACAAAATAATAATAATAGTTTTTTTATTTGTAATTTTGTATTATTATTTTATTTATTTATTTACGCACTATGTATAGTGATTAAATAAATAAAAAATGAAAAATGTTTACATTTTCCATTATGATGGTACGTATTTAAAGTACCCCTACTTTTCCACTATTGTAATTATTCATGATAATTATTCCCTTCCCAGTACCGAAAAGTGGAAAGAAAGCTATCTACTGTCTGTATCTGTACTCTACTGGTATCCCTACCAGTAGAGTACAGTAGGGATATGTGAAACTGGCAACAGTATCGTGCGTAAGAATTTCACATGAATTTAGGTAAAAAAAATATATCTACCTATTAAGTAATGTAAAATGTGAATATGCAATTAACTCAGTATAGGATACATTCGTATGTGCAGTGTAGGTACCTAAACTTTTTACTTACAGTATAATTGAGTAAAATGTGAGGCAATTAATTATTTGAGTGAACTTGTTATTATTACGACGACGGCCGCGAAGCCGAGCGTTTGACGATTGAAAACCATAGTCGCTACGAACACAGTTGCACGGTGCAAAAACTACATCTGTGTAGTATCTGTGTGATAGGTAACCTAACTAAATCGAGTCGAGTGTTTGGGTGTAGTTTAGGTACCTACAGTGTGTAGTTGATTATCTATTTTAACCGACTTCAAAAAAAGAAGAGGTTCTCAATTCGACTGTATGTTTTTTTGGATTCAAAAAAAAATCTATGTTATGTGATTACTCCGTCAGTTATCTATCGATTTTAATGATTCCTTTTTTTTTTGTTTGATATGTCATACTTCAGAAGTGGTCCCATATACATTTTATTGAAATTGATTCAGCACTTTATGAAAAATCTACAAAAACAAAAAAAAAATAGGTACATAGATGACGTTATGATTGTTGCTCGCCCCCATCTGCAGGCGCTTGACACAATTTTTTCATATCCACAACTAAACTCTTGGGAGCGTTGCGTAAACAAAATACACATACATCCCACAAAAAAATTAAAAAATTAGTAAAGAAAAACATAAAAATAAAAACCAACTTCAAGATATCTATCTATATATATATAAAATTCAAAGACCTGACTGAGCTATCAACGCACAGCCTAAACCGCTGGTCCTAGAGACATGAAATTTAGAGGGTGTGTTCTTTGTGAAGTGTAAGTATCCACTAAGAAAGGATTTTTGGAAATTTCACCCCTAAGAGGGTAAAATAGGGGATGATAGTTTATATGAAAGTCTGTCAATTTCGAAGTTAGGATCTTCAAGTTTTGTGTTTAGAATGACGGTATAAAATTAGTTTATAAGTGACTCAGCGTTTTAGAAACTCCCGAAGGGGTGAAAAAAGGGATGCAGCTGTGTATGGAAAGTCCTTCATTTTCAAAGTAAAAATCACAATATTTATTATTTAGGCTTAAGGTTGAAATTTAACGCAACTTTTATCGTTGTTCTTTTAATTTCAAGCCTTAAGAGGGTGAAACGGGGGATGAAATTTTGTATTTAAGTTGTTTATTTCTAAATTTTGTATTCAAGTACAAATAATGAGCACGTGTATCGGGGGTAAAAAACGTGGTGAATTTTGGGACCGGGCCGGGCCGTATTTCTTCCGTACGCGGACGAAGTCGCAGGCGACCTCTAGTATTATATAAAAACTTAAACTAAAAAGTAGAAAATAATATTTTTTTAATATAATCAGTTATTTTTGGAGTCAGTTTTGGGTCACTTTATATGAAGACCAATCACACGTTAGGTATGAAGGTATAATAATTTATTTATTTAAATGCGATAGTAAGTCGGTATGTTTGTGCTTGTTACCTCTTCACTCCAAAACGGCTGAACAGATTTAGATGAATCGCAGTTTGAGATAAAACTCGGAATAGAGACTTAGATTATTTCCTGGAATAGTATTTAGGCTACTTTTAATTATCATTATCATCTTTACAGTTTTTCATCATCACGTGAGTGATTTCGCAGGGCACAGTAGTAAAAATGTAAGATTTGATTATTTATTAATAGGCTAGATGACTGGTTTTTTTTAATTGTCCTATTAAAATGTGGCCCATAAATATAGCTGATTAATGAAAAGAAAATGAAAATCTTATCAAAAATAAGCAACTTATTAGCATTTTCATATCATGCTTGACAGAGAGGCGAAACAGAAAATCGTGACGTCACTTCTCTGTACGCCATATAAATTCTATTCTGACAACTAAGGCGTGACGTCATTTTTTTGTTTTGTGGGAAAGGGACAGAGTTGTCTCTAACAAAAACTTTAAACGTTCATATATAAAAACATTATTAACCGATTTAAAATATTTTTTCAATAAATATATTTACTTAAATTCTTCTTCTTTATTGGTTTTAACGATATAAACATCAGTCATCTACCCTATTATGGAAGCAAGCGCAATCAAGCTCTGCCTCCGTCTGGACCGAATCGGAAAAATTTCGATTAAAAAACTACTCTTACTTACCATCTCCGTCTTCTACAATTCAGGGAGAGAGAGGGCACGAAGCACACAGTGTGCTAAAAAGAGCGCTTTAGTTAAATTTTTAACCACATTAATTGCAATCCTTGTCGCAGTATAGTTATTTATAAAACGTAGTGTTTTTTTTTTTTTTTTTTTAATAATAATAATATTTATTTACCAAAACCACAATTACAACATTACAGTGAGATGTACTTAAGTATTTACAAAGAATAAGGGTAATCCAGCGGACCCCAAACTAGGTGAGACCTGTATCTTGGGCGCCCTATGACCAGTTACCGATAGTTATTTTGCGCTTTCAATTGTACACTCTTCCTTCATTCTGTTTGACATCTTTACAAAAATACACATAAACATATATTCTCCTCTTTGGTAAGGTATTCATTCTGTTAACCTACAGCGGAAATTTCACATTTTCGACAGTTTATACAAGACCCTAATTAAAACGCTGATAGTTGAAATGCACTTACCATTTTGGCTGAATGTTTTGTGCATAATGATGAGTTATTCGAAGAAGCAACTGGCGGTTGCAGCTTGCTGTAAGTTGAGAATTTTATTATTTTTTCCACACAACTTCATTCGACTGCATATTTAAGCCCTAGTCAATAAATAGATATAAGATAATTCAAAGATAATCCCCCCGTGTTTGCACCAACTCGGAAAATATCGATTGAAAAAAAATATATCGTGTCGATATTTCGAGTAAGTAGTAGAAATTAAAAAATAAATACATATAGAAATTTGAATAATGAACAACTTTAGTCCCTATGTTTTTTCTCGAAAAGTTGAAAATAGCCGAGATATTGCAATTCCCCCTTAAAATCAAGATGGAGGCTATAACGCAGCGCTCGAATATAGCCGCAATTATGAATTGACACTCCAAGAAAATTTTGAGAGTTTTATCGGAGTTATCGGAGAGATCCTTTTTTGCGACCACCTGACTGGGTTAGCCGCCGTTAACCGAAAGGACGCTGAACGGGGAAGAAAGGTTCTGGGAGTGGCAACCACGAACTGGAAGACGCAGGGTATAGGTAGGCTTCCCGGTAGGTGGACTGACGACATTATGAAAGTCGCGGGCAACCGTTGGATGCGTATGACTGGTTGTCCTTGTCGTACATTGTGGCCTCCCGTAGATTGCCACACTGTACAACAACCATTGTTCAGCAGTGGACGTCTCCGGGCTGATTTATATGAAGGAAGACAATTAACAGAAACTAATAAAGATAAAACCAGCGTTGAAATTCATTAAATATTAAAAAGACACATTAAGGGGGATTAACTGAAGAAAAACTAAATTAAAATTAAAAAAAACATTTTCATATTAGATAATAAGTACCTAAGTAAACCTCCCTGGAAGCTTAGCAGCTTAAGCACTTAGTTAATATAATCCTTAAGTGAGTACCTGATTAAATTTAATAATGAATTGTTTACAATGGTGCATTTTCGCATTTTGTCTTATTGCTTTATAAACACATTTTTAAATTCTTTATTTATAAATATATACGTGATAGGTTTGCGTTTGACCGAATCCTTATAAACTGTACATCATGCTTTTGCTGGCATTAGGCCTACCATTAAACGGAAGGCGTAGCGTACTCGCCACTCAAGAACCTTTCGTCCCCATCGGTTATCAGCTCTTCAAGAGATGTGGCCTGGTCAATGCCCATTGCCATTTTAACTTGGAAACCTTAAGAGCTTTGTCGGTGACTTGGCGAATATCATGAATATCAAAATTTTATCACACAAAGGAACTCCGAGCATAGGTCTCTCAATTGCCCGTTGTGTGACTCCAAGTTTCTCTAAAATACTAGCTGTTAAAGACCACGCTTCAGTTCCATATTTCTCTATAGTTTTTCCTTTATTGACTTCTCTTTCAGTATATTGTGGAGAAATCTCTGTGGGTTACGTAGCGTGGTCAGCACCAGTGATAGCAAAGCTACAGGATATTGAACAGACACCATTGCTTGAAGTCATTTCGGACAGTCAAGTGTCATGGATTGGTGCTGCCCCGCTTCTAGGGATTCTAATTGGTAAGTAGCTACCAAACACTCACAATGTCACAATGCTATTGAAACTGCTCATATCATCGAACTGCTGAGATAACTAATTCACAGAAGTCCGATCCTCGGACTATTTAATCGGAATAAAGGTCTCAGTAGTCCGAGATAAAAAAGTCTCATCAGTCCGATCATCGGACTCATTAATCGGACTACTGATACAAGGCCCATAAAGTACCTTTTATATGCGGAGAAAACTGCTAATGTTCCTAGAAACATTATTTATTTATTTAAAGAACAACAACAACATGAACATGAACAACATGATGTACGTGATAGCAACACTAATTTCAAAGAACATCACTACATATTATGTAGGTGTAAATAATAAAAACAAACAGCGAGTCACAGTAAGATTGCTGGTGAATTAATTAAGTTAAACAATGTAACATGTCATCAGAGAAAGTGAACAAAGTGAAGAAAACATTTTTTACTACGATTTCAAAGTTTAGCATGGATAGGAGAATTGAACTTGTCCCCGCCACCCTTGAAAAGCTCCAAAGCGTCATCCTTGGAGAAACAGTTGAATTTCCATATCAGTCTCTTGACGGGGAATCCTTAGCGAGATTCGTCTTCCAATTGAAATTATTCAGTAATTTGTAGCGAGAAGATTCTTATGACACTAGTGGGAACTACATAATAATGAATATGTTCAGTAGTTCAGTAGTATCTTTATTGCACCAAGCATCTTAGTCTAGTACAGAACTAACAATACATGGACCCTGTAAGGGTGTGGCAAAATAAATCTTAACTGGCTAGGTACATGTTAGATAAACAATATTTGTGTTAAAGAGTTTGAAACGTTTTTTCGTCTAAGTAATCTTTAATACTGTAATAACAGTTGGTTATTAAGATATTTATAACTTTACTTTTAAAAACTGATTCTGTAGGCTCGTTTCTAATTTCTTTTGGTAGTTTGTTATATATTTTTTCATCACACTTGCTCGTAAAGTAGATCTTATTACATCGCTTTTAGGCTCATAATCTAAGCTATTATACACGCGTGCTTTTTACTTTACATTACGGCACTTGTACTATAATAGGTATAACCCGGTAAAGTCAAGTTTGTACGTGACTGCAATTAGACGTACGTGTACGAAGCACTCTTAATATAGCCGGGTAATACTTACAGTTTTATTGTAATACCAACAAAGAGTTCTTATGCCGCTGAAGTAAATGTCAACCTGCGCGCGCATTACTGATTTGGGCGCCATTTTCCGCAAATGTTTGTTGACGTTTTCGCTGTGTGGTTGATTATTATCAAAAAAAAATTGTTTTTTCCTCGCAAGTGTGACGAAAACAGTCGTATGGAACTCTTGTGCTATTAGTCGTTACGCTCTCGGCTTTCTTATCGCGCTCGCCTGCGGCTCGCGCGCATAATACCGCCTCTAGTGTAATGACCAACATAGCACACTCGTATCATAATGTACTATTATTAGCATGTATTCCGGTCCCTTTCTAACAATTTCTAGTAGCGGTTCCGGCGCCACGAGCTGGCTTAAAAATATAAAACGATATCGCAAGTAAGACCACAAAATTCATGGTACCTACTCGTATCATGCTTTACTTAGGCATCTCCTAAATCTTAGTGGTCATTCAACATGTCTGTCACGATTCAAGTTATCTATCTAATTATCACATTATTTTGTACCTCGTCGTCAGCCATTAGACGTCGTGCAGTGGACGTCTTATGGCTGACGACGATTATTTAGTACCTACATAGGTAGAATTATCATCCCACACTAGTAAGCAACGTCTTATGGAGAAAGCTACATTTTTATTATTTGAGGAACTCTACCAAGTTTAGGACACGGATTCATTCAAAAACTAGCATTCTCTAAGTTTTAAGACTATAGGGCAAGATAATTCTCATACAATTCAGGCACTGCAAATGTTATGGGCAGGCGTGTTTTGTACCTGAAGGTCCATTATAATGTTCTATAACTTATTCACAGGTGCAACCATATCGGGCTGCCTCTCAAATATGTTTGGCCGCAAACCGTGCTTGCTTCTCGCAGGGATCTTAACCATGACCAGTTTCTTACTGCTGGCGACGGCTAAGCAGGCCTCGATGGTGATAGTGGGAAGGTTCCTGAATGGGATCGGAATTGGGACCATCACCGTTGTCAACATGACGTACATTGCTGAGATTTCGTAAATATGCAAAAAAAACTTTTTTTAAAACAGCTGCCGATTATAAAAATTACATTTGCACTCTGAGTAGGCTTAGAACCCGATTCTGCCCAAGCTACGTAAAGCAATTTTAAGTAAGCCGTAAAAGGCTTAGTACGGGTACTCGACCTGTTTTTCTCACGATATCAATGCTTTCTGTTCAACTTCCCAACATAATGAAGGCGAAAACGTCTATTTATTTGCAACATGTTTCAAACGCTTGTGTGCGTGGCAAAGAACGTAATTAAGTAAAAATATTCACGCACACATTGATTGTTTTCGGCATCACCATTGAACGGAATTTTGAATGAAACTATCACTCTAACGGCCTTACTTAAAAAAACTTTTCATCCGTTAGCCACTGCTTAAGATGCTCTGCCATCTTCTCTCTGACGTGAAGTTGCACGTGCTAGAAAAGGACAGAGAAGTTTAAGCAGTGACTAAGTGAATCGACATTATTTTAGGTAAGGCCGTAAGTGTTTCCTATATTACCTACTCTAAGGTTATCAATAGGTCTATGTCTGCACTCAACAAAACTTAAGGAAGAGCAGATTTTTCATATTCGTAATTTCAGAGTTAGTCCCATAGTAAAAATATATATTATTCAGAAATTATATAATAAAATTCAGAATTAACCTACACAATATGACATTCTTCGCATAACATAATTATTCTGGCGTGATATGATTGTGGTCAAACGCAAGTCCATTTGTCAATGAAAAACCAAGAGTACATTGTGCTCCTTTTAGCTTCGTATAAATAAATAAATACCTATTGGTGGAAATTTTTCACACAGCGCCATCTAGCTTCAAACTTAACAAAGATTCTACTTTGGGAATCAGAAAACTAGACATCTATAATTTGTGTGCATATTATTCTTGTGCAGCTACTAGATAATTATCTGCAGATATGTCTAGTGTGAAAATGGCTGTTTATAAAATTTCCATTTTATATTCCAGTTCTACAAACATAAGGGGTATGTTGCTAACGGCCGCAGGATTTTTCTTGTCTTTGGGAATACTAACAGCGTACGTAGTTGGGCCTTTCTTTTCTTACGTAGGAGTCATGTACATGGGATTCTTTTTGGCGATGATTTTCAGTGTTGGTGTACTATTCATACCGGAGACGCCTTCATTCTATGTCTTGAAAGGTATGGTACCAGTCTTCGTTGACTACTTAATAGATCTTATCTTAGGCAATGTTTGTAACATTTGGTCATTCCATTACTTGCCCCTAAGTAATGGCATGGCCTAATCGACGTTGAAAAATACACTTTTCCCGCTTTATTCATCATCATACAGAAACATCTAATACTGAACGAAGGCCTCCGCCTTAGTCGGCACTGTACGACAACCTGCCATTTGCATCCACCGGTTGTCCGCGGCTTTCACAATGTCGCCGGTTTGCTCGATTAGGCTTCCAGTTTTATTGTAGGTTTAGAATTGTACGCTTAGTGCTAAATTTAGATAAAATAAAAATGAGGTATACATTTAAAACTACTGTCATGAATTCAGGAGCAGAATTTTCCATGCCTCGCGTACGACCGTATCTCCTAGATGCGTCGCCTCGAATTTTCAGCCCTGTAAATGTCACTTCTAATCAATATGGAGTTGCGGTCACGGGCATTTAGTCAGTAAACCCCCGTGGATAGATCCGTTGTTAGATACATTTTAAGCCACGAACAGCGAACACTACCTAAAGTGATTACGATCACATTTTGGGGATCAGCACCCCTATTTACAACTCCATCGGAAAGGTTTCCGTTGGGATCCACACCATCCGCCCCACTCATTTCTGGAGGATCAAGATGACAAAGACGGAGGAAGCGAAATTCGAATTGGAAGTTTCCGACGCCATTCTGAATAGGGGTGCTGATTGGTGACCGTAGCTAATTGATCTGATCATGGTCACCGCGTGTACGTGGTATACCTAATAACAACGACGATATATACAAGGAGACAAGCAGGCCTGAACAAAAAATCATCCGCCGATCGGTAGTTACCTACTGGTACACTAGATGTCGCTAAGTGTATCAAACTGCTTAAATTACGCATAAAAATTAGATCAACCACAATTCCTACTAAGTTCTATCATACGATTGGGTTACAGTCGTTTGTGCTAGTACAACTCAAAACGACTAGATGGCGTTTTTTTATACATTTGCACTAAAATAATTAAATAATCTGTGTAAAAAATACAAAATAAATATTGAGGCATGTTAAAATAATAAAACGGTAAACATTATAAACATTATTTATTTAGTGAATAAAAATTATTGATATAATTAATTTCATGCAGCAATCGGAACGTAAGCTACCAACAAACATTCGTTTACCGTTGCCAGCTCGTGCTGTCAAGCTCGCTCTCTCTCTTTCTAATCGGCGCGCGTGACCGGCATGATCACAGATTGCAGAAAAGCAAAGACCCTACTCTTCTCTCTTCAGTGGGTATAATGACGAATGCGCGACGTTGCCGCTCTTGGATACTTTACTTACTGGGCCAAATTATTTTGTGAATTGTGAAAATTAACATTAGGGTTCCGTACGCGAAGGGTGTGTGAATTGTGGTGGAACCGCTAAACCTACACGCCGTCGGTTAGGTACTGGGCGTTTGTACACTGCCACGTTACGACACCGACACGATATTTTAGGACTGGTAGTTTCAAACCATTACTATTAAACGCTTTCGCTCTGTGTCGTTGTCGTCCACGAAATCATCATAAGCCCGGAGACGTCCACTGCCGAACGAAGGCCTCCCTCTTAGACCACCACACAATACGACAACCTGCCATTTTCATCCACCGCTTGCCCGCGACTTCTACAATGTCGTCGGTCCACCTAGTGGGAGGCCTTCCTACGTTGCGTCTTCCGGTTCGCGGTCACCACTAAAGAACCTTTCTTCCCCATCGGTTATCAGTTCTTTGAGCGATGTGTCCTGCCCATTGCCACTTCAACTTGCAAACGCTGAGGGCTAAGACAATGACTTTGGTTCTTTGGCGAATATCGTCAATCCGGATTTTATCACGCAAAGTAACTCCGAGCATAGCTCTCTCCATTGCCCGTTGCGTGACTCTGAGTTTCTTCAAAAGGACAGCAGTTAAAGACCCCGTTTCAGTTCCATATGTCATCACTGGCAACACATACTAGTTACAGACCTTTGTCTTCAGATACTGCGGGATTTTGGACGAGAAGGTATTACGCAATTCCCGTCCACGATATCGTCACCGACAAACTATTATTAAATTATTGTTTTGCGGCACGATTCACAATTCGTGCCGATCGGCGGACCGTGCCCGGTGCATGCCGGTGCGGGTGAAGCAGATGTAGAGGAGACATATCATACTAGAACCGCGGTAGCTACATGTAAGCTTTTGCTGACGCAAGGTCGCTATTTTAAAACTGCTGCGACAAAATAAGCTGTTGGTTATGATCGTGTAACATACCGGTATCCTCACGATATTATCGTGTTGTCCTACGAAGATGTCTAGACATAGACAGAGCATTCGTGCGGTAAGGAGGAGTGAAACACGTATGTCCGTACCGAGCTTTTAAACTTATACACATCGTTCCTTCTTTAAAGTTAACTAGGGATTATGAACTGAACGTACAAAACAACAGGTAACATTCCTGAACCTGCGAATTATTATTGTGGTACGAAACCCTCGGTGTGCAAGTCCGATTCGCACTTGACCGGTTTTTATTTTTGCGGTTTTAGGTGTTCTTTCACCGGTATTGCCAGAGTTTGATTGTATTATCCAAAACAGATATTATTCATCAAAGCCTTAATTGAAGTTGATCTGTGGCTATAATGTAAGTATAAATACCAATATATTACATTACGTGTACATATAAACACTTGACTATGTTTTAATAAATAAAAACATGTTTACGGTGCTCACCTAGGTAAGTAATTAATTTGAATGCATGAATTATAATAAATGCATGAATCATGTCAGCTATGATTGTATGAAACATCATTAGCCCGTGCTGCAAATATGTGCATTTTCATCGGTCAATATCTCGGAAACGGTTATTGGGTTAGTTCTAGAATATTTAGAAATCGCAAGCCCTTTAATGTTCAATAATGAGACATGAGAATAAAAAAAAATGCTTGTCACGAAATGGGACATAAAATATCTCTAAGACATTGTTTTTTTATAACTCCTCACAATGCTGATGACGTATGACGAGGCAGTATGGCCTTGCGGCTTTAGCCTGCCCGACAAGAGAAAGAACAAATAGCTTATGTGAACGTCGCCACAACTTTACTATAATATAATACTTTAACTAACAACTAACAACTTTACTATACTATATTAGAATATATTATAGGGCATGACTTATACTTCACTATGACTCATTTCGTGTGACTAACTGTGATTCTATGACTTGTTTAACTTTTTTATCTAAAAACTTTAAATGTATAGACTTGACACTGGCAGAATGAACACAGTGCAACCCCAAAATAACAAAAAAAATAAATTGCAACATCTAGCTCTTTTCAACCGGCTTCCTAGCGACATTTACTACAGACGGGCTGGCAACACTGATCTAACGAATTTCAACTTTCAAACCAAAACCGACCAGCAGGGCTATCATGTAACTGTTCGGGATCGCGATTCGGATCGCGATTTGTCATAAATGTCACTTGTCACTGTCACGGCTTCACAGTATTACGGAGGGATTTCTCTCGCTATCATTATCGAACGAATGCATTGATTACCTTAATTAAGTTAAGCTAATCCGTCGGTCTTTTGGCGTTTCATCCTGCCCTGCAGGGTCAAATGAGTTTTGGCAGTGACAGTGACAAGTGTCTATTTTTGACAACTCGTATCCGAATCGCGATCCCGAAAAGTTACATGATAGCCCTGCAGCCTTTCCTGTGCTTCGTTTGGTTTTTTCCGTAATCGTTGAATTTTTGATAAACTGTTTCATGACTTCTGCTCGCCTACCGGACTTTGATTACTGTTTATCTATTTCACGACTGCTGCTCGCTTACCGGACTTTGATAACGCTTTATTTCAACCTGTGCTTGTTTTTTGGATTCCGAGTGAACATAAGTTTCGAACTGTAAAGATGTCGTTTACCAAGTGCGTTTATCACAATATGATTTTAGTAAAGCTGCATTTCTTTTGCAAAAACAAAAAAAGCAATATCTTGGAAGGAAAAGCCCATCCAAAATTAAGGATCCTAAAGAATAAATAAATTAATCACAAGTTGGTATTTTTATTTTGCATGTAATTCCCTTTATTTAGGTACCTACCTGATCTATATCATATATATCTGTTTCAAGTCACATATGCCTAAGTCGTTTGTCTGATGGTAAGCAGCGCGAATCCGCTCGGCCAAGCGGGCGGACGCTGTACTTAGATTGCACAAGGTCACTGAAAAACGCTATTTATTTTATATCAGATATTAGAAGACTTGCTTGGCGGTGAAATAACTGGGAAAGGCACAGATATAATTATATTGGAGTTCTGTGGGAAAATGCTATAGTAGGTAGGTCTTGCTTCATCAGTGATGCCTTACTTTCTGCCCCCTATTACAAGTCTAGCTTGGCTAAATGGGTTTAAGTACATATTCGATAATGTTAACTTACACGTAGCTATTTATGTACCTTTTAATTCGTTAATCATTGAAGATCAGAATACAAAACAAAATATGTAGGTAGTTGTTTTTTGCCAGTGCTTTTTTTATATATTTTAAGCGCCATCTAGCGATATGAATATTAGTTACTTTATAAGCTAGATTCCAATCGACCGCATCGCCATCTATCAATAGCCGATGAAAGATGGCAAATTAATTCTAAAAATTAAAAATAAGTAAAGTACGTTTTATAAACAATCTTATGATTGTAAAACTTAATAGAAATATTTTGCGCTTGATTGGTACAGAAGTAAACCAATTTTATTAGTTAAGAGTGTTAAAACAAAAACTCCCAGGCTATTTGCTAGCGCCATCTAGAAATAAGACGCGATTTGCGCTGGACGATTTTTTGTTCAGGCCTGCTTGTCTCCTTGTATATATCGTCGTTGCTAATAAGTACCTACTCAATAGAGAGATCATCGAGATGATTTACAAATAAATTTACCTACTTATGGAAATTTGTACACATTTTCAGGAAAAGATATAGAAGCGAAAACAACGCTAGTAGCACTTGGCAGGTCCGAGGACATAGAAGAAGTGTTATCATCTAAGCCACTCAGAGCCAAATCCACGATACAAGGGTTGAAAGACGTGTTTTTCATCAGGACTAACAGAAAAGCCTTTATAATTAGCCTGGTTATCTTCATTTTACAAGCCACGAGTGGCTACGTCACTATATTACTCTATGTCACAAGTATCTTCCAATCAGTGAATTCGTCCTTGGATCCAGACTTAGCGACCATTATTGTGGGGGTGACACAGGTGCTGTCAAGTTGTGTAGCTCCCATTTTTGTAGAGAGAATGGGAAGGAAGCTGTTGTTAATGATTTCTACTGCTGGGTGCTCCTTAAGCATGGTAATTTAGTCTACATTTTACAATGTGTGAGCGGCTGTTGACCACGTCACAGTGTTCTATGTCACGCCTATCTTCAAAACGGTGAATACGTTACATCCAAGGTTAGCGGCTTTTAGCTGCTTTCGACCTGTGACTGTCTCTCTGTCCTTATTTCTTTAGAAAATTGGGATGCAGATACTGATGCTCATGTTTTTACTGATAGGTGCTTTTTGAGCATGATAACTTGAAGTTAAGTCTAATTCCTCAGAGGTTCTTCTTCATATTTTCTGTTTTACACAGACTCGGAGAATATAGGTCGTAAGTTTTGTGCGTTCTTATTTATGTAAGAACAATACATTATGACTGTAGTGTCCTATAGATTAGAATTAGCAATTTTTTTCTAACTAAAATCACGTTTAATCACATCCCACCTGATGTTAAGCGATACGAAAAGGGAACTGAAAATCCTCTATCGTAGCCGACTACGAAACTCAGCTACCAAAACGGCAACAAAATTATTGTTTCATAATTGATTACGAAACAATGAAAAATAATTCCTCTTTCGTAGTTGACTACGAAAATCAATTACGAAAACGGACCAAACCATGCGGTCAAGAATAGAGCAAGCTTCTCTAAAAGGAAACTTTACTAGATACTACTTTACTAGATTAGAAGGCAGTACCTACTCGTATAGTGTAGGTGCTTTTCGGGATCACATACTCCAGCTGTGAGTTCCACACCCTAGCTATGAAACGAGAAATATAAGGACTTTGAGGAATAGAAGTTTGATAAATCAAGATTATTACCTCGTATATCAATTCTAACTCATTTTTCGATTTCAGGCGATCCTTGGCATCTACTTTTTATTACAAAACGCTGATCATGCGTCTGCAGAACAACTGCATTGGGTCCCCCTCGCCACAGTTATCGTTTTTCTGATAAGTTATCAGTCAGGTGATGGTTATTTCCAATCAGATTAAAATTTGTTTGTTAGACAATCGCTGAAAACGTCTGTATTTAAGTTTCACAGGAATCGTTATATTGTTTTCCAAATCTAAAGTTTTTTATTTATTTAAGTAAGTATATTAGAAATATATCTTCCTTTGGTCACCTGATGGTAAGCAACGATGTGGCCGAGGAGCACATTGATCTACAAGAAGTTCAGTTTTTTATAACTGAACTGAAGCTTTAGCTTAGATTTTAGTTTTATAATATTCATGAAGAAGATGAGAAAGTTGGAAGCAAGGAAGATGGCAATAAATTCCATTATTGGGAAGTGCATACATCTATCGAAAATTGGAGTCAAAATAATTGTCTACGATTTTTGGTCTCGGTTATAAAATAAGCAAAATCCAAATAACTAAAATCCATAGTCACAAAATTATACACTCTGCCTTCTGCGCCGAAGGTTTAAAGAAGCGATTGCTGGTTGGGTAGATTTTTCAACTGTGGATAATTATTGAAACTCTTCGTTGAGATTCTATTATTGAATTCCTTTCTTGCTTTTTAACACGATGAATTTAAATATCTATTATGAAATTTGGAAGATAGTGTATGCCGTGTATAAATTAAAGCATTTTTATCTAGAGAAGGAATAAGATAAACTATTATGTGATATTTTTACTTTGTGCAGGTTACTACACAATTCCTGGAGCCTGTTGCAACGAAATGTTCGACTCGTCAGCTCGTGGTCCAGGGTCTTCTCTGGCATTTTCTTCTGGAACTATCGTCTGCTTCACGGTGACAGCTACCTACGGCTACATGACATCCAGCGTCGGCAACCACGTGACTTTTCTCATGTATGCAGGCACCAGCGCGTTTGCTTGCGTCTTCACTTATTTGTTTATAGTGGAAACGAAGGGAAAGAGCTTAGCTGAAGTGCAATTGCTGTTGAGCAAATGATGTAAACTATAATAGACGTAGGACTTAATTTATTGATCTTAATAGTTAATCTATCTTTTATCTTATATTATTGTATTATTCGAAGTTAGGGCGATAAGTCCTGTTCTGAGGTCCAGCTTGTGGTGTATTGTGATTTCCCCTGCGAGCATCTACCCGAGGGAAACGAGCTCTGAGTGAGGCTTTGGGCCGCTGGCATAGTAGCTCCCGTGGGTTAGATGGATGGACGTATGAAAGATGGTAAGAAGCAATCAAGCATTTACGGTACTATGGCTGGAGTTGGAGCAATGCAATACAATCCGGTAGCGATTCTCGTTACTTCTGTGGCTTTCGAATGCACATGGTCTACCTCTACAGTATCATTGTCCAGCATGCAGCCACGAATATCCGTAACTCCCAGTTTATTTATAGGGAAAATGTATTTGTTATAAATATTTGAAACATCGAAACGCAGAGGAAAAAAGCATACGTCCGGAGGAGGAATTCGATGACGTATGTGAAACTACCGACCGGCACTGGGCCAGCGCGGTGAATATGACACAATCGCCCTTCGAGGGCCTACGTCCAGCATTGAACTACGAACAGCCTGTTTATGAATGCTTAGGATGTAAAGGGCCGGTAACTCAATCTTCTAATGAAATACGTTGACGAACTCTGCAAAGACAACCAGTCTGTACCCTCTGGTGGCCCCGTGCTAGCTTAGTGATCATTCTTCTAAATGTAAATTGAATAAAATATGCAACGCCTGATGACAATAGACAAGATTTTAATTATGAAAAAAAAAACACATTCTGTACACAAGACAATATTACAAAATTGCTTTTCGCTTCATACCGGTCCCAACTCAGCATAACGCTGGATGCGAACAGTCAGCGCTGGTCTTCCGTTGGAACCGTCGGTGACGTCACCCACTGATACCACACGGCAGGGTACGATTAAACAAGTAAAAACTAGAACAATCAAACACAAACTAGAACCACGAATTGAAATGGTAAAGTACAAACTACTTAAACAAATAAATGACGGCGCTTTAACTTTTTTGTTGGTGAACCTTAGAGTTGGTAAGTACTTGTAACTTGTAATAGTACTCTGTACCAGCGCCTGTGGAGGATTTAGCTTTCTATCTCTCAGCTCTTAAGCTTTGCCATTCAATGTAGCAAAGTTGCCAGCATGGGTAGCCGATTGTATTTGGATTGTCTCTAGACTTTTATCGGTCTGGATGCATCACATTTGTTTTTTGTGTAGTAGGTTAAGTAGTTAAGGTAGTTAGTTTAGCAGTTTATTGTGTCATCATTAGCTGTTATTTGCTTCGATGTTTTTTGATGAAAGGAAAATGTTTTCAGTGTAATTTCCAGGCATTACTTTTAAGGTGATAAGCTATATGTGCCTACCTACATTGTTGTGCAAAGGTTTTAATATTTTTACCTTCAGAATAATATATTCAGGATAGCAATGAATGAATTAGATCAGTATCTAGTAGCTAAAACCTACCATAGGTGGGAAACTCTTTTTATCATCATACATTATCATCGGCCAGAAAACGTTCACTGCTGGACGAAGGCCTCCCCCTTAAGAAAGAGGGGTTGCGATAATCTTCACGCTTGGCAGGCGGCTTGGGGACCACAGAATGACCACCACCATCGTTAACCGAGAGGACGCTGCTGTCCGACCTCCGGTGGTGGTTCTAGATGCAGTTTTAGGATATACCCAGATCCAAACAAAAAACATAGCATAAAAATAAGATTATTAATATTATGCTTTAAAATAAAGCAACCGACTTCTATAGTTTCGATAATAATAAAATTGATAAATTTATCGCAAAGTTTTTTTCCCTGTTATTTTTATTTGAAATCAAACTACTGAACCGATTTTGATAACATTTATATGGAACCACCTCTAAAGTATGACCTACCAAACAAAAAAAATACATTAAAATCAATTCATAATTGGCGAAGTAATCGCCTAACAAACAAACAATGAAGAAAAACAAAACATACTTATACGAATCGAATAACCTCATTTTTTCAACTCGGTTGAAAAATACACTATACATATATATATACCCTATAAAAGCCCTATTTCAGCATGATGCCAGGTGATTGTGTCATGTGAATTATTATTTAAAAAATGTTTGAAAAAAAAAAAACTGTAACCGTAGACCCCGGCTTGTACCTATACCGTGTCAAATACAGATTATATCCCCGTATCTTACATAGCTATTCGAACTCATAACGGCAATAAATTGCAAGTAACGTAAATATTTTAAGGATTAGAAAAGTACATAAATTACGTAGCTATTACATAAATATAATGCGAGTCGTAAAATTTGGAGCACGTTATAAAAAAGATAAAAAAGCAATGAATGTTTGGACTATCTAATCATCGGATTAACTCAAACTGTCGAGGAATGGAGGAAGTAGGGCTAAGACTGGATTGTAAAACATTCGAAGAGAAAACTGAGAAAAACTGTTTGTCGTAAACCAATATTCAGGAGGAAGCCTTCGTCCGGCCCACTACTGGACTAGCGCTTAATAACCCCCACACCGTAATCCCCACGCTTGGAAAGCGGCTGGGGGATCGTAAAATGCTTAAATAGGACGCTGCTGCCCATCCTCCGGTGGTCCTGGATGCAGTTTTAGGACATACTCATGTCCAGTTGTTTGTCATCATTTATCTATTACAGGAGAGTTGGATTGTAATTAGTGTTACGTTTAGGGGTGCGATAAATTCAAAGAACCGCGTAAAACTTTACCATCATCATCATCATCAGCCCGGAGACTTCCACTGCTGAACGAAGGCCTCCCCTTAGACCGCCACACTGTACGGAAACTTTACCATTGCAACAATACTCGTAATTCTACATTTTAGTTTAAATTTAAAACTACTGAAAGGAATGACATAAAACTAAAATAATATATTAACGTATATGACCGTTCTGCTCGCATTTCAACTAGAAAGAATTTTAATTACATGAACTACCTATACTTAATAACAATAAATAATTATTATGAAGGTCACATCAACATAATACTTTTATTATTAAACTTAAGCTTAAACAAACGCTATTTTCAACCGAGTTCAAAAATGGAGGTTCTCATTTCGACTGTTTTTTCTTTGAATGTATGTTACGCGATTACTACGCCAATTATGAACAGCTTTCGATAATTATTTGACAGCCTTATAGCTCAGTTGGTAGCATGTCTGCCTTCAGAACTGTAGGGCGTGGGTTCGATCACCACCCAGGACTAAAATGTATGTGATGTACATCGATGTTTGTTCTGTGTCCGGGTGTAGTATGTATTATAAGTATGTATTTACGAAAATAATATTCGTATATAAGTATTCAATCAGCTATCTGGTTTCCATAATACAAGCTTTGCTTAGTATGGAGCTAGATGGCGCTGTGTGTATTAAATGCCCCCCCCCCCCCCCCCATTTGTTTGGTAGATAATACTTCAGAGGTGGTCCATATACATTTTATCAAAATCAGTTCAGTAGCTTGGTTTTTAAATCAAAACTACTAGAAAATATCAAGATGTCATCCAGATATTCGAAGTTGGAGTAGTTTTTTTTTTCAACTCGTATTATGTTTTGTTAGAGTCTTAGACCTCGTTTTGATCGGTAAAATAAACATAGTTAACAAGGATTAAATTAGTCGTTTGTGACAAATTTTATGACAATAAATATTGACCGTGGGTCGAGTTGCATTCTAGTCGAGTCGATCACTGGGACTACAAAACTAACAGAAAGTGCTCAACTGAGCCCGCCAGGCTCAGTTTCGGCAGATCGGCAGCAGACCAAATTGACCATAGACCAAATCGACCAATAAAAAACTGAAAATCATCTATACTGAGTTCGCAGGCTGTAAGACCAGTGTGGACTGAATTGACCATAGAGCCAAATATTTTACCAAAACTTACCCAAGCATCCCCGTCGATAGCACTATCAAACTATACAAATATGCAATTAACAATATTGCGTTCTGCACTCAATACAATTTGGAAAATTATAGCAAATAATAGAAGATGTTATTGACACTGATATTATTCTGTATCGGAGTTATAATTTGAAGATCCCCATAGATTCAGTTCAGTCAACTCTGGTTCATTTATAATTCATTTAGTTCATTGGCTCTGTCTTATCTCTGTATCGAGTCTTGTAATGTTTTTAATAATTTAATTATTGTGATCGTTATTTTATTAGTCTGTGTAAGTGGAAAATGGAGTTGTATTTAATAAGAAATCAGTTTTACATTGCCGGATGCTGTAAGTATAAATTTTTTGATTTGAATACATCATAAATACTATTGGTACTCGTATCATCCTTTTTTAAATCCTTACTATAAAAATATTGTTTTTCTTGGAGGAGCCAGCTGGCTGGTTACTTTATCAAAGCTGTTTCATCTTTGTTTTATGCTGACTAGCATTTGATTTAAAAAGAAGGCATTCTTCTTTTTATACCCATTTGCAACCCGCACGTGCTTTGTGCTTTGGTGGTCAGATGATACCTCTTGACCACCTATATGCTTAAAACTGATGTATTTGCTATTACGACGAGCATACGAAATACGTTTTCTGATAGTGTTATTATTAATATCAGTATTTACTATTTTATTTATGCTGAGTTCCTGTTTGTTGTATCTTCTTCGGTAGAAAAACAAAGACATAATTTTTTTAAAGCATCATTCTGTAACCATTAGGGACATCTCAAAAGTTTCTAATATCTGTATTTACTTTAGATTCTTGTTAGTATACTTAATCTATGATTCTGGTAAGAATTCTACATTGATCTAATTTACATTCGTTCCTCCCCTTCATTTCTTTTCTAGTCCTTATTTCATCTTTCTATTATTTTTCAACCGACTAAAAAAAGAACCAGAAAAGGAAAAAGGAGAAAAGTACTCAATTCGTTGTTTTTTTTCTATTGTATTACGCGATTTGTCGTCGTCAGCCATAAAACGTCCACTGCTGGACGAAGGCCTCCCCCTTAGTAGAGGGGTGTTGCCATAATCCCCACGCTTGGCAGGCGGCTCGGATTACGCGATTACTCCGCCAATTTTGAACTGTTGATTCTTTTTTTGTTTGGTAGGTAATACTTCAGAGGTGGTCCCATATACATATTATCGAAATCGGTTCAGTAGTTTGGTTTTTAACTCAAAATTACTAGAAAATATGAAAATGTAATCCAGGTATTCGATAGTTGAAGTCGGTTTTTTTTAACAAGCGTATTATATCTAATATTTTCGTTTGCTCTTAGTGTACCTAGGTCAGATCCTCGTTGGGTACGGTCTAGGCTGGACGGCACCAGTGATTCCGAAGCTACAAGATATAGAGCAGACTCCATTGCCGGCCGTGATCACTGATCAGGAAGCCTCTTGGATCGGGTCTTTGCTTTACATCGGGACTATTAGTGGTAAGACTAAATAATTATATTTTACTATAAGAGAAAGAGAAAAACAGTCGACTACCACACTTATAATAATAATAATATTATAATGTGCATTGTCCTTGGATACGTACACATCAAATTACGTAGGTGCGCCCCGCGGTTTCACCCGCTTGGTGGTGAAAAACGGTGATGTAGTGTTAAAAAGTAGCCTATAATTAAGTATGTTCTTCCGTGAAATAAGCTTTCTCAATTCCGAGTTTCATCCGAATCCGTTCAGCCGTTTTGGTGTGAAGAGGCGACAAACATACATTCACACATACACACATACCGACAAACGTTCGCATTTACCTTTATCATTAGTGTAAACCATTTTGACTCTACCTTTCTAATCCGTACAGCCAAGAAACAGAACGAACTGCCTAGTTTTTATACAACTGCCCAAAAAAAGGAGTGTTATGTTTTTAGTTTCTTCAGAGATATAATCTAGACCTTTTAAACATTAGAGAGAATGAGCATATTGAGCATCTTACGAGTCTGCATGCTTCATCTTCGACCGCGATTATATCTAAGATAGTAAAAAAAATGCCAACGTTTTTTTTGTGCAATAGTCACTTGACGAGCGAGACTTTTGACTGGTGGTAAGCATCACGCTCATAACTGTAGCAGTGCCAGAACTGTGAATTGATGTCAAATCATTATCATTTATTATGATATGACATGTCATGGTAGCTATATAGTCTTTACTGTGTGTTTCCAGGCCCTTACGTCACCGGGTTCCTCTCAAATGCCAAGGGTCGGAAGCCTTGTCTGTTCCTGGGCGCCGCTATCTGCTCCTTGGCGTTCCTTGCATTGGCTCTGGCCGTCAACATGGCAATGATCTTCACCGGAAGGATACTTATTGGGTTGGGAACTGGTATCATCTTCGTCATGAATCTGGTCTATATTGGGGAAATTGCGTGAGTACGTTAGCTTCTTGACTTATTAAATCTTCTTTGTTCGGCGCTGTAACCTTTTGTAGGACTAAGTCTTCTTAACGATCTACTTCCACATAGTACCTTGCATTTTGCTCCATAGCACCTTGACCACTGTTTAAAATTTACTTTTGCACAAACGAAATGAATATATATAAAAATAGAGTAGGTACTAAATATGATGATATTGACAGATGACTGTATTGCGTATTCAGAAATTTGGGATAAGGATTAATAAAAGAACAATTAATATTAGTAATAAACGAACATTTTTGATAGCCTTTGATGGTGATTACCATATTCATGTCCTAGACTATTCAATAGTTCTGATAATAATGGCGTTAAATTTTATCAATCTTATTTTTTTCACATGTTGTTTGGTAGTATTTGTGTAAAGAACAAGTCAATTAGGAATAGGGAAACATTTTGTAAACCTAAACGAAAACTACTAGTATAGCATTAAATTATCTGTGCTAAAACTAACCTATTTACAATATCATATACCTACTACATATTTTACTGGATTTTAATTATTTTTCTCTAATTTATATTATTTTAAATCATTTAATCATCATTCATAATCATCATTTAATCATTTTAATCATTTTTTCATATTAATCTTTTCTGTGATATAGATAGATAGATGTTTTAACAAAGAATCTTCTGTGTTACGTTAATCATCAAATAGTTTATTATGTTATAATGGGCTAGCGTTCGACTATAGCTCACCTGGATAGTGAGGTTCTTTATTACGTTATAGTCATAGTGTTAAATGCTCGTTATTTTTCAGGTCAACCCATATCCGAGGCGTTCTTTTAACCTGCACAGGGATTTTCAGTACTCTCGGGACATTGATTATTTATTCCGTAGGCCCCTACGTACCCTATTCAGCTACTGGATACATTGGATTGGCTTTGACTTTGGTCTATACTGCTGGGATATTCTTCATACCTGAGACTCCATTGTTTCTGGTTATAAAAGGTATGTGAGCGGTGTATATTTTAGTTTATATTAAAGTACTTCTTTTATGGGTAAATAGGCTTGCATTTGACTGCCATTTCGCCTGATGTTAATTGAAGATACTGTATACGTTCAATTTTAAGTAGGTACGTAATTTACCTTTGTATTCAGCTATGCTATTTACACGTCATTGTTTCTATTTACAATCATAATAAGTAGTATATATAAAAATACCTGGCTGGTAATGAGTATAAAATGTCTTGTAGGAAGATTCACAAGAGTTCGTAATAACCGTCAAATCTACAGACAGGAAAATTAAACAAATTACCTGTTACAAAAATCCGGACAGCTGCAGCCCGAGATTATGATAACACGTTGTGTTCATTGTTTATATTAAAATGATTGTACTATCGTTTTCACGATCTACGTGGCAGTAGCGGAATCTGAGATCGATATGATAATTATGATAAAATGTTATCTATAAAAAATATTCAAAAAATAGAAGAAGAATAGAAGGTCAGAGTTTGATGCATTTCCTGAACTAAAATCTATTCACTCACTAGTCGCAAAACAAACCTATATTATTTTCATGCATACGTACCTAGATATAAATAAGACCTTTTGTACACATAACAATATACTTATAAGTGACTTAAAAGAAGGATTAACAATTTTAACGAGTCAAGATAAACTGCGAAATATATACGGAAAATGTATGGTTTGTCCATGAATTTATTTTATTGAATTAAAAAGAATAACCAAGAAAACTTTTTTACAGGGGAAGACGATGAAGCAAAAGCAACGCTCACACATTTAGGCAGAGGCGAAGAATTTGAAAAAGTATTACTAGCCAAAATTGTCATTTCATCAGAAAAGAGCGCCAAAGATCAGTGGACAGAAATAGTTACTATAAGAAGCAACAAACGCGCTTTGTTCATCACTCTAACATTAAATATTCTACAACAGATGAGTGGTGTTATTGCTGTTGTATTTTTTGCGACTAGGATATTTGAAATGGCTAATTCGTCTATAGCGCCGGATTTGGCTACGATAATAATTGGTGTGACACAGATTATAGCTAGTAGCATAACGCCGTTCTTTGTTGAGAGATCTGGAAGAAGGTCTTTGCTGTTGGTATCAACTGCTGCTTGCTGCTTGAGCCTGGTATGTTATATTGTAAAGTTGAGTAGATAAGCACCCAATTTTTTTTTTTTTTTTTATATTTATATTTGGGTGATTCGTTTAGATGAAAATATTAAAATCCTTCGATGTGTGGCATTTGAAGGATCACTGGGATTACTTTTAAATTAGCTAGGCGAATTACTTATACAGGATAATGCTTAATAGTAGTACTAAGCTGAAATAAGGTCACTCATGATTGTGAATAACTTTTACAATAGGGCCGTGTAACCGTGAAATTGTGAAATCATATTAATATATCAGCTATTCCATATATTTTGTCAAGGGCGAATTCCATATATCTATGGAACAGTAGATTGTTTTCGTGAGTCGGTCCTAATTGTACAACTTATTTTTACCAATTAATATGTTTTTTCAGGGCACTCTTGGAACCTACTTCTTTTTGGATCACATCGGAAATCCGATTGTTGGTACTGCGGGATGGCTGCCACTCGTCTCTCTTATAATCTTCTTCTTGTCCTATGATCTCGGTAAGTTATTAGCACCAATAATTTTAGTACCTTATCTAAACGGCATTGCTAGTCTGATTTTTTCATAATTGTATTATTATATTAAATCGCCTATTAATTAGCTATATAAAGTTTTGAGGTTTGCTATGTTATTTTGCTTAGGCGTTAAGATCTGATATCTTGTCATTCCCTTTTCAATTCATGTCTTACGCCATCTAGATTTCCAGATAAATTTGCGGCTTCTATGCTCTATCTTTAATTATTAAACGTCCTACAATTTCATGCCATCTGAATTCTTCCTTGATTTTTTTATTCGTTTTTATCATAGTCTTCTTCGGTGAATGAAAGTTTGAAATTATCGTGTCTACTGATGGTTGTAGGTTCTATTTATACGATACCTATTTATTAACATTAACCAACCAGTATTATCAACCTTTTCACAACGCGATGAACTGTTTGCGATGAACTGTTTGACCTTATGCCGGCGTCAAGTCCGCACTTGCCGTCATCGTCAGAAGGCTCATCTACATAATAATCAATATAAAATATGGAAATAGCACACTGTGCATTTCACACAATGTTTCTTCTTTTACACCTACAAAATTTAGATAAACCTTCCTTCTTTTTTCTTCTTGAGGAGCTGTAACATTGGGTTATTCAAAATGCGTGTGAACAGAGTCGTAAAAGGTTGGCAATAAATTCGTTTTGTCTCTGGTACTTATTGCAGTTTTTTTGTGGTATTGAATGACGAGACAAGAAAGACGGTCACTTGGTGTAAGCGTTATGCTTTCCCCTATCAGTAGCAGTGCGAGAATTGTGAACTTACGAATACAATCCTGCGCCGCACTGCACTGCGCTCGTCACCCTGATATTAGATGTGAAATCTTTTTATGCTTAGTAATTTCTCTGGTAACATTTCCCTTTAAACCAAAACACAGTAATGATTGCACACTACTGCTTGCGACTGAATAACTGACAAAGGCGGTACTTCCCCAGGTCGATTCTGCAATAGAGTACTACCACTACAAAATATGCACAAGAGACGGTGTTTGCTTACCAACGAGCAAATCGTTCGCTTGTTTGCCTCCCATGGTATAAAAAAGTACATCCGCAGCCACTTCAACCTGTTCATTAGCTGTGTTAGTGGTCTAATGCATTTAACTCCTTACCTTTTGCAGGATTCGGCATAATCCCTGGAACTTTCATTGGCGAGATGTTTACGCCTAACGTCCGGAGTACAGGGTCGACTGTCACCATCACCATCGGCTGGTTGTTTGGTTTCTTCATCTCCAGTGCCTTTGGACTCATGGTGGCGAATGGACCACACATAGCATTCTGGGTTTACGCAAGCGCTTGCGCTCTCGCTTTTGTGTTCACTGTCATATTCGTACCTGAAACTAAAGGGAAGTCTCTGTTAGATATTCAAGAAATGCTGAGTTATTCGTGGATTAAATGAAATTAGTATTTGATTTTTGTTTCAATACTGAGATCTCCTTTATCCTTGATTATTAGGTTTTTTAAAAATTAATAATGATCCGTTAAAAAGGTTGTAAAGCAAGCTTACAAGGGATATGGTAGAGAAAACCGGCGGTGAACCAAACCATTACAACCACTATACTAGCTTTTTAGCAAACCAAATTGTCAGAAAAATAAAACATCAGTAACTCCGAGACTTTACGCGGCGCCTCGAATACTGACAAAGAGACCTCCAGGCGGAGTTTGTAGAATATGTTGAAGATTAGGTGTAATAAAGTGTTTAAACAGAACATTATTTCGCTTACTACAATTTAACAGAGTTTGAAAGGTGTACTTAATTTAAAAGCATAATCAGTCTATTAGCAGTTCACAGCTGGACATCGGCCTACCCTTGAAGGGCGCGGTTAACCATATCCACTACGCTGACAAAGTTACGTGTTGGTGGATTAACATAATCATCATTAATACGAGCACGGCTTTTGTCGTTGGAGTCGTCGTCAGCCATAAGACGCCCACTGCTGGACGAAGGACTCCCAATAGAGGGGTGTTGCCATAATACCCACGCTGACGCTCCCAAGAGGACGCTGCTGCCCGTCCTCCGATGGGTCTGGTTGCAGTTTAAGGACATACCCGGAAGTAAGTGTCGGTGGAGTATCTACCATCTTTCTCTATCTCCGGCCAGATCTTTCCTTCTACTTGGACCCGAAAGACCGAGGAGAAACTTTGTAGGTCAAGTCAAGAAAAGTGCCAAACACAACAAGGACATATCATGTCATGTCGTTATCTGAACGTTTTACATCTGTACGACGTCTGTCTGACGTTTTCATGATGTTTTGCTTTACTGAAAAGCCAGTGGCATATGAAATCCATACATGAAATTTAAAGAGCTCATTGGTATCGATCCGATGAACACACGACCCCTCGATTTTGAGTCTAGCAGTCCCCATTCGGCTACCACGGCTTCAAGTTACACTTTTTATTATGAAGTATTAAGTAGTTTATCGAAACTTGCGTAGTTTTCAATGCGCATTCATTTGACATTAAAATTTGATCTAACCATCGTATGACCGTACTCATATTAATGTTAATCTTAGTTAAACACAGAATTCTTTGCATTAGATAATTTTCACAAGATAATACTGAGATTATGAACAGTGGTTTTGGGGTGAATTTCAGTTTGCAATTTTCATTTGAATTTCCGTGAAAATCTACTATAGACCATGCTGTTTAAAATGGCAAAAAACTTGCGTGTCCAGATATTTATTGCAGCTTGCTGTAAGTTTTTTCTTAAATTATACTTCGGTGTTATGATGGGTGATCTTTGAGCATATTTTATACTATTGGCTATGACAAGCTGAGACTTACCAAAATATATATAGTTAGCAAAGATAATAATTTATTATAATATTATTTTTACGCATAGACACTAAAAATAAGAAAAATTATGATAAATATCTGGCAGTTCTTGAAACTGCATACGAGCAATCTCTGGGCTCTCTCTGGGGATGATTTCTTACCGCCAATGCAATAAATAATTCAGTTTGAAGTACCCAAAGTGTGGAAACACTTCATAAAATATTCAATAATTATTATAATACTACTGTAAGTTAATGACCAAATACCCATTGTGTATGTTGTAAGGTTGTTTTAGTGCTCTCTCATAATTATGTTACAAACAGAAACTGTTTTATTATAGTGTGAACGTTTACTTGATGCTTAGAGATAAAGAGAAAATTATTTATTTGCATACAATATGGTCGGTAAATTAAAAAAAATACAAAATTAAATATAAATTAAATGAAAATAAACCAAAAATTACAAAATGTGATTAGTCAAAATTATAATAAAATACCAATGGGACAATGGATTTGTGACAATAACATCTTTAATTTATTCCTGAATAGGTTGGTATTCTGTATTTTTGTCTGAGATTTTTGTATCTCATTGTAGATACTTTTTTGCATCAGGGCTGAACTAGTCTGTCCTTTAAGAACGTAGGTGCGGACCGTTTCAATTATGTACTATGCGTGATTTGCTCGTCCCCCGCAATAAGTAGCAAAAAGTGATGTAGGCAAATTATTGCCATTGACATCCCCAATAATAAAGTGCGTGGTTAGTGTCGAATTTATAGGTGTTTCCGGGTTACTTTTGATGTTATGAGCTTGAGCTGTCTTGATATAGAGCACTTGACTTCGAAAAATGATCAGTCAGGATATCTGTATCTTAGTCTGTCTGGTCTATCTGCCTGTAACTTTTGCATGTTTGTTTGTGTGTATCGTGACGCCACTGAGAAAAAAATAAAATAATCGAATGAGATTTTTTACTGTTAGCTAGTATTTGAAAGGCTTTTATAACCTTTATTTATTGATGATGCTTAGCAGTTTAAAATGTATGTGTTTTTTCTGAAAAGTGTAGAGTTTTTAAAATGTATACTCTGTTTTGTTTATTGGTCATCATAAAATGATTGTTTCAGTAAATTTTGGGGATCTGATAAATGGATATGCAATGGGATGGCCAGGGCCTGTGCTCCTAAAGTTTGATGATCCAAACCAAAGTCCGCTCCCACACAAAATCACTGAGGTTGAAAAGTCTTGGATTGCTTCTGTCGGTTATTTTGGATTCTTTGGTGAGATAGTAATGAAATGAAATTCAGGTTTTTTTTTTAACGTCTGCAACATAGACTGAAAAAATATATATTGAAAAATTGGTTTGTTTTTCAGTTTTTGACTAATAGCTTCAAACGACAGTAATGCTTGCACGCTACTGCTTGGCGGTTGTATAGCTTGCAAAGGTGTGGTACTTCCCGAGACGGACTCTGTAATAGAGTTTTACCACTTCAAAAAGTGGTGGAGTACTATGGCTAGCCCACCATCACCACTTAAGCCCATCAATACGCTGAGCTACTCGTTGACTTTAGTTCTCTGGCGAATTACTTCAATCTGGATACGATCCCTTAGAGAAACACCGAGATATCTCATTCCATAACTCGCTGAGAGGCTCTAAGCTTGTGAACGGATCCAACTATGTTATCCTTGTTTCGAGACTGTAAGTTCATAATCAATTATTTTTTTCCAGGTGCTTTTGTGGGCAGTTTTGTCATTGGCAAACTGATTTGGAAGGAAAACGACTCTCATTATCGGAAGTAGCATGCATCTTGCATCTTGCGTACTGCTTGCATCTGCAACGAGCTTAGCTATGGTGTATGTAGGAAGACTGTTTGTAGGAATTAGTATATGCCTGTTATCGGTGATAGGGGTGATGTACGTTGGAGAGATTGCGTAAGTATACTTGCTTCGCGTTGGTTACCTACTGCTAAACAGTGGAATGCGCTGCTCGAATGAGATAATATTTCCAGGTAGATCCACGGAAAAGGATTAGCCTCAGAATAGTCAATTCGTCTTTTGTTCCCTTTCATTCAAATTTATAACTAGGTGGACTAGGTGAATAAACACAAAAGACGAATAAATTATTCCGAAGCTAACCTCATAATTTATAATTAACCTCATTAAACCTCAATATTTGATCCACTATGGCGTGCGAATTGAATCCATTTTAATGATTTTTTTAATTTCAGATCACTAGACATAAGAGGCGTGATACTGACAAGTATGGGCGTCTCTCATGCTATTGGAAGTCTTGGAGTGTTCTAGCTTACTGCGTAGCCCCGTTTGTAGACTTCGCAAGTGTTTGCTATGTCTGCATCGGTTTAAATGTGGTTTACATTGTTGCTTGCTGTTTCTTGCCTGAGTCTCCTATGTTCTACGTTCTAAAAGGTTTTTTATTGTTCCAACTATGATACTTCCGCTACCGAATTGCATGAGGTAGCTGTATCTTTAACCATATCACTGCAACAGATTTACTTACTTACAAACTTTACATCATCATTTAAACTTCCACCTAATCCTCTGGAGTCACTATGCCAACGACCCAGTGTCTCGGTTTGGTTTCATCATCGCTGACGTTGGATTTGCTTGGTTAGACCTTATTATCCGAGCATTTAATCAGGCATTACGTAATCGTACCACCTACTCCCATTTGAGCCTGGCCAATTATTTCTACTAATGGTATTTAAATCAAATAGGTAAATAATCTTAAATCTTGCACTGTTTGTACGTAAAAATAAAATTTTAGATGACGAGCACGATCCGTTTTCAAATACCTGGGTAGAAGTGTCGACATCAACAATGAATTAAAAACCATGTTGGAAAGGATTCGAGAGCAGCAGAAAAAATAAACACATTTGGAAGGAATTGTTAACATACAACAGGAAGAGCCTATTCATAACAGTGTCTTTATCAAGTTTTCAGCTATGTAGTGGCATCATGGCTGTTACACGCCAACACAGTCTTTAGATACACAGTTTTTTCAATCCAACCTGACATAGCCACGGTTATTGTGGGGGCGACCTTTGTCATTGGTGTCGTACTGGCCCCTATGTTTATTGATAAATACGGAAGGAGGATCCTGCTTTTGGCATCCACTGCTGGACTTTTTTGTGACGATGGTAAATATTTATTATGTTTTTTTTATTAACACAATGACTCTATTGGTCCCACAATCTACTTACAATCACCGCGTCGGCTAGACGATGGTGGCGTTACGAGCGGACATAAAAAGACTAAATACTGGGCCACCAGAGCCAAAAACGATGAAGGAATGAGGGAAAACAGGTCGTTGCCGACCAGTAAGGGGTATTATATTTTATTTGCGATAGCTTGCGTTTAACAGCTATCTAACCAGATATTAAACGAAGATGCAGTCTACGATGGAGCACGCTTACCTTGTCTTTGTAGAAGAAGATAGATTCGCTTTACGTCAAGCGAGATGAGAGAGAGCTAGATCTTCCAAGGCAAGATGTCAATATTAACCAAGCCTATTACCCATTAATATATAATTTGTATTCTTAGAATATTTTAGGCCGTAGATTCATGTTTTGCTTGGTTTTTCAGGCAGGCCTTGGTCTATATTTTTACGTGAGACTAACGCAACCCTTATCCGTGGAAAACCTAGGATGGCTTCCGCTTACACTATTGGTGCTGGCACAGTTTGCTTACAGTTTTGTTTTTTTTAATATTACTTACTTCGTTATAACTTAACGTTTCTTTTCAATAGTACTACTGAACCGGAGCGGTTTTGAACTGCGGCTCTCTCTTCTAAAGGCTGTCTCTTCTCTTACTTTATGACTACTCTCTATCTCACCAAAGCCTTTGCTAGACTTTGAGCTTATTGGCGTCTTTACCTGGTGAACCTATAAAAACGATGCTTGCTGAGGGTACCTAAATTCCCTACGTAAAATCAAACCAATTTTAAATTTTCACCGCCCCTAATAAAGGAGCTAGTGGAAATGTGAATATGTAAATAATGGTCTAATGAGCTCTTTTATCTCCAAGGTCAACTTTTGTTTAATGCAATGGAGTGACGAGATCAGCGAGATGTTGGACTGGTGTTAAGCATGCCTGCCTATAACAGTAGCAATGTCGTAATTGTGGACTTCCAAATAATATCCTCACCTGGAAATGTCCTAAAACTGCACCCAGTACCACCGGAGGACGGGCAGCAGCGTCCTGTCGGTTAACGATGGTGAGCATTCTGCGATCCCCAAGCCGCCTGCCAAGCGTCGGGATTATGGCAACCCCGCCTCCGCCTATTAAGGGGTAGGCCTTCGTCCAGCATTTTGTAATTCATGTAGTTAAGTCTTCTAGCTGATGATGATGAACACAATTCTGCGCCGCAATACACTGCGCTCGTAAGCCTGAGATATCAGATGTCAAATCTCTTTATACCCAGTAATTTATCAGGGAACATTACCTTTCAAACCGAAACAGAGTAATACTTGCACACTACTGTTTGGCGGTTAAATAACTGGCAAAGACGTGGTAATTCTCCTGACAGAATCTTCAATAGAGTTCTACATACAAAAGCATTAATCTTCTTTATTTTCAGGTCTATCTATAGTTCCAAACACATTATCAGAAGAGCTATTTACACCAAAAGTAAGAGGATTGGGACCTTCTTTCTCTCTCACAAGCGCAATGGCGACTGGATTTATTACCATCACGTTATTTGGCTACGTATATAGTGGTGGCTCTTTGCATCCACTTCATCTTTTGGATATTCGCTGTCTGCAACATTATTGCTTTTCTGTTTGTGTTATTTTTCGTACCAGAAACAATAGGGAAGAGTTTGATGGAGATACAAGAAATGATAGACAAATAGTTCTGAACAAGTTAGCGTTAGTTTCGACATTTCCACATGGAATGGAATGCATGGCATTAGTTTTTTTTGTCTATGACAAGGAAAGCAAGGTAGTTGTATTCATTTGAATGGTGCAAACGATACACAGCAGTTGTATCAGCACCATTGATGATGCAAGTCAATGGTGCATACGGTTCGACGGGTATTTATTGTGATCGAAACTATAGTTGGAGCATAGGAATCCGACTCAATTAAACGTGAGTAATCCCGTATATATAAAAATGCTACAGATTGCTAAGATGTTTTTACCTTATTTTATTTCAACTCACTGACAGATTGCTCATAAATTAACTAATGCTTTAAGATATTAGGCAAACTGTCCAACTGAGAGTAACAGATATCCTGTTATCCGCAAAGCGTTATATTATTCAATATTTGGAATATTGGATATCGACCCAATATAACACCTCTAATTAGCTCTTATTTTTACAGGTTTAGCCATAATCCCAAACACGCTGTCAGGCGAGCTGTTCACGCCAAAAGTCCGTGGATTGGGTCCCCCTCTATCTATCAGCACTGGAATGATTACTGGATTCCTGTCAACGTTTAAATTCGGCTATGTGGTGGTAGCGTTAGGCATCCACTTTACGTTTTGGCTGTTTGCGATCTGCAACGCTTTCGGCTTTCTGTTTGTGGTATTTTATGTGCCAGAAACGATGGGGAAGAGTTTGATGGAGATTCAAGCAATGATGGATCAGTAGCTGTGGGTGCCATTTGTTGGAGATTCACTCCCATAGAAAACGTGTGATATTAAGTATTGTATATTCTGTGCCTAAACGAAGATATTACGTCTGTAACTACAACAATGGCATATTCAGTGCACTAAATTAAGTAAATTATATTAAGTTAAGGTAATGACACCTGGCTAATACTTGGGTGGTGTATTGGTACAAATTTCCCATTGCTCCTTGTATCGCCGTCAGCCATAAGACATCCACTGCTGGACGAAGACCTCCCAATAGTGTTGCCATAATCTCTACGCTTGGCAGGCGGCTTGGGGATCGCGGAATGCTCACCACCGTTAACCAAGAGGACGCTGCTGACCGTCCTCCGGTGGCTCTATTTGCAGTTTAAGGACATACCCAGGTACCCAGGCTCTTTGTATCACCTAGGCCAAAATGTCATATGCCTTTAGTTGCCTATAAAATAAATAACTATATAAGCGTCAGTAAAATTATTTCCACGAATTCATTTATTTTCCACCATTATCAGTTGTATAACTGTGTCAACTGCCCTCGACGGGTCGAGGACTAATTGGTCTTTCTCCGTGCGGGAACTTATATAGCTAGAATATGGATACGTCTGCCTCGTTTACGCGGGGAAAAAAGAGTGGATAGACTTTTATCATGGCTCGCGTGCTAGGCGGGCTGAAGTGGAAGATTTTAATGAGAAACTCAAAACCAGGTTTTTGCTTCTAATTTTCGTGTTCGATATTTTCACATTCATTAGGGTTCCGTACCAAACGTGGAGCTCAGGCCCGAACTGACGGTTTTCATTTCGTCTTTCGAAAAAAGCTGGCTTCATTAATGTGTAGTGTGTGTGTGGAGGTAGTAGCAACACCATTCTAAAAATAATAGCCGAGAACCTCTTCTCACGTGTAGCAGGGCATTCTGTGCAGATAGTGGTCAGACAGGAGTCTCCGAAGCAAGACCGTCTTAAACTATGCTGGGACCCCTGGGCACACAAGAATTTGCGGCCCTTTTGGAGAGTAAAGAAAGCGAGTTATACTAACATTTTTTCATGTACCTATGTATTTAAAATAAAAAAAGTATCTAAGTATTCCAACAGCTATCTGGTTCCCATAGTAAGTACACGCTTTGCTTATCGGCCCTCATATTTAAAATTTTGTGTAGCTTGTAGTTGAAATTAGGGTTCAGTTATATTATAAATGGGGTAAAAACTTTACACTTGTAATCGGGTCTTGCAACCTTGTACTGTACTGTGAATGCTCACCACCGTTAATCGAGAGGACGCTACTAGCTGCTTAGCGGCTGTTCAATTACTATTGTATAACTAGCTGTACCTGCGGCTTCGCTGGCGTGGACCAAATAGTTTTATGCGCATGACCTTATTTTACTTTAAATAACAAAGTGACGTTTAAGAGGTTTTAAATTGGGCTGATCATTTTGTAACGTTTTCTTCGTTTTTTTCATTATGAAGGAATGCAGTCTTATGTTGTATTATCTAGATAATCAGTATTCTAGGTCGGATAGATGGGATATTCGTGTTGGTTCCGTGGCGACAAGTGGCCCGCGCACGCAACCAAGAGGTATCACGATTTGCAATTCATTCGAGATCAATGTGACCGCAGAGCCTAATAAGCCAAGTAGCCTAATTCGGGACCGCTGAACTTCAAATCGTGAGGTCACGAGTTCAAAACCCGGGCCCGTACTAAATGATCTCTTTGGCGTTAATGTTAATGTATATTGTGTGAATCCACTAACCCGCAACTGGGCCTGCGTAGTGGCTTATTCGCCTTTCGAGTATAGACCTAGGTAAGTCCAGCAATGGACATCAAACCAATATAAGATTTTCATTCCTCAAAAAAAAACAACTTTCTCCAATTAAATATTTAACAGTAATTCGGAAAACTCTTGCGCATCCTGACTGCCTTCTTTGGGTCCTCATATTAACCGTGAGATTTGGTTGGACATCTAATTTGGTAATAACGGGCAACGACTTTTTGACTTATTCTTATTAGGCAGGCATTTATTTCATCACTTCTTCTGCCTTGTGATGCAATAGGTAATGCGATCATCATCATAGCCCGTAGACATCCACTGGTGAACACAAAGGCCTCCCCCTTAGGCCGCCACTCTGTATTACAACCTGCCATTTGCATCCACCGGTTGCCCGCGACTACCATCATCATCAGCCCGTAGACGTCCACTGGTGAACGAAGGCCTCCCCCTTAGACCGCCACTCTGTATTACAACACCTGCCATTTGCATCCACCGGTTGCCCGCGACTACCATCATCATCAGCCCGTTTACATCCACTGGTGAACGAAGGCCTCCCCCTTAGACCGCCACTCTGTACGACAACCTGCCATTTGCATCCACCCGTTGCCCGCGACTACCATCATCATCATCAGCCCGTAGACATCTACTGGTGAACGAAGGCCTCCCCCTTAGACCGCCACTCTGTACCATCATCATCATCAGCTCGTAGATGCCCACTGGTGAACGAAGGCCTCTCTCTTAGACCGCCACTCTGTACGACAACCTGCCATTTGCATCCACCGGTTGTCAACGACTTTTACAATATCGTCAGTCCTCCTAGGAGGAGGCCTACCTACTGTGCTGTGTGGTGTTAAGTAGCTTATGAAAACACAGAACATTTTTAGAAAATCGCATGTCAATCCATTCATCTTCCTTACTCGCAAACTCTCAAGATAAACATTAACCAGTATAAACTAATCCTCAGACCTTAGGGGCTCGGTATGTTCGGGGGTTCAAGTTATAGTGGACTCTTATATTTTTCCATAAATTGCGTCATAACTTCTATATTCCTGGGCCGATTTTGATAAAACATAGCCTATGTAAAGCGCCGGACTTCATAGATCATATTTCAAGAAACTGCATTCAAATTAGTGCCGTAGTTTCTGAGTTTATCCCGGACAGACAGACAGACAGGCAGGCAGACAGACAGACAAAAAATTTACAAACTGTATTTTTGGGTTCTGTTGCTCTCATACACTCCTAAAAAAATGAATATTTAAATATATCTTCAATGTACAGTAATCGCCTCGTTACAGTTTTATTATATGTAGTATATATGTATATATAGATTATCTATCATGTATACCCGCCATCTAATTTTTTTCAAATTAGCGGCCGTTCATGAAACCTATGTAAATCGATAGCTGACATATACTAATAATATAATAACTAAGACTAATATAAACATGTTTTTTATTACAAATCTCTTCAATCTTCAAGTTTTTAAGATATTTTATACGCTTTTAAAGTTAGACTGGTGACGCCGCTGCCTCGTATGTTGCCTTAGTACTAAATTGAAGGAAAAAATTGGCTTTAAAAATATTGCAGGTTTTATGAATGACCACTATTTTGAAGAAAATCAAGATAGTGAACAGTTAGGTATGCCAAAATCAACAAAGCCCTTGTTGGATAAAGTTTTACATGAATTTTTTTTTGTTGCCAAAACAGTTTTGTAAAAATTCTGTGTTGTGGAGCTTATACGTCTATTTATCTACATATGTAACAATTAATGTTTCAATATTTCAGTTCGGGCTTGGTACATTTTTCTATATGACCGAGACAGGAGAAGCGATTGAAGGATCTGCCTCTCATTTTTATGATGCTTATAATGTTAAGTAACACACTTGGTTAGTACCTATACTTATGTTTCTATCTTTGTCTATCACCTTAGTAATTTTTTTGCCACCTTTTGAAGGCCATTATTATACACAGATTTTGACTACGGTTTTACAAAAATCATTATTATAAAAGTAGTATAGAATACAAAATCCTTGATATACAACGAGAGTATAAAGCACTCTCCCTACTTGTTGTGTGGCTTTTCGGTGAAGGATGTTTCCTTGATGAGGAAGCCTACATTCATACATTCGTTTTTCACAAAAAAAAAACTCCACTTAATTTACTATGGTGAGTGCCACGTTTGAAACGCACCTATTGAAGAGTTTCGTCTTGAAATTTTGCGGGATGGGTGTCGAGAAGACTCGTACTACTACCAACATAGTTTTCCGAATACTACCCAGCTCAACTATGCTCAGCCTGTCAAGTTCGCGTTGTTCGCTATGAGTTTTAACCATTTTGCATGTGCATTGAGTTTCTTGTATAAGTCATTGATAGACGCAACCAAAATTCGTGTCAACGTATCAAGATGTATATTTTGTAGTGGTACGAAATCTTTAGTACGCGAGACACCATTATTGTATATAACAGAAGAAGCTTTACCGGTTTGGGTAAATATTTGTGTAACAAAAAATTAACAGATGGCACCAACAACGCTTTAGGTGATAGCTTAGGAACGGTTTGGTATTATGACACGTAAGGCAGATACTTCTGTAGCTTAACTGGCAAAGCATTTGGGACGGAAACCCAGAGATTGCGCGTATGCAGGTTCAAGTCCTGCCAGCCCCCCTAGCACGTGCCGAGGATTAATTGGTCTTTCCCCGCGCGGGAACGTGATAAAGGTAGAATATGTATACGCCTGTCTCGTTTTCGCGGGGAAAATAGAGGGGATAGACTTTTATCACGGCATGCGTGCTAGGCGGGCAGGGGTCATAATTTTTCTCTTACTGTTTAAGCTTTAAAAACATTGAAAAACCCAAAGTGTGGAAACACTTCATATAAGAAGAAATGAACCTAATAGCGAATATTTTATTTACAGGTATCGGCGGTATAACAATAACTGTAATGGCTGAACTCTTCGAAGGACCCCTGCGTACGCTAGGCATTTCGGCCGTCGGCCAGTTATTGTTCGCATTAGTAGTTTTTCTTGGCAATAAGTACTACTACTAGATAGTAGCTGGAATAGGCGCAGCATCTACTTACTGGATGCTCAGCGGATTCTGCGTCTTAACCTGTTTATTTATTATCTTCTGTGTACCGGAAACGAAGGGAAAGCCGTTTTCACAAATCCAGAGGGAATTAGGAAGGAAGGATGTGAATAAAGGAAGGTGGGAACAAAGCGGAGAATAATATAAAAATAAACATAGAATTTTAATGGCAAATTTTATTGGCATTTTTAATTTTATTTTTATCTATATTATATTTATAAAAATATCTTCATATTTTTTTTTCTTGGTGATAATGGGACTTGATTAAATACGTAATAGTTAAACCTAATTATAGACCTGGGTATATCCTAAAACTGCATCCAGAATCCCTGGAGTACGGGCAGCAGCGTCCTCTCGGTTAACGGTGACGAGCATTCTGCGATCCCCAAGCCGTTTGCCAAGCGTGGGGATCATTGATATTCATACTCATATTCATTTATTGGTAAATTATCTTATTTACACGTCAAATACATCATGAGGTACTCTTAAAACAGATTTACCCAGAAGAAATACATTTTGAACTAAAAAAATTATACATCATATTAATGAATGAACACAGGTAAAAAATTTCAACTAAATTAAACAATTATTCAATGTCAAACAATAAAATTAACTTATAAATAAAAATGTCAATAGGAATTTAGGTACATTAAGTAGAATAACCAATTTACGTCATCTTCAGATTCGTCATGTCATCGAACGTATAGAAAGCCTGATCGATAAGCCAATTTCTTAACTTGCGTTTAAACGCTCCTCTCGTGAAGGACTCGCGCACTTCATGCGGCAGCCGGTTGTAAATGACCGGCGCAGTCACATGCACCAGTTTAGTAGTCCTAGTGAGTCGGACAGGCACGCGGCGTAGCCGGTGTGCGTGTCGCGGCTCTACTATTGCAGGCCCTCCCTGTTAAGGGGGAGGTATTCTTCCAGAAGTCAATGTCTTCTGGTTGTTGATGAGTTACATCTGGCAGTAGCGAATAAGTTGATCCGTATGACGACCTCGGGATCTGTCTAGGTAGATGTGTTTAGTGTAATCAGTGTTGCAATCTCGGAGCAAGGATTTCCCTCTTGGACGTTGCAATAGTTGGTTAAGGGCTTCGGACATGTTCCTTGACGCCATGGTCTAGTGGAAAACCCGTCACAAATCGATAGAGCATAAAAATGCGATGCCTAAATGTTCTAGCACTAACCCTGTATCCGTTTCTGTTTTCGGGTTATTGTCGAATACCTTTACATATGTAAAAGTTTTATCTTCCGCCGCGAGTAAAAATAAAATTTCAAACAAATAGTGCATTTTTATAGAGCATAGATAGAGCATAAAAATGCGATGCCTAAATTGCCTCTATCGATTATATGTATGTGTGTCATCCGATGGCAGTCTTATTAGACCTCTAATTACAAAAATGTATGTGTACATTGATGTTTGTTCTGTGTCTGGGTGTAGTATGTATTTACGAAAAAAAAATTGTATATAAGTATTCTATCAGCTATCTGGTTTCCATAATACAAGCTTTGCTTAGTATGGGGCTAGATGGCGCTGTGTGTAATAAATGTCCCCCAATATATTTGTTTTTTTTTTTTAATTTTGCATGGTGCGATTAATTAACTATTACCCCTCAAAGAATGTTGAAAACTTAGTTTAAGAACATTACTATAATATACGGTTTATATTATATATACGTATTATTATATACCCACATTTTATGACGCCTTTATTTTCTAACTACCTAGATAAAAATAAGTTTAGTAAAAAACATAACGATTTAAACCTTTGCCTAGAAATATTCAAAGAAACTCACCTTTCATTTTTCCTAAGTGTTTTTTTATAACTGTCTTTTTGTCAAATTACAATGCTGTCATGTGACAAATGGCTGAAAATATTTTTGTCATCAAAATACAAGAATCCAGAAAAAACTCTGGCTAATCTTTGAATGGCCAAGACTTCTTTTTGGCCAAGACTATTAAAGTTAACATTATAGAGCATTTAGGGTCTGAATTGGAAACATGAATTAGTGCACACATCAATGAGTTAGATATGAACTAACTTACAATGAAGCAAAAACATTAAACAATAACTCTAAATAAACACTTACAAGGACAAGTATATAATCAAAGCTTACAAGTAAAAATGCTGTGCTTTTTAAGATACTAACACAACAAATTCAAATACAATGCCATTCAAGAAATAGGAAATAGTAGCAGAGGGGAATTAGCAGAAGCAAAATGATCTAAACTATGAATCCATGCATGGTGTGCGGCAAGCCCGTAGGTATGAATGACGGTGTTGAATGCCAGAACAAATCCAAGCACTACGTCCATTATATGTGCCTCTGTTGCGACGACATAATTCTACAAGGTATCAAATCAGGTGTAATTGGTTTACTTTGTGCTTGCAAGAAATGCCCTTTTACTAAAGATATCCAACCAGATTTAGATTGTGACGATGATGATGATGATGATAATGATGGTGATTATGAAGACGATGATGATGATAATGATGACGGCGGTAATCTAGTTGACAGCTGTGGCATTTCTCCAGTAATCAATTTAAAAAAGCTTCCCAAAAATCCAGTGGAATGTATTCCAAAAAAAAACCAGTGTTGTTCCACATCATGCGTAGTATGTGAATCCACTAACAAGAAAAAGGATAATGATCATAACAAAGGTTGTTGCCCTTGCCGTAAAACACCTATTCCGAATGAAATTACAAAAAGTACAGCTGAAGAGAAACATGTAGCAAAAAAATCGAATAAAACATTTCATTCTTGTAACCCAATCACAAAGCATGAAGCCAATAAAGGTTTAGAAAATCGTGAGAAAGTAGTAAATCAAGAAGATTTTAACGATGTATATTGCCAGTGCCCTGAAGATATTTTGATTCAAACTGGTGCCATAGTTTTAGCTGATGCTAAACATAAATGTGAGAAAGAGATAGTATCTCTGAAAACAGCTTTCAAAGAAATAAAGACCTTTTCTAAAACGTCACCGAATGAGCAAAAAGAGGAAGTGATCAAAAAATGTATTTCGGCCCCAAAAATTATTTTGCGTAAGTTTTCCACATCCAAACACACAAGCCAAATCACCCGAAAAAATAGATAACCGATGGGGAAGAAAGGTTCTTGAGTGGCGACCGCGAACCAGAAGACGCAGCGTAGGAAGGCCTCCCACTAGGTGGACCGACGACATTGTAAAAGTCGCGGGCAACCGGTGGATGCAAATGACAGTTGTCGAGTGTGGCGGTCTAAGGGGGTAGGTGATGAATTTTTCAAACCCTGTTCTTAGTACCCTGACGTGCCAGAATCATCATCAGCCCGGAGACGTAAAATGCTGAACGAAGGCCTCCCCCTTAGATCGCCACACTGTACAACAACCTGCCATTTGCATCCATCGGTTGCCCGCGACTTTCACAATGTCGTCGGTCCACATAATGGGAGGCCTAGCTACGCTGAGACATCTGGTTCGTGCTCTGTGCTAGAATATAGATCACCAGTTTAGAGCATCCTTGTTCATGATGATCGTGCGTGAAATCGTTACAGGGACCAAATTAAACCAGCTACTTGGAGAAATTGTTATAATTGACGCATTGCTCGCACATTTCGGGAGGATCTTAAAAGACAAGTACCAGCTGAGGCATTAGTACCTATATTAAAAACGTATAACTATAGGAAACGTATCGAGAACCTCAACAGCAAGGAATTTTTGTTCAGACTGAGCTTTAGAAATCAAACCAAGTAGCTCGTTTATCAGTTTTGAACACTGCTGCGGCTAAAAGGTCAAAGAAGCAACATGATTCATGGCTGATGTTCCACAAACTTTAGGCAAACGTAGACGTAAGACAGCTTGCAGTTAGCAGTAGGTAAGTTGGTAGTGGCTATGACCGGGCTTAGTGTCGTACCCTAGGAGAGGCCTATGTCCAGCTGGGAACTATGATAGCCTGATTATGAATATGATTCCAAAAATCCAAACGAAGAGTTTTAATTCCATGTTCTTCGGTAAACATTTTAATGCGCTGCCCAATTGCCCATGCTGCCCAAATGGGTGTTTCTCGATAGATATTTTGTTTTTATAGAATCAATTTTAACCGACTTCAAAAAGGAGGAGGTTATCAATTCTGTTGCATGTTTTTTATTGTTACCTCAGAACTCAGTCATGTAAATCAATATTTAAAATATATTTTTTATGAAATAGAAATACTAAATAGATATACTTTCAGATGACAGGCCCTGTCTAGCGTGGGGATTATGGCAACCCCTCTCTATTAAGGCGGAGGCCTTCGTCCAGTAATGGACGTCTTCTGGCTGATGATGACTTTCAGATTGTTCCCATAGAAATTTCATCAAAATCGGTTCAGTAGTTAAAAATGAATCATCCAAGTCATAATTGATGTCTGCAGTTTCAATAAAAGTAGTCGTTTCATAGATGTTATTGAGTTACGGATAACGATAGTAAACGAAAAGTTGGTGAAAACGTGATTTCCGACCTCCAACGTACGTTTGTTTTCGTTCCATGGAAAACATTTCTTAAAGCGTGGAATTTTAATTTTTTACTGAGTATCTACTAAGTCTCCAAAGATCCATTAAAAGGTAGAGTATGTGGTCTTTTAGCGTAGTATTAGTAACATAACCCTGCTGATAACCTTCAGCTTGAAATCTAAAAAGTATTTCTTTTCAGCAAAGACAAATGGCGCAGAGAAATGTGCGTTGGATGATCAAAGCATTAAGTCGTCAGGATCCGCCATGTTTGTCAGGCCAAAAATAACGAATCAGTCCATGATTGACATTCTCGAAAGTGTGTGTCACACGGTCAAGCATTTGCACAATCAGATTAGGCAATTAATATGTAAAGCTATTATCAAAGAGCATACTGAAAAAAAGTAAATCGCTATCCATGATACGCCGTAAGTGATAAGTAAAATCCGTGATTCAAATTGTCGTTTCATTTATGCAAGGCCATCTTAAAGTATGCTGGGGCCCTTGGGCACACAAGAGTTTGGGGCCCTTTTGGAAAGTAAAAAAAGCTAATTGAGTATACTAACATTTTCCTTTGCTTTTTTGTCTTAAATCTATCCTAATTAAGTCAAAATCAAGTCAAATATTATGGAAATTTTATACTTCTAAAAGAAAAAAAGCAAAGGTTGACTTGATTTTGTCTTAATTTGGTTCAATAAATCGGCATCATTTTGGCTTAAATTTTAGGATAATTAAATAAAAAAACAAATAGAAAAAACAACAGTTTATAATAACAAAACACAATACATACATACACACGCACACATTACATACACATTTATATACATTTTTTTTTCTTTTTTTTTCTGAAGATACTCGAGTATTGAAAAATAAAAAATACATTATAATTAATCAAAAACTCTTTCTATCATAGAATATAATTTGTATACCTGCCACTTTTCAGGCAATTCAGTCTAGAAGTATTTTACATAATCTACCATTTAAATTATGTTTCGTAGGTTCACATTTTTTTTTATTAACTTTCCCCTATACCAAAAAAATATATAAACAATCGTGCAGTTTTTTTAGTCTGGGAATACTCAAAAAGACAACTCAAATAGACGCATAGGAAACCAAGCCAAATTGCATCGTAATAATATCAATTTTGAACTGTTACAAAATGGCGTCTCAAGCGTTTTAAACTTCATATGCGCGATCAATGATTGCGTTACGTCTTATGTAGTGACAATACGATGATTGATGCGTTTGTATGTGTGAAGCGGTTTTATATACAATTGCTTTACAACATCGTTTTGACACCCGTTCTAACCTAAGAGCTACTCTTAGGCGAAGGGCTTTCGCTTTTCTGTGGCATTACATGACTGAAAATTATCAAATTAGTAGAGACCAGAAAGAGTAGAAATTAAATAAAATGGAACTAAAAGTTTTCAATACAAAATGTTATTCATTGTTGCCAAGTTATACGTCATTTTGAATAGTTTGTATAGAAAGTAGCGCCCCCATTTATTTTCTTTCTGGTACAGAATTCTCTATCTAATTCTCTTATCTATTAAGGAATCGTCCAATCTGCGAAAGTAGCGATTTAACTAAAGTAGTGAAATAGAGAAAGTGTCGACCCATGTCTGGACTCGTGTATTTGTTTTTGCATTTTGGTTTTTGCAATAAGTAGAACTAAAAAGCAGAATTGCAACCTCTTTGCATTTTCTTTTCCCAATAGCCAAATATCAAAAAATTGTGACGCTGTCATCCATCTGTCATCTCTAGTCACTTCCAAAAAGTAGCATGCTCTCCAGCATGAAGTAAAATTCAAAATTCACGATGTAGGTACTTGTATTTGGCACGCAAAATGTAAATCCCACCATGAAACATATACCCCTGACATTAATCTAGCTCTACAATGCCAGCAAAATGCAATAAAGTTAAAAACCCGTGTAAAATCTGTTTGGAAACCGTCACCAATAAAACGGGACTACAATGCCAGGGCGCTTGCAAAAAGTGGGTACACTTCACCTGCCTAAACTACACCCCGGGTAAGATCAAAGACATCAAGCAAGGCATTATAAAAGTCACCTGTCCCTGCCCCGATTGCAGAACAACTGCCCCTAAAGAATACCGAACAGATGAACCTTTTAGCTGCACCAATATCCAATGCCCTTCGCAACAGCCTCGATCATGCGTCAGTAACACCTGTCCCAGTAATCAAAACGTGGATGGCACTCCGGGACCTCTGAAGCAATGTGAGAAAAATGCCTGTAAGAAACATAAACTTTATCAAGGACAAGGACAAGGCTGCAGCCCTCCTGCTTGCGCTGCAGTAATGTGCCCATCCTCATCGTCTGGGTCTTCAGCCGAATCACCTCACGTGAGAGGAGATATGGGATCCAATTCGCAAGCACTCAATGTGGTGGAACAAATTTGTACCACGGTGGGACAACTGTCAGATCAGATCAATTGTCTAATGAACGAAATGAAGACACTACTGGGTGGAGGACCAAAATCAGGTGGTTGTCCACCAAAATCTAGTTGTCCACCACAACAACCTGGCTGTAATCAACCAGGACAAAAATCCAAACCTTGTCACTGTCCTGGGAATCCACGCCGGTGATTAGAGAAATATTGATATATATAAATACATATATATATTATGTTAATATTTTTGTTTAAATTTTGCCTAAGATAATAATTAAATGCTAATTATGTATGCGAGAAAATTAAACGCAAATTATGTATTTTTATTATTCTCACTAAAATCATATAACACTATAGCCCATTGTCCTACGTTAGTGATGAGTGATCAATCGCATAAAAAAATGTGCTTGAAACTTTGAATGTCCTGGCCTTAACCAATATTCTCGAGTCAAAGTTATTTATTGATAAATAAAATATTTACACGTCAAAAACAAACCCTGTTATACACAATAGTATACAATTAAAATTTAAAATTCTATTAGGTAGGTATAATAATGAATAACTAGTGACATATGTCCTAAAATTACATTAATGTCAACCAACAAATAATAATAATTATTTTATTTTCAGCTTATGATTACAATTACAATTCATAAACTGAAGTTAAAAGTGGTTTTGACCGACGTCCTTAGTCTAACTACTTTTGACTGATTTTTACAGGCAAAAGTGGTTTTGACCGGTTGTGAGTTTTATTTATTTATTTATGTTCACCAACACTGTGTACCTACATCAATACATTTTTAACGTTTAAAAACTTAATAGTATAATAGCCAAATGTCACAATAATTTTATTATAGGTGAAGACATCATTTGTAAAAACAATATTATCGAGTAAAATTAAAATAAATAATCAAAATAAAAATGTAAAGTCAAAATTATATTTAAAAATCAGAAAACTAAAAGATTGGGTACACTGTTGGTCAATCATACAATTTGAGAAATAATGAAATAAAAAAATATTATCGATGCTCACACAGGCAGAGATCTTAAAGACCAAAGAAATTTTACTAGTTAAAGACCAACCCTGAATTCACGAAAAAAAAAACAGCTGTTCCATACAAAAAGTTCATTGACCTTGGACAAAAAGTACCTATGGAACAGCAGATTTCTATTTTTCGAATTCAAGGTTGTCCCCATAGTGAAAGTTGCTCATAATGATGAGTACATATTACATACCCTTCAGTATTGTTGAACCTTTTTGTTACAAGTTGTAGGTATAGTAATAGCGCTCCTTGCTTTACTAGGTGCTTCTGAAAGATCACTGACGTCCAGCAACGGTCGATCTGTAGGCTATTCATGTAACTGCGGGGCTATCATGTAACTATTCAGGATCGCGATTCGGATACAAGTTGTCAAAAATGGACACTTGTCACTGTCACTGCCTAAACTCATTTGACCCTGCAGGGCAGGACGAAACGCCAAAAGACCGACGGATTTGCTTAACTTAATTAAGGAAATCAAAGCATTCATTTGTTAACGATAGCGAGAGAAATCCCTCAAACTCAAAGAAAGAAAAAATTCAAAGAAACTGTGACAGTGACAAGTGACAGTCATCTAGCCTATTAGGCTAGATGACTGATGTTTAAATGGTTGAAACCAATAGCTTTGATGAAGAATTTAAGTAAATATAGTATGGTAATTGAAAACATTATTTAAATATAATTATTATCATTATTTATTTAAATTGGTTAATAATGTTCTGATATATGAGCGTTTAAAGTTTTTGTTAAAGACAACTCTGTCCCTTTCCCACAAAATAAAAAATGACGTCACGCCTTACTTGTCAGAATAGAATTTATATGGCGTCCTGACAAGTGACGTCACGATGTTTTGATCAGATTTTCATTTTCTTTTCATTAATTAGCTATATTTATGGGCCACATTAGAATAGGACAATAAAACAAAAACCAGTCATCTAGCCTATTATGACAAATCGCGATCCGAATCGCGATCCCGAACAGTTACATGCCTGCTGGTCAGTCTTTGAATGGTTGACTTGAATGGTTGGATTTATATCTGAGAGCTACCTTAGCTCGGAAGACACGTTAAATTGTTCGTTCAGGGGCCGTACCATGAACGCTTATTCCGGGACCGAATACGCTCAGCTGCCGACGCTGCGCGACTATGAATTTTATCGCCTCGCAATAAGGTTCGCGGTCGCGCAGTGTCGGCAGCTGAACCTATTCGGAACCTAACCTAAGCGAAAGCCCTACTTCTCTCTTCAGTGGTCCTGGCTGTCTGTAAAAACAGCCTTTCAAGCTATTTAAGAAGCCTTCGGGCGGCATAATTGTAAGTTGACGTATTGCCGGCGGGATCAGACAGGGGTGGGCTAACAAAAGAGTAAAACATTTTTAAATATCTCGATAACTATCAACTTTCGCTTACACATTGATCGGCTTAAATTTGATGTATGTACTACCAGGAATACGTTGAGTTACCAATAACACAGAATAAAATAAATAATAGTTCGACGTACAGAAAGTTAACTCCGCAAAGGAATTGAAATAAATAAGGACTCTACTAGACAATAAAGTAGCAATTCAACTCGCACAGCGCTGGATAACGCTCGCTATATTCACCTAGATATACCGCTCTCTTTCTATCACGTATGCTTAGTTACGTGCGACGAGGCTAGCGTGTGGGCGGCGACTGACTTCTGCCTTGCATTGTCCACCCGGACGGAGCGCGGGCCGAACATACCTAAACTGCTGAGTGACACCCCCTGCCAGTGACCCTGTATAGGGCTGGCAACTCAGCCTACGAACTTATTCTAGTAAGTACAAGTAAAACTTCCGTTACCTACGAGGTAAATACGACAGATTTCCAGATTCCACTATAGTCACAGAGCTAGGAAACTTGCGGGAAGTTTGATTGGCAATCAGACTTTCACAATGCCATGTTCCAGAATGTTCTTTAGAATTGATCTATATTTCAATAGCTGAGGAGTAATGGAATTATAGACATAAGTTTATCAACAAACTAGTGGAACTCAATAATCGTTTCGTAGAAGGCTCGCCGTATCCCGAAGAGGACGATGTCAACGTTGAAACATCGGTGTGACTTTACTGGGACATGACTTGGACTTTAATGTGACTACTTTCCTGATTCAGATTCAGATATTTATTGCCATTCCGTTCAGTACATGGTGTTTATAAAAGTAGGTACATAAGTTCAACGGACCCCGGCGGGCACAGCAAATTAGAAGAGAGGAGAATATTCATCGATTGATTTGAGTTTTTTTTATATATTATATTATGTCTTATTTAATTATACATGTATATAGATTAAAATAACAAATAAAATTAGTTATTATTGTATTTAATTATTAAGTTAGATTTTATAAGTCAATTTTATTAATTTGGTTTACCTACTTATACATTACAGTCATGCAATAAATTCATATCGGCTAAATATTCGGCCATAGTATAGTAGGCTTTGTCAGTAAGGTACTGTTGTAATAGTCGTATAAATGTAGTGTCATTTTTTATATTCCTTAAATCATCTGACAGATTATTGTAAATCTTTACGGCCATAACTAACGTACCAGATGAGTGCATCTTTATACGTGATTTTGGTAAGACTAAACGATTTTTATGATGAAGAGCATCGTACAAGTCCGCAGGTAATTTTTTTTCCGTTATAAATAACTTTGGATTATTTCGAACAAATTTGCTGATTTCGAAAATGTATAAGCATTGTAATGTTAAGATTTTATATTTTTTAAAGTAAGGTTTACAGTTGTCCATTTGATCAATATTGGCTATTATTCTAACTATTTTTTTTCTGAACTATGAAAAGATCATTTGCAGCGCTGGCATTTCCCCATAAAATAATCCCATAGCTTAGCCTTGAGTGGGCATTCGCAGGTAAGTAACGAGGGCATTTTGATATCAGTTGTATTTTTCACTTCACGGAGTGCGTACGTAAAGGATGATAGTTTAGATTTAGTTTTCCTAATGTGCGATTGCCAGTTTATGTGGGTGTCAATTACAATACCTAAGAGACTGCACTCATTAACTACTTCTAGTTTAGTGCCTTGGAAAGTGAAGCTAATATCGAGAGGCGGTTTCTGATATGGATAGAAAGGAACAATTTTCCCTTGACATTGCTGTAACTGTGAATTGTTTGACTGTATAATTTACATTATTATCACTAAGACACTTGTCTCACTGCTGTTAAGAAATAGAAGCGATTATAGCTATCTTCAAAAAAAGAGGTTCTCAATTTGACTGTTTTTTTTTTTTTTTTTAATTAATGTATGTTACTACGCCAATTATGAACTGATTTTAAAGATTATTTTCTTTTTGGTATACTCCAGAGGTATTCCCATATAAATTATATCGAACTCGGTTCAGTAGTTTGGTATTCCTGAACTGAGATTTTTAAAAAGCGAAACGGTATGGATCTTTCTCAAAAACTGTCGGTGAACCTAACTCATCGAGTACCAGCATGATACAGTTATAGTAAGGAAGCAGACAAAAAGTAAGTAGTGTTTGAAAAAGTTGGTCGGCCTAGGCGGGACTTGGCCGGTTAGGTAGAGACATGAAAAAAGAAGGGGTTAACAAATATTGAAAATGTCCTGTAAGGTACCGGTAAGGTGTATAGGCATTAAATCTTTTTGTTTTATTTATACGGGAATACTCACGTTTAATTAAATCGGATACTCCGACTATAGTTTCGATCACATCGATTCGATCACATTAGCACTGCTAAGCAGGACGCAGCTGCACGCGCGTCGGGCTCTGTTTTCACTCTTTGAAAAAGGTCACCGGATGTGATCGAAACTATAGTCGGAGTATCCGATTTAATTAAACGTGAGTATTCCCGTATAAATAAAACAAAAATGTGTCAAAACCACGTCAGTTTGCATTAAATCTTGTTCATACGATAACGCTCGATAAGTACCTAAAACTAGAATGATGAATGAGTGATGTTGTCTCTCGATACAAGCTTAGAGCTTGACGCAATGAGGCAGTAGCTAGTACAACAAAACAAAAAAATGGAATCTGCTCTACAGCAAGGTTATACACGACCGTTCTGCAGTACAGCCCGCACTCCGCACCGGAAATGGTCATGTTCGTTCGCGGTGGTGGGGCACTCGCTGGATGCAAAACGCGTCCAGCAAGTCCAGCAAGCGACATTCATTAATTAATTCATTCAATTTGCTGTACGTCAAGACTATTCACTGTCGTTTTGCATCGTGCGTCTGCGTCGTGACCTTGATCGTATGACCTTGGCGGGCTGTACAGCAAGCACGATGGTGCGTAGAGTGCGTTCAGCAGTAGACAGACAGAGAAACACAGAGAAACATGTTGGTTTCTCTCTAGGCATCCCGCAGCTGGATGCGCGCACGACGTGCACGATGCTACGTCCAGCACAGCGGCCAGCGGCGGGCTGTACAGCATGCAAGATGGTGCGTAGAGTGCTTTGAGTCTCGTTGTTTACTTCGGTGTGACGTCACAAAAGTTGTCACCAATTACAGTGTGGCAAGCAAGGCAGTGCATCACGTGACCTTACTTCTAAATAAAAACATTATATTTTCGTTTTGTTTTGCAGAAAATTAACTTATTTTAGTCTAAAAATAAATATTTATGCTATTTTACGCTGCAATTTATTAGAATTACTTATATCAATTTGTTCTTTCGTAGCTGACTACGAAAATCAATTACCAAAACGGACAAATCCCAATTTGTAGCATATTTTCAATAGAGTCAAATAGCCTATTTGCGAAAATTTAAGTCGCGTCGGGTCGTGGCAGTAATACGAATGCGTTTATATACGAATATGATTGAATTAATCATTATATTTATCTATAACTCGGCATTATCGGATGCGAAAACCACGGAACCACGGTTTTTGTGGCGAATAGCATGCGGAATGCAATGCATTTTATAAGTAATACAGTGCACGCAAATTTAAAACTGATTAGGTAAATTCTGATAAAAATATAATGGCCTTGAGCAACGCATGAATTGATAAAAATTATAAGATTATTGACTTAATATTATTGATATTAAAATAGTTTCTCCCTAGATACTGGGTTATCTGATTTCATAGAACATCTTAGTTTTAATGGTCCCTATTTTTATTCAGTGGCAGCCTCAACTTATTCTGTGTTAGGTCCTACATTTTCTATATTTAAGTATTATCAAAATAATTAATCTAGACATGGTGTGGCATAATGAGAGGATAATCTCATACCAGCAGATAGGATACATCATGGTGGTTAAGAAAATTAAAATTTGTGTTCTGTGAAAGTCGCATAGTTTTCGAGTTATTTGAAATTAAATTTCCAGTTATTCTAGTAAGGTTGCAAATCTCAGTTCTTTCGTGTATGTTTTTTGGTTCGTACTCTTGGTCAGATGTGGCATCGAAATTATACTGTCATTTTTGTGTCACGAGCACCTAAAATTTTTGTATAAGAACAATATTTTACTCTCGTTTAAACTCGAAAAATAAGTGACTTATAAATGTATTTTTATTTCACCAGAATTATGTCACCTATCTGTAGGTATAAGGTTATCCACTCATTACGCCACATCCTGTATACAGGGTTAGTTCTAATCAGTTAGCATCTTTTTATGGGCATATTATGTACTTCAAAACAAACAACTTTTACTATGGGCCAACATTGAAATCGCGAAAAAAATATCCGCTGTTCCATACAAAAAGTTCATCGACCTTGGGCAAAATGTATGGAACAGTTGTTTCTTTTGCCATTTCAATGTTGGCCCCATAGTAAAAAAAAGGTTGTTTGTTTTGATGTACAGAATATACCCTTACAAGGATGCTAATTGATCAGGACTAACCCTGTATAAGTACCTAATCTATGCAATGAGAATCTTGATCTTTTGTCGTCGGCACATCAAAGATTACTGAAAGCGATACGCAAGTTACTATTCAGTTTTACTGATAAAAGGTATCTTGATTAGATTTTATAATACAGTTGTGATTTCTTTTTTCTGTGATTGATTCTGTCGCCACGAAACTGGTGCGGGTTCTTTGTTTTATTTATTTTATAAACATATGCCTAAAACTTTAAACGTAGGGTAGCCTAGGTATAATGTTATTTCTAGAGGTCGCCCGCTTCTTCGTCTTTCCCCACTTAAATCGTACGTGTCAAAAAAAAATTAAACTATACAAATGCCAAATTTTCGTGACTAAAAGTACAAAAACAAAGGACTTTCATACAACATTCCCCCCTTTCCTGGTTGTGGGGTTGAGAGGGTTTGGGGGAGTTGGTAGAGTCGATAGAGTTGGGGGAGTTAGGGAGGCGAAAAATATTGATCAATTGATTGAAAAAATTGTTCGGGATGATTTAAGGTGGTGAATTTTGGGAGCGGGCCGAATTTCATCCGTACGCGGACGAAGTTGCAGGCGACCTCTATATATAAAAACTCTGTATAATATAAAAACCTGCCTTTTGGATCTGACTTCCGAGATTCTTCACTACCTTTATGTAAAGCCGTTCATCGTGCTGACCAATTATTGGGACAATGATCGTCGTCATAGCATTTATGGTTATTACCATCAACATTGTTTTTTTAGCAATTGAACCCTAAAATTGATTGCAATCAACTCTATATAAGTAATCAGCTAAACATCAAGTACCTACTACCAAATATTGCAATAAATTCACTCGTTGTAAAATCCAAATGCAAGCTAAGTAATATTACTACGAGTATTACAACTATTATACAATACTTACTAGATAGTATTTGTAACTGTCAAATGATAGCTAAAATAATATCAATATTATTTCTATGCGCATTGATTGTATAGTTATGATATCAATTGTATCTATGTTAGTGTAGAGTGAATTTTGTGTTGTGTATAAAAAAGCTGCTGTAAATGGAAAGTAAGACCTATGAATACAAAAGTCTAAAGATGGAGACGACAATTTTAAAACAGCTGTTAATAGTCGGATGTAGTAAGTACAAATTTAATGAGATCGACATTTCTTGCCTTGGAGGATTCTGTTTCTAGTTCATCGAAATATTAAGCTGGAGTAGTAGTGGGATGGTGACAGTTGTCGCAGAATAGACACCTGTTGAGGACCTACCTAGAGTGGATAGGTACTACGAATTGGCAAAAAAGGGTAGGATGCTCTGAGACTCGACGAAGTGATGATATGTGAGGCAGCTGAAAATATCAAAAAGCGGATATCTATTGGTCTGTTGGTTGTGTGTCAATTAGAACAATTTTACAAACAGAAAAACCAAAGACATTTTACACACATACACATACATATTTTTTCAGACAATTTTTTTTGACAAATATATGATGATGATATTGATGATGAAATCGTGTGATTCGATGATATTTTGTGTGTAAGTGAATCTAAAGAAGACGGCTGATCATTGATCTAGATCGGTTGATGAAGTGGCGAAAGCGCATGCTGTGTGTCTTGGGATAAAAGTAGGTACAGTGAACGAACAAAAATTTAATATTTACATTATAAACGTTCGAAAATACCCCTAAGCAACACCGATTGTGTTCAATTTAGGAAGTACCCGTGAGAATGAAAATTAAACCTAGTCGGCCACAGAACAAGGCCGATAAATTGTGATACAAATATTAGGTCTTTACCCATGAAATTGCCGTTTTGTATGGAATAAGTGAAAGTACTCATTTTTTTAAACTTTTTTATTTCTGTTATTCAAAGTAATCACCCATGCAATCGACGCATCTTTGCCAACAAATTGGCAGTATATTGATGCCCTTCTTGTAAAAATTAGCTGGACGGGGAGGCAACGAACTCTTCAAAGGCATTTTGTACTGCCTCTCGGGAATTGAATTTTTTACCCACTAAAAAGTTGTCAAAATTTTGGAAAAAGTAATAGTCGGTAGGTGCAAGGTCTGGTGAGAATGGCGGATGAGGGAGAGCTTCCAACCCCAGCTCTTGCAGCTTAGAGAATGTCTGTAGCTGCAGCGCGAGGCAGGTCTCGACGCGTACGTTGCGCTGGCGATCGTTAAGTTCGTGGGGCTCCCATCTATCAAGTTTTTTTACCTTGCCTATTTGTCGCAAATGGATCAAAATTGTTTTGATGCTAACATCTAAAGCTGCTGCTAGCTCAGCTGTAGATTGAGTTTCGTCAGCTTCCACAATCGCCTTTAATTCATCATTGTTGACCAAAGTCTCCGGACGACCACGAGCTTCATTTTTCAAGTCAAAATTTCCAGAACGGAACCGGGAAAACCAATAACGGGTTGTGCGTTCGTTTGTACAGTTCTCTCCGTAAACGTTTTTGATGTTGCGTGCCGTTTATGTCGCGTTGGTGCCACGACGGAACTCATATTCCATAATTACACGAATTTTTAAAGTATCCATTATGACGAAAAATGTTCAAATGTAATGAAAATACAACGCTAATCAATAAACAAAAGACTGAGTTTGTAAAAATAATGTCATGTTTATAAGACAAAATTAATTTGATATCATATCAGAATATAAAGCCATTCTAAACTTTTTTTCTATTTGAAATGACCAGTACTGAAGAACGGCAATTTCATAGGTAAATACCTATTATAAACCGAGCCGATACAGGCGTCATTTTGATTCAATATTCACGACTAAGTTACCTTGAAGTAGGTAATGGTTCCATATTTTTGATGATGAACTCTCACTTGTTTACAGTAAACATCGGTCAGATCATCGTTGGCTACAGCGTTGGTTGGTCAGCCCCAATAATACCAAAGCTCCAGAATTCGACAACCAGTCCTCTTGAAGAACCCATAACAGACCTGCAGGCCTCTTGGATTGGATCCCTTTTGTACGTTGGGGCAATTATTGGTGAGGTTCTTTCATCAGCCTATGAGTAACCCAATGAAGTAGATACTGTGATTCTCACTTTTTATATAAGATCCCTAACAACGTCGGCGATTACTTGACACTTGAAAATACGATTGGGCGAAATATTATCTGTTGAATCCGGACCGAAAGGGCCGCTGGGCAAAAATTACCACAAATCGGGCCCCAAAATGTAAACTACCTCTGGTTTGATATAGACTATTACATAAGGGTGGCACGATGAGCAAAATTTTCAGGACAAAGACTATGCCACACACAGGACACCCCCTTGCAAAGCCGAAGATCAAGGAGTCTGGAAAGAGGGAAGAGAGGCCTTTGCTCAGCATTGATTTTTTCTCTGTATTGCTTAGTAGCAGAACCTGTCTAGCTAAAAAAAGTGATTGGGCTGTTACTCCAACGTGATAGTCCAGTGTGTTAAACTATATGCCATTGAATTTCTTCTCCGGACATAATTATGCAGATTTCTTTAAGATGTTTCCCATCAATATAATGCCAGTGGTATGACACCTTTTTAAAACCTGATAAGTACTTACATTCTGAAGAACTCATTGGCATAGGTTTCCATAACAGGTTATCTATCACACGAGGCTTTTGCCACAGAATACTTTAACCCTTTATTCTTCCTAACAGGTCCATATGTTACCGGATATCTTTCAAACGTTATTGGTCGGAAACCATGCATTCTAATAGGTGGTTTTCTGAACGTTATATCGTATATACTAGTGGTGACTACCAGAAACATAGCAATGGTATACGCGCTCCGAGTTATAAGCGGCCTTGGAATGGGCATCACTACTGTTTGCAACTTGGTTTACGTTGGGGAAATTGCGTAAGTAGATTTTTCAAGGTAAATATTAAGCCAGATTGTTTAGGCTTTAGGGGGTTGTGAGGTATACGGTATTATGAGGAACGGAACTACTATTTGTTCAAAATGATGAGAACCACGACTTCCTAGTTACGCGTAGTCCTGTGTAGATGTCGCAAGACCACAGTTCGGGACAAACAACTATTTGTAAACTGAAGCCAAACAATACCCTTACTAATAGTTAAATCAATATAGTAATAGTCGTCACGGTAAACATTCATTTAGCGAATAGCCTCGACCAACATCATAAGAGCCTATCGCTAGGGTTGCGGTGGGGTCAAAGCTCAGATCAAAAAGGCAGTGATCCTTGACAAAGCACGCATTGTCAGGAGGTATTTTTTTTATACAATCATGTTACGAGACGAGCAAGACGTTTGCCTGGTGGTAAGCGTCACGTCTGCCACTAACAGTAGCAGTGCCAGAATTGTGAACTTGCGAACACAATCCTGCGCCGAACTGCACTGCGCTCGACACCCTGAGTTATTAGATATATTAGATCTCTTCATACCCAGTGATTTTTCTGGTAACATTGCCCTTCAAACCGGAACACAGTAATGCTTGCACACTACTGCTTGGCGGTTGAATAACTGGCAAATGTGTGGTACTTCCCCAGGCGGACTCTGCAGTAGAGTCCTACCACTACTAAATACCACTCCTATCTCTACTAGGTTCCTCACTCTGCAGCCCTAACCAGGCAGCTTTGGTCCTGGCTCACTTCAAGCGGCACATTAGGTTTGGATCTCTATAATACTGACAAAATATATTTTTTATGCCTTATACTTAGTTAATAAACTACACTAAATTTAAAAAACAAACAAAATGTAACACATAATAGTACATTATGATACGAGTGTGCTATGTTGGTCATTACACTAGAGGCGGTATTATGCGCGCGAGCCGCAGGCGAGCGCGATAAGGAAGCCGAGAGCGTAATGACTAATAGCACAAGAGTTCCATACGACTGTTTTCGTCACACTTGCGAGGAAAAAACATTTTTTTTTGATTATAATCAACCACACAGCGAAAACATCAACAAACATTTGCGGAAAATGGCGCCCAAACCAGCAATGCGCGTGCAGGTTGACATTTACTTCAGCGGCATAAGAACTCTTTGTTGGTATTACAAAAAAACTGTAAGTATTACCCGGCTATATTAAGAGTCCTTCGTATACATACGTCTAATTGCAGTCACGTACAAACTTGACTTTACCGGGTTATACCTATTATAGTACAAGTGCCGTAATGTAAAGTAAAAAGCACGCGTGTGTAATAGCTTGGATTATGAGCCTAAAACCGATGCAATAAGATCCACTTTACGAGCAAGTGTGATGAAAAACATGTTTACTAGATTATGTGATTTGAGTGATTGTAATCAGTAATCGCTTTTAAATCTGGTAAATAATTTTGCATTGATTTTGTTAGATATTTCGGATTAAAAAGTAATCAAAAGCGATTAGAAAGGTACATCATAAATGCATTAGTTTATTAAACTTCGCGGGATATTGGATAACTATTCAAAGCATATTGATAAAAGTATAACTATAAAAATCAAAAAAAATATCAGATATTTTTATTATAATTATCAGAAATTTCAGTTATCAGTTTCTTTTACGCTGCTTATTAAACAATTGCAAAATTATCTAGGAATATTATTAAACAAATTGCTGGAATTCATGGATATAAACGAATGGAAATAACATGTTGTTTGACAAACGAAGAAGAAAGAGTTTTTTTTTTCTTATTTCTTGGCATCGCACGTTGTGCATTCTGCCAGTGTCAAGTTTATGATTTTTTCAAGTATTTGTATGAAAATCAAGTAAAATATGTCATGATATCACAGTCAGTCACACGAAATTAGTCATAGTTGAGTCCAAGTCATGCCCTAGTAAAGTTGTGGCGACTTTACTATGAGCTTCTACGGAGTTTTGAAAACAACACAAAAAGACATGTTTCACCACATTATATCACTTGCCCACACTCGAGCATGTAATTCAACACTCAATGAATAAAACACCACCATTTTTAAACATTAATTCGCGAAAAAACACAAGTTTAAGAAAATTATAGAATGCAACGACATGATTTTTCCGTGTTCCCGCCAAAACTCCGAAGAAAGAGTTGAATTCTATCATAATAATATCTCTCTTTTGCACTCTTTGATTCACTGTGGTTGCGTCCACGCAAGTTCCAAACTACACTGCTGTACATAATATATTGTACTATGATTATTTAGGGGATATTTACCGAGATTGACCGTACACATCCGTACACCATATTCACCGGCATACAACTGCGCCGAAATATCAGGAGCTCGTTTCACAACAAAATCACGGTAAATACTCTGTAAATGATCATAGAATTACTGTAGGTAATGAATATCCGTGATATGTTTGACACTGTTTGACACTAGGTGGCACTGCTCTTATTTCATACAAATTGTAGTTTACGTTAACGTGAACGAATACGTAAACGCTCTTGGAAAAACTGGCACTAGGCACTCTGATCTGGCGTCGTGCGAGGGCATGGCACGGGCGGCTTGCCGCACCATCCTAATTTCATACTAAACATTGAAATAAGGCGCAATTTAGGACACGCCGAGTCCGGTTGAGCGCGCCCGATGCTCGCCCGATGAAAATAACTCGGTGAAAGTAACTCGCCTTATTTCAATGTGTTTAGTATGAAATTAGAATGGGTCGGTAAGCCGCCCGTGCCATGCCCGTGCCCGACGGCATGTGTCCTGCGCCTAATACACTGCCGTATTTTGCAGCACAGTACCTACTGTCATTTTATGCGCTTCGGCAATTTTCGCGTTTCGAGATAGAGAATGAAATGACAAAGATAGGATAAAAAAATACCGAGGCGCATAACTTTATCCGTAGTGTAGGTGTAGGAAGATATTTGATATTTTTTGTTAAATTTTAATCAACAGACTTCAAAAAAGGAGGAGTTTCTCAATTCGACTACATGTTTTTGTTTGTTACCTCAGAACTCCGTCATTTATAAACAGATTAAAAAGTACTTAAAAGTTTATATTTTTAGACTGGTTCCATAGAAATTTCATCAACATGGTTCAGTGGTTTGGTTTTTAAAATCAATATAACTGGAAACATAATGTCTTTTTTTCAGATCTACCCACATTCGCGGAATGTTATTAACGTCTACCTCCATAGTGGGTATAACGGGCACTCTTGTGGTATACGCTGTAGTGCCGTACGTATCGTACGCTGCTACCGGATACATTGCCCTGGCGATCAGTGTACTTCATATTGTGGCTGTCTTCTTCGTCATACCAGAATCACCCGTTTATCATGCTATGAAAGGTAACACTTGGTTATTTATAAATGAAGCTAAGGGCCTTATCACACTAGTGGTATGCGAGCGTCTTTAAAGCGGAGTGGGCACGCAGCGAATACGTCGCGAACACGCCGCGGCTGTACAGCGAAGACGTTGCGGAGACGTGGCGATTACGCAACGTTTTTGTCGCCTGTTCGCGGCGAGTTCACGACGTACAGTACACTCAGTAACAGAATGGGTTCCGACGAGGAAACACTTCTTTGGGCTTTGTTACTTCGAAGAAGCAGAAAACGAAAGCATTCAAGCAAGAAAAGGTTCTGTACGAGAATGTACAAAATGCCGTGAGCTGTTGCGCGGTGTGTTCGTTGCGCGTCCGCCACGTATTCGGGGCGCGCCCGCTCCGCTTTGAAATCGCTCGAAAACCGCTAGTGTGATAGCAGCCATGACGGGAATAAATATTGCGCAAAATAAATGACGTTTGTTAACTAAAGAAGCACTTTTAAGTACGGCCATTTATGATGCAATCAGTAGCAGTGCTTAAATTGGGAACCTGTGAACAAAATCCTGCGCTGCACTGCACTGTGCTCGTCACCCTGAGATATTAGATATCAAACCTCTTCATGCCCAGTAATTTTCTTCATATTGAGGGGAAAATGGCAATTTGTTTGAAGTACCACTTGGGTTCATATAGAGATCTTAGAGTAACGAACTAATAGAGATATAACTTTAACTGTGACGATTCCAGCTGCACTTTTTTGGTAACAGAGGAATCTTCCAGGTATTCAAAGATATTTGGCTGTATCATGTAGCCAACAGTTTATATTAGGGTATGGATCTTATTTATACACTTTGGTGACTTGCCTCTGTGGCTGATGGACGGCATTGTGATATATTCAGATGAACACGCCAGTATTTGCCTTCGGCATTACTCCCGAGGTATGCTGGGATTATACTCCAGTGATAAGGGCTATTTTTTCCTATAAACGCCATGAACAAGTCACGATCACATTTCCGTATTTCATGCAGTTGCCGCGTTACGTGTTCATGTATTTACGTGCCTGTGGGGATAAAGTTACTACATAAGCCCCGCTGCGCGGAGCGAATTCGTTTGCTCCCTAGGTGAGTAATCTACTATCGTTGCTTTTGCTTTTTTTAGGGTAAACTGGAATATAAACAAGTTCGTCTCATTATCGCAGGGTGCAAAGAGAAAATCAAACTTCATCATGACTCCCCCGCAGGCACGTAAGCTCTTTTTCGGAACGCCAAAAATTCCGAGGCAGAATGCATAGGCAGGAAAATTATGATGATGATGATGATCCAAATTTTATCCACATAGCATAGATTTTATATTAGTGAATACATTAGTGTTATAGCTACCTTTTATTTTTTAGATAATGACATCAAAGCAGCAAAAACCCTAAACTTGCTCGGTAGAGGCAAAGATATTGACCGAGTGCTGGAAACCTTAAACGCCAAAGAAAAAACCAACAAGCTTCAAGACTGGCTGGAGATATTTACTGTCAAGTCCAATAGAATGTCTTTGCTGGTGACGTTCACTTTAGGAGCATTGCAGCAGACCAGTGGAGTGGCAGTCGTTTTGTTCTTCGCCACCACAATATTCAGTTTAGCTGGATCTTCCATCAAGTTAGTACCCACTTACCTTTTTGGAAACATTGATCATGTACCTATATGCTTATTTTTAAATACAATGGGTTATTTGAAAAGGTTAAAGAATCGGCAAACGTTGCGTAGGACGCTCTAAGACTCTATGGAGTAACGATTTAGAACGAACGATTTAAGAAAAAAAATTGCTCAATGTCAAGTTGACTCTTCACACCTCCTCTCTAACGAGAGAGTGAGCTAGTTCCTCCGAGTCTCTAACATGAACTTGCACGTCCCTAGAATACTCGCAAGACATCCTAAATGCTTACATATCCCTCAGTGTGTGACTAATTATAGACAAAACTCCTTCTTTCTACGAGCATCTAACTATATAAATAAAATGGAAGACTATCCCGAATTTGACTTATTTAATTCATCCGCGAACTCGATATAACTCAATATTACCAAAAACTGGTTTGGTGTGTCTCTTTGACTTATACTTAGTATACCAATATATTATTTATTTAATTTCATTTAAGTAATTGCAGACAAGTGTCTAATTAGTCTCAATATGCGGAAACTCTTAAAAGGCGCATAGTTTCTAAATGTTTAGTAATTATGTTATTTTGTCGCTGTTAGTTTCCCGAATAAAATAAAATAAATAAGAAAGCTGATAGTGAATGGAAGCAAAAAACCGAAGAGCAGACTGCATTGGGAGAGACCATGTTCGGCAGTTGACAATGATAAACCGCTTAAAGATAGTAACGATGGTAATATATCAAAAGAGCTTTGTCTACATGATTTACTCGTTTGAGCCAATTACATCCATCGTAGTACGCATCTTTAGCTTAACATAAAACGCAAAAATAATCAATAGTAAAATAAATAAAACGTTTGCTTCGTATTACGTCGCTTGGATGCACTGAAGAGAGAAGTAGGACTTTCGCTTTTCTGTGCTTGAATGTCACGCCTAAAATACAGGTTTAGTTCTAATCGCTTTTTCTGGGCATATTCTGCAAGCCATTGGCTTCGTCGCGAAAACATTGTTGGACCACCTGAAGGCTAACTCCTCCGAAATGGAGGAGTTCGTTCGCGCTCCCCAGAGCTTCGCTCAAAGGTTGCTCGTCCGTCCCAAGACACTCCACGAGGGCAGGCAGCTTCTGCCTGCAAACTGACGCCCAATTTTTCGGCGCCAGGCTCCTCAGCTCCCAAGCCTCCACCTCCTCTGAAAGCCTCCGCCCGCGACGGGAGCCACTCACGGCCAAGGGGTCGCGCTCCAGCAAGGAGCCGATCCCGGTCGCGAAGTCGCTCCCGCCACGAACGACGCTCCCTCAGAGGACGCTCGTGCTCCCCTACCCCCCGTCCACTCCATCCGTCCATTTCGGACAGCCCCGACCTTCCCAACCCCGATACTCCAGACATGGACACGTCTGCCCAGGACGACGGCTTCACAGTCGTCGGCTCCAAAAAGGGTAAAAAGCACCCCGCCACCACTACTTCCCTCCCTCCTCCCAAGGCCCCTTGCCCCACTTCAGGGACTAAGCCTGCCTCCGTCTCCGCCCGATCGGACTCCGCTCCGATAGTCAACCCTGCTCCCCATCCTAAGACCGGTACCATAGTTGTCCGCAACCGGGAACTATGGGAACTCGTCTCCCGTAATCTCTCGGACCTACAGATCCAGTTTTCCGCCAAATCCAACAAAGACGGCATTTTGGTCCGTCTAGCCTCCCCCGACGACTACCGCAAAGCCACTACCTACCTCCGCGACGCGAATATACCCTTCCATAGGTACGCTCTCGATGAGGAGAAATACCTCCGAGTTGTCGTAAAGGGCATCCCCAAGGAGATTCCCTTCCTGGCTATCCACAATGACCTCCTCACCCAAGACCTCCCTGTTTTTTCGGTCAGCCGGATGTACAATGGCAGGAGCAAAGAACCCTATGACATGGTGCTGGTCACCCTTACGAACACCCAGGAAGGGAAGAAAATTTGGACTACCAAATCGATTCTCCATCTCTCCGGCCTCGACTTCCAAGTCCCTCACAAAAAGTCCACTCCAGGACAGTGTCATCGTTGCCAGCTATACGGACACTCTGCCCGCTACTGCTACGCACCCGCGCGGGCGAGTGCCTTCGTCAGAAGGACGACCCTACTCTCCCCAGTTGTGTCCTTTGTGGCACTCAGGGCCATACCGCGAATTATCGCGGCTGTCCCAGGGCCCCTAAGGCCAAGAAACCCCTACCAAAGTCCCTACCGTCTCGCTCAAAAGCAGCTGGCCCTAAGCCTAAACCTGCCCAACCCCTCCAGGTGTCAAAATTCGTTGACGCCCCTGTCCCACAGACTAATGCTTGGTCGAATCCGCCCAGCACTTCTCAGGCGACTCAGCCGCTCCCACCCGCCCCTGCACCAGCTCCCGCTCGAGCCAAGACCCAGGCCCGCCCTGACCTCCCGCCCAAGCCCTCCAAACGATCCGCCCCTGGCTCCTCCAGCCCGAAAGCGGATCTACTCCTCCTCGCTGAAATTGCGATGTCGGTTAACCTCGACGAGGTTCGACTCGTAGCCCAGAAGGTCCGGGATAACCACAATCTCATCGACATCCTCGATGAGCATTATAATCTCTTCGGTGCACTACAGCGCTTCGCCCCCAACGTCCTTAGGAACCAACATGGATAGTACACCTAAACGTGTTAGACCCCGCTCCCTTTCGTTGGCATGGTTCAATGCCAACGGCATCACCACCGAATCGAGGGACCAGCGTCCCTTGATTCGACACTTCCTATCAACCCACCAGGCCGATGTTATGCTAGTGAACGAGACCTTTCTAAAACCTAGCAAGAGGGATCCCAGGATCGCAAACTACTCGCTCGTTCGTAATGATAGGACTACCGCCATAAAAGGCGGTACTCTCATCTATTACAAAAGGTCCCTTCACTGCATTCCCATCGACACCCCTTCTCTCTCAGCAATGGAGGCTTCCTGTTGCCGCCTTTCGATGACCGGTCATCAACCCATTACCCTAGTATCCTGCTACCTCTCCGGTAATAAGACCCTCCTCAGGAGTGACCTCGAGGCTCTCTTCTCTCTCGGAAGCGCAGTCATTCTGGCTGGCGACTTCAACAGCAAGCACATCTTATGGGGCTGCAACACGACCAATACGAAGGAAACCTTCTGAACTCCCTCTCTGACGACCTCAACTTTGACATAGTTCCTCCCAGTACTCCGACCCACTTTCCCCTGAACTTGAACTACAGACCTGACGTACTCGACTTAGCGCTTCTAAAGGGCGTGACTCTCCAGTTACGCTCATTGGAAGTACTACACGAACTCGACTCTGACCACCGACCCGTCCTCATGCAATTAGGCCCCGATCCGACTGACAGACCTCCTCGGACCAAGACCGTGGTCAACTGGAAGCACTTAGGCGATGCCCTGAAAGCTTGTAGTTCCCCTGACTTGGACAGAATCCCTGACGACATTGTTACCCCTGACGACATCTCTATCTCAATTGACGCTCTCACTAGCCACCTCCGCACCACTATTGGTGAGGCCTCAAAGCAGGTTCCAGCCGAGGGAGACCAACGCTGGGCCCTGCCTGAGAACGTGAGGGACCTACTGAGAGCGAAACACGCTGCCACTAGGGCATTCGACCGAGCTCGCACCGAGGATAACAGAGCCACTCTGCGGTATTACGAGTGAACTCCGTAATCAACGGTGGGATGACTTACTCTCGGGGATCGAGCCATCCCACCTGGCATTCTGTCGGCTGACTAGATCCCTGAAATCAGACTCTGTGACGACTATGCCCCCTCTCACCCGACCTGACCTTCCCCCCGCGATTGACGACAAGGAAAAGGCCGAATGCCTGGCCGACAGCCTCGAAACGCAGTGCAGCCCCAGCTTAGAACATGTCGACCCTGCTCACCTTGATACGGTGAACAGTGAAGTCGAACACAGATCCTCACTTCCCCCATTTGATGAACTCGAGCCTGTCACGGCTTCCGAGGTTGAGTCGATTATCAAGGGCCTCCACACCAGGAAAGCTCCAGGTGCGGACGGCATCAGTAACAAAGTGCTCAAGCACTTCTCCGTTACGCTAGTTTACCTTCTAGTTAGCATCTTCAATGCGGCCATCGCCAATTGCATTTTCCCCAACGCCTGGAAATCCGCCGTCGTCATCGGCATCCACAAACCCGGCAAGAAGGCTTCTGAGCCCTCTAGCTACCGTCCCATCAGTCTCCTCAGTACCCTGGGAAAGATCTACGAGTGCGACCTTCTGAAGCGCATCTGGACCTTTGTCAAGGACAACAACCTCTTCCCTGATGAGCAGTTCGGCTTTAGAGCCAGACACTCTTGCGTCCAACAAGTACACCGCATCACGGAGTACGTCCTAGAAGGTTTCAACAAGAAACCCGGCCATGGTTACACCCACAAGCCGTTCCCCCAAGGGACTGTAGCGGTATTCCTCGACGTCGCGAAAGCTTTCGATAAAGTCTGGCACAACGGGCTGATATACAAGCTGTATCAGCTCGGGCTGCCAGACCGTCTTGTACTCAAAATACAAGACTTTCTCAGGGTTTTCGATACCGCGTCGAGGGACAACACTCCTCCCCCCACGCCATCGGCTCCGGAGTCCCTCAGGGCTCCGCAGTGGCCCCAATCCTCTTCTCGCTTTTCACCTGTGACATCCCCCGCTCTCCTAAAGTGGAGCTTGCTCTCTTCGCAGACGACACCGCCCTCTACACCAGAGGGTGGAACAAGGTCATTCAGCTAGCCCACCTTCAACGAGCCCTCAATCTCCTCGGAGACTGGTTCAAGAAGTGGGCTATCACCGTTAACCCCGATAAAAGTGCAGCCGTGTACTTTCATCCGTCCAAAAGACCTCCCTCGAAGCATATCACGCTACACGGCCAGCCCATCCCATGGGCTACCGAGACCAAGTATCTCGGTGTGACCCTTGATCGTCGACTCACGTTCTCAAAGCATATTCAGATAGTTCGCAACCGAGCAGCCTTCTTCTTAGGCCGGCTCACTCCCCTGCTCAACGAGCGTAGTAAATTGTCCCTTAGAAATAAGGTTACAATCTACAAAACTTGTATTCGCCCCGTCATGACATACGCCTCCGTGGCGTTTGCTCACGCCTCTAGCATAGATCTAGAGAAACTCCAAGTCATACAAAATAGATTCATCCGCAGAGCAGTCGGAGCAAGCTGGTTCATGCGAAACTCCGACCTGCACTGCGATCTCGAACTCCCCTCCATCCGTCAGTACATTAAGTACGCCTCGCGCCGCTATTTCGATGCGGCTTCTCACCATCCCAATCCACTCATAGTCCAAGCCTCCAACTATACGACAGACACGACAGACCCACCCCCCTTCTGTAGACGCCCCAGACACGTCTTGGGCGACCCAGACTACCCCATCGCCGTCATCACCTCGGCGGCGCTGGGCTCGCCCGATCCGACCATTCCTAGCAACAGGAAGTATTCCGTTTTTGGTATAGGCGCCGGTTACCAGAGGCACAAGTAGTGTGGAATTGGGGGTTCTGCATCACATATCTCTCGCTTCGCTCGAGCTATGTGATGCAGAACCCCCAATCCCCCACAACGGCTGCTATTAGGCGATTCGCGGCCAGTTACTTTACTGAACGCTTGTTTATCAGCAGGTTCAGACTGCTTCTTTAGCGAGTCTGTTCAGTATTACGCATGCAATGCAGTTAGCTGATACGATTTTCATTTCGAGACTTTATCACGGTATTGTATTGTATTACTGAACAGCGGTCGATAGATAGGTTAGCCAATTATGCATATTGTTTTAATTTTTTGATATTATATCCTTTCAAACTTTTACAAAACTAATGTAATTTGGACATACAAGACATTTTTCTCATTTAACCCTTTTTGTACGGAACTCTTAAAAAGTGTTAAAATAACTAGTTTGTCATTTATTATAGAACATTTAAATAAAAGATAGCCTATTTGTTTAAAAACATTTATTTTCACATAACCATTTTTAACCGACGAAATGACAAATCGTTACCAATATATATATTTTTTAACTAGGTAGGTACTAGTTTCACAACATACTCAAATATAAATAAGCACAAATGTGTATTGATACCCACTTGTCATATATATTTTTTTTTGCCAAAGTTCTTTCACATCTTTTGTCATTTCCTTTTTTTCATCTAAACTAATAATATGATTAGTGAAATAAAAAAAAAAAAATTCAAGATTTGCTTGGTTTATACATATACCACGGTTTATACATATTTATACATGCATACATACACATATTTAAAGTAACACACAAAAAATGCAGACAAAATTACGAACACACGTCAGATTGGCATAATATTATGTGAAACTTTTTTCCAAGAAACATGCTCCTGTAGGATATCGGGTGTAACCGCAAGAGCTGCAAGTATAAAAAAAATACCCAAAAAAAAAAACATGAACTTCTTTTCGATCCGACTCACTCGGGTAATAAGTACATGCCGATTCCTTATAAGAATTTCATCTCGTGTTGCGCGGAGTGCTTTGATAGAATATCGTCAGTCAGCATTTAAGGCATACAATTGCAAATGTTAGGACTCGTTCAAATTGGTTCATATATTATGGTGGCTAAACCGAAGGTGCTCATAAGTACTTATCATTATTTAATGTTTACTAGGTCCAAACCTAAACTCGAGTGAAAAAAAAAAAGAAAAGACGACTGTTCCGTAGCAAATGTCAAATAAGTTCGCCAAAATGTATAGAACAGCTGATATTCATTCGATATTCCAGGCAGGCCCCTAACAAAGTTGTTCATAATGATGAGTAATATGACCTTCATTCGGCTTTAGTATACCCTTTCCTCATAACCTGTGCAGACAAGATAATAAAATACTTTATAAGGTTTATACATAGAGTACATATTCCTTTGAAATATTTTTTTTAAAAATATAATTAACTCATCTTTAAAATTACATGGAACTTACATTGTGGATGCATCTTTATAAGCTGAGGCTATAAATAGGAGCGGCTTTATGCATTAATTATCAGACAAATGTGATTGAAGACCGTGACGGTGCAAGTGAAGTTTTGTGGAAATACTCGAGGAAATCAATAAGTATGTAAGTACTACTTATCTTTAGTTAGTAAGTAGTTAGTTAGTTTTCTTGTTAACTTATTTTTAAATGTATAATTTTGTTTGAACTTTAATTACATTTTTATACCTTCCTCCACTCTTACAATCATTTTTGACAATTATTATAGAATCTATATATCTAAATTATTTAATTTTAGGTTATAGCGGCCTAAAGCCGACAGAATTGGGCTATAGGCTTCGGAATTAGCCTGTACAGACCCAATTTTAAGGGCTTTTTTTTTTCAACAGATCTAAAATTACGTAGTACCTTGAAATTTGGGTATATTATTAATTAATTATTTAGTGATAGGGATCCTCCTTTATTCTATTTGTTCTCAATTTTTTGTACGGTCTCGAAGGCCATGTCAACGGTTTTTTTTTGAGCGGCCGAAAAAAAACTGACACTAGGGTTGGCCAATCGGTCTTACGAAATTTTACTTAATTTTTAATCCATGCATTCCTAGATCTTACATCCTATTAGCGCAGCACATTATAAATCTAATTTAATAATCTTATATTTTCAGGCCGGGTTGGTCTCAAAATCCTTTTTGGGCAGACGAAACTGACTCAGAGTCGGCAGAAGTTGACTCTGCACCTACTGCTGCGCCCGCGACCAAGACCACAAAAGCTCGAGAAAAGAAAAAAGAAGGCGGTGTGGCGAAAAAACGAGCGGGCAGCGCTGGAGGGTCTACAGCATCGAAAAAAAAGAAGCCTTCGATGCCTACTGATCTCTTCGGCTCGGACTCGGACGACGACTTGCCTCCGGGTCAATCTTCAGTTACCCAAGTAAGATACTTTCAAAGCCTTTTTAAAGTGTGCGATATACATAAGTATTATTATTTTCTACAATATTTTAAAAGTGCCTCATCATGCACTTTGTTGTAGTTTCTAATGTTATCAATCTCGATACGATAATATAATTTATGCTAACTTTTAACCAACGGTTTCGTTCGGGAATTACAGTATATTGCATTAAAATGTGTTGTATGTCCTTTATACGTATGCGTCGAACAATCAAGATCGGTTCAACCTGTGAAAAAGCGAGCAAAAAGACAGGTTGATAGAGATTTGTGTGAGCGTTCGCTTTTTGTAGTGTTAAGGTTAGGATTAGTTTTTCTCAATGTGATTGTTAGTATTTTTTAGTTATTTAAAATAATTGTTTTTCAGAAGGAGGTTGGCGAGAGCAAGTTGAAGCCTATAAGAGCGGCAACTTTGCAGAGCTTCTTTTCGCAGCGCGGATCAAGCGGGTACACCACGCAACGGGACCTGCTTCGAGTCGGCGAGTTTTATTTGGAGCTACGCGTCTACAACTCGGCAGAGGTAGAGCGCCAGCAAAACATCGAGCGCTGGAAGCAGGCGCTTGTCACCTTAAAGCTGAGCACAGACAACAATACGGGTGTCTGGCGGGCCTTGCAGAGCCTCGTACAAGCAGGCAAACAAGAGTTTAAATCGATCCAGCCGATTATGTACCCAAAACCGCAATAATCATACTAAGTTTTACTTTGTTTTTATAAACTTGACTTTTACTAAAATATATAATAATCTTTGTATTCATAATTATACATAGTGTCTAAGGTTTTACTTTTTATCATTAAATCTATCAATTGCATTTTAATTAACTTGTTTTTATTTTCAGCAACTATGAATAGCAAATATTATAAAATGAAATATTAAAATACTATAAAATTACAAAACTTCCAATTGACATCACCAATTGAATAGATATAATACTTATTTTCGATGAATTGAATATTGATCAAACATTTAAATAAAGTAAGATATTAACTGACAATTTAACAAGCAATTTAGTAAAAAATATTTACTTATGTACCTAAATTACTTATTCGGAGATAATAAGAGGAATCAATATGGTGTTTTGTACTAAATGCGGGATTAATGTATCTCATATCTCGTCACACAAAAAGAGTAGTATTCATAAATCAAACTGTCTTATAAACTCAGAGTTCCAGAATGTACAGATTATTGCTAGCGCATTTAAATGCAGAATCGTGAGTTATAGAATAAATCCTGTTACAAATAACATATTACCCGAAAAGTTTTTAAAAAACTCACTTTTAACAGTGTTGCAATTAATTCGTAAATCATTGGCTCACCATAATGCTTTAAAAATAAACATGGAGCTGTTTGCATCGTACTATTTACCTAAAAATGATGAAAAGTCGCTGAAGTCGTTTAGCTTGCCATTTTCAAATATTTTTCATAGTTCTGATTTATCGCTATTTTACCAAGAATGTATTGAGAAACTGGTTACAAAAGCTTCCGAATTTGAACAGTCAGAGTCAGGTTGGGCAATAGACTCTGTCAGTCATTTAGAACTTAATATTAACAAGTACAATCCATTGCGAGCAGGTTCGTACGTAAAGCTACCTCAGAAAATTCAAAACACGAAGTCATGTTTGAACATTGAAAATAAAAATGACGATAAATGTTTCTTATGGAGCATTATTGCACATATGTATCCTGCGAAAAATAATCCAAACAGAGTGTCATCATATCCGAACTATGAGAAAATTTTGGACACGACAGGAATGATGTTTCCGGCTGGTTTAGACGATATTAAAATATTTGAAAAAAATAATCCTAACATTTCTTTGAATGTGTACGGCTTAGAAAAAAATAATAGTGTATCTGGGCCTCTGTACAAAACTGCTAAACGAAAAATTACTCATGTTAATTTACTGCTCCTGCAAAGTCATTCCAAAAATCATTACTGTTTAATAAACAACTTTGACAGGCTTGTACGCAAACAGCTTACAAAACATAAATGCAAAATATTTTTATGTGACGAGTGTTTCATTTATTTTGATACGGAGCCGAAATTGAATAGTCATAACTGCGCCAGAGTAAAAACAGTTTTACCTGAACCAGATAGTAAGTTATCATTTTCACATGTTGAAAGAACGCGGAGAATTCCTATTGTAATATATGGTGATTTTGAAAGTTTGCTTAAAGAATATTCTGACAAAAGTAAATCAGAGCATGCGGAAAACGTACTATTACATGAAGCTACTTGCTTTGCTTATTACATATGCTGTAAATCTAAACCTAATCTAAGCAAATTTGTATCATATAGAGGCCCAAATTGTGCAAAAAAATTTGTCGAAACTCTTTCTAATGATGTGTTGAAATTGTATCAAGAATTGTCAGTTAACAAGGAAATGTTGCCTTTAACTAAAAATGAGCAAGAATCACATGACAATGCCACCATTTGCCACCTGTGTAAAAATACATTCGCAAGTGAAGATACAATTTGCGCTGACCACGATCATTTTAGCGGTGCTTATCTCGGACCAAGCCATGTTTCTTGCAATTTAAACGCTACAACCTGTAAATTTATTCCAATAATATTCCATAATCTTTCTGGCTATGACTGTCATTTATTTATTAACGAGCTGTCAGGTATAGTCGGTCGTATCAATTTAATTCCAAAGACAAATGAAAAATATATATCCTTCACCAAGTTTATACCGATTGACTCCGAGAACTCAGTGCAGTTAAAATTTATCGATTCTTTCAATTTTTTAAGTTGCAGCTTGGATATGCTAGTAAATACATTACATCCCCACGACTTTGCAAACTTATATTTTTTTTACCCGGATGAAAAATTATTTAATTTACTGCGAAAAAAAGGGGTATACTGCTATGATTATATTAATTCGTTGGAACGATACAACGATAAATATTTACCTGACAAAAGCTGTTTCTTTAATAAATTGACTTCTGAAGAAATATCGGAAAATGATTACAAACATGCTCAATCAATTTGGAAAGAGTTTCAAATACAAGATTTAGGAGAGTACACAGACTTATATATAAAGTCAGATGTTTTATTGTTGTGCGATGTTTTTGAAAAATTTAGAACGATGAGTCTGACTTATTATAATTTAGATCCTTGTCATTATGTATCATCATCATCACTGAGTTGGGAAGCGATGTTAATGTTTACGCAAATTGAACTCGATTTGATTTCTGATGTCGAAATGTATCAAATGCTTGAGAAAGGTATAAGGGGAGGTCTAGCTCAATGCAGTATTAGGCATGCTAAGGCGAACAATGTGTATTTGTCTGATTATGATGTAAACAAATCAGATTCTTTTCTTATTTATTTAGATTGCGTAAATTTATATGGCTTTGCAATGATGAAATATCTCCCTACCAGCAATTTTACCTTTTTGAATGATGAGGAAGTCCAAAACTTGCCAGATATTTTATCTATACCAGATAGCGGCGTCCATGGTTACATACTTGAAGTCGACCTTGAATACCCTGTAAATATTCATGATCACCACTCAGATTTTCCATTTGCAGCTGAAAAATATGTTCCACCAAACGGCAAATGCGAAAAGCTTATTGCAAATTTGCATAACAAATACAAGTACGTCATACATTATACACATTTGAAAGAATGTTTAAAAAACGGACTTGTGCTATTAAAGATTCACAGAGTTTTAGCTTTTGATCAAAGTCAATTCTTAAAGCCTTATATACAATTGAATACGACGCTCAGACAAAAAGCGACATCTGACTTTGAAAGAGATTTTTTTAAAAAACAGAATAACTGTATTTTTGGGAAAACTATAGAAAATAAAAGAAATCAAATCGATGTTAAGCTGGTAAATGTTTGGAAAGATGTTTCAAATAATACAAATAAAATTTGCGGTGCTGAAAAATACATAAGTTCTCCGAATTTCAAAAAAACCACTATATTTTCTGAGAATTTGGTGGCCATTCAATTGCATAAAACCAAAATCGTTTTAGATAGACCAATATATATCGGCTTTACTGTTCTAGAGCTTGCCAAAACACATTTGTACAAGTTCCATTACTCGGTGATGAAAAAAATATATGAAAAAGATATTAATCTTTGCTATACAGACACTGATAGTCTATTATATTTGACACAAACTAACGATTTTTACGAAGACTTAAAACGCAACCATCAATATTTTGACACTAGTAATTTTAAACATGATAATGAATACGGCATACTTCAAGCCAACAATAAATTGCCAGGATATTTTAAAGATGAAATGGGCGGAGAAGTTATATCAGAGTTTGCAGGACTGCGAGCGAAACTTTATTGCATAAATACTGAAACGTTATCGATCAAAAAAGCTAAAGGAGCAAAAAAATGCATGACCAAAAAACTCAATATGGAGAAGTACAAGCGATGTCTTTTTAGAAACATAAATGTTAGAGATGATATGTACATAATAAAGTCTAAAAATCATAAAGTCTTCACTCAAAGAATAAATAAATTAGTTTTGAATAGGGCTGATGATAAAAGACAAATCTCAAATAACGCTGTAACTACTCTGCCATGGGGTCACTATAGCAATATATTGTAATTAATCACCTGCTGTATATAAAAATTAAAGTAAAGTAAAAGCCAATAATTATTATATTGCTTAATTTTTAAATTAGATATACTGGTTGGTGGTGGTTGGCTGATTTTGAATGTATTTAGACTAGAGTTTTAATTTAAAATTATTTTTACTCATATATACGTACTATAGAAACCAGGGATTCTGATAAGCTATATAATGTATATTAACTGCTGTATATAGAATAATTATAATTTATATTAATGAAATAAATGTATGACTAATAAACACTTTTCTTTACTTTGAAATACCCAACTCCCTTTATTCTTAATACGACAAAGGTATGATAAAATACTTATATATATATAGATAAAACATAAACACAGTCATGCACGTAAAAATGTATTTATAGATTTATTTAAATAAATTTATAACAGTTTTACAATGATTGCGGTACACACAGTTGTTTTGTAATTTTATTCACTAGATTTTCTACAGAATCTAATATATTATCAAAATGGTCTCTTACTATATACTGTACACTTACACTAAAATCAGTAACACTTGTTTCGTTAATGATATCACAAATTTCTATTTTAATCATTTTACGTCCTTTACTCCTATCTCTTCTAATAACAAATGACGAGTCTAATAATTCCGAACTTGGAAAAGTTTTCTTTGAAGACGGTTTGCTTTTCTTATTTACGTTTATCTTTGACTTTGATTTGGTATTTTCTGTTTGCTGATCATTCAAATCCGAGATAGCTGTACTTCCGGCCTCTTCTCTATTCCACATTATATCCACATCTTGTGCATCTTGCAAATAGAAAGGATTGATGTTTCCAAAATCTGAATTACACATATTGCTGAAACAATAAAAGTTTGATTATAATATATTAAAAAAAACCCAGCTAAAATCTACTTAAAATAGTAATAATAATTATATAGATAAATCGAAATGTTGAGATAATATAATAGTCAACCTGAGAATAACAAGTTAGATGAGAATATAAAGAGTCAAAGTATAACAATAATAATGTATTTACTTACAAAATTGAACTGTTTAAAAACACTAGTAAACTCGTCCGCTCTCTTTTAGATATGAAACGATAATATATTTTACTTTATAGCAAAACAACAATTAATCAAAAACAAAATTCCTTGAAATGAAATAAGATATATACACATAGTGATATACAGGCAAATATTTCTTCATTTCTTATTTAAAGAGTTCATAATGTTATAATGTCCCAGAATACATCATGAAGTTGATTAAACAACCCACGACGCTAGATATTAATAATATAGAGAGCGTGAGCTCACGCGTCGACCCTATAAGACACAGCATTCTGTTTCCTAATACAGTTCGCTGCATCATTTGCGGGCCATCTAATTGTGGAAAAACAAATGTAATGATTAATTTGCTATTACACGAAAACGGTCTAAAGTTTAATAATGTTTACATATACTCCAAAACTACATTTCAGCCAAAATATCGTTTTTTAAGTGAAGTCTTCAAACATATTCCAGATATCAATTTGTTTCTTTTTAAAAATAACGACGATGTAGTAGATATAAATAGAGCTCTACCAAGTTCTGTTTTTATTTTTGATGATGTAGTATGTGAAAACCAAAATAATATGCGTAATTATTTTTGTATGGGGCGCCATAAAAAAATTGATTGTTTTTACTTATCACAGACATATTCAAAAGTACCGAAGCAATTAATACGAGATAATGCCAATTTTATCATTATTTTTAAACAAGACGATATGAATTTAAAGCATATTTACAATGAACATGTAAACTGTGATATTAATTGGACTCAATTTAAAAAGCTGTGCTCCGAAACATGGAAAAACCGGCATTCGTTTTTAATTATAAATAAAGACAGTGAATTAAACAACGGTAGGTACAGAAATGGGTTCGATACTTTTATAAAATTTGAGTGAATTTGTTTAAATATACACAACACAATGTCTCGGGGTTCATTCAGCCAGTGTATTTCTATATTAATGGCTGTATACAACTAGATGTCATAATTATGGAGAAAAAAATGAAACAGCAAATAATTACTTCAGTTAAATCAATTAAAAGTAAAATTAGACAAATGAAAAATGCAGATGACGATACAAATCATAGTTTAAATAAAATATTTAAACCTCTTACTAAACCCTTAAATGAAATAGCTAAATCTAGCAAAGATATTCTAAATGATACTGAGGGTATTTTTGATATTAATAAAAAAAAAAAAACAACATTTACAACGAATACAGATCAAATTCTAAGTGAGTATAACTCAGCTGAAGAATCAAGTTTATCAAATACATCTACAGATTGTGAGCCAGACGAGAAATATATAACTCCTGATAAAAATGAAAGAAATGTAACTAAATTATATACCCCTTTTTTGTCAATTTTAAAAAAACATAAACTACTAGATGACATAAACACATTAAATGTTCCATTTGGAATACGCTCTGATAATAAAAAGTTACTAATGGGAAATACGCCAATCTCTATCAAAATGATAGGTGAAACTTCTAATGACTCACACCTGTCTTTAATTACTATTGGAGACAAAAACTATGAAATAACGTCGGGAATAAAAGAGCTTTTATTTCGAAAGAAACCAAATTTAGCTTTAGTTTCAGAAAAAGACAAAATTGATTATAAAAATATATTACACAATACTAGCGCTCATAAGCGAGATTATAATGCTTTTGGGCAAATAAAGGGAGATAAAGGAATGAAATACTGTCAAATAATTAAACCTTTATTTTTTGATTCTGATCAACTTGATAACGAGGTAATTAAACGTGGAGGCAATATCCCAAACTTGAAAAAAGCTTATAAAAAAAATACAGATTTTATATACTGGGATGATCCGAATGAATTAATTGAAAGACTTATGTTATTAGTGGCATCAAAAGATGCTGGCAATAGCAATCATGACAACGAAATTATTTCAATAATAGAAGAATTAAAAGAAGCAGGCATAATAAAATAATAAAACTGATGACCATTTGCAATAGATGTTCAGTCTTAAAGTTCCTTTCGAGCATGAACGTCAACAAGTTTGGTCATCATGTTTATAAAAAACCTGAAAGAGATCATATAATAGCACCCGAATGTTTTGTGAAACTTAATAGAGACGGAAGTTTAGGTTTGCAAAATAAAGTACTCAAAAATCTTAAACATCCTATAGATTCTAATGATGCCGCTACTAAAGACTATGTCGATAAATTGTTGCTCAATATCTTAAATAAAACTTCTACTAATGCTAAATATATAACGGAGATAAGTAACAGAATTGATTTATTAGAAGACCTTTCAAAACTTTCTCATGAAAATGAGCAAACGAAGCGTCGTAAATGAGATTCATAAGTACGCCCGAGTAAATTTTCCTAGAAGATCTGTTGTCATGCGAGATATTGATGACCTGTGGCAAGCTGATTTAATAGATTTGCAATCTCTTTCAAAAGCTAATTCTGGCTACAATTATATTTTAGCAATTATAGATACATTTTCAAAGTATGCATGGGCATATTCACTCAAATGTAAAAACAAAGAACTTGTTTCGCAAGCATTTCAAAATTTATTACAAACAGGGCGTATTCCTAAAAACTTGCAAACTGACCGAGGAACAGAATTTTATAACAAAAAGTTTAAAATATTATTGGACATGTATAAAATAAACCATTACTCTACTTATTCTACTAAAAAAGCTTCAATTGTAGAGAGATTTATAAGAACGCTAAAAAATAGGCTCTACAAAGAATTTAGTTTCAATGGAAACTATAAGTGGAAAAATGGGTTACTTGATAAAGAAATTGATAAATACAACCATACATCTCATAGTACTATTGGTTTGCCGCCATTTCAAGTCGGGCAACATAATAAAGAAAGTTTACTAAAAAGATATGAACAACTTTACAATTTAAAGCTAAAGAAAGCGGGAATGAAAAAATTTAATGTGTCCGATTTTGTACGTATTAGTAAATATAAAGGAACCTTTGAAAAGGGTTACACGCCTAATTGGTCGACGGAAGTATTCAAGGTAATAAAAGTTCAAAACACTAATCCTGTAACTTATTTGATTGAAGACATGAAACAACGCCCTATACTGGGGGCTTTTTATATTCAAGAACTTCAAAAGACTGATAATCCTGACATCTATCTTGTTGAAAAAATTTTAAAGCGGAAAAGTAACAAGTGTTTTGTCAAATGGTTAGGTTTGCCGTCCGATGAAAATAGTTGGATTGATAAAACAAATAAAATACTATAAAGTTCATAGAGCACGTAACTTTATTCAGTCTCTCTCTGGTAATGAAAGACAATAGTCTCTTGAATAGTTTGATTAACAAATTGCCGTTTGAATTACATCTCCCGGGTTATAATTACTGCGGACCAGGTACTCGATTAGCAGAAAGACTTGCCCGTGGCGACAAAGGTATCAATCAGTTAGACGATTGTTGCAAACAACACGACGTCGCCTATAGTAAATCAACTACATTATCTGACCGACATAAAGCGGACATAATTTTACTAAAAATGGCAAAAAAACGAGCAACTTCTTCTAATGCTTCTGCTGGAGAAAAACTAGCTGCAACTTTAGTTAATAAAGCAATGTTGACAAAAGTTGCTTCTGGGGCAGGCATCAAAAAAAACTTTAAAAGCATTGTATCTCACGCTAAAAAACATATACGTAAAATGAAACCTAAGTGTAAAAAATTGGCTGTAGAAATGGCTTTTGCAGCCGCTAAGGAAATATATAAAGATTTTCCAGTACAATTACCGCGCATTATACCTATTCCAAAGTCAGGTGGCGTTCTTCCTTTGATACCTATTTTCGCCGGATTGTCTGCTGCAGGGAGTTTAGCTGGCGGAGTTTCTGGAATTCTCAAAACCTATAATGAGTACAAAGCTGCTAAGAAACGTCTTTCGGAGTTAAAAAGACATCATGACAAAATGGAAGGTTTAACGATAGGAAAAGGTTTATGTCTTAAGCCTCATAAAGGGGGTTTAGGAATATATTTGTCAAAAAACTAAGTTCTAGGCTGCCTAATCGAGCGCTGACGAATTTAGATTTGATGATACATTCTGCGAATATTCCTTTCTTTAGGGGTGTTTTCATGAGAGACGAATTGCCCAAAAATCCTTTGTCTGTAGAGTGCGGTATCATCAATTTAGATGGTTCAAAAAATCCTGGTACTCACTGGGTAGCCTATGCAAAAATAAACGATTATATTGAATATTTTGATAGTTATGGAAATTTAAGGCCGCCAAAGGAATTAATCAAGTACATGATGAAAACCAACATCGTGTACAATTATGATAATTATCAAAAAAAAAATTCTTATAACTGCGGCCATTTATGCCTCAAGTTTTTAAAAAAATTTTGGCGTAAACAGAATATAACTATTAAATAGTGTGTTTGCAATATTAAAAGTCAGTCGATTCAAAGAGTTCTTGTACAGTTTACGACTATGTCCATCACTTTGTCTTTTTCTGGAAACAAATCTTTGTTAGAAACAACTTTTAATCCTCCTTTAAATTTAGAACATCGTTATGAATGTGGTTTATTGTATTTTTCTGTTTTTAATTCTATACCAAACATAACCGATAGAAACAACATTTTTGCATATGGTGAGAAGAATACGGAAATAAAAATTCCCCATGGTTCATACGACTTGCAAGATCTTTGTGGATATTTGAATGATAATGTGAACGACTGTGAAATATATATCAGATCTAATTGCAATACTTCAACATGTGCATTATTTTCCACGCAACCTGTTAATTTTAAATTAGCGAACAGTATTGGCAATATATTAGGATTTAAGAGTGAAAAACTAGAAGCAAATAAATGGCACGTCTCGGTGAACCCTGTTAGCATTCTTCCAGTAGCAGTGATAAGGATTGAATGTGATCTAGTGCAAGGGTCTTTTACTAACGGCATACCTTCACATGTTATATACGAATTTATTCCCTGCGTTTCTCCCAGTTACTTGTTTCTTGAGAGACCAGAAAACATTATATACTTTCCTGTAAAAACAAATAATATATCATCGATCACCGTAAAAATTGTAGACCAAGACGGAAACGAAATACATTTCGGTGGAGAAAATATTCATATGTGCCTTCACTTGCGAAAAACAGAATGATTGTTTTTAACCAAACCGTTTTCAATAAAACAGTCGGAACAAAATCGAAAAGCACTATTCTAACAAACAAGTTCAAGAGGCAAAGACGTATTGGACGCTCGAAAGCATTTAAGGTTACAGAAAAAAATAAAGATTTTCTTCGAACCCTAGGGTTTAAAATATGAGTATCCTACATATTGATAATTCACCACATTTTGACAACTCCATTGAAAGTTATGAAATCCATACCTATAACCCGTACAATAATAGTTTCAAAGAAAACGATGAAATACGCATTGCAATTCATCAACAAGATATATATGTGCTACCTTCCGCGAGCTCTATTTACATCGAAGGACGCGCTACTGTGTCTGGAATAGATGTCGCCGGAAAACCAATTAAAAAACCTCTAAAGTTTACAAATAATCCTTTTTCGTTTCTATTTCATGATATACGATATGAAATTAATGGAGTTGAGATAGACCGTATTAGAAATACTGGAATAACTTCAACGATGAAATCGTATGTGTCTATGAACAATGGAGATAGTAAGATTGCTGCTGTATGGGGCTGGGATCTAGAAGGGTTCAAAATTAAAGATGATTTTTTCAGTATTGTTTTACCGCTAAATAAAGTACTGGGGTTCGCTGAAGATTACAACAAAATAATTTTAAACTGCAAACATGAGTTAATACTCAACAGAAGTAGCACTAACCTCAACAGTGTTACTGTTGATAGCAATGACATTGTTGAGATTAATATTCTTAGAGTTCAGTGGCGAGTACCACATGTTAAAGTATCCGACCGAGAAAGACTTTCGTTATTGAAATATTTAGAAAAAGACAAACCTATACAAATGGCTTTTAGAAATTGGGATCTATATGAATATCCCTTGCTGCCTAAAACTACAAAACATTCGTGGTCTGTTAAAACTGCTTCTCAGTTAGAAAAACCTAGGTATGTCATATTCGGCTTACAAACTAATAGAAAAAACAGCAAATCTCGAGATAGTTCCAAATTTGACCATTGCCATTTAACAAATGTAACTTTGTTTTTAAATTCTCAATATTATCCATATGATTCGCTAAACATACATTTTGATGAAAATAAATATAGTATATTATATGAATTATTCACAAAATTTCGCCAGTCTTGCTACAACCTCCCCGCCGACCCATTGCTGAACATTTTACAATTTAAAGAGACAGCTCCTTTGTTTATAATAGACTGTTCAAGGCAAAACGAAAACTTAAAATCAGGACCAGTGGATGTGCGTTTAGAAATCGAAAGTTCCCCAAGATATTCCTGCTAGCACTGCTGCGTATTGTCTTATTGTAAACGATCGCCTTGTTGAATACAAACCTCTTAGTAATACTGTTCGACGATTATCATGAAAACAATAGTAGATGTGCAAGGATTTAAAACGGATTATAACGAATTCATTTTAAAAGAAATAGCAATACAGGAAGATCAAAAAGTGATAGTTCTTCTATTTAAGCCCCCTTTCCCATTTTATAACTTAACAAAAACAGAAAAAAGACAGGTGTGTTGGATAGAGCGAAATAGAAAAATATTTTGGAAGGAGGGATTTCTACCATATAGTTATCATAAGAATTGTATTATTGAAATTTTAAGAAATAAAAATGTATATGTTAAAGGCTTAGAAAAAATTTTATGGCTAAGGAATATACTAAATGCCGATATTTTCAAAGACTCTATTAACGAGTCATGTATTTTTAATCTAGAGGATTATGATTGTCCTAGTTTGTTAAGTTTACATAAAAAGTATGAATCTTGTTCAGATATTTATCAATGTTTATACCACTCATCTTATTGTGCTCTAAAAAATGTTGTTTACATTCAAAAATGGTTATGTGAAAATAAATGTTTTTAAACAAAAAGGCTATCTTTTATTTAAATGTTCTATAATAAATGACAAACTAGTTATTTTAACACTTTTTAAGAGTTCCGTACAAAAATGGTTAAATGAGAAAAATGTCTTGTATGTCCAAATTACATTCGTTTTGTAAAAGTTTGAAAGGATATAATATCAAAAAATTAAAACAATATGCATAATTGGCTAACCTATCTATCGACCGCTGTTCAGTAATACAATACAATACCGTGATAAAGTCTCGAAATGAAAATCGTATCAGCTAACTGCATTGCATGCGTTAATACTGAACAGACTCGCTAAAGAAGCAGTCTGAACCTGTTGATAAACAAGCGTTCAGTAAAGTAACTGGCCGCGAATCGCCTAATAGCAGCCGTTGTAGGGGATTGGGGGTTCTGCATCACATAGCTCGAGCGAAGCGAGAGATATGTGATGCAGAACCCCCAATTCCACACTACTGGCACACAAACACGCACCGACCTCGCCGGCGAGGTCGAGGACTCCCCAGAGCTGTCAGAAGATCGGTTAGATTATCTCCAAATAGTCAGCCAGATCAACCTACTAGGGCCCCAGGGCATACCCCTTCTGGGGTGCCAGGGCAAGTCTGACCCCACTCCCGGCGACGGCCAAGCCGAGGTTCGTACCGTCTGAGGTGCCCTTGAGCTAGTCGCCTTTAACCTAAACCTAGGCCGAGCGCCGTTTGCGCTTGCCTAAAGTCCGGTGACGCTGTAGAGGCCATCTGAGGCCAACAGCATCAGTCATTCATAAAAAAAAAAAAAAAAAGACCTGTCGATCACTTCATCGATCTTGGGCAAAATATATGGAACAGCTGTTTTTTTGCGAATTCAATGTTGGCCCCATATTATAAGTTGTTTATTTTGATGTACAGAATATGCCCTTAAAAGGATGCTAACTGATTAGAACTAACCCTGTATAAAGGTACGTAGTACTATTATTTATTCTGTGATAAAGGCCTGATGACACGTTTTTGTTTACTTTTTCAAGTTCTTCTTCAACTTGCTCTCTATTTCGTGCCTAAAGATCCCACCCAAGATAACCTGATAACCCAAGGGTTAGAAGAAATTACCTATTAATTTTTAAATGTGTTCTCCTCACTAACACCGTACTCTCAGGGTGTCCAAACGACGAACTACTAATAATGACATCATTTTTTAATTCTAGGCCAGACACGGCTACCATAATAATAGGAGTAACAAGACTAGTATCCGGTTTAATAGCTCCCACCCTCGTGGATAGAACTGGCAGGAAGTTCCTGCTTTTGGTTTCTACTGCTGCGTGTGCTGTTAGCCTGGTATGTAACCTATTTAAGCGGATATCGTTTACCCATCTCCCATCTGCAATTCCCTCACTTGTACATTGACTTTATTAATATTAAATACATATAAAATCACTGACAAAAAGTAACATAGTGAGAACTTAAAAAATAAAGCCGATAAGTGCGAGTCTTCTTGCGACTTGCGACTCGGACAACGAGGGTTCCGTACTACCACAAGTACTATAGTCACCGCGTTACCAACTGTATCATGCGGCCATAAACGTCAATAGGGATAGTGCGAGCGAGATAGACATAGTGCGAGCGTTCGAGCGTGCCCACAAGTGCGAGAGAGATAGACATAGTGAAATGATTTATGGCCGCATGACTCAGTTGGTAACGCGGTAACTATAGTTAATCGGATGTACTAGGTAATGAATTTTGATTTAGTTCACCGCAACATAAATCGCAAAAATGGCCATCATTTTTAATTCCGTTGATTTAGTAGCTTGATTTTTTACAGCTCCAAGGAACCGTTGATTTACATATTTGATATTAATTTCAACTTGATACCTCCACGCGTTCCAGAGAAAAAAGGTCTTGACAGACAGACAAACATACAGACAGACGGACAACGGAGGGATCCTATAAGGGTTCCTTTTTTCCTTTTGAGGTACGGAACCCTAAAAAATACTTCTATTTCGATTACCTGGATGCTATCTTTTTCCCAGTTGGTTTGATATAAAAACCAAACTATTATACTTATTTCGATAAAATTATATGGGATATGGGACACATAAAATAATAAAAAAAAAAGTATGACCTACCAAAAAAAAAAAAAAAGAAATTCATAATTGGCGGAGAGTAATCAAGTAATCCCAGACGTCAGCCTGTACGAGATTAGAATGGCTCTCAGACAGCTTAAGAATAACAAGGCGCCAGGTGAGGACTGAATAACGACAGATATGGAACTGAAACGTGGTCTTTAACTGCTGGCCTTTTGGAGAAACTTAGAGTCACGCAACGGGCAATGGAGAGAACTGTGCTCGGAGTTACTTTGCGCGATAGAATCCGGAACGAGGATATTCGCCAAAGAACCAAAGTTACCGACATAGCTCGCAGGGTTGCTAGTTGAAGTGGCAATGGGCAGGCCACATCGCTCGAACAACTAAACCGATGGGGAAGAAAGGTTCTTGAGTGGCGACCGCGAACCGGAAGACGCAGGGTAGGAAAGCTTCCCACTAGGTGGACCGACGACAATTTAAAAGTCGCGGGCAATCGGTGGATGCAAATGGCAGGTTGTCGTACAGTGTGGCGGTCGAAGGGGGAGGCCTTCGTTCAGCAGTGGACGTCTCCGGGCTGATGATGATGATGATGATGAATCAAGTAAAAACATAAAAAAAACTCTTTTTGAAGTCGGTTAAAAACAACGTTTTGTGATCATGGCGCATGACTTACCACGCAGACGCGGGCACAACCGGCCAGTAGCCACGTGGTATCAAAAAACCAAGAGCCACAGAAAAGCGAAAGCCCTGCTTCACAGAAAAGCGAAATTCACTCTTCTCTCTTCAGTGCCAAGAGCTATACAGTGAAATATCGAAATATACAAATACATAACAAATTAGCTTGCACTGAATATTATGACCATGATTGTCCTAGTTATAGGTATATCCAAGTTTATATGGGATGATTATTACTTGTTTGGATAATTCATCATTATGTTTGACGTGTAAATATGATAATTGACCAATAAATTAATAAATGATTACGAATAATTGAATATGTCGGCACGCGAGGTACGAACCAGCGACAATGATAAAATGAATGGACGGGAAATAGCTACGAATTTTGAAGACTATATGTTGCACGCCAGCTCTCCAGTTGCGTCAGTCATACTCTGTCTTTGCGACATGCGAACCGTACGAAACAACAAGACAAATAAATCCAAATTTTGTCTTCATGTGAATTCCCCAAGTGTAAGAACACTACTAATATTCGCATTGAACATTTGGGGTTCACACTCCATTCACATTAATCACTGTATTTTGTCACAACTGCAATTAATTTCAATAAATATGTAAGGTTAATCGCCATTTTGAGGCGATCGTAATGTTACGAGACAGAGAGACTTCGGAAATCCTTCGTCAATGCTCGTAATTGTTTGAGATTCCAGAGCAACAGACAAATACATGTGTTCTCTTTTTATCATGCTCATGCAGTAATTAGATTCACTATCTCTATTTTCCGGCAAATGTAATATGCATACTTTTAGCTAGGTATGCTTGATTGTGTTAACTTGTTAATTTTGAACGATTTGCAAGCGCTGGGCCCGTCCATTCCATTATCATCGTCGCTGGTACGAACCACATCAGATAATGGTACTTAGGCGGCGTGACTTTGGCGGGCGAGGAGACTAACATTCCTATCACACTTAGTCTTATAATGATTATCGACCTTAAGACACACTTCAAATTATGATATTGACTAGATAATAAGACGCTAAGTAAGAACTATTAGAACTTGGGGACCAGGTGTTCCGCTAAGTAACAAATGCGACCGCTCTCAACGATTACCCTCAATTCAATACACTGAGCTCCTTGGAGCGTGTCCGCACGCTCTCACCAGCATCTCTGCCGTACGGTATGCGAAACTGCTTAATGCCGATTGGTTGCCATCAAACGGCCAACGACCAATCAGTGAGCGCACGTTACCAGCGTTGCACCAGAAATGGCGCCACTTCCATCTCTAACTAGGTGGCGTGATACTTAGTGTGATATATCAAGGTGGTATTTGAAGCACGCTCCGACAAATATAATATGACTAGTGGTCCCCCGCGACATCGTCTGCGTGCAGAAGAAATTTAGCCCGCTCCCAAAATTCACCACTTTAAATCATTCCGAGTAAACTCTACCGACTCTACCGACTCTGCCGACTCTACCGACTCTACCGATACGACCGACTCTACCAACTTCCCCCCCCCCCCCTCCAACTTCCCTTCCTTTGAATTAACTACCCAAATATCAATTTTAATCACTATAACCTAACCTAATGTTTGTTCCAGGTAATCTCCGAAACTACTTATCTGATTTACATAAACCTCCCCACTATTCCTGAGGGCTATAGACTATCGTCATCAGTCGGGAGACGTCCACTGCTGAACGAAGGCCTCCCCCTTAGACCGCCACACTGTACGACAACCTGCCATTTGCATCCATCTGTTGCCCTCGACTTTTACAATGTCGTCGGTCCACCTAGTGGGAGGTCTTCCTAAGCTGCGTCTTCCGGTTCGCTATAGATTAGTTACAGTTTATCATTAGCTGATACGAACTTTCTTACCAGCTTCAAATTTAAATTTCTTTGTTGCAGCTGGTACTTGGTCTCTACTTCTTTCTTGAAAGATTAAGCAGTCCATCAGTTGAGGTGTTGGGTTGGCTGCCTCTGGTCGCTCTTATTGTCTACTTCTTCTCTTACGAAGCTGGTAAAATACTCCTTTTCTTTTATTTCTGTCAACACTGCTGTTCTGTTTATACTGCTGATAATACAGCTAAGTACTTTTAACTGATCCTGTTTAACCACGTCAATTTTATTTATTTAACGAGGCTTTGACTCATGCGCAAAAGAGCTAGATGATTATGATGGGTGATGTGGTGCTCTGTAAAATTTGTCACCGCATTAGCCCTACACTATTTAAGATAAATATGAAGGTGCCAAAATATAAATCTAATTCGCGTCTTGTACAATAGGGTCGCGCCAAATTCGGGGCCATCCATAAATGATAGCACACAAATTTCATGATTTTGCTTATGCGGCGAAAGGTTTTTTTATGTTCCCACCAAAACCAACCAATTTGCAAGTTTGATCTAATATTGCAAAAATATCGAGATATTTGGGTAAAAAAACAAAGTTTTGGCTAGCATGACGTTCGATTTGACCATTTCTGTTTCAACTGCAGGTTTCGGCACAATTCCTAGCGCCATCGTCGGAGAAATGTTCCACCCCAACGTCCGAGCCAACGGTTCTGCTCTCGCTATCACTATGACGTGGCTGGTAGGCTTCGGACTTACCCTCGGGTTCAACTCGATGGTGGCGGCCCTAGGCGGTGACGTCACTTTCTGGCTGTTTGGAGGATCCTGTGTTATCGCCTTCTTGTTTACCTTTTTTGTTGTACCTGAGACGAAGGGCAAGACGTTGAATGAAATACAAGAGATGATGAGCTAGTTAATTGTTTCAATGTTTATTATTATCATCATAATTATTCACTCAGTTCTTAGTTTATACGTTTTTTACAATAAATGTAGGTAAGTATATAAAAATATAAAACTGCAATGCTTGTCGACTGCCTTTTGGATCTGACCCATGACCGAAACGGCAGCCAGAACTACTAGACTATCGGCGTAACCCCGCTAGTACCTACTTATAAAGTATTATTAAAATCTGAACACAGATGTTTGTTTTATAGCGGACGTAAGTAAAGAAAATAAATATATAATTAGTACCGAAGCCGCTCGTGAACTTGTGCACAAATACCTAATCTAAGGTATAAAAATCCTGACTTCAACAAACCAAACGAGCCCGAACTCGAACAGCCACCTCTTGGCTCTATCATCAGCTGCCTGTTACCAAATTAATAAATAACTATTACTAATAATATTATTATTAGTAATATTACTAATAATAAGTATAATAGTTCTAACGCAGGGGCGGCTTTATGGCGAGCCGTCGGTGAGTGGCGACACCGCGTACCCCGATTCCATGGGTCTAAAACCCCAGAGACCCTGACCCCTGGCTTGCCTTAACCGGCCGTCTGGGGGTGGAAACCGCAAGAGCTAAGAACCTAAGCTCCAGGGTGGAAGTGTTAAAGGGCATAACACCGCGAGTAGCTCTTAGTGAAAGTGCAGCACACCTCTCGACACCCTAAGCCACCCACGCCAATGTTGCCCCTCCGGTGCCAAGATGCGGCAGCCTCTATGGGGGGCCCATTTAGTGGGTGGCAAGTCATCACCTGCCTAAATATATTTTGAGATGAGACAGGATAAGGCAGGTGCCGTTTCTCATCCCATAGATCAGTACAACTACCCACAAATTGTTCACCTCAATAGCCCTGTTTTTTGTTTTTTATCCTATACTGTACAATAGTTTTACATTCCATTTTATACACATTCTATAGTAATTGTATTTTATACTCAACAGGGCCTCTTGGTGTTGGTTTCGGCCCCACCAATGCCTCTCAAAGGTCCGGGCTAGACCCGTGAATAAAATTAAATATAGTATAATAATAATATATATAATATAATAATAATAATAATATTATTAGTAATATTACTAATAATAATAATATTTAATAATATTATTAGTAATAGTTATTAATTAATTAGTAATATTACTAATAATAATAGTAATATTATTATTAGTTAAGTATTAGTTTTAAAACTACTTTCGAGACTTGCTTACAATATTAAACTCTTAGAATAAAAATTTCACACAGCGCCGTCTAGCCCCGCACTAGTGAAGCTAATAATAATATTATCTAAAGTAGGCATATTAAAATACGTATAATGTAGTTATATTTTCCGCTTAGGTGTTTCGAAACCTGCAAAGACGATAAAATTGATGTGGTATTATTATCGCTTTTATTTATTATTATTGTGCGAGCTAAAGGCGTCTACAGACAACATGATTACTTGATCATGCGTGACATCAGATCACATGTCCACACATACTCTTTTTTTGTTCTTTTGCTTTCGCTATTTGAGCGTTCACCGTTGTAAAATTTTAATAATTTTTAAACGAAAGTTGAATTTATCAAACTAGTGACAGTAAAAAATTCACATCGAGTAACAGTCTGGCAGATGAGGGTGTTACTCGTTGGGAACCACAGATCATATAAGTAGCCTGTTGATGGCTCGTGAACATAATTTCTCCTACAAACACGACTCACCGTTGCGGGCAGGGGGCGAGGTAACGTTCTATGCTTGCGATTGGCTATCACTGGGATGACGTAAACTGAGTTATGAAATTCAATGAAATTCTGACGTACTCGCAGTGGCTAGCAGTGGTTTTGAACCTATTCATTTTCGCATGAGGGGAAGTCGGACGATCAGGCAACAGGGTTTGTAGCCTTTATTGGGAACAAACCATACGTAGTCAAAGTGAAGAAAAACAGTCAGGTCCAAGTCATACTTTAATCATAGGTACTGTAACTATCATATAAACTTATCTAACACAAAAATGTATCCAAACCGGAGCCGTTACAGGTTCCAAGGACTGGCGAGAGACGTCGCACTGGCTATATTATTGTTTTTTTTTAAACATAGAAATCACATTCTATTTTTAAGAACTTTCCGAGAGTGTTTGTTTAAAGTTCGTTGTACAGAAAAATAAAAAAATATTAAAAGTCCTCTAAGCTTTTTAGAGGATTTAGCTCCTCTCTCTCCTTAGTCTTAGTTCTCAAAAATATACGACTACTTATTATTAGGTTATACATAACTACTACTGGAGGTGGCAAGGCAATCCTAGGCGATCTATTCCTTACAAAAACCTAATTCTGTAGGTATCCAATACTTACCTACACCTGAGTAACTTACTACCTGACTTCATCAGATCAAAAGCCAGACCAAGCCGTGTATCGAGTGTTTGTGTAAATGGAATTGTTTTATACCTAACGTAATTAGAACTTGAAAGAATCAGGTTTTTTATTTTTATATGGCGTGCAGTGTATTCAGCTTAGTCATAAGTCATCATTAGAACTGGAAAGAGTTAATGAATTTTATTGTGATAAAAATATATTTATCCCAATATTTCTATGTTTGGATAATTTTTAATAATGCTAAAAACTGAAAGTGACAAGCATTTTTTTTTGTTGTGAATATATTTTATTTTTTAAGTTCTGTCAAGATTTTTGAGTAATTTTAAACTTGTAGATACCTACAGTTTTTAATGTACCTACTTATTTATTTCTGTTGTTAAAACGTTAGCAAAGTTATTGATCACCTACCATGAGTGGTAACTTAAAAGCGCAGCTACTTATTGTAGCTTGTGGTAAGTATCTACTTGTTTTTTATTATTTAATAATTATTTGGACATTAGTATGTCCTCAAAGTGCATCCAGAACTACCGGAGGACGGGCAGCAGCGTCCTCTCGGTTAACTATGGTGAGCATTTGCCATCTCCAAACCGCCTGCCAAACGTGGGGATTAGGGCCACCCCTATTAAACACTTAATAAGAGGGAATCCGGTCTGCGATTCTCCATAAAAATGTATTCCCCAATTTTCTTCCTGGATAGTCCCTCTAGAGCAGTTTTTTTAAAAAATAAAATCTAGTTCTACTGTAGACATGGCTCTGTCATTTCCTTTTTGTCATCAACTAAAATATCTCGTTGCCTTATAATATTTACAGTTTACGTAACTAGGTATCAAGAAATGGATATTGGCTGTGACACTAGTCGCAGAAGCTATTAGGTAAACCCAAGAAGTCAAGTAATTGTATAAAAATATATAACCCTTTAAAAATCTGCATACCGATTTTTGGAGGGTTATGTTTTCAATCGCCTTCAAAAAGGAAGGTTCTCAATTCGGCTGTATGTTTTTTTGTGTGTGCATTTTACGCGATTACACCTCCAATTATGAATTGATTGATCATTCTAAGTTGGCCCCATAGTAAAAGTTGTTTGCTTTGATGTACAGAACAGGTACGTCCTTAAAAGGATACTAACTGATTACCAGTAACCCTGTATAATGATGTGGAATGTCGAATGGCGATACTTCGTTCCCACTGGGTGTCGCCCATTTTTAAAATTTTCGTCGGATGCCAAAAACGAGGGTAATTTTTTATTTTAAATGAACTATCCAAATATAAATTTTCATGACTAAAAGTTCAAAAACAAAGGAGTTTCATACAAAAGTTTCCCCCGTTTGACCCCCTTAGGGGTTGGATTTCGAAAAAGCCTTTTTTAGTAAACCCCTACGCAGTAAGAGAAATACACCCTCCAAATTTCAAGTTTGTCCGACAAGCTGTTTAGGCTGTGCGTTGTCTCTCAGTCAGTCACTCAGTCAGGACAGAGATTCTAATACTATATTACGATATATTAGATACGCCCATGTATTTTTTTCTCGCTAATCCAGTGCAACTGCATAGTAAATCTTTATCAGAACCATGAGTACATTAACCTCCATAAGGATGAGTAATGCCGTAACGCGTAACACCAAAATCATAAAATCATAATTTTTCAGTTTATAAAAAATATTTTTATCTTATTTTGGGAAAGCATTTGTTCAGCAGTGGACGTTTTTGTGGCTGTTGATGATTCTGATGATTCAATTATTATAATAACTAGAGGTCGCCCGCGACTTCGTCCGAGTACGGAAGAAATCCGGCCCGCTCCCATAATTCACCCCTTTCCCCCCCCCCCCTTTTTCCCCCTTAGGGGTCGAATTTCGAAAAATCCTTTCTTAGTACACCACTACGCATCAAGATGAATACAGCCTCCAAATTTCAAGTCTATACGTTTGGTCTGTGCGTTGTCTGTCAGTCAGTCAGTCAATCAGTCAGGACAGAGCCTTTTATATATATATATTTTACGTATAGATGACATTATAATAATTGAATTATTTCTTATCCCTAGGTATACATTATGGTTCTTTTATTAAGCTTACAATTGATCAAGATGCCTACACACCTTCGAATTAAATATTATAATTTATTCTACTTACTGATTATGTAGGTACATAATCTGTAATTACTAAACATATCTTTTCATGGAATTACTAAGAGTATTAAGCAGTAATTACTTAACCACCTCAAAAAAGGTAATCATTATTTATTAAAGGTTATTTACCTTAGACATAGTGGTTTCGCGTAAGTAGGTACTGAATAAAAGAAAACCGTCAAGTGAGAGTCGGACTCGTGCAACGAGGGTTCCGCACCACAAATACTAGTTTTAAATACAGTTTACCACGCATCACATTGATTCTGCGTGGATACGTAAGTGATGTTTCATTCCATATTATTTGTAGAAAATACATGAATTGCTATTAATGACAATAAAAGTAATTGGAAATTTGGCAATAATGAAACTAAGTATTTGACAAAAAGTCCAAACTAGTTAAATCAATAGAACTAGAGTGAACAGATCAATCCGCCATAGAAACGAATATTCTGTGATAATGTCAACCGGCTACCTAATATTAATATGGTTCACGATATAGGATAGATTAACGGACGAGCAGACAGACACGGTAGGCTTAATAATAGGGTACAGTTGGTTTCCTTTTGGGTACGAAACCCTAAAAAGGAGTTTCTAATTACGCCCGATCTGCTGTTCTAGTTTTCAAACATTTATCTATCGTTGAAGTACGTACTATTATGTAATATTACGAATGTTCCTGTGTCACTTTTACTGGGGGCACACCAAGAAATCGCAAAAAAAGGGAGTGCGACTCTTACAAGTCTGATTCACTCCCATTGAAAACTTGTCTAAACATAGATAACTACAGCAATGTCATGCATATTCAGTGCTACATAATTTGTACTTTATTTGTATAAGACAGTGTATCGATTTTCAATAGGTTAGATGACTGATGTTTATATCGTTGAAACCTATAGCTTTGATGAAGAATTTAAGTAAATGTAGTATAATTATTAAAAACAAAAAATTAAATCGATTAATAATGTTCTGATATATGAGTGTTTAAAGTTGTTGGTAGAGACAACTCTCTCCCTTTCCCACAAAACAAAAAATTACGTCACACCTTACTTGTCAGAATAAAATTTATATGGCGTACAGAGAAGTGACGTCACGATTTGCTGTTTCGCCTCTCTGTCTAGCATGATAATAAAATGCTTATAAGTTGTTTATTTTTGATCAGATTTTCATTTTGTTTTCATTAATCTGCTATATTTATGGGCCACATTTTAATAGGCCAATAAAAATACAGTCATCTAGCCTATTAAGACCCGGTGATAAACATGATTATGTGTTCAAATCGCGAAAGCTTAAAAGTTTCATAAAAATATATTTTCAACACAAAGATTCTAGCGTATCTCTAGGCAGCTCTGCATTAGACCATCCACTATATATATATTTTTAATTTTCAGTAAACATAGGGCAGTTCATCGATGGCTACAGCGTAGGCTGGTCAGCTCCTATCATCCCTAAGCTACAAGACCCTGCCCAGACCCCGCTGCCCGACGTCATCACTGACTTGCAGGCGTCATGGATAGGCTCTCTTCTGTACGTCGGATCTATAGTTGGTAAGATGTTTAGACACACCTTAGTGTCTTCTTTCTTTATAAACCACTAGCTGACCTGCCCTGGCTTCGCTCCAGGGTAAATACCTATTTTTTACCGACTTAATAAAGGAGGTTATTTGTTCAATACGTAGGTACCTATGTATGTAATATTACTAGTACTGCAATATATTCACATAAGTTTGAACTGAGATAGATGGACTGTAAATCGAGATGTTAAAATTCGCGTCACTATTATAAATCATCATCATCAGCCAAGATACGTTATTTACTATAACATTATTAAAGAAATAGCGCTACTGATATAATATTTTACTGACATAGGATATTTTCCTGTCAGTTTTTTTTTTGTTTTTGACGTCATACGTTGTGCATTCTGCCAAATAAATATTTCATGAAATCACAGTTAGTCACAAATAACGCTATGCTAAATTAATTTATACTTTATTCAAACGTAGGATATTTTCCGGAGGTAAATATTCTTAGCTGCCAACATCGGATGTCATAGTTATTGGATTTACAGGGTGTTAGTTTGAACACCGTTATCCTTCTAGGATATCATTGTACTCATCAATATGAACAACTTTTACTATGGGGCCAACCCTGAAATCAAGAAAAAAAAACAGCTGTTCCATACAAAAAGGTTCATCGATCTTGGACAAAATGTATGGAACAGCTGTTTTTTTTTCGTGATTTCAGGGTTGGCCCCATAGTAAAAGTTGTTCATAATGATGAGTACAATGATATCCTAGAAAGATAATGGTGTTCAAACTAACACCCTGTATTTTATATTGATATCTTTACTCTGGATTTACAACTCATTTGGTTGTAAAAAAAATCGTATTTACCTTTAGAGCAAAACGAACAAGTTCGTATCGAAATCTAGTTTTTATTCTGATAATATTAGTCCTTGTGAAAACTTTCCATTATGTACCGGTAAAACATATTTTCTTGTATTAGTTGTTGACCTTAAAAACTAGAATCGTAAGCATTTGACATTATAATGAATCAGAGATATTTATGCAAAATATGCGCTCCCCAAAGAAAAAAATTACATCGGTGTGGAACATAAGATTATATTATTGTTTACATTCCTATCGGAATAGTATACATACATGAACATGTATACATACATATCGGAATAGTATACATAAATGAACCCTAAAAACATTACACTCCTTTTTTTGGCAGTCATGTAATTAGCTTGCATTGAATGACATGATTGTAGTTATAGAGTATTGTGGTTGAAATAGGTATGTTTAGAAGCATTTTCCATCTTCTGTACGTAGAACATACTATTATACATTATTTTCAGTGTTTGTAGTAGAAATTCTGTTTTCCAGGTCCTTACATACCCAGCTACGTATCCAACATAATAGGCAGAAAGCCATGCCTGTTCTTCGGCGGCCTTTTAAACATGGTGGCCATAATTTTGATCACGACTACCAAAAACATCGCGATGGTGTTTGCGATCAGAATCATCAGTGGACTGGGCATGGGCATGGTCACGGTTAGCAATTTGGTATATATTGGTGAAATTGCGTAAGTATAATTTACTTCTTGGTCAAATTACGTGTCTAGGAGCTGTGTTGAGGCTAAAGGTCCTGTACAGACGTCCCACTTGGGGTGTTTTGTGCATTTCGCCTGTCAGCAAATTCCTGAGCCAATCCAGCTCCCTTAAATACGGAGCGAGGCTTTGCACTGCTGGCATAGTAGCTCCTATATAGTAAACTTGATGGATGATGCAAATTTTATGTACATTTTGTGAATGTCAGAACGTTATTATCATAATCCATAATCTAAGCTTGATTGCTATAATAATAATTTTTAATATGTAGTCTGTTATTACCAAGTTGCCTATTAGTAAGCGTCGATAAGGTTGGAAGCAACTAATAAAATATAAGTAGGTACTTAAAAATAAAACTAGGAACAAAATATAATGAATCTTTCGTTTTAGAAGACTTAGAAGACCGATCTTTATTAACTTTTTATTGTTCATGCCCAACATTAGTTATAGAAAGAATAATAATTTATAATAAAATTAAACACTGCTAAAGCAGTCTTTGAAAAACCTTCACTTTGTTCGATCAATAGATGTGATTTTCTCAAAATTCCTGTTTTTTCCCAGGTCCACGAACATCCGTGGCATTCTCCTAACATCGACATCTATCGTGGGCATTTCTGGAACTTTAGCAGCTTACGCTATTGGGCCTTTCGTGTCTTATAAAGCAACGGGGTATTGCGTACTGGCCATCAACATTGTGCATCTGATTGGAATATTCTTCATACCAGAGTCGCCAGTGTATTATGCAATTAAAGGTAAACTAACCAGAAAGAAACTAAGAATACAAAAATATTAAATAGGTGCTTGAAAGGCTATTTCAAGCAAATTATTCTAAAAGATGTTAATCATATTATCACGTATCACAAAGTCAAAACTTCCCAAAATTCATAAAATTTAAAATTTAAATCCAATATTTCGTCCGGCAATTTTAAAATTTAACAGCCTCATGATTTCCCAAATATTGCAATAGTACTTTTTGTCAAGGCTTAGTTTAGATTTTAGATAGATAGATCTTTATTGAGCACACCAAAAAAATAATAGACAACAGTAAAAACAAAAACCTTATGAACTAGTGCCACAAGTGGCGGACTTATCGCTAACAGCGATCTCTTCCAGGCAACCATGTTTACTCAGTTAATAAGTTTACATTGATACAAAGGTAAATGCCTCCCCTAAGGTATGCCACTAAACCCTTCATTAAACTATTTGCTTACAGCCACAGCAATGGAAATCGATGGATATTTGATAAATAAACGATATACTTAATTATATAATAATCATAAACAATTTCCACAGGCAAGGAAACAGAAGCCAAGGAAACTCTTCGCACTCTTGGTCGATTAGATGATCTAGAAGACATATTCGATTCTGTTCGTGGAACAAATCCCAACGAGGGTCACACCTGGAAAGCCTGGATGAAAATATTCACCGTGCGAGCTAATAGGAAGTCTCTCTTCATAACTTTGAGTCTGTGTACACTTCAACAGACCAGTGGAGTGGCTGCGGTCTTGTTTTTTGCTACTACAATTTTTCAACTGGCCGGTTCCTCAATCAGGTTAGTTAAGCTTTTATAAACCAGGCTTGATGTTACACAACAAATCTCAGCAGGATATGTCTTAGATCTGATATGATATACTTCCTCAGCTCAGTCAACTAGCAGACGGCTAGGAGCCCAAAAAAACAATTCTTGAACGGAGCGGTTCAAATCCATTATCGCTGTGTGAACCGCTAAACAGTGAAATGTGGTGTTTTCGCTAGTTTCAAAACTATCTTAGGACAACGCCCACTGACTGAAGTCTGGTTAAGTAATTTTGTGGTTGACCTACAAATGACTTAACTAGTCTGGGATGAAAATTGTGAGCGACATTTTAACTAAACGCTTCCGAGTTTCAAATGTTACACAATTTTGTACAAAATTCTTACTGATCAGTAAGTTGATTTTGTTTTAAAAAGAAATCTTGGGGGCCTTGGGGCAGCCTAAAATTTCACTAATTTTATTCAAATAAGTAATTATGAATGAAAAATCTATAAGTATGCTCGTTAACATTGTTCTGGTATTTTCAGGCCTGATATAGCTACGATCTTCGTAGGAGCAACGAGACTGATCGCCAGTACGGCGGCACCAGCTGTCGTGGAAAGAGCTGGAAGGAGATTTCTATTGATGCTGTCAACTGCCTTTTGTGCTGTTAGCTTGGTAAGATTCAAGACAACAAAACAGAAAACCAACACAATACACAGTCGACACATTTGATCTAGACTTGATACACTAGATTCTACAGACCAAAAACTATTTGCGTGGTACCCGAAACGCTAATGACTGCTTCGTAACGTCAAATTATCACCGTCTGCATTCTTGCTCATTCACTAGTATACCTACTATAAAACAATAGTTAAATCGTCAAACGATCAACATCATAAACGATGTTAATGAAAAATAAAACCGTTCATAAAACGGTTTTTACAGTCTTTATTGAAAACTTTATGTCGTTAACAACTTTTCTACTAAAAACCGTTATTGACCACTATAGACCATCGAAAAAGTAAGAGAGAGAGAATGAGAGAGAGAGACACTAGATGAATCTTCGTCATCGTAAAAGTCGTGGACAACCAGTGGATGCAAGTGGCAGGTTGTCGTATAGTGTGGCGGTCAAGGCAGAGGCAGTCAGCAGTGGACGTCTTTGGGCTGATGATGACCACCTAAAATACTGGAAGCACCCTAGCAACTCCAATTTGTATAATTCTATGCCTATAAGTACCTGTTGAACTCTTTTATTTTTAGTCCATTCTTGGCGCTTACTTCTACATGTCACGCATCAAGAGCCCGCTCGTCGAAAATATTGGATGGCTACCTATGATGGCGCTTATTATGTATTTCTTCTTCTACGAAATTGGTAATATCTTAAAGTATATTAATCACACGATTTGAGCTCTTTTAGGCTTTTTAGCCTACCTACCTCATTCAAAATACTGGCGTTTATTTGGCCCAACATGCAAGCATTGTCATTCAACATGGGAATCCTACCATCATACTGGGTACGCTACCAACTTGTACTACAGATACTTGAGCATTTGGATTGCCTTTACACTTTCGTCGATCTCTAACCAACTTTTTTTCTGTGTAGGTAGTAGTAGTGTGTGTGTAGTAGATTCACTTTGTGTGTGTACTTGCCTAGTAAACAATCACTACACAAAAAAAAAACGAAATTCGAGAGTTTGTGTGTTCATTTATATTTTATTGCTAACCCTCAACTCTGCTGCTGCAGCTGGGACTTAGAATATAATTGTATGTGGAGGTAGCCACGGAGAAACACTTTCCTTCTACTTTATGGAGACAGATAATCGGAGTTATTTGAATGTGAGTTGAGGCGACTAATGAGTCAGCTAATACGAGGCAATACAAAATAATAATTTAAAAAAAAATGTTAGTAATAATTAATTAACTATTATTAATTAGTTGTCCAAATTACAGGAAAAATTAATTCTTCATATAGATCAAAATAATAATAATAGCAAAATAATTAAAATAATCTACATAAATGATTTTCCCGATTTCGACTTTGTTTAATACACCTGTAGATAAACTTAATTAAAACTATAAGTCTCCAAAAACTGGTTCGGTGGGAATTAAAACTGTTTTATTTTAAAAATGTGCAATATATATTCTACTTAGGTAACCACGTTAACAAATGAAATGGACTTTTATAAAATATGCAGAAATGTGTAAATGATGTTTAGTTATCCAAATTTTTTAGTTCACTTAATTATTATCACTGTATGTTTTCCAAATAAAATAAAATGCAATAAAGTGGTTAACGTACGTCCTCTATTTTATTCACCTCTATCGTCAACTTTTCTTGTTGTATTTTGTCATATTATTAATCACCTGAGGGTCTAGACAAGAACCACTTTCTGTTAGCGTTAACGCCTGCGGAAAGATACAATTTTATGAAAATAACATTAGCTTGAGAAATGTCACGTGACTGCTTATATTGCTGGTAGATGGTTGGTCTTTAACTTATATATCAGTGCTTGTACTTGTAGTTTAATAAACTGGTAGTCTTGTAGCTTTAGAAAACGCCATACTCAATATTTTTTTGTGGCGTTGCCAGTTTTTCACTACAAGTAAAAGACTTACAGCTTTATAAAACAGGGCCCAGTTCGTCTGCATTAGCTCTGCTTTCTACCAGTAGTCTCTTGAACCTTCCAACTTCTAGCAAATCAAATCTTCATCGTTACAGGTTTCGGAACCATGCCAACAGCCCTGGTCGGAGAAATGTTTAAAGGCAACGCTCGCTCCACTGGTTCCGCTGTTTCCATGACCACGGCTTGGCTCATCGGCTTCGGAGTGGCAACCGGCTTTGGCTCCATGATCAAGATCCTGGGCGGTGACGTCACGTTCTGGATCTTCTCCCTGTCTTGTATAGTGGCGTTCTTATTCACTTACAAGTTTGTGCCTGAGACGAAAGGGAGGACATTGAATGAGATTCAAGAGATTTTAGGAAGATAGTCAATACACAATTCTGATTCTGACAACTTTAACTTGATTATAGGATTAGCCTCAAAGTGAAACTTGTTCACAATGATGATTACACTAACGTCCTTTGGGCTTATCAAATCAAATCATTTATTTGCCTGTTAATGGGTACAAAAGATCTTAGCAAATAGAAATAAGAAGCCATGCCATTAACACCCATAATCAGGGGTGCAAAATTGTAACAATATTATTGTTAATAGATAACCAAGGCGCATCACCCGTATTAAGTAGCTTATAATTTAAAATAGATTATAAGTAGTTAGATGATGCGTAACAGGGCTTGTGGTGAATAGCCAAAATCCTCATTTTTAGTACCATGACTTTTAAAGTTGGCGACAAAATCACCAGTTCCATACGTTACCCCATAAAAGAGGGGTAGGGTGGTCTAGATAAGAACCACTTTCTGTTAGCGTTAACGCCTGCGGAAAGATAAAATTGTATGAAAATGACATTAGCAGTCACGTGACATCGATCACGAAAGATCGATCAAGCGAGAGTGTTTTTAGCTATAACTTAAGAGAAACTGGGCCTTTAATTATTAGGCATTAGCGACGTCACGTCGTCGTGACGGTAAGTCTCGGTAAGTCGTCGAGACGATTTAAAAATATGTTTTGATTTTTTTTTACTTACTTATTTTTCTTGCAATCTTTAGAAGTCGTGACCTAAAGTTGTTTGCTATGTTGTATAGAAGTTGTTCCAAAGGAGCTTGGTTAATTATCAGTAACCTGACTTTACGCCTGACTAACATTTATGTATTATTTTTGTAATGACCTTCTTGTATTATTTATATAGTGAGCCAATAATAAATTATGTATTACGTTGTATGTACCTACCTAATTCATTCTTTCATCTCTTATTATTAAAAATAAAATAAAATAATAAATATTGGGGGACATTTTACATACAGCACCATCTAGCCCCATACTAAGCAAAGCATGTATTATGGAAACCAGATAGCTGATAGAATACTTGTATACTAATTTTTTTCTCGTAAATACATACTTATAATACATACTACACCCAGACACAGAACAAACATCTATATTATATTATATTATTTGGTAATCTAATTTTATTATGAAAAGGTCAAGTACATATGCTAAGCCAAGTCTTCCAAACAATGTATTGTTAGTAGAAAGCCACAGCAACCCTGATCGTGAGTTTTGTTAAAGCAAATTATTTTTGGCTGAAACATTTTATCAAACATGCCATGGTAAAAAATATTTTACAATCATCATCATATTTTAAATACCTAATTTCGATGGACCTGATTTTGTCCCAAAACTGCATCCAGAACCACTGGAGGACGGGCGTCCTGTCGGTTAATTGTGGAGAGCATTCAGCGATCCCCAAGCCGCCTCAAGCGTGGGGATTGTGAAACCCTTTAAGGGGTAGGCTTTCGTCAATCAGTGGATGTCTTGTAGCTGATGAACGGCTTGACAAACGGGGACTTTCGTGGGGACGTTAGGAACACATATAAAAATAATGTCTTTACTACTACATACAAAGTACTTTGCAGTAAAGTTAGGAACTGCTTTTGTTTATCAATAAAGTAATTTACCAAAATGTCCAACAATCTAATGACACACTTAGTCACTTTGGAACGTATAATTTTGGTGGTAGTAAGTAGCCTTTTCTATAATGCCGTCGATTGTCTAATCAATAGATATCCTTCCAAACTATTGAACGCGGGTTGATCGACTGCAAGTTGGACGAAATGCGTATTGTACCAAGTGCTATTAAATCGTTTATTCGAAGCGTTTCCACAAAAAAAGAACTCTTGAAACTATAGTCATACGGCATTTTTACCATAATATAAGGTCTGTTGCTCTTACCTTGAAAGAGGTCGGTGTAATAAAAGATAGAAAGGCTCTACGCTATTATCTATAATAATAGTATTTATGAAATTTTGTAACTTTACAGATGTAAAAGGCAGAGGCTAGAGAAAATAATTAATTATTATATTTGATTTAACATCTATATACCACTCTTATCTAGTTACACAGACTAATAAAGTATCATTGTATAATATAAAGTCTAAGAATAATTATATTTATTTTAAAAAAAAAACTACTCCAAGATTATTAAAATATATTAGATTTTATATCTATGTGGACTGATAATCATGATGGTTTCTAATGTAGCGCATATGATACTAGAAGGCAATTTTAATACCGCCCTGTACAGGGTGTGGCGGAATAAGTGTGAAACCTACTCTACCTACATATAAGTGGCATCGTGCTGGTACAGAAAATAGAATAAAAAATCTATAAATGTCAAATGTTCAAGTTGAAACGAGTTAAATATTTAAATCGAATACTCGCGATACATCAATGCAGTGTAAATAATTCGATAGCACATCTGACCAAGGCTACTAACAAAAAAACAGATCAAGAAAATTCCTTGATTTGCAACCTTACTCGAATAACTTGAATAAGTACTACGTGACTTTTACGGAACACAAGTTTTGATTTCAACCATTTCAGAGGCCTTCGGGCGGCACATTAACTCTGACACTAGGGCTGGCCAGTCAGCCTATACGAACTTACTTACTTTAGTTTTGATTTTCGTAACCAACACGATGTCTCCCGTCAGTTGGTATAAAGCTATCCACTCATTATTCCACACCCTGTAAGGTAAGTACATAGTTTTTTTTAAATACTTTTTAGTGACCAGACGAGCAAGATGTTCGCCTGGTGGTAAGCGTCACGCCTGCCACTAACAGTAGCAGTGGCAGAATTGTGAACTTGCAAACACAATCCTGCGCCGCACCGCACTACGCTCGTCACCCTGAGATACCTATTAGGTGTTAAATCTCTTCATACCCAGTAGGTAATTTCTCTGGTAACATTGCCCTTCAAACACGGAACACAGTAATGCTTGCACACTACTGCTTGGCGTTTGAACAACTGGTAAATATTTTAGGTATCTAAACGTTTTGTTTACTGTATTTGTACTGTCTTTATTTTCATTCGTCCGTGTTCAAAGAATAAATGACTCGTGAATTCAAGTCTATTATTTGAACCTTTTTATGAAATACAAAAAGGCTTTTCAGTATTTTGTTACGTGATTGATTACTCAAATTTCCGATATTCAAATACATTTAAAAGTACTTAGTGGCTTAGAAATTGAACTTCTGAAAGGTTTGTTGAAGTTATGAAAGGTGTAAGTTTTCTTAGTGTTAGCGGTTTGAGACCCCAGCGGAACAATAAATAAATAAATAAAAATCACAACATTTTCACCACCTGCCTGTGACGTCACCTGCCGGGCCCAACGGAAGACCAGCGCCGGATGCTCGCAACCGGCATCTTGCTGAGTTGGGGCCGGTTTGTGGCAAAAGGTAAACAATTATTTATTTATGTTTTACTTTTCCGTGTTCTGTGTAACTGCTTTTTTGTTTATACTTTTGCCACGAATAAACTTTTGTCTATTGTCTATTTTTCACATAGCGCCATCTGGCCCCAAACTAAGCAAAGTAAATGTACATGTAAGCAACCTAAGTGCTAGAATCTAAATAATACGATATAAGATACTAATTTTAAGTGTTTTATACCGTTCTTCACATTTAGTTTTATTTATAGTTCTCATAACTTTTGTAGTTTTCTTACTCTAAACTTGAACTGTAGTTACGGAACTTTGTGAATTTTTCTGAGGCGAGCGTTGACATCTGCGCTTGGAGGGTCTAGCTCTCTCTCTCTCTATATATAATCAAAGCATCTGCGTCACAGTTTTATGCAGGTGTTATCAATCTTCATTGCTTGTTGATTCTAATGTTATTGTTCAAGATAAATAGATTTACGATTAGAAACAATGAAGATGATAGGTGCTTTTTTTGTTTTAATTATAGGTACTACAGGAAAATTAAGTTTTTTTTAAATATTATTTTGTCTTAGAGGAATAATTACATAGCTCAATTAAAATACTCGGCCAACTGCATAGCAGTTTGTAGGCAGAAATCGACTCTCATATTAATTACTAGGTCTTCACCTATGAAATTGCCGTTTTGTGTGGAATAAGTGAAAGTACTTATTTTTTTAAACTTTTTTATTTCTGTTATTCAAACTAATCACCCATGTAATCGACGCATCTTTGCCAACGAATTGGCAGTTTATTGATGCCCTTCTTGTAAAAAATCAGCTGGACGGGAGGCAACAAACTCTTCAAAGGCATTTTGTACTGCCTCTCGGGAATTAAATTTTTTACCCACTAAAAAGTTGTCTAAATTTTAGAAAAAGTAATAGTCGGTAAGTGCAAGGTCTGGTGAGTATGGCGGATGAGGGAGAGCTTCCAACCCCAGCTCTTGCATCTTGGAGACTGTCTGTAGCAGCAGCGCGAGGCAGGTCTCGACGCGTACGTTGCGCTGGCGATCGTTAAGTTCGTGGGGCACCCATCTATAAAGATTTTTTACCTTGCCTATTTGTCGCAAATGGATCAGAATTGTTTTGATGCTAACATCAAAAGCTGCTGCTAGCTCTGCTGTAGATTGAGTTTCGTCAGCTTCCACAATCGCCTTAAATTCATCATTGTTGACCAAAGTCTCCGGACGACCACGAGCATCATTTTTCAAGTCAAAATTTCCAGAACGGAACCGAGAAAACCAATAACGGGTTGTGCGTTCGTTTGTACAGTTCTCTCCGTAAACGTTTTTGATGTTACGTGCCGTTTGTGTCGCGTTGGTGCCACGACGGAACTCATATTTCATAATTACACGAATTTTTAAAGTTTCCATTATGACGAAAAATGTTCAAATGTAATGAAAATACAACGCTAATCAATAAACAAAAGACTGAGTTTGTAAAAAGAAAGTCATGTTTTTAAGTCAAAATTAATTTGAATTCAGAATACAAAACCAATCCAAAGTTTTTTTCTATTTGAAATGACCAGTACTGAAGAACGGCAATTTCATAGGTAAAGACCTATTATTTACTACGACTGTGTAGGATACTCGGTTAAATCATTAAATCGGATACTCCGACTTATAGTTTCGATCACATCGGTGACTTTTTTCAAAGAGTGAAAACAGAGCCCGACTCGCGTGGGGCTGCGTCTGCTTTGCACTGCAGCCGCACAAAAAACAACAAACAAAATGTGTCAAAACCACGTCAGTTTTCATAATAAAAATTATAGATGCTGTAACAGCCCTTTGGGACAAAAATGCGCCTCGAGAACGTTTAGGCGGACACTAGCTTTTGTCAGTGCCGGATTTATATTGTTTTATGAGTTTAGGCCAGCGACAATGATAAGATGAATGGACGGGAAATAAGCGCACGGATTTTGAATACTATAATATGTTGAGCGCCGGCTCTCAACTCGCTTCAGTCATACTCTGCCTTTGCGACATGCGAGCCGTACGATACGACAATACAAAACTTCTAATACATGTAAATGTGTTCTCTTTTTGTCATGCAGTAATTAGATTCGCTATCTATATTTTCTGGCAAATGTAATTATGCATACTTTTAGCTAGGTATGCTTCATTGTGTTGTCTTATTAATTTTGATCGATTTGCAAGCGCTGGGCCTGTCCATTCCATTATCAATGTCGCTGGTGTAGGCCACTTTATTTCCGCCGCCCCATGTACCTTTGCAAAATAATAGGGGCGGCATCGTCCTCTGAAATCTGCCGCCCCTTAGGACGCTACGCCGCGGCTAGTGTGTCGTTTCGAGCACAGCTCTGTCCTGACTACAGTAAAGCGTTTCAAAGGGATTCACGAAAAAGCCGACAATCGAGCAGAGGATCCGGCGGCGCTTGCATCAAGCAGCTCAACTCGCCGCACTGACGCGTTAGGTACAAGAACTCGATACATTACACGCAATGAACCACTTTTTTCCATCACATCACATCAACAACCGGAAGACGTCCACTGCTGGACGAAGGCCTCTCCCTTAAAGGGAGGTGTTGCCATAATCCCCACGCTTGGCGGGCGGCTTGGGGATCGCAGAATGGCTACCACCGTTAACTGAGAGGACGCTGCTGCCCGTCCTCTGGTGGTTCTGGATGCAGTTTTAGGACATACCCAGGTCCCTTTTTTCCATACGATGGTAAAAAGTGTTTCATTGCGTGCAATGTACAAATTATCTAATTTTACTAATTTTATGATTGTACTAATTTTCGCTAGAGTTACCACTATAAAATAATTATAAAAACAAAAGGCGACTCGACCACATGTTCGGGTTTTTCGCGGTCGAGATGCCTACCAACTCAGCGTTGCAAGTCAGTCTCCGCCTAAGGCTGCTATTCCACTTGTGATGTGGTACGCTATGTAGTTAGCTATGGAACTATTATTTTCGTAGCTAAGCACTGGTGGAAAAGCACCTTTAAGGTTGTGGGTTCAATTCAGGGCCTGTAACCATTATGTTGTTTGCAATTTAGGTACGAGCGAGGTGGATATGGCCCAATCGCTCTTTGAGAGGATAGGCCTGAATTTAGCAGTGGACTTATAGACTTATAGATTTTAGATAAGGCTTAGTTATTATGATTAAGTTATTAATTGCATAGGTTAACTATTTTCTAGTACTATCTTAAAACATTATATAATACATGAAACTGAATACCTATCCTGAACTATCCAAAACTATAAACTACAGGTAAAAAACTGCATTAAGGTCACTGTCTTCGGGTAAGGTACCTAAAAAGCTAGCGACATTACCACGCTAATAATAATACAGTATCAAAAAAAACAAAAATATTTCACTAACTTAACTCGCTTAAAATAAACTTCATAACTTGAATTTAACGCTGAAAACGATTTTTTTATGGGTACTAATGAAGCGGATAAACTAAAATAACTGTTGCTAACTTTCTTTAGATCGAAAGCGGGAGACCTGAAATTGGATGGAAGTTTGCAAGTAGAACTAAGAATCGAAAATTGCTATTATAAATCCGGACTGCAATTTCATTAGTATTCAGCACTCGGCAATTTGGACTTGGGCATGTCCTAAACTGCATTCAGAACCACCAGAGGACGGGAAGCCGCGTCCTCTCGGATCATTATATAATTCTCTGTGCTCTCGGTTAACGCTGGTGAGTATAGGTATTCTGCGATCTCCAATTAAGCCACCTGCCAATCGTGGGGATTAGTTTCAATAACTAAGTTTAAGTTATTTTTCTTTTTTGTTGTTTTTGCTTAGAGAGCGCACGTAATACGTGGGGCGCACTAAAAGCTTCCGGAATGAATAAGAAAAAAAAATTGAAAAGGTCAAAAATTTATTTATTGTTATTCAAAATATTCTCTGTTAGCGTAAATGCTATTTTTCAAACGAATAAGCCAATTTTGAAAACATTTAAGCCACTCCTCCGTGATGACCTCGGAAGCATGTTTTTCATACTCTTCGGTGAGAAAATTTTGTCGTGTCTTTATGTCGTGCGAAAACGAGACAAACTTATACATATTCGTAGCCTTGTCCTGTTTTTAAGAATCTAGAAAATTTTCTTGCGGTGCGCATGCTAGCCCGGTGATGAAAATTGTCGCGTTGTAGTTGGCGTTGTTTTGGGATCGTAGAAAGAAATACATGATGCGTCCCCTGTTGCTATGTCCCACACCAAATTTGACGCCCCGTTGTTGAATCTGGTAAGCATGGCATTGCACCAAGTGACACGGTCCGTTCTTTGAGCCTCAGTCAAATTGTGTGGGATCCACCTAGAGCACAGATTTTTCACACCCAAAAGTTTGTGTAGGATTGATTGTATTTGACTCATGCCTATGCCTAAATATGCCCGAATCTCACAAGCCTGTCTGTTTCGATCACACGGCGCACAGCATCAATGTTTTTGTTGTTCGCAGCGGTGGACGGGCGAGCATCACGAAATTCGACACTGAGATTGACACGAACGCGTTTGAATTCTGCAAACCACCTATGAACAGTCGTCTTTCATGATGATTCATCGCCAAAAGCAGTTTAAAGCCTAGCGAAGCTCTACTGAGCTATCAAATTACACTTAAAAACGTAGAAAATCATGCAACGGAAATAAATCCATGGTGATGTAGACACGCAATTTCTAAAATGACTCGACAATGTAAAAACAAGTGACAGTCAGATGAAACAAACTGTATTTTACAGCCAAAGAGTTATATTTTCAAATGTTGTACTCACTTTTTAATGTAAGTGACCATTTCCGGAAACATAATGCGCCCTATGCACAATAATTATTGTAAGTAGTTAGTGCACAAATCAGTCGCCTTTATGCGAAATAAAATGAAACTTCACAATAAAACTGTATAATGTTGCGTAAGTAATAATACTAGATATTACGACGAAACGAATTTAATTTTATGTTTTATTATTGGTTTTACAAAAGCCACGGACCCGGAGTCCATGTTGCTAAAACAACAAATAAATAAATAAAAAACATCTCAAAAAACAAACAAAAGTAAACCTGTATTTTACTCGGCAGTTTGTTTTTATCTGGTATTATTTTTAGAACAAAAGAATGAAGTACTTTGGGAATAACCCGGAACGGAAGTAAGTCAAGAGGATTTAAATAATTACAATGCCAATTATTAATCATAACACGTCCAATCTTAATGACAATGAAAAATATTCAACTGAATTAAATTCAACAACACATTTTGTATTGTCCTATGTGCCAGGGAGATTATTCCTCCAAAATATTATAATCTTGAATTTAAAGAAAAAACAACGAACTAAGTACCTATTCCTATTTCTCTCAATTAATGGGCAATAGGTATATTAATTTATAAAATATATTTATACATAATTATATTATATAAATTCACATAATGGAATGAATGTCATAAATTAAACCAACATTTTTATTCAAAGTATTTTTTAAACTACTTAAATCATTTATTTAGCATTAGCGTGCCTAGTTATACAATTATAGGGATCTGGGTATGTCCTAAAACTGCTCCAGAACCACCGAAGGACGGGCAGCAGCGTCCTCTCAGCTAACGTTGGTGAGCATTCTGCGATCCCCAAGCCGCCTGCCAAGCGTGGGTACAAATATATAATAATAAATCATTGCGTGGGTATTATTGGAAACCCCGCTATTAAGGGCCTTCGTCCACTATCAGTGGGCGTTTTCTGACGGTTTTCTTTAATTTCCACTTTGCTCACATGCGTGATTTCACCCAGATATAAATAAACCTATTTATTTAGCTTGTCTTGTTTTTTGTTTTTTGGGTAAAATTTTAATTTTACCCCCTTCCTGTTGACAGATTGATCGATCTAATAATTGAAACACATCTTCAGTTCTGATGACATAACCGTTTAACTCAATTTTTTTAAGTGTTAGGTACCTACCATTTTATTTCATTTAGCTTTTTTTTTATCACAAACTTTGAGGACTCTAATACAATAATGCGTTATGACAAAATATATTGATTTCTATAGTTTTTAAGTTCGCAGTTAGAGGTTAACGTTCATTTACCTCCAGCGTAAGTACCTACCAATAACATACAATAAAAAAAATGTCTTTTTAATTTAGTATTTCCCATTACAAACCTTAGAAACATACGCTCAGATGACTTGCAAATAATAATTAATTGGTTATTGCAAAAAATAATTCTTAAACCGCAGAAGTCACGAAGAATAATTAAATTGAATTGAAATATATTAATTCCTTTACTTTTTTTGGGTTCTCAGTTAGAGGATAACGTTCATTTGTCTTCTAACGTACCATTAGCAATACGATATATTAGAAAAAGAAGACTAAGCTTTCCACATATTGCTACCAGTAGATCTAAGTGGTTGTTTTTCCACGTATCCCTACCGGTAGGTACAGCTTGGTAGGGATAGGTGTACCAGGCCAAAAAATCGGGCCAAAACATATTTTTTTATTTAGGTTTTTTTTTTATCGCAGGTACGTAGGTACTAAAAACCCAGCTTTGAGGACTAAACCAAACAATAATTAATTGTTATTGCAAAACTTACCCTTACTTTTTCAAGTTCGCTAAGATACCTTTATAGCGTCAGCATTTTTTGTGTTGTGTCGTAGTTAGGTAGTTATCACCAGTATGTTTCCTCAAACGCCCAATTTAAAAGATTTTGTTGTTGTAAAAAAATATTTGTACCTACTTAATAGCTACTTTGTTTGCTAAAGCGTCATTTGCTGATCGGTAGCGCTCTTGGAAAAAGGTCTTGAAAAATGCCCAGATGCGGTGTATACTGGTATAATAAAATATCGGAAAAATCCGACGGCATAAAGATAGTATTACTTTGCTCCTGTCAGTACATTTTTATACATAATTTTAACAAAAATGCAAATAATATTTTGCTACAAAGTGTTGCCACATATATTTCACTAAATCGTTATATCCTTGATCTACAAAATTAGATTTTCAGACCCAAAATATTGTAAAATAATGTTAAAACATAATTATTTATACAATTGATACAAATTACGTTTTATCACATACACACAAACACCGACAATACAAACAAACTTCCGCATTCATAATATTAGTCTGATAACACATAGCATCGGGAAACCATGTCCAACATTGGACTTGGGTGCGCTGATGATAATATATGATGGTGTACCTATAGAAAACCATAGTTACATAATATTTTATTGACAAGATATTTTGATTATTATTTAAACCTTGTATTATCTGTTCTTATTGATTAAAAAGTAAGTTCGTATAGGCTGAGTGGCCAGCTCTAGTGTCAGAGTTAATGTGCCGCCCAAAGGCATCTGACATGGCTGATGGTTGTTGTTATAGAAACGAGAACAAATAACCGGGACCAACAATTTAACGTGTCTTGTAACCCACGGTAGCGTTCAGAAATAAATGCCACTCACGGTCACCCATCTGAAGACTGACCGGACCGATAATACCGATATATTCTTATTGATAATACCAGTGCACCGAGTGCATCAGATTCAAGACTAATACTAACTCTCTCTCTCTCTCTCTCTCTCTCTCTCTCTCTCTCTCTCTCTCTTATAGTAACTCTCTTTAGGCTAGGTGGTCGAGTCAAGGACCAGATTCAAAAGTTAGTGATCCTTGACACCGCACGCATTGTCAGGACGTTCTTCGCTCTGCTGCAGTAACCACCAGCAGTTTGAGCCTTGTTCTACAGAATGCCGGTGGCACCTTAGTTTTTATGTTTTTATGACATATTTTATATACCTACCTACATAATAATTGTAAAAAAATTACAAACTCCCGAGTTCAAGCTTAACTCCAAAACCTTGAACCTGAAACAAAGTTGATAGTCTAGCGGTTTTTTGTCAGCTACTTTTCGGATGTTCTTCAAGTCAGCGACAATGATAAGATGAATGGACGGGAATAATAAGCACACGGATTTTGAAGACTATAATGTTGAGCGCCGGCTCTCCACTCGCTACAGTCATACTCTGCCTTTGCGACATGCGAGCCGTACGATACGACAATACATACTTCTAATACATGTACATTTGTTCACTTTTTGTCATGCAGTAATTAGATTCGCTATCTCTATTTTCCGGCAAATGTAATATGCATACTTTTAGCTAGGTATGCTTGATTGTGTTGTCTTGTTAATTTTGATCGATTTGCAAACGCTGGGCCCGTCCATTCCATTATCACCGTCGCTGCTTCAAGCCTGCATGATCTAGTTCCACTCTGCTCATTATACTATTGGACGATGAGAAACCCACCCGACTACCCCAAAAAGTGACATCGCTTCATGATTGATGTTCCAAAAACGAACGAAACGACTTGTTTCCACTTTCATTGTGCGAACCACTTAACAGTGTTGTGTGTAACAAGTTGAAGTGGCAATGGGCAGGCCACATCGCTCGAAGAACTGACAACCGATGGGGAAGAAAGGTTCTTGAGTGGCGACCGCGAACCGGAAGACGCAGCGTAGGAAGGCCTCCCACTATATATATATATATGTCGCAGTCGAGTCGTATCCGGGACGCCAGCGCCACCTGGTGGCACTCGATGGAGTCGGTGACGTGCGCGCCGTCGATCGGTGACTTCACTTTCCCATTGGCGAGCGGCGCGTGCGGTGGACACTGAACCATCGCGCGTTCTGTGATACGTACCTACCTACAACTTGTTTGTTCCTACCTGATTACTGTACTGTGCCTGTGAAGATTATAATTAGAAGATTGATTGTACGAGCTTGCTTTATTCTCATCCGATACCACCCACCGACGACGCCAACTGCTAAGAGGATCAACGATGAGTGCTGATGATGATGGCGAAAGGACCCTCCTCCGTTATATATATGTATAGGTGGACCGACGACATTGTAAAAGTCGCGGGCAACCGGTGGATGCAAATGGCAGGTTGTAGTACGATGTGGCGGTCTAAGGAGGAGGCCTTCGTTCAGCAGTGGACGTCTCCGGGCTGATGATGATTACTCTTCAAACCGAAAGACAGTAATGTTTTCATACCACAGCTTGTCGGTTGAAGAGCTGGCAAAGGTACTTCCCCAGGCAGACTGCAATAGGGTCCTACCACCAAATTAAAGACACCCACAAAGAAATACCTACCTATACTGAATAGTATTTCAAAGATACTTAGTAGTAAGTAGGTACCCACTACTTACTTGGGAACCAATAACGTCTAGAATATTACCGATATTATCACTTTCCCAATAGTTTTCAATACAAACTCAGACTGTTCCAATTCAAGTTGTCGTATTTCAGATCACCAATGGATTTCGTCGATAATTTTTAGTAAAAACTTTAAAATAATTGGGTTTTATCATCAAAATCATTGTATTGATTTCTATGTCGTTTAATAATAAAAAAATCAAGATGAAGAATGCCTAAGTATACATTACTTACTTTACTTTTTGTATTTTTAAGAGTATGCAGTTAAAGACGTCATTACAGTTTATATTTTTACATTCATTAATATTAATGGAGGAATATGCCACAGTTGTAGCTGCATATAAACACATTTATTAAAATGTTTACTAAAGTCGTAAAACAAGCGTGGCATTGAAACAAAAGCGTGCAAGACAAGACCTGCATGAGCTAATCCTGTCCGACAGGACGGCAGGACCTGTCGTCTCATTTTCATCATAGGTTATCGAGGCAGTTTCCTGTATTCTGTATTCATGTGGTCATTCTATCTTCCATTTTCCTTTTTTTTCATTTTTGGCGTCGCATTTTGTGCAGTCCTGCAAGTGTCAAACATGCCAGTAGACCGGTTACAATCCTTTTGTTTTTTTTGTAGTAGGTACCTACGCTAAAGTAGTTAAACTTGTTAAATAAGTACCTAGTTTGTAGTAGTTAACAAAAGCTTATGCTAAAAAAAAGATTTTTTTAAATTATAAGTATTGTAATTATTTTTATAGTATTTGGGTCAATTCCGTCACGGAACTAATGTCGGTTACACAAAATCAGACAATATCAAGTCCGAGTCATGCCCTATTAAACTTTTAAAACAACACTACTTTTAAACGTTAAAACGTTAACGTTAAAACTTTGTATTTCGCCACACGAGTTTTGGATAATAATACAATGCGACTGATTTTTCCGCAGCAAAACCATCGAACGCTCACCCCCACCTTAAAATGAGGTTCCACAGGCAAAAAAATCGCAGATGGCGCCAGTAACCTTGAATGAAGGTTTTTTTTCTCTTCGTTTTTGGCATCGCACTTTGTGCACTCTACCAGTATCTATAAGTATTAAGCATTTTAATGTTTATAAAGTACGAGTATCAATGCATCCACGGTCTTCCTTCATCTTCATCCCTTTAAATATCAAACTCTTATTTGCCAAGCTGTATTGTTTATATATTGGTATACAAATAGAGATTGTATCACAGATTAGAGAAAATCTACACTTTGCTATCTTTTAAAGCTAGTTTTATCGAGATATATCTGTACAGATAACATCTTGGAATTACGGTTTAGGGTTCTTTAGTTTTTTTTAGAAACATTGATAATAGTAGATTGTTTAGCAAGGGAGCAAACAACAATTTTTAAGGCCAGAGTGGTGAAAAGTGTGGGTGCTCTATGAGAAATAAGTAAGAACAGGTTATGAATAAAAATAGCACCTACGCTTATTTCATTCTCACTACTTGAGGAAACACACTCAGTTAGAATAAAACTAAGTAAAATCCGAATTTGAGTAAACGATTACGAACGAAAGCGGATAGCATTTCGCGCGTTTTAATTTTTTCATAAACTGTTTTTTTTTACGCGCCTTTTTTATTGTACAGCCTGTTACTTGTTCATACAATGTCCTACATAAGTTTATTAAATATTAAATATGCGCTAATTCTTTTATGCAATTATTTATATAAGATAATCAGAACTCTCTTACGGGCTTGAAACATTATTTAAACCCACGTGGCCTAGTGGTGAAACTTTCCTATAATACCTGGTAGGACAAAATGTGCCTTTAGTTTCAAATTCCGTAATGTAAGTAGCAAAAACTCATTGAAAGTGTTTTGGCAAAATTTTCATATTGTTTTCAAATTATTCTGATGAATTAAAATAAGTCTACAATATTTACTCATATGCAAAAAAACAAATGCCAGCATTGTAGTCTCGCATCGAAGCATTCAGGTAGGTACCTACATAAAAGAAAAAATATACTTGGAATTTGCTTCTGAATGGGGTTCCACAAATTTGATACATTTCAACTTGACCAAGCGTACACACACGCTTACATACAGCTTAAAAACATCCGCAATTTCAGATTGAGCGAGAGTCAAGAGGTTCAGTTTAGTAGTTGTATGGAAAAGAAGCTTAATATTACTTCCAAAAACTTGACAACCGCCTTATAACTCAGTTGGTAGCTGTCTACCTTCAGAACTGTAGGGCGTGGGTTCGATCCCCACCTAGGGCAAACATTTATTTGTCGAACATAGATGTTTGTTCTGGGTCTGGGTGTAGTATGTATTATAAGTATGTATTTACAAAAAAATAGTAAAACAAGTATTCTACCAGCTATCTGGTATCGGCTATTACAAGCTTTGCTTAGTTTGGGGCTAAATGGCGCTGTGTGAAAAATGTCCACGGATATTAATTAAAAAAAAATGGCGTCCGGAATAGAGAAAAGCGGTATTTCACTCCTAAACAGCGCCTACATTTTTATAAGGGTTCGGCCTCATACGGAGTACTGCTCACTCTAAGATTATAAAATAAATAAATATAAATAAAACGATATCAATAAACATAAAACTAAATTTGTATTTAAAGCCTAAGTAGATACTATTAAATAAATAAATTAAAGGTGACGTTTTTTATTGATTGTTGTTGAAAACCTGACGCGCATTAAGAGCACAATTACGTGTCATTATCCTTGGCTTTAACATAAAAACAACTATATAGTCCAAGGTTCAAAGTTTTATACAGAACCCACCAATAATCCCGACGTTTACACTGCAATCTACTTACACATAATATTATTTTCCGCATATCAGGCTCTTTGTTCAGACCACTAAGGTACGTTGTGGCATTGTCATAAATGAAAGTGTTTTCAGTACGGAATAAACGCTGTTTCATTGAAGTTTTCAGTAAAGTAGTAGTTTTTTTTAAATTGTGTAGTGTCAAATTGAATATGATTGGAATACGATTCGGACCTCTGTTAATACAATACGTGATAGTAATAGTAGGTGAGATTGTTTTTCTGATTACTTTTATGACACTAGGGCTTAACCTGCGTGTAATGACATTATTTAGCACCGTATATGATAAGTAGGCAGATATGGCCGGGAGCTACCGCGGTAACATGCTAGTGGCATTATTAACGTCATTAGACGTTAAACGATTGTGAAAGTCATAAATATTCATTTACATTTTAATTTTTTCTGTTATTGTCGGAAGCCAAGAATCATTTTGAGATCATCGCGCAAATTTAGAAGAAGATATATTTTTAATTGAAAAGAAATAATGAACAATGATAAATTATTTATTTAAGTAAACATAAACATAATGCTTACAATCTAACGTATAATTAATAGTTAAAATTAGGATTAGGATTGTGTTCACGAGAGGAAAACCTATACGACATGATGGCAATTCTCGCACTAGTGCCACGGGAATCTGATACGATTTCCAGTCTGCGTGTACCTAAATACAACGTGTAACGAAAAGGTTCAACAATGTCGTCTGGCAAAATGCATGCACTCATCATTATGAACAACCTCTCAACTCTACTCAACTCTTTAACTAATGTTGTCCCAAAAACAATAAAAAAGCCCCAATGCGAAGGCGTCTTCTAATTTCTTCCAACTGTTTTATTTTGCACCAGCACCGTCCAATCTTTTTTAACTTCCCAAGTTCGTAGCGCCATCGCGTCAGAGTGCGACCTCGTGGTCGACTATGGTGGTCGTCTACGGATTGGGTGCCTGTTCAGGGGCACCCAATCCGTAGAGACCTTTGCCCATTTGTCCGAGTGCATTTGGCTAACGTAGCCCATCACTCCCATTTGATCCAGGTATTTGAGAAGAAAAAGATATGAAAAGAATATTATTTCATATAAGATAACCATTTATTGATTTTTGTCACAGCGAATCTTACGTTCTTCCAATTTGGTATCACCATTGGATGGATGTCTCCAGCGATGGTGAAGTTGCAAGATGTGAACCAAACTGCTCTACCGGAACCGGCCACCGACACTGAAGCTGCGTGGATAATGTCATTTAGCGCACTGGTGGCTGTATCTGGTAATATTTATTCTTTAGAGCCATTGGAGCTACGGGTAGATCAGTGATTGGGCAAAGCCTACTGAGAGAACAGACTTAATACTTAGTACTAAGTTTATAGAGAAGAATGAAACGTATCCATGGCAAATAACGTGCACACAGCTACACTTCCATTGTATGATACGTTTTAATGAATGATAAAGACAGAAACACAAACAGGCAGTAAACGCACATGAGATAGCTTTAAATACCACTTTCACTAGTGCGCAGGTATGTTTGCTCCTGTTCCGACTAAGACTCAATCAGGAAACGTCGCGCGTCGCCTGTTTGACATTGCCATGTTCGAGGCACGGGTGCCGTTTTTCCCGTTTTATATGATTCAATATTTATAATCTAAATATCTATAAAACTTCAACAATATCTTATGTGCAAGCTAATTTGTACTATGTTGTATAGAACAGTGTCGATGTTTCACGGTTGTGCTGAGGCGCGGCCAGCCGTTAGCTTGCACTGAATATGAAATTCTTGTCATGACATGACAGTCTTTTTTATATATTTTTTATCTTCTTCTTCTTCTATATAACTATAAAAGGCTTTGTCCTGACTGACTGACTGACTGACTGACTGACTGACTGACATATAGACAACGTACAGCCCAAGCCGCTAAACGTAGAGACTTGAAATTTGGAGGGTATGTTTTTGGAGAGGTGTAAACGCCCACTAAGAAAGGATTTTTCGAAAATCAACCCCGAAGGGGGTTAAATGGGGTGTTAAAGTTTGTATGAAACTTTTTATTCTCTGGTTCGATTGATACAAAACTTGGTATACATATTCTACTATAAAAATAAGAAGATACGGGTGTCACAGTTTTTTCAAAATCAGCTCCCGTTAGTATAAAAAAAAAAACTAAGTTTTAGTGATAGTACGTTTGTTTCTCCTTAACTTTGTAACAGCTGTACATATTAAAATGAAATTTGGTATAGGGATGGGGATAGATGTGGGGATGGGGGTGGGGGTGGGGGTGGCGATGATACTGGGAACGGAGACGGGACGGAGATAGGCATGTTAATATTAAGATTACAATTGGTATCGGGATGGGGATGGGGATGGGGTGGGGATGGGTGGAGATGGGTGGGGATTTGGTGGGGACAGGTGGGGATGGGATGTGGATGAGGCTGGGAACGGGGATGGGCGTGTCCATATTAAGATGAAAGTTGAAATCGGGATGGGGGTGGGGATGGGATGGGGTCAGGATGGGGTTCGGGATGGGGATGAGGGAGGGAACGGGGATGGGGACGGGGATGGGCGTGTTCATATTAAAATTACATTTGGTATCGGGGTGGGGATGGGGTGGGGATGGGGGTGGGGTGGGGATGGGGATGTGGTGGAGATTTGGTGGGGACAGGTGGGGATGGGATGTGGATGAGGCTGGGAACGGGGATGGGCGTGTCCATATTAAGATGAAAGTTGAAATCGGGATGGGGGTGGGGATGGGATGGGGTGAGGATGGGGTTCGGGTTGGGGATGAGGGAGGGAACGGGGATGGGGACGGGGATGGGGACGGGGATGGGCGTGTTCATATTAAAATGACATTTGGTATCGGGATGGGGATGGGGTGGGGATGGGGATGGGGTGAGGATGGGATGGGGATGGAGTGGGGATTTGGTGGGGACAGGTGGGGGTGGGATGTGGATGTGGATGAGGCTGGGAACGGGGATGGGCGTGTCCATATTAAGATGAAAGTTGAAATCGGGATGGGGATGGGGTGGGGATGGGGTGGGGATTTGGTGGGGACAGGTGGGGATGGGATGTGGATGTGGATGAGGCTGGGAACGGGGATGGGCGTGTCCATATTAAGATGAAAGTTGAAATCGGGATGGGGGTGGGGATGGGATGGGGTTCGGGATGGGGATGAGGGAGGGAACGGGGATGGGGACGGGGATGGGCGTGTTCATATTAAAATGACATTTGGTATCGGGATGGGGATGGGGAAGGGGGCGCTTATAGGGATGAGGCTGGGAATGGGGACGGGGATGGGCGTATTTATTGGTCGGCTGAACAGATGGAGCTGCATTTTTGGATAGGTAGTTATAGCACATAAGGTTCGGAAACGGACATAGGCTATTTTTTGTAGGTCCACGTAGACGACTGTTTGACGGACATAATTATTATAGATACTGTACAGCCTAAACTGCTAAATTAATTTTTAATATTAAATTAACTTACTTTTAAATGCCTAAACTAAATTTTGAGTGGTGTAAACTTACACTCAGCTCAAGCTGTGGTAGCTTCAGTGAGATCAAGCTCGACTCACATTCTTGGGGTCGCGGGTTCGAACCCGGGCGAGCCCGTTCCAATTAGTTCTTTGAAACTTACGCATGGATAATACCACTGGCTTTTCGGTGAAGGAAAACATCATGAGGAAACCTACATATTTCCGGAGAAGAAATACGATAGTGTATGTGAATCCGCCAACCTGCACTGGGCCAGCGTAGTGAATATGGCCCAATCAGGGTAGGCCGATATACCATTAGTGTTAAGGGCTGATGCAGAGAAACGCACACTCGGCAAGGATTTTGAAAAATTCGCAAGGGGTTCAATGTATCATTAAAATACCATTTTGCCGAAACCATTCATTTAAGGCTGTTAAGTTTTTTGACTTAAGAGATAAGATAAAATAAACATAAACATGTTTCAGAATTTTCAAACAATTTTAAAACTGGAAGGCCACGGGTCAATTTTTCATTTGAAAAAAAATATATAATTATAGATAAGCTAATAATAATAATAGCTAATCGAGTGTTTATGCGTAAGAAGATAAATGTTTTAAACACATGTACTTGATCCGGTGCACGCACCAAGCACAGCGCTTTCGAACCGTCCATCCCGCGTCGGCTCAGATACGTTAAAACCCGAGTATAATGACGCGCTGTACGTCGAGCGCGCCCCACTCCAACCCACACCTAAGCGATCAGTGCAGCACTGTATTTTATCGAAGTTTCGTAATTCTTGCGATATTTAGGTGATCTTTTTGCGTTCTTTGTTATCATACTTTTTCTGCTTAAGCTTATTTCATTTCATTTGTTGTTTACATTTCGTATAATTATCGTTATTTGTTCCTTTAATTATTTAGATTGCTATTTAGTTTGTTATTCGTATTTTTATTTTATTTTAGTTTACATTGTTTGTCATTAGGTTTTTTTATATTGTTACTGTTGATATTGTTATTTAGTTTGTTATTTAAAATGCTTAGTGAACTTCTCTTCATTCATGGAGCGAAGGTAAAACACTATGTTGTTCCCATCGTTGGTGATGGAGCGTGTCTTTTTCGTGCGCTTTCTTTTTTAATGCACGGTACCCAAGAAAAGGCAATTGAGGTGCGAAAAAACATCGTTACTCATGTAGTAGCTAATTGGGAGGAGTTTGAAATCATGTCTCATGATTCAAACGGCGACAACTACACCGCTGCGACTGCATACTTTAATGACATGTCACGGCAGTCGAGTTGGGGCACTGCGTGTGAACTAGCCGCTGCAGGACAAATATATGAGTTTGAGTTTGAAGTTTATGAAAATGGCAAATTGTATGCAAAGTTTGGTACAGCAGGAAGACCTATAAAGCGGCTACGATTTACGGGAAATCATTTTGATGCGTATCTGTTAGAAGACATAGATATAATTTCTAACGGCACTCCACGTGTTCCAGTAGTAGCGAAAAAAATAACTAAGCGACGTGTTGAGGTTCCTACATCTCCAAGTTGCATTCAAACAGAAGATATAAGTTCTGACGCAACTTCTACTTTGCCTTTGTACTTTGATTCTTTAGCTGTAGAGATGCCCAAAAATAATTACAAAATGTCTTCAACTCATACCGTCCAAACTTCTTCAGCCCGATATTTTTCTGAACTGAATTCACCAACATTTACGGATCAGTCTGATAAATTAATTTCACCTACATTTACCATCCCAACTATTCCCAGTTCATCACATTCTAATTTACCGACCTGCAGTGATATATCTCCCACATATATTTTTAAAGAAGCCTCACAATCTTCAGAAGTTCCATGTCCATCCATCCATCTATTCTGTCATGTCCATCTGTCTGTCTGTTTAAAATTCAACAAGACGGCTTTGTTTTGAAGTAAGTATTGCAAACGCGACATGCCAAATTTGGACATCCTCAAGCAAACTTAAAGACTTGCAAGCGGCTTGGAAAAAATGCAATAATATACGTATTTTAGTGATTCAATTGAGTTGGGCCCCGATTTAACCGAATTCAAGTATTCAACATTACTACGCGGGCAAAGCCGCGGGCAAAAGCTAGTTAGATATATTTAGACTTGTTTTCTATGGGAGTAAATCTGTCTGAAGAGTGGTGGTCTTAGACCAATATCTCATAAGGCCTGTTCAGACCTATACGTAAGCGTTATTCGATACCACTCAACCACTGTGGGTAGAAATAAATACCGCGTGGATTTCGGTCGGGCATTTACGTATGAAGTTCCGCGGCTAGAGCTAGAGAAATCTGCAGCCGTCTAAGTAAGCGGTATTTTTACGTTAGATTTTCGCTACCATAGACGATAGCTAAGGTCTGAACAGGCCTTTTTTAATGCGACTTACCTTGTGTGTCACTTTAGAATCTTAAAACCTGATATTTTCTCAGGAATCGAGTACCTACTAAGTTGCTAACCTGATACTACCATCAAGACCCAAACCACAAGCTAGGTAGCTGTGCTTAGTTGGAGGCTAGATGGAGTTGTGTGAAATGTCCACGAATATTTACTTTTACCAAAAGCCCCGTTGACTGGCTATACCACAGAAGAAATTATAGTACTGCCTATACATAGTCTCAGTGCCCAAATAGGTACTTAGCCTTATTGTGGCCAAAAACTAATAAAAATCCCTTCATCACTATACTACGTGAAAAATACGATAGAAATCGTTATCAACCGACTTCAAAAAAGGAGGTTCTCAATTCGACTGTATGTTTTGTTTTAATATTGGTTTAATTTGGTTTTGACCTTTTGACATCCTGGTTACATAACTGTTTTTCAGCATTTCTCTGCGTTGGCTTCATAGCCAACCGCATCGGAAGAAAATACTCCATCATAATAGCAATTTTACCCAGGATTATATGCTGCTTATTGATACTATTTGGGTCCAGGATTTGGATGTTTCTACTTGGAAGAGCTTTCTGTGGCATATCAGATTTGTTTATCATGACCATCATCGCTACTTACACTTCGGAAATTGGTAGTGTAAGTGAATTTAATTTTTATTTTCCATAAGCAGACTATGTCAGGTGGTGTCACTTTGCAGTTTAGGTATGTTCGGCCGGCGCTCCGTCCGGGTGGACAATGCAAGGCAGAAGTTAGTCGCCACCCGCACGCTAGCCTCGTCGCACGTAACTAAGCATACGTGATAGAAAGAGAGCGGTATATTTAGGTGAATATAGCGAGCGGTATCCAGCGCTGTGCGAGTTGAATTGCTACTTTATTACCTAGTAGATAGTCTTTATTTATTTCAATTACTTTGCGGAGCTAACTTTCTGTATTAGTGCTATTATTTATTCTGTGACTATGTTATAGGATGTTTGATTCACAAACCATACTCTCAAGATCCTATATTCTCCAGATAAACAAGCAATGAAAAAATAATTGTGTGTATACTTCCAAAAACTTTTACATCCGTAATAAGTTTGATCCAACCGTTTCTTCGTGACGGAATTTCCTCGGCAACAGAAATTGTTGGAGAAATCTTATCTTATCTTTATTCTTCAAAATGCACTTCTTAACAGATAAGCCACGTGCAATGTTTACGCAATTAAGACCAGTGTTAAAACTACCACTGTAATCATTGCTAACGGTCCAGTCGACCTATGCAAAATTTTATTGGGTTGAGTGATCCCGCGGGTCCACCCCGAGCGAGTCCAGTCGACCGAATACTCTTAGAATTATAAACAAATACTCTAGGTAAATATAGGTAACATAGTATTACAATGATAGTTTAAATTTGAACTGCAGAGATTGTGCTTATTTGTTAAGGATACATCGTAATTCTAAAGGCATTGAACTGTCGCAGTAAATATTGCGGTACTTAGGTAGCCATAGATTACATAAGTACCGCAATATAAGATGGATCTCTATAACTATGGCCAAATGTTAGCACTTCTTGAATTTAGCTCTCTCTCTCACTAAACATGATAAACAGAAAGAAAATGTTATGATATTAATTTATTTAAAAATTTGTAAAAATTTCCATTGAGAGGAGTGACGAGTGACGATATGTAGGTATACGTAAGGTAGTGGGCAGTGATTGGAGGAAAACCCGAATATCAGGCTGTATTGGGAGAGGTGGGCTGATAATGATAATGATGAAATTTTACCACCGCAGGTCAAACTTAGTATAGATGAGAATAGTTCCGAGATATAACAAGAGATTAGCCTGTACTCAGCACTGAAATAAATACTCTCTGAACTGAGTATCTCTATCTGAGGACTGGTCAAGAAAAAGTCATTTCAAGAAGTGGTTATTTTAAAAGCGGTTATTTCAAGAAGTGGTCATTTCAAGAAGTAGTGGTCATTTCAAGAAATTGAAGTTTTTATTTCTGGTCCTAAACCGCCGAAACGTTAGATTCTACCCAATTCAAAGATCAAATTCAAATTTCGAACTTTATCTTTTATAGAAGAAGGTAAAGTACGAGATAAAATAAAAGAATATATTATTAATCTCACTAGATTTCCTGGGTATGTCCTAAAACTGCATCTAGAAACACCTGAGGACGGGCAGCAGCGTCCTCTCAGTTAACGGTGGTCAGCATTCTACGATCCCAAGCAACTGCCAAGCGTGAGGATTATGACAACCTCTTCTTATCAACGCGGAGACCTTCGTTCTCCAGTGGACGTCTGACTTATGATGACAAGATTCAAAATTTGACTAGAGTTTGCGTTTGTTTTTCTTTTTGTTGCAATAATTTATCCTTTTTATTTCAGAACACCATCCGCGGAGGTCTGGGCACAGTCTCCCAAGTCTGTTCAGCGGTTGGTTCGATGATAATGCTCTCTATCGGTCCCTTCATCTCCCTGTTCGCATTGAACTTGGTACAGACTTGCACGATCGTGATCACATCTATCCCTCTACTGTTCTTACCTGAAAGTCCTTACTTCTTGTATACTAAAGGTGAGAATGTGTTGTTTAACTTTCAGTTTTATGATGCTAACTATAGTTAATAGTCATCTCGTTCGATGAAAAGAAGCAAGGACAGGAATAGCCAGCGTTCACAGCATCTTGTTACATTTTAAAAAGAGTCAGAAAAAGAGTAATCCACATATTAAGTTTGGAGTAAGGAAACAATGGAGTATAAAAAGATTGTTTCACTAGGCCATTTGCGTATGAGAAATTTACTAAGCTCTAAAAACACAACACAACACTAAAATAATTATTGAAAGAAAGGTTACTTAAACGATGCCCAGACACTCAAAACCTCAAAGACATATAAAAAAAGAACCACTACTAAATACGGTGTACTACCGGTCTAGTGCGATGCAATGTGTTTTGTTTAAGGATCTATGTATAGTCGAAAAAAAATCCTAAATTATTCTGTTGAATACTAAAAATTGCGTCTATTATCAACTTATTGCCTTTTCTTCGATGTAGGTCACCCTCTCAGCAAAGATAAGCAGCTAGCAACTACTCGGCTTATAGGTCGTCTTCAGATAAGATGGGATAACAAAGTACTGCTTTATTGCTTAATCTATCTAATCCTCTTATTTAGCTAGATTACTAAAAAATATACTTAGTAATTTTCATCTTCCAACACAGCATGCGACTTACGCTAAAGAAACCATGACTATAGCACCGTGTAAAGGCGCCTTAAGAGTGTCTCTATTTAGTTTGCACATGTTGATCGTCAAAAATCGAGTAATATGTAGGCTAGCATATTTTTGTCGATCACCACTATGGATAATTTTTTGTCGATCACCACTATGGATATTTTTTTGTCTATCACCACTATGGATCATTTTTTGTCTATCACCACTGTGGATCATTTTTGTCGATCACCAATATGGATCATTTTTGTCTATCACCACTATGGATCATTTTTTGTCGATCACCACTACGGATCATTTTTTGTCGATCACCACTATGGATCATTTTTTGTCGATCACCACTACGGATCATTTTTTGTCGATCAAAAAAAGAATCTGAATCAAGATAACAGGTTTTTGGAATTGTGACTATCGACGCGTGAGTGAAATCCAACATTTTGAACAATGAACAACTCTACAGAGATCTTGTAATATTATTTTGTCGTGAAATAAAAACGATCAATATAAATTAGGTAAATCTTTAAGTAGAAGTAGCTAATCGACATAACTGCATAAATCAAGAGACAATAGCTATAGTCAAATTGAGCATATCTGACGGATTTTACTGGTCAACAATATACACCATATCGATCGACAAAAACGATAATAAATCGATAGTAAGTGTAACGATAGTCAAAAATTTTGCAAATATGTAGCCACCAGGGTTTTTAGCCAGGGGTTTTACCATTAAGCCATAACACCACATGTTTCGACGAATCATCGTCGCTGGAGCTGCTGACAAGCGATCTACGTAGTACCTACGTTATACTCATACTATTAGTCATAAGTTGCGAAGGTGCCTTTGCGCGTTCAGACGGCCGAGCGCGACCTAGCGTGTTGGATGTTTGTGTCTAAGTACAATATTAGACTGACAACTGACTGACTGACGACTGACAGACAACTTAGACAGCCTCTACGTCGTCTCCAAGCAAGCAAGTTTGGCAAGCGCAGGTAGCGCGAGACACAGTAATATTTAGTTTTTACAGGCGACTAGTGCACGGATACCTTACACGGTATGAACTTCGGCTTAGCCGTCGTCGCCGGGAGTGTGGTCAGACTTACCCTGGCACCCCCGAAGAGGTTTGTTCTAAGGCCCTAGTGGCCCTAGTGGGTTGATCTGATTGAAAATGAGTTCGTCAACCGCAGTTTACGGACGCGTCCGATAGTTTTTTTTAGCTGTTCTAACAGTTTAGTTTCATTATTTTCTGAGAGTTATATATGTATTGTTCGATTCCCCACCCAGGACTAATCCATATTTAGTGACGTTTCTTCTATGTCTGGATTGTATCGGAGTATTCTCTCAGTTATCTTATTCCATTAGTATCTTTTGAAAATATTGGGCGTTCGAAAGTAGTTACACGAAATTAAATTAAATTAATGTCAAGTAATATTTATTTATTTAATACTGTAACACTTTTTTCACAGGTAAAACTGAAGATGCCGTTAAAATTCTGACATACCTGAGAGGCGACAGTACGAAAGCCCACGAAGAATTAAAAGAATATTCTATGAATAAAGTCGAGAAAATACCTTGGAAGGATCTTTTGAAAGATAGAGTATTTCTTAAGACCATCGGATTGGTTCTTTTCTTAGCAATCAGTTCACAAATGACTGGATACAACGCTGTGGCGTTTTATCTTCAAACGATATTTGAATCGACTGGAACCAGCGTGGCACCAGAAATTTCTTCGGTCATTATAGGATGTATACAAGTGTTTGCTTGCATTTGTACCATATTGTTGACTGATAAGTTCGGAAGGAAGCCAGTGCTTGTTATGACGTTATTTTGGTCTGCTGTTGGAATGGTAAGGAAGATTTTATATTAAAATCATCCACAGTTTTATTATTCTACTGCTAGGCATGGGGTTTTTTATGAATACTATCTCTATCGTTGACTTAGTGCCCTATACAAATAAACTTAGAAACGCGAGAACGTCATCCAGCTAAATTCACAAGCAATCTCATAAATCAGATGCTTGGCCGAGGGCAAGATAAAGATTAGTTTATTAATGGCTAAAAAAGCGACAATTCTAAGTATCGATGTCTCTGATTGGCACAGAAGATTTCATTTAATTCCATTGGACTCCACATTGACCCTTATTACAAGGCGAACCTACACACCTACTTGCGCGCGCACAAGTAAGTGGTAAGCATCTCACGCCTGCTTATAACAGTAGCAGTGCCAGAATTATGACTATGCGATCAAAATTCTGCGCCACTATGTACTACCTTCAGATAATTTGATGTGAATTCTCTTCATGTTCGGTAATTTTTATGATAACATTGCCCTTCAAACTGAAACAAAGTGTTGCTTTCACACTACTGAATGGCAATTGAATAACTGGCAAAGGTGTGGTACTTCCCCAGGCGGACTTTGAAATAAGAAGATTCCTACCACTACAACTGCTTTGTAAACTAAACGCTGATTGGACTGTTAAAAGTTAGATCTAATGATTCATGTGCCATGATTGGAGTGCGGAGAATTTTCATTGGTATTTTGTGCTATTGTGATGATATTAAACCCACCACCCACCCACCACTACCACTTAAATTAACGTCAATAAAGGAGACGTATACCATGGCACCTACGATATTAATATAACATCCGAGAACAAATATTTCTGTTGGATGACCTCTCCGATTGGATTGACCATCATGTAATTTATTTTTTACCCAATTTATGCTGATGTTTTTAATAGGTACTTACTTACTTTTTAATTGCTTTGCTTTTTAACATCGATTGGTGTTTTTGCAGGTTGGCTTAGGAGCATTTTTCAAAATCAAAGAGAACGTAATGGAAATTGTTGGTTTTCTCAACTACTTGCCTCTAATATCGATGATTCTTGTCATATTTTGCTTTAACGCAGGTAAGTTGAACCTATGTAATTTTAGATCAAATTATACTATAGATACACAGTCTCTATGAAAATCAGACCCCAAAAGTGGCCCGCGCCAGTGCTTATATAAAAATTCTACAAGCGGGTATTGTTTCATTTTAATAATTAACCTTAACACCCTGTAATATAGCGTTGTAAAATATTTGTGAGCATGTAAAGCATTCGGCATCGTAGCACGTCTGACGGTTAGCCAGGTCACACGCGACAGAGAGCAAAACAAGGCTTATTACGCTATTTATGCCTTGTTTTACCGGTGCTGTTTTCGAGCGGCGATCGAGGATCTACCCTATATTTCATCGCAGTATGTAATTATCATTTTGTTTCTCACAATACAGGGTGTATGGGAACCGCTCCCAAAAGCTAAGACAGGCGTTAGTACCTGCACACTGGTGATAACTAATACGATACTTAAAACAAAAAAAATTGCAGACGCAAGAGTCAACGAACGGACGAACCTCTAGCATCAGCTTTAAATTTTATGATGTATTTAAAGTGAAATAAAACAAATTATTATTGTTTTCAATGAATTGTATTTAAGTTTTGTAGTGTGAAGGCTCTATTGCAGAGTTCGCCTGGGGTATATGGAATACCAACATATTTTTGATAGTTATTTAACCGCCAACCACTACTGTGTTTTGGTTTGAAGGGCACCTTAGAAATTACCGGGCATGTAGAGATTTAACATCTAATTAACTCAGCGTGACGAGTGCAGTGCAGTTGGTTGTAGTTCGCAACTTCACAATTTTGGCACTGCTACGGTTATGGGCAGGCGTAACGCTTATCACAAGGAGTCACAAAAAAAACAAAAATAACCTCGAAGCTAGTGTGTTTATTGGTTTGTATTAGTGATTAAAAAACAAAGCTTAAAAGCAAGCTGAATATTGAATTATTAAAATATTCAAATTTTTATTCCTTTTTTTTTCAACCGTATTCTATTAGTATTCACCAGAACTTTTACAGTCACAGACATACCTTTTCAGTCTTCGATTTCGGAACCCGTTCCCTTACACCCGGTATCATTAACAGCCAGAAAACGTCCGCTGTTGCAGGTGAGGGTTTGCCATAATCCCCACGCTTGGCAGGCGGCTTGGGGATCGCACAATGCTCACCACTGTTAACCGAGAGGACGCTGCTGCCCGTCCTCCGGTGGGTCTAGATGCACTTTTACGACATACCCAGGTCCACCCGGGTATATAGGGTTAAAAATACTGTTTAAACTATCACGTTTATTCTTACAGTTTTTGTTAAAGCCCCAATAAATGGCAACCAATTGGCATGATGAAAACTCAGCCTAATATGCTGATCATTTAATTTTGACTTAGAAATCACATTCATCTGTATATTATATACAAAATTCAAAGTCCTGACTGAGCTATCAACGCACAGCCTAAACCGCTGGTCCTAGAGACATGAAATTTGGAGGGTGTGTTTTTTGTGAAGTGTAGATATCCACTAAGAAAGGGTTTTTGGAAATTTCACCCCTAAGAGGGTAAAATAGGGGATGATAGTTTAAATGAAATTCCGCCAATTTCAAAGTTAGCATCTTAAAATTTTGTGTTTAGAATGACACTTTAATATTAGTTTATAAGAGACTCAGCGTTTTTAAAAATTCCACTCCCGAAGGGGTGAAAAAAAGGATGCAGTTGTGTATGGAAATTTCTTCATTTTCAAAGAAAAAATCAAAATATTTATTATTTAGGCTTAAGGTTGGAAACTAACGCAACTTTTAACGTTGTTTTTTTAATTTCAAGCCTTAAGAGGGTGAAACGGGGGATGAAATTTTGAATTTAAGTTGTTAATTTCTAAATTTTGTATTCAAGTACAAATAATGAGCACGTGTATCGGGGGTAAAAAACGTGGTGAATTTTGGGAGCGGGCCGAGTTTCTTCCGCACGCGGACGAAGTCGCGGGTGACCTCTAGTATTACATACAGGTCGCGTCATGAAAAAACAACGTTGGCGGTTAAGCTGCGCAGTAGGCGATTTATCGGTCTATTTGGTGGTATGAGGTGGTACCTAGCAATAACCAACATACGAAGCTGTGAGCAAAAGGCTAATTAATAATTATTTAAAACAATAGGCCTAGTACTTTTGTGCGCAGGTGTCCACATGCGCAAACACACCCCCTCTACTTTCTTTCAGAGTTCTTTTACCATGACGTGACCTATACTTACTCATAAACATAATTATTATACTCATACTTATTTTATATCTACTACTCATATGTCATTGGTATCTATACAAACTTACTCATATTTTAAATTCTTGTTTAGAATTGAGTGTACCAAATGTTTCTTCCCTAAATTATAAAAATTGGCCGGTACAGGGCGCCGCAGTAAACTTCCCCCAAAAAGGGTGGAAGTTTACAGGGGCAATAAAAAATTGTCGACTACAAAAACTCTATGAAATTGTAGAACCTGTATACCAAGTTACGTCAATATTTTTTTTGCCGACTTCAAAAAAGGAGGTTCTCAATTCAACTGCATGTTTTTTTTTTGATTTTTTTTGTATGTTTGTTAGGCGATTACTCGGCCAATTATGAATTGATTTTGATGATTATTTTTTTCTTTGGTAGGTGATACTTCTGAGGAGGTCTTATAAAAATTATCGAAATCGGTTCAGTAGTTTAGTTTTTAAATCAAAATTACTGGAATCAATCAAAATAACTGGAATATATGAAGATGTCATCGAGGTAGTGAAATTAGAAATCGAATGTTTTTTTTTAAAGTGTATATTATTAAATTATTTATAGCCTTGCGTTTGACTACCATCTCGTCTGATGTTAAGCGAAGATGCAGTCTACGATGGAGCACGCTTGCCAAGAAGAAACCAATTCACTCGCGACTTGAAGACCCCCAGATTATAATTATCGGGAAAACCCCACTCGGGCAGCGCGTTCCACTGTTCAGCAGTTCGAATAAAGAAAGTGGAATCAAACTGTTTCGTACGAGTTTCTGGTATATCAACCATTAAACGGTGTCGCTTTTTCGAGATCCTGGCTGTTCGATAGATGAAAAATTAACTAGTCAAAAAATACGACCAGTACGCAAGTACCAACTCATACATACAAACACCTGGAAAGATGAAAGCAAATTTTGCCATTCGTTACAGAGACTTTATTAGTTTCGCTTGCCCGGTCAATGACATTGAACAAGTATGCATCTGTAGAAGTAACGTTTATGTTTTAATTTATAAAACTTTAATTATTTGCACATAATTATAATTATACAAAATAATTAGACTAATTACGCCGTAACATTTCGCGGACTTCAAAATTTAAATAATGTTCACGTGCAGAGCCATGTTGATACGGTTCACCAATTTCTAGTTTAATCACACATCAGCCATAAGACGTCCCCTGCTGGACGAAGGCCTCCCCCTTGATATAGAGGGAGTAGGGGGTTGTCATAACACCCATGCTTGGCAAGCAGCTTGGGGATCGCAGAATGCTCAGCACCGCAAAAATGATCCGCAAGGACGCTGCGTCCCATCCTCCGGTGGATCAGTTTTAGGATAAACCGAGGTCCATTTTATTTTAAACATCACACACACATCTACAGCCGGAAGACGTCCACTGCTGGACGAAGGCCTCTCCCTTAAAAGGAGGTGTTGCCATAATCCCCACGCTTGGCAGGCGGCTTGGGGATCGCAGAATGGTTACCACCGTTAACTGACAGGGCGCTGCTGCCCGTCCTCCGATGATTCTGGATGCAGTTTTAGGACATACCCAGGTCCATTTTATTTTAAAACATAACTAAAACTAAACTAAATCATTGAAATTAAAAAAAAAACAGGTAAACGATAAGAATTCTCATTTTGTTACAGGCATTGGTGCCTTAGTATGGATTCTAATGGCTGAGCTGTTTGATAGTTCATCTCGTGCATTTGGAATGTGCACTGGAGCGTTCGTGGCTACCTTTTTCACCTTTCTTACAACGAGATACTTTGGATCGCTGACTGTGGCTATAGGAGCGCCTGCGACCTACTGGATGTTCAGTGGATGTTGCTTGTTCTCTTGTATTTTTATTGGCCTGTTTGTACCAGAGACTAAAGGAAAACCGTTCAGTCAGATACAATATGATTTGGGGAGAAGATGAAATCCTTAAAAAGCTACCTCCTCCTCACTTCTGGCTTATAGTATTATCATCATCATCAGCCCGGAGACGTCCACTGCTGAACGAAGGCCTCCCCCTTAGATCGCCACACTGTACGACAACCCGCCATTTGCATCCACCGGTTGCCCGCGACTTTTACAATGTCGTCGGTCCACCTAGTGGGAGGCCTTCCTTCCGGTTCGCGGTCGCCACTCAAGAACCTTAGTTCCCCATCGGCCTATAGTATAGTATTTCTGTGTTACATACTTATCTGTGCTTCTGGCAAACTATGGAGTGTAGAATAGAAGGAGTACTGTATCTATAATATGAAAAACTGTTAATGGGTTAAATTAGGGCGGCGGAGTGTAGCACAAGGGTAAATATTAAAGAAAATCTCAAAGTAATTAGAGCAGTACATTATTTTGGACAACGCAGGTATAGTTGAGGTTTTGTATACTGTACTGTCACTACACGTAGAATACTGTAATGTCAAATTTTGCACACTTCAATCTTTCTATGACTGCTATATTCATACCATACCCTTAGCTACGCTATCGTCATTCTGGAGGGTTTTTGAACTGTTATTTATGGGTTACAGCTGGACACTTTTTCAACCTGTCCCATACAAGACAGTGCTCCTTACCTCTACCCTCCATTAATTTTGTCCGCCTAATTAAAAATCCTACTGTAATTTATAGGATTTTATATAACAAACTACTTACCTTTTCTATTTTATGTACTTAGATTTAAAAAAAATAACTAATTAAGATATTTAATTAGCTAAGGTTTGCCTTATGAATTATAATAATTATTATAGTATGATTAGTGATATATTATTATGTTACTTTACTTTATGGTTTTGTAGAACATAAGTATTCATGAATATTTTTGATGATTTTTTTTTCTATGTTTTACATAAACGATGATTTTTATTTTCTACGCTTTAGTTGATAGCATGAACGGTTTGAGAATTATGACAAGTAAGGCAGAGACTTCTCTAGCTTAATTGGTAAAGCGATTGGAACTCAGAGCTTGCTCAAGTCCTGCCAGAGGCAATTACTGTTTTTCTTACTGTTTATGCTTTAAAACATAAGTATTCATGTTACCCTTGGTTGATCTAGCTCCTGGGTACTTAATCAAGGATGTTACTATATAATATTTTTTAACATCTTCATCAATTAAAAAAAAATACATAATGTACCCTGATTACTTGTAAGTTGTTCTATATTTCTGGTGTGCAATAAATGGTTGTATTGTATTGTATCATCATCAGCCCGGAGACGTCCACTGCTGAACGAAGGCCTCCCCCTTAGACCGCCACACTGTACGACAACCTGCCATTTGCATCCACCGGTTGCCCGCGACTTTAACAATGTCGTCGGTCCACCTAGTGGGAGCCCTTCTTACGCTGCGTCTTCCGGTTCGCGGTCGCCACTCAAGAACCTTTCTTCACCATCGGTTATCAGTTCTTCGGGCCTGCCCATTGCCACTTCAACTTCCAAACCCTGCGAGCTATGTCGGTGAGTTTGGTTCTTTGGCGAATATCGTCGTGCCGGATTTTATCGCGCAAAGTAACTCCGAGCATAGCTCTCTCCATTGCCCGTTGTGTGACTCTGAGTTTCTCCAAAAGGCCAGCAGTTAAAGACCACGTTTCACTTCCATATGTCATCACTGCCGACACACACTGGTTGAAGACCTTTGTCTTCAGACACTGCGGGATTTTGGACGAGAAGATATTACGCAATTTCCCAAACGCTGCCCATCCGAGTTGGATTCTTCGGGTGACCTCTTTGTCGAAGTTGGACCTACCTAACTGAACAATCTGTTCAAGGTAGTTGTAGTGGTCAACAACTTCGAGAGTATCGTTCCCAACAACAACCGGTACGGGTACAACATGGACATTGGACATGATCTTTGTCTTGTCTATGTTCATTTTAAGACCCAGCTGTTGGGAAACGTTACTGAGGTTGCTAAGCATAGTATTGTGGTCTTTCAGCGACTCTGCCATTATGACTATATCATCGGCAAAGCGAAAGTGAATGATGTATTTGCCATTAATGTTGTTGCCGAATCCGTTCCAGTCCAAGAGCTTGAACACGTCCTCCAATGCGTTCATGAACAGTTTCAGAGAAATAACGTCTCCCTGTCTCACTGTCACACACCAATATTTTTTATAGTCAAATCCAATCATTTATTTGCGGATACAGGTATATATAAAGGTGTACATTTTATTGACAATAAAATATAATGTTTCACTGTAGTAATAGCTAAGTATGTATTTTGACATTATAAGCTTGCCTGATTTTAGGAGATGATGCCCCCTTTTACTGGATTTTTTGAGCTAATCCGAAATGACAACCGTTTTAGATTATGTTTATCTCATTAAGTGTATGAATTAGGGTTTCAGCATTTAGATAAAATATAATACATTTCCCTTTTGATAGACCATTGATGGATCATTTGACGATAGAGTCCTAAACTCTATGGACCAAATGATCCATCAATGTTCGCTGCTTGATGGGTCATTTGACCACAGTGTTTTGACTCTATGGCCAAATGAATAATCAATGGTCTATCAATAGGGAAATGAATTATATTTTATCTAAATACTGAAAAACTAATTCAATTAATGAAACACAATTATATAAAATTATCTCGATATATTAAATCACCGAAACACCTCGTTTTACACACATTACCCTTTTGTTGTAACCCTGATTCATGTTAATTGTCCATAAATGTATCGAGCAATCCAATCCTAGCCAATCTCAGACCAAACCACTTCGATGTAAATGTTTGTAAAGCAAGAAGATTAACCGACTCCAATTTCCAATTTGAATGAGTCAACAAATCTACAGAATACAGTACGGGAACTTGGTGTTGTGTTATGCAAAAGGTTTTAAATAAAATTTAAAAAAAACGTTTTTTTTCTGTATTTTTATTTGATACTTGGACTGCGTGCGAAAAGATTGGGACAATTAGACTGTAAGTATGTAGGTGGGTAGTGTCTATGCATGTAATAAAATTTCAAATTATTGCATTCTGTTATGTATGTTTAGTAAATAAATAAAGTTAATAAATTCTGGCACTGCTACTGTTATGGGTAGGCGTGACGATTACCGCCAGGCGAACGTCCTCGCTAGTCTAGTCACTCGATTGCATTAAAAAAAAAACTCTATCAGGCAACCTTAATATCACTGAAGAAAAAAAAAAACGCTTTTGTGTGCTTAAGTAATATTAATATTATCGTAATAGATGTCAATCTCTTCTTACCCAGTAATTTCTCTGTAACACTGCCCAGTGTTTTATTTATTTATTTATATTAAACAGGGTAAATGTTTGAGCACAGCCCATCTGATGTTAAGTGACAAGTGACGCTCACATTATATATACCAGGCCCTGTATACCAACCCTTGAAACTCCTAAATATCAACCAATGAATACTTGTCACGAAACTTAATACTAAATAATACTGGTTTAAAAAGATATGTACTTCTATCAAACGAAAAAAGAGCTTTGCGTTCGCTGCAGCGCTGCAACCTTTGGCTGGAATATGTTTCTTTGATACAAACAGATAGCTGCGCCTCGCAATTTTACCCGTAAATTTGCCTTTTTGCAATGGAAAAGTAATTTATTTCTGTCTCACTCACAATGCGTTTAACATCCCTGTTATAGCTTCCTAATATCCTAAATGTAAATAATTAATACACCGGATTACTTTTTGTACGTTGTTTATTTGCCAACGACACACACACTACCACAGAGCAGGAGACAGAACTGTCACCTGTCATTCTTATATTATATATATGTAAATATAGATACAACACTCTTCCCCGCTTAAAAATATTTTACTTAGTATTTTACTAAATTTGGTTTTCTTATTTAGAACTTAAATTTAATATCCAAACAATAACACAATTAAAATAGGTAGTAGGTACTTATTCTAATGTCTGACCACACTTTAGTAGTTGATTGGAGTGTCGTTTCCAAAGTAGGCCGTCCACCTCTACAGTAAATGTTACACCTGGTACCAAAATTTCTTTTATTTCACCTAATGTGAAATTATTTTTATTTTTTCTGTGATCTTTAACCATTACTTTTTCACCCATTTCAAAAGATTTGAATACATTCTTGCTATTTATTATTTGTTTTATATGTTCATTATCAATTTTATTGGTTACTGGATTTGGTCTTAATAAAGAGAAACGACACCTCAACTCTCTACCCAACATTAATTTGGCTGGACTCTGTCCAGTAGTTTTGTGTGCAGTACTTCTGTAATCAAATAGGAATAAATTACAAGCATATTCAACTGTGTGGCCACTTTGTATGATTTTTTTGATGTGCGATTTGAACGAGTCAACAAATCGTTCCGCTAATCCATTTGTCGATGCATAGTATTGTGGTGTGAAACTCTGTTTTATTCCTACTGCCTTACAATAGCTTTTAAACTCATTACTAGTCCAGGTGGGGCCATTGTCAGTTACTAAATGTAACGGGTATCCAAAACGGATAAAGATACTTTTAAATATTTGAATTGTTTTTTCGGCTGTGATGTTATTCATTACAAATGCTTCTGGCCATTTTGAGAATGAATCCACTATGATCAAGTACATTTTTTTATGTAAGGGTCCTAAAAAATCTGCATGTAATCTATGCCACACTGCTGGTGGCTGTGGCCAAACAGTTAATTTTGTTTTTTCTGGATTTTTATGATTTTGTAAACAAATTATGCAATTTATTGTTATTTCTTCTATTTGTTTATCTATATTTGGCCACCAGAAATAAGACCTTGAGATTTCTTTCATTCTTGTGATACCTAAATGACTGGCATGTAATTCATGCAAAACCTTTTCTCTAATGGTTTGTGGTATTATGATTCTATAACCCCACAATAAGCATTCTTTCTCTATTGTAATTTCATTTTGTCTTGAAAAATATGGGTTATACTCTTCACCCAAACAAGTTTTTTCTGGCCAGCCATCTCTACAGAATCTTAAAACATCACATAATACTTTTTCTTTTTTTGTTTCATTTTGTATAGTTTGCCAATTTAATGTCTCAAAATTTGACTTGTTTATATAATTCACAGTATTTAATTCGAATGATTTTTTAATCATATCACAATTTTTAAGGTCATTGTCATCACTATTAGTGACTATTCGTGACAAATAGTCAGCTGGATTGTTTTCGGATTTGAGATGTTGAATTTCATAATTAAATCCACTCAAAAATATTGACCAATATTGTAATCGCTTTGCTGCCATTTTTGGTATTCCAAATTTTGGGCCAAGAATTTTAGCTAATGCCTCATTATCTGTCTGTAAGATGAATTTCCTTCCATACAAATACTCATAAAATTTTGTGACTCCAAAAATTATTGCATAAGCTTCTTTTTCTAATATTGGATATTTTATTTGGGTTTCATTTAATTTTTTACTTGCATATGCAACTGGTTTTATCACATTGTTACTGTCTCTGATCGATAATATAGCGGCTACACCAGTATCAGCTGAGTCGCATGTTAATATTATTTGGGAGTTTTTATCAAAATGTGACAGTGAGGAGGTGTGAGCCAAGGCATTTTTTATTTGTTTAAATGAGCTCTCACACTCTTCTGTCCATTCTAGTTTTTTATTTTTTAAACAGTCATATAGTGGTTTCAATATTATTGACATGTTTTGAAGAAATCTATTGTAGTAGTTTACTTTTCCTAAAAATGATTTTAGCATTTTATTGTTTTCTGGTCGTGGTAATGATAGTAGTGGTTCAATTTTACTTTTAATAACTTTTACACCAGTTTGGTTTACTTCAAATCCAAAAACAGTCAGCTTATCTTCAAAAAAATTACATTTACTGGCTTTTAATTTTAAGCCAGACTCTTGTAATCTTTGCAGTACCAGTTTACATTTATCATAGGTTTCTGTAAGTGTTTTTCCACAAACATAAATATTATCAATATAAACAATTAAGTCCAGTCCATTCAACTTCTGTGTTATTAATCGCTGGAATGAACCAGGTCCAGTGCTAACACCAAATGGAAGATATAAGTATTTGAACATACCTTCCTCAGTTACAATAGTTACTAGATTTTGAGACTCCTTATCTAAAGGGGCTTGTAGATAAGCCTCCTGTAAGTCTAATTCACAAAAATAGCTATTACCTTGCAATTTCATCATTATGTTGTCAATTGTTGGTAACGGGTAGTGATCAATTTGTAAGTATTTGTTAATTGTTATGCGATAATCACCACATAAGCGAACTGTTCCATCGGTCTTTGGCACAGGAACTGCTGGTGTACCCCATTCAGCATACTCTACTGGTTCAATACGTTTGTTATCTATTAATCTTTTAATTTCTTCTTTGACTTTATCTTTCAAAGCAAATGGTACTGTTCTGGCAGGCATAAAAATGGGTTTGGCGCCAGGTTTCATTGATAAGTGGATTGGTTCTCCTTTGAAAACTCCCATACCCGGTTCAAAAATGTCATTAAATTCTTCTTTAATTTGTTTCACAAGTGTTTCTTTTGGCTTAGCATCACATGTTTTTTGTTCAAATTTTGGAGGCCATAGTTGGAGTACGGTGAGCCAATCCTTACCAATGATTTTAGGGAAACCATCTTTAACAACAAACAATTGTTGATTGTTTTTACTTACTGATTTATAGCTTACATTTAAATTTTCTATTACACCCAGAGGAGTTGAAGTTGACTGATCAAAGTTTGTAAAAATAATATTTTTTTGTTTAATTTCTGACTCTGGGAAACAGGCTAGTTTTTCAGAAAGAGTGATGGTACTTACATCAGCTCCTGTGTCAACTTCGAACTCCAGCACCTGTCCATTTACAGACACTTTCAAAATGGCAGGGGGAACTTTTTGTTTTTCACTAAAATAGAAAATATCATAAACTTCACAGTCTTTACTTGAGTTCTTGTCCTGATCATTTGTGTCGCTATTATCTACATCATCACTTTGTACCGTATTGACATTTTTCATTCTTACTTGCTTATTTTTATTGCAAACTTTGTAAATATGGCCTTTAACCCCACATTCACTACAAAATTTATCACGCAGTGTGCACTCTGCTTTCATATGGTTGTTTTTACCACAACAATAACAGGTAATGTTTTGTTTAATTGATGAGTTTGGTTTTATGTTCTTCTTGTTTCTAAAATTGTTTTTTCTTGTAATTTAAACATCTGGGGTTGTTCTTGCTGTTTCTCCTGTTTGAATGCTAAATTGTAAGCTTCTTCGGCGGCTTTCCCTGTTGAAATGAGATCTTCTAACGACTGGTCTGCTTTTTTCAATAACTCGAATCGTACCGCATCTTGAAAAGTACCATTCAACAATCAACAACTTTTGAAATTGCAGTTTTTTGATAATTTCTTTAAATCTATGATGAACTGCTGAATGGTTTCTTCTGGTTTCTGGCACCGTCGTCTAAACTCCGCCTGATGTAGTGCAGCATTTTTGGTAGGATGGTAATATTTTCTTAGCTTATCGCAGATATTTTCATAGGTTTCTTTCATCGGTGATACTGGCGTACATAATGTAATGAGTAGATCGTAGACTTTTGTTGTAAGTTTTGTGATTAATAACGGCACTTTTTTTTCTTTCGTAATGTCATTTAAGAGAATAAAACACTCAAGTTGTTGTTCGTAGGCATTCCAATTATCTCCCGAAAATACTTCCAAGCTCGATATTGGATTCATTTTGACAATACAGTCGGTTTGTGTGTTTTTATCATCTATACATTTTCTCAAAAATTGACGAATTTCATCTATTGGGTTTGCGCTTGTAAATCTGGTACTCCCAATCAATTTGTTCCCAATTTCTACAAGTTCTTCTTTCTTCAACGTTTGTATCCACGCCTTTTTACCTTTTCTAATGTTTTCTATAGCTTCTTCCATTAACTATGAAATAACAACAAATAGGTAACAATCTTTCAGAGAAACCTCACCGGAAAAATAAAGTACACGTTTTCTTCTTTGAGGTTATGTTTCGTTCCAAAATCGAAACTTGACATTATTTTATTTCTTGATTGCGTATTTTTTATATATTTTGTTTGAGCACACGTTTTAGTTCGACTCGTCGCCAAATGTTATAGCTTCCTAATATCCTAAATGTAAATAATTAATACACCGGATTACTTTTTGTACGTTGTTTATTTGCCAACGACACACACACTACCACAGAGCAGGAGACAGAACTGTCACCTGTCATTCTTATATTATATATATGTAAATATAGATACAACAATCCCATTGAAGGGAATAGAACCGACCACCCTTAACGGGTGATTGGACAGAAGGGCGGGATGACGGCGGGATAGCCAATTCACAAGCACACACATAAATACATGGTTTCAAGGATCAGTAGTACGAAGCTGAAAAAAGCTCATTGTACTTATCATTATGGTGGAAATTCCCCAGGTACGAGTACGCACAAAGCATTTCGATTTCACATTTTTTATTCGTACAGCGAGGTTTTGAAATTCTCTGCCAGAGTCAGACTTTTTTTTTCTTAGTTTTTGGCTTCGCACTTTGTACATTCAGCCAGTGTCAAGTATTCTGCATTATCAAGTTTAAAAAGTATCAAGTTAAATACATATATCAGCAAATCACAGTCAGTCACACGAAATTAGTCACAGTCGAGTCTAAGTCATGCCCTAGTAAAGTTGTGGCGACTTTTATGGGCGTTATTATGGGCGTTTACGGAGATTTGAAAACAACACGAAAAGACATGTCTCACCACATTATACCACTTGACCACACTCGTGCAGATAATTCAACACTCAGTGAATAAAACACCACTATTTTTTATCATTAATTCGCGAAAAAACACTAGATTAAGAAAATAATAGATTGCAACGACATGTTTTTTCCGTGTTCCAGGCAAAACTCCGGAGTCAGAGTTTACAATAAATAAAATAAATTAATATCGCTAGACGTTTTTCTCACAGCGCCATCTAGCCCAAACTAAGCAAAGCTTGTAATATGGAAACCAGATAGCTAATAGAATACTTATATAATTTTTTTCCTACAATAGGTCTTCCAAATAAATATACTTAAGGTCCTTCTGGGTAAGCGTGATCTATCCAAGACCGCACCATTGCTTATCATCAGACTGGGTGTGTTTAAATGCAAACCTACTCTGAATTTAAAAAAAAAACACTGGTTTTTTTATGTGTTGCCTGTATCAACAGGCGTTACTTTGCGGAAGTCCATTTTGATCAAAATTGCTATTAACTGAATGTTTCTTGTGTGAGTGTAATTATTTTTTCTATGAAACCATTTCTCAAATCGCAATAGCAATGCACTGTTCCATATAATAATAGTACATTATGATACGAGTGTGCTATGTTGGTCATTACACTAGAGGCGGTATTATGCGCGCGAGCCGCAGGCGAGCGCGATAAGGCAGCCGAGAGTGTATTGAAACATAGCACAAGAGTTTCATATGACTATTTTCGTCACACTTGCGAGGAAAAAACATTTTTTTTATAATAATCAACCACACAGCGAAAACGTCAACAAACATTTGCGGAAAATGGCGCCCAAATCAGTAATGCGCGCGCAGGTTGACATTTACTTCAGCGGCATAAGAACTCTTTGTTGGTATTACAATAAAACTGTAAGTATTACCCGGCTATATTAAGAGTTCTTCGTATACGTACGTCTAATTGCAGTCACGTACAAACTTGACTTTACCGGGTTATACCTATTATAGCACCATGTGCCGTAATGTAAAGTAAAAAGCACGCGTGCGTAATAGCTTGGATTATGAGCCTAAAACCGATGCAATAAGATCCACTTTACGAGCAAGTGTGATGAAAAGCATTAAAAAAAATGCTGACCTGTGTCGTAGGTATTTTATAGAGCTATATCCTCCAAGAATTATTCAGATACATTTTGGAGAGTAGGTATGCTTCAGATTTGCGGTCTGATGGTGATATTTTGACGACGCGATCTAGTTTTTTTTGTTTTTTGTTCTTCTATATTTTGCCCTTTATACAGAACAGACTGACGAAATGCGCAGCTCTAGTGGATGTATCCCATAGTTACAATGTACGTCTTCAAGTTTGAGCAAACCAGTTTCTCAGGAAAGCCTGCTCCATTGTGGACTGCATCTTTCCAGATGGCACTCAATCACAAGCTTATAAATTACGCCATAAAAAAAACAACAAAATATATGAAACAGTTGTTATTTTTCGCAATGATATGTGTTTCATATTGCTTTCAAAGACCTTATAAAATATTGAAAACAGATAATAAAGGCTTAGGACATTTCCTATAGGCAGGCCCAATGGTACAAATTCTTGTACTTAGGTACTTACTTACTTGGTACTTGGTGGTGGTTGGGCTATTTCCGCACGACATGCCCCTCACGGGCTCTCGGTGCGTAGTCCCGGTGCAGCTAGTCCAGCCACTTCGAGGAAGGCCAGCAGCTCGCTGACGCTGGCGCAGGCTTCCCGGAGCGTCCTCGGTGACCAGAGGTTCGTTGTTCGTTGGTGTGCCACGCTGCTGCATTCAAGCAGCATATACGCGGCCGTTTCTTCTGCCTCCATGATCCTCGGCATAGAGGGCTATCTGTAATCACAATATTAAATAGGTGTTTGTTTAATGAGCAGTCTCCGGTGACGACTCCAACTAATCGTCGGAACTTGTCACGTTTGAGGTTCAGTAGCCTTCGGGAGTATCTCGGATTTAACTCCGGGAAGGCTGCCCTTGACTGTCTGCACCCCTCGGTACTTGCCCAGTATTCTTTATGTACAAATTCAACAAAACAGATTCTTGTATGAACTAGGCCGAAATGTCTCATGCCTTTATGCTGGGGCTCCACCTGCGTGACGCTTTACGTCCATCTATCGGAATAATTAACAATGCAATAAATTATGCATTAAACAATGCGCTACATGGGCGGCCACACTAACATTTGACTTTTAATATAGCCTAACGTATAACGACGTTAATAATGCCACTAGCCTATTAAGACGGGCTTATTTAGGTTTTTGCAACTTTTGATACATAAGTTCGCATACTTCTAATTTGAAAAAAAATACGGAGTTAGTGTAATATCATAGATGAACATATTATTTAGACAATTGTGAATTTAGAAACATGATTGGTAACAACTCGCTCGATAGAAAAAAATACCGAAGCAGTGTCTATTTTTAAACCATTTTCAGTTTTATGTCCTAATTACAGCACATAGACACATTAAAAAAATATGTATTATAAGTTAATAGTATTTTGGAGAGCATGCTGAGATTCAAAAGTTATTAAATTCTATACTTTTCAAGTAATCTGAGAAAATCTTCAAAAATCGAAGTTTGACACGCACGAATCTGCGTAACCGCCATATTTTTGCTCCGCTAAATGTGACCATAACTGATACAGCTTTAGACTAATTATTGAACTCATTAAAAAATGTGCTTGAAACGTGAAATACCCGGCCTTAACGTGCTAACACCCGGCCAAGCCGGCCATATCTCCGTAGGTAGGTACTGTATCAAATACCGCGTTAAATAATGGCATTAGACAAAGGTGAAGTCCTAGCATAACGAATAATGTATTAGTACGCGAACAAACCCACAAACTCATAAATGTGAAGCATGTCATCTGCCTTCACGACTACACGAGCATTACGAACTACACGGGCGAAACACTTGCGTACCGTACACGTGTTCCAAATATTGTAAACCAAATTTACCTCAGAGAATTGTAGTAAATCTTGTAACCAAATGAAAATGCGATGGATGGGCGTCACGCTGTGCATACGGATTACTCTCCGATTGCTGGCATGACAGTGACACGTCTAACTTGACATGTTTGATGTACGTGACACAACGATTTCCGCTTGCGATAATTTAAAAAATCTACGTAAAAAAACAAATATCCTTCTGGTTCACTCGATCTCTGTTTTGCTGCACCAACGATAATATAATAGACCCTCAAAAGATGATATGATGATAATTATCTGGAGGTCTAGACAAGTACCACTTTCTGTTAGCGTTAACGCTTGCGGAAAGATAAAATTGTATGAAAATGACATTAGCAGTCACGTGACATTTGTCAAGCTAATGTCATTTTCATACAATTTTATCTTTCCGCAGGCGTTAACGCTAACAGAAAGTGGTTCTTGTCTAGACCCTCTGTTCCTGCAGGTCGTCTAGGTATAGTTAGTATTGCTCCGTCCTATTAACTGTCTTATAGCTCAATTGGTAGTAAGTACGTCTGCCTTCAGAGCTGTAGATTGTGGGTTCGATTCCCACTCAGAACAAGCAATTTGGTGTCGAACATAGATGATTGTTCTGTGTCTGGGTGTTGCACGTATTATAATTATGCATCTACAAAAGGAAAATAAGTATATAAGTATTCTATCAGTTATCTGGTTCCCATAGTACAAGCTTTGTTTAATTTGGGACTAAATGGCACCATGTAAAAATTCAAACCAACATTTATTTATTTTATTTTATTACACAGAACCAGGGCCAGCGTGGTGAATATGGCCCATTCGCCCATCGAAGGTAGGCCTAAGTACAGAAATGAACAATTAAAATTATGCTTATGCTTATTATTATACAGAACTTAATCAATCTGTTGATAGTTCACTGCTGGAGTAAGGCCTAACCTAGAAAGCTGATTGGGCCATAACTACCACGCCAGACTAGTTGCGGGCTGATGGATTCACGTATATACGCCATTAACTTTATTTTTGGGAAAACACCGAACCTAAAACACAGTAGTTACTTGGCGATTGAATAACTGTTAAAAAGAACTAAATCCTCCAAGAATGTTTCCTCAGGCGGACTCTACAATAGAGTCTACTACTACAAAAAAAACACCTATCATCATTCCTCTCCCAGGTTTCAAACGTAGCACCGACAAAAATCAAATCCTATTTGAAATTCAGCAAAAAGCTCTTCCGGAACCGTTCAAAGGGATCATATTCGACACAAAATTGTATTCCCAATGTAGGGTGCTAGTGCGTTCATAATTCAGTTATGCTTTTCATTCTTTTACTTTTCCTTAGTTTGTAGGTTTGAAGTTAGAAATGATTATCAAACGAGACATTTTGTTCCCAAATCGAAGTTAGTTACAAATCGTGATAACAAAATTGTAATCAAGAAATGCCAAAAGGCGTGTGGCCTAATGTTTCATTTATGACAAATAACAGGCTTAGTGAAGAATATAACTAAATACATTACACATACCGAAAAAATAAATTATATTGGCTGATAAATATTTGAAATATGAGCGTTTAAAGTTTTAGGTGGGGTTAGAGAGGGGATGCTCTATCCCTTTCTCGCAAAGCACGTGTTAGTATAGCATTTGTATGCCGCGCCTGAGGTTTGACGTCATAGCTCAGTATAGCGCGCTTTCTGTCTAGCTTGAAATTAAAATACTTAGAACTTATTTATTTTTGGATTATTTAAAATGTTGTTTTCGTAAATAGGCTCTATTGATTATCAGCTTTTTTATGAGGTAGTAAAATGTTTGTAGTCATCATGCCTATTTGCAACTAGTTACAAAAAAGAGTGGTTTTGTTGTATTTTTTTTTGTTTGTTTTGATTTTGCATCAGACTGAATCAGCTTTTAATATTCAATGCTGGGAGAGGGCGATTGGGCCACGCTGCGCTGGCCCATTGTGGGATTCACACAGTACGCCATTAAATATCTTCTCCGGACATTTACTTATAATTATGCAGATTATTTCTTTTAGCTTATCTCGTTCCATGGTGTTATTTATTAGAAAAGTAATTAGCAGATGTGTTGCAAAAAATATCATGTGCCTTGGGTCCGGAAGGATCATTATCGTACTTTCTTCTCCTGCTACTCATCAGCCAGAAGACGTCCCCTGCTGGACAAAGGCCTCCCCCTTAATAGGAAGGGGTTGCCATAATCCCCACGCTTGACAGGCGGCATGGGCATCGAAAGGACGCTGCTGCCCGTTCTGCGGTGGTTCTGGATGCAGTTTTAGGACATACCCAGGTCCTCTTCTGCTATATCATACAAATTTTGTAGGAACTGTTTCTGTAGATTTACGGGCCACAACTTGAACTTAAATGTGACTTATTTCTTTCGAGTTTGACTGTGACTCTACTATTATATATGACGTGGTCTTAACACGTTTTTTGTTTTATTTAGGATTATTGTCCTTTTTTTTGTATAGCATGAGTAATAATCCCGTATAATAATAACCTACAACAAGGAACGTGTCTGTGACAAATAAAAATTAAACATAAAAATAATCATGATAGCCATATATTTAATGAGTCACGAGTTTTTGTGTTAATCTAGGATACACGCTACTTAGATAGCGAACTCAATGCAAATCCGTTCAACTGTTGCGGAGTCGAGTCCAGTAAAAAAAAGAACACACACAAGCTTTTGCATTTGTACACGATTTACTGAAAAATAGCAAGCATTGGTAGGATTACTGTAATATCAATAGAATACAACGTAGTGTCAAAGCTCTACGCGCAAAGTCTACGGCGTAGACAATTAGAGACCTCTACGAACAAATAAAAAATTGGTTTAAAATTAAATGCTCAACCTAACAAAATTGTTTCTTTAGATATACGTAACTTATATTCACCATTATATTTCTAAAATCTAGTAAATATTAGCTAAGAAACTACCCTTGACGAACAACCATACTAACCCTGGGCTTTCAGTAGCAAAATAGCGGCGGTTAAGGGCGGTCGCTCTCACCCCCTCCCGAAATTCATATCGAGAACGCAGTTCTAAACTTTAGACCAACAATAAATGGATTCCTTAGTATAATTTTCTAATTTGTGGACGAAAGATAGTAACTAAAAAGTTTTTATTTCAAAATTTAAAGAATAAAAGTTGTGTTCTATTTTTGAAATTAGTGAAGTGGAAAGTTTGGAAGTGGAGTTATTAATTTTTTATTTTTTATTGGGTGAGTTGTCGTTTTAATTAAAAGTTTGGGTTGATAGTTAAAATGGTTTTTGAAAGTTTAGGGATGGGTTGGTTGAAAATTAGTTTTTTGGAACTTCTAAATCCGTTTTGTAACTAGTCACTTTGTGATAACATTAAAACAGGAAATATTAAGTAGGTACTTATAATGGCAATTCAGGTAATTGGAAAAATTAGATTAGTATTGTACTGTTTGTCTTTATCAAAATGAGAATATATTTATTTACTTATTAAATTTATATCTATAATATAGAAGAAATAGATAATTTTAAAATTGATGAAGTTATTTACTTTTGCTTTAATTTAATAATCAATTAATCGTCTCGTACTGACTATATATTCACATAATTATTAATAAATTAATATGACGGCAAAATAAACGTAAGGGCAAATACTCAGTTGATTTATCGGTTTTATTATTAGAATTAAATCAATTTACAGAATAGCCTCTGTCTCTCCCAATCATTTTGTTATTAGTTTTTAATTATCAATTAGATTAATGTGTTATTAATGTAATACTGTAATATTTTTAAAGTAACTTGTAGCGTGCCTCGAACACTATACAATATAATAATAGGTACCAGGATTCATTCTTAAAAATTCTGAACAAAAAATCAGTTAATAATTCAAAATCAAAAAAATTTTTTTTTGGATGACAGGCTAGATTAACCACAGCTGACCTGATTGGTCTGACGGTAGGGTTAAAGATGGTAAGCACCCTACCTGGAACGACAACTGGTTCTTAAGTAAGGCTGCCAGAATGCAACTTCATCTTCATCATCATCAACAGCCGGAACACGTCCACTGCTGGGTGAAGGCCTCCCCCTTAAAAGGGAGGGGTTGCCATAATCCCCACGCTTGGCAGGCGGCTTGGGGATCGCAGAGTGTTACCACTGTTAACTAAGAGGACACTGCTGCCCGTCCTCCGATGGTTCTGGATGCGGTTTTAGGACATAACCAGGTCCAAACACCCTACACCTTAAAAGTAATATTATAATACACCATAAAAGTAATATTTTAAACCTTTGATAAGAAAGACAAGGTAGCCATCTCGAACAAAAATAAATTCGGTCACTTCGTTGGCCTTCAATTTCAATGCAATCATCATCATCATCAGCCTGGAGACGTCCACTGCTGAACAAAGGTGCCCCTCTTAGACAGACACTATACGACAACCTGCCTTTTGCATCCACCGGTTGCCCGCGACTTACACAATGTCGTCAGTGGAAGGCCTACCTAATACGCTGCGTCTTCCGGTTCATGGTCGCCACTAAAGAACCTTTCTTCCCCATCGTTTATCAAATCTTCGAGCAATGTGACCCATTGCCACTTCAATGCAATACGTAATAACACTCTTTCAACTCCACGTGGGTTCCTACGTTGCGGTCTTCTATTTTCCTGGTGACTATTAGTTTTTGAAGGTTTTAGGTTGTCACTGAGCACGGAGGATGAGGCCAAAGAACTCAAACAAACGTCGTAGATATGACTTCAATAATATTTGCGTAATATGCTTAGCTCAGTTTAAAGAGAGAGTTTACAAGAGAAATTACTGGACATGAAGAGATTTGACATCTAATATCTCAGGGTGACGAGCGCAGTTCAATGCGGCGCAGAATTTTGTTCGCAAGATCACAATTCTGGCACTGCTCCACTGTATTGTCTCAAAAATGTTTAGTTTTTAATGTGCTATGGAGGTACAAAAAAACTAAGCATTTTCCTCCTGCTCCACATTTCGCGTCAAAGCGACAAAAAAAATTGCCAAAGGCTATACAGGATTAGGGCTTAAGATATTTCCCATAGGCCGTGGTCTAGTAGTGCGAATTCTCTATACCTCCTTGTAGCAAAAATACCAATAAGTTTTACGCTTTTACCCAGTCTTCGGCGCTTAGGCTGAGACCAGACGAGCGTAATTTTTTAAGTTATGAGTCGTGCTTTTTGCATCGCGTAATTTACGCTGCGTTCGATTTCATACAAAAGTCCGGTTTGTGCCACACGACGACGTAATATGAGTTGTCTGCTGTATTAAAACGACTTTACACAACGCAAAAAACTCGACTTAGAATATTAAGCTCTTTTGGCCTCAGCCTTAGAACTGGTATAGACTAGTTGTAGTGTAGATAGGTACGTATATACCGTAAATAAATAACGTCGTGATCACATTGACCCCAATATAGGGCGTTAAGGGTGATACCTTTAGGAAACCCAAATAAAAAGGTCAACGTTATCACTAGATGTTATTTACCTCAATATCTAACAAATATAGGTATACTGCTCAGTAACAGGAGCTTTGATAGGTGACAAAGAAATTTAATATAGTTATAGTTGTATATAATTTAACAAGGTTAAGAAAAGTTTTACTTACAATCTTTTTTAAGAGAAAATTATGATAACTGATTAAATCTAGACCGAAGGAGGTGTCGTAGCAAGAGAGAGGCCTAAGCCCAACAGCGGGATAAATAATGCTGTTGATGATGATATTATGGTGAAAAAAATTGGGTTGTAACATACTTAAAAAATGCTTGGAGAAAATGTTTAAAAACAAAAATAGAATTAAGAAACTGATAACTCAAACCTCTTCAGTGAATTATAAATAAAATTAAATAATGGTAACAATGTTATTTTAAATATAGAAACTCTTTTTGTAGAACATACAATTAAATTGATTTGGATTTTTAAGTAACCTACGAGTATAATGTACTGTTTAAAATTCCGCGACAAGTATAAAATATTATTTATACTGTATAATTCCGCATTTTTTTACAGCTTTACTACTTTTTTTACGTAATAATAATAAACACAAACATAAATTATAATTATTTCATTTGGAACCTCTTTTTCATTCAATCTATCTTAAAATGCCTATACTCTTAAACATTTATAATACGTTTATAAAATTATTTATTAAAAAACCAAGTCATTCACATTCTTTTTTATGCTGCCCTATACATATATATATATTGCAAATTTGACCGTATAAAAACCATAACGATTTCAAATTAAGGACCGCGCAAACGCGTTAAATCTACCTATTAAACAGAATAGCTGCGTTAAATTTGAATTATCCCACACGGTTGCTAGCCCAGCATCTTTGGAACATCTGCGACAATGAATTACAAATGAAACACCCTAATTCTATCTAAGATTGGGTTTTTAAATTTAATTTTGTGAGACTGGGACACTACAGAAGAGGAAAAATCTACGGAAGCTCATTCTTGGTATGTAAACGTATCGTCTGCCTGTATAGCCTGCCTGTTAGATTGCATGATTGTTTGTGGAAAAAATGAAATTATGAACATGAATTACGCACAAAATAATGAATTGTATAGGATTGCGACAGGCGGTAAAGGGAACTCATCATTTTATTTTAACTAAGGGGCTAACTCAGTATACGCAAAAAAAGGCTGTTCTATAGAAAGATGGCGTTCACCAAAAAAATCGGCTAAAGGTATGGGTAATTTTTACGAATTCTGTGTTGGTGACTTAGTAGAAGTTGTTTACAATTATGAGTTTAATGGCCTGTTTTCGGCATGGTATTACAGTTCCGCAACGAACATTCAGTTGAACGATCGTATTCGTTTATCAACAATGGGAACTATCTAATTAATGCAAGCGAATTGTTAATTGTTCAATCATCAGCCCAAAGACGTCCACTGCTAGACGAAAGCCTAGGGAGCCTTTATGGCAACCTATTAAGGAGGCTGAATAGGTTGTTATAAACCCCACGCACAGAAGGCGGCTTGGGATCGCAGAATGCTCACCACCGTTAACCAAAAGGACGCTACTGGCCGTCCTCCAGTCGTTCTAGGTGCAGTTTTAGGTCCAACCTAAGTATATCTATTGCAAGCGAATCGATATTGGTTAAAATTACAAAAAAAAACGATTATATATCATTTATATATCATTTTTTTATTTGAATTAAAATAAGTTTTTTTTTAAATAAGTAAACAAAAATGTTAGTAAAATGGTAAACAAGCAAAACAAAACAAATGAATTTACTGTTTTGTCATAAGAAATAGAGTTGTGCACCAAATATCAGATTAAATGTCAACAGGAAGAGGGTAAAATTTCAGTTACTAAAATTTTCATCACCACGCGAGTGAAACTGCGAGTGCTGCTAGTTCTAAATATAGGCCAGTCAAACAGGTAAAATTCCACCATATTTTGGTCGTTATTCTTTATATTATCCGTTTAAAGACCGTCTTTTCATAACATCCATTTACTAGACATGACAAGTGGGTGTCATTTGTTTAAGGAACAATGCTTGCTACGAAAATGGGAGGAAATATCAGGTTATAAGGAAGGTAATTACAACCGATGGATATTATTGGATTGGGAGTGATTTAAGTACATCTAATTTTTAATATTATTTTAGTGGAAGTTGCAAAGGTTCCTGAGTTTCTAGAGATAAAGTCGTACGAAAAAAACTTCAGAGATTAGTTGCGCAGCATGAAATGCTATTTTATTAATTTAATTTTAATCCAAAGTGCAAACTGTAAATATTTGTGAAAAGGAATCTCAGTAAACATTTTAAAGAACAAAATCACGTTTATACTTCTACTGTTACGTATAGTTTAAATTAAATACTTATCTCAAAAAGCAGTGTTTATTAAATACAACAATTTTTTTTATTATAAAATCTATTTAATAACAAAAGTATTAAGTACTTACCTAAAATCTATATAATTAGATTTTATGTCATAGGTATATTTTTTGTTTATACCTAGGAGTTTTTTTTTGTTTTAAATCCATGTTAAATTTCGGCCTAGTTCATACAAGGAAGTACTTATGGGACATTTGTACCTCTAAGCCTTATGGGAAATGTCCTTTTAATAAACACTCCAAACATCTCGTACATGTGTTGTCGTACAGAACTTGTGTTGTAGTGGTAGGACTCTATTGCAGTATCCGCCTGGGGAAGTACCACACCTTTGCCAGTTATTCAACCGCCAAGCAGAAGTATGCAAGCATTACTGTGTTCTGGTTTGAAGGGCAATGTTACCAGAGAAATTACTGGGTAAGAAGAGAGTTAACATCTAATATCTCGGGTGACGAGCGCAGTGCAGGGCGGCGCAGGATTGTGTTCTCAAGTTCACAATTCTGGCACTGCTACTGTTAGTGGCAGGCGTGACGTTTACCACCAGGCAAACGTCTTGCTTGTCTCGCCACTTGATTGTATAAAAAAATTTAAAAAATGTCTCGACTAAATAACGTTAAAATCTTGATTAAGTATCTATTTTTGTGGTCAGGACGATAAATAACCGGCGCTGTGAACCTGGGCCTTATAGGAAGGTCCGTTTATAATCCCTTAAAGTAAAGCCATCGTTAACCTTGTTCTTTTATAAGTTATGGAAGGAATTTAACGGTCTTATCTGGGACGTTTTATCTTGAGTGTCCTTTGTAGAAATATTGGAGGACTGCCTTGGAAATGTCCCAGGGAATGTTATGAAATATTCTTTCCATGGTGGACGGGAAAGGACTACGGTTGTGCTTGAAATCCTTTTAGAGACTGGTCATTTTTGATGTAGAAATTGAGGAATTTGTTGCGTAAAAGTTGGTGCAACATTTAGGTTTATTTTTGTTTCTTTATGGTTGTATGGTTTGGTTATACAAAAATCATTTGCTTCAATTATCTAAAAGTAGGTGCAAATTACTTTTAGATAATATTGTGATAAATTTAAAAGAAATGGAAGGAAGGAAGGGAGGCCTTTGCTTATGATAATAAAGGTACCTAAAGCTATAAAAAGGATGCATGCTCCAAAAACGTTTTAACTCTGAAATTTACTTCTCTCCTTAGAGAGAAAGTAATAAATTAGCTATAAAAACAAGAGTAGTAAAACTAAACGCGTAAAGACTTGATTACACGTAAACCTGTTAATTGTTTTAATCCTTCTTAAGGAAGTGTGACAAACTTCCCAGGTAACGTAAAACCTAAGTACGTAAAGTTACAATTTAACTATCTAAGTTACAGTAACATACCTTACCTACGGTTTGCTGAAAGAGGTTGTAGAAAAGTTATTTTTACAACTAAATTAGCCTATAGATTAGGTATGAGGTAAATAAATAATAATAATAAATAATGAGGTTAAGTCATTGAGCTAATATCTAAAGAGCCAATAAAAAATAAAAACAAAAATACAACCAAAAAAATCAAAATCAAATTGTCAATCTCTAAGTGAAAACAGTTAAAAAACGTCCGAGTGCCGTCGTACATACATATACGTGTATTATATAGTTCACAATCTATTGTTAGAATTTAGACGCTATGTCGCTTGCATAGTGTTCAATGTATGCTTGAGTGCTTGTGTCTTATCGTATTTCAAGTCGTTCAAAAAGTCGGCGCATAGCGTGCTGCATAGCGTGCGCCGAGTTTTGGCGCGGACATTTTTTTAGCACGTGCCAGACTCTTACATAGATGGCTCAATGGTTTAAGTATAGAAGTATTTACTCTACGTAAGATAGCGGATGAACTCAGGAATGTATTTGTTTATTGGTAAACTTACAGCTATAGTACCTATCTTTAGTATAGTTAGATGCTTAGGTCATTTTTCATACGCAGGTACAGGTACGTTGGTGGTACAAATTCCCCATACCTCCTTGTACGAACTAAGTCAAAATGTTACACGCCTTTAAACAGAAAGCTAACTAAAGGCTGCTTCATAATCACACCTCTTGGAAAAAGTCGTGGAAAGGTATCCTTAGTCCTTGCATAAATCAAAGCCTGAAAGATGTATCACTAGAGAAAAGTAAGAACTGTCCTGAGAGAACCCCAGCTTTACTATTCCATAAGGCAACGTATTCACTAGCTGAAATTTATGGTGGCTTTTGAACGACCCTTTCATGTCTACCGTATGGATCTTGACTGTGAGTGTGTACTTAGCCTTTCTTGTGTTCAGTGCTATAGGCTATGATTAGTGTGTTCTGGGTTTAATGGTAAGAAAGTGAAAAATTTGTTTTTTTTAAATAAAATTAAGTACTAAAACCATTTCGGATATTGTGTATAGTCTTGCAGTTTTTTAAGCTTTTGAGTACACAACTTGATAAGTGCTAGCGGGCCCTGCACGCCTGCCACGTCTCTAGTTGACAAAAATATGGCCTTTAAATCATAAAAAAAAATCCTTAGATATTGTTAGGTATTTCTGTAACATTCTCAAGCTGCGCCAGAAGCCTTCGGGCGTCACATGAACTCTGACTAGGTCTGAGTGACTGTAGAGCTTGCTTACTCACTTACTTCATCATCATCATCATCATCATCAGACCGGAGATGACACGTGCAACGACAACCTGCCATTTGCAGCCACCGGTTGTACGCGACTTTTACAATGTCGTCGGTCCACCTAGTACGGCCTACGCTGCATCATCCGGTTCGTGATCTCCACTCAAGAAGTTCGTGATGGAGCGATGTGGCCTGCCATTGCCACTTCAACTTGCAAACCCTAAGAGCTTACTTATACCACAGAATACATAATAGTACGAGTACAGAAGTTTCACTCCGCAAAATCATTTAAACAAGTAGCGACACTTGCTGCGACACAATAAAGTGCAATTCAGGACGTGAGAGCGAGAACTACCTACATCTATATTAACCTAGAAGTTGCCTCTCTGTCTAGCGCGTAAGTCGTATCTCTTCTGACAGAATTATTTCCACTAAATTGGCTCGTCTAGACGGGCCCGCCACGTACTTGTAGCTTCATTACTAAAGTGGGAGAATTCGCCAGGCCTGCTTATACTTATAGTTTGTACAATTAAAAAAATGCAAAGTTACAAATTCATAGAAAGTTTTGGACAAGAAAATGTCGCAAAACGTGCAAACAGCATGCATAACAATAACAACCACCAATTAGGTACTTAATTAAATTACGACCAATCATAGCCATTTATCAGAAAACTAAGAGCTGTCATTGGTTCGAATCAGGCTTTGCTTAGTTCGGAGATCGCAGTAAATAATTTTAAGATATACATGGTAGTCCTTTAACCTTAGATTAGACATTACAATAAGATAAGATCATTATGTTACTTTCCCATGTACAATTTTTTTTTTTTTTAATATTTATTCAAGTACCTTCTAATGAACAGTGTAGTACAAAATATCAAAAACAGCGCCTAATAAAACAGTGACAGGAACAATTAAGTCTGCGCTAAATAAAATTATACCTACCCATTACACCAACCAGACATGAACAATTAATTTCCTCCCCAAACTTGAAGTTGAAAAGAAATGATGGGCCCAGCTGCTATCATTCGGGTAAAAATATCTTCAGTCAGGCGAAAAAACAATTTATAACTTGTATTGGTAAGAATATTACGACGTTTCCACTGTCAGACTTCTAGTTTGAGTGGGAAGGATGGATAGATGTTATTATAGAAGTACCTAAGTATTGAATAGAACAAGTGCCTATATACGTAATAATTCTAATGTTAGGCTCCAATGCAATGATTTGATTGGGTCCAATGTGATCAGTGGTCATATCATTATTATTTTCTTCCCACAAACGTTTGGTAAGCATTTTTTTCTCGTAAGACGAGGATTATGGTGTCGCACTTTATGCATTTGCCAGTGTCAAGTATACTATTTCAAGTTTTTGATGAATTCCAGTGAAATGAGTCTTAGTCAAAGTTGGACACAGTAAGTCACGTTAAGTCCAATCATTCCCTAGTAACGTCGTGGCAACTTTATAAAGTTCGCCGGATTTTAGAAAACAACACTTAAAGACAATGCTGTACCACGATATTATATCACTTGTTCTGCTCACACTCATGCACGTAAATCGGCATCCAATGAATAAAAAGCCACCATTTCTATATACTAAGTAGTAGTTAGCAGAGAATTGAGACCTCGCGAGCCCTGCATATTCCAAGCTCTGGACCAATCTGGCTCAAATAATTGTATTTGCACGAACTATATGCTCGTTATCTTCGGATAAATATACATACAAACAGCGACAGTGATAATGGAATGGACGGGCCTAGCGCTTGCAAATCGTTCAAAATTAACAAGTCAAGCATATTACATTTGACAGAAAATAGAGATAGCGAATCTAATTACTGCATGACAAAAAGAGAACACATGTACATGTATTAGAAGTTTGTATTGTCGTATCGTACGGCTCGCATGTCTCAAAGACAGAGTATGACTGACGCGAAAGGAGAGCTGGCGCTCAACATTATAGTCTTCAAAATCCGTGCGCTTAAGTATTTCCCGCCATTAATTTGATCATTGTCGCTGCATACAAACATACAAACAGTCATACAAAAGCCGACTCAGAACTCAGATACTCAGAAACCTTCGCTTAGCTTCGGTCAGTTAACACTCAAATAAACAATTTTTTTTGAAAATAATACATTCCAGCGACCAAAGTCAGCAACATGATTTTTACACGTTCCCGCCAAAACTTTTCTCTCGGAGTTTAAAAAAAGGTTATTATGATAATAGATAGAAAATTAATAATATCTACTTTATTCTTATACCTAGTCGGATTCATAATAATTAGACGGATTAAACTGACAGATTGAAATATCACCTTTCTAGTGACAGATATAGTTCAGTTTTGTCGTTCAAAATATATAGGTAATCGAATAATTACTAACAGTTAACTAATGTTATTTTTTTTTTAATGTTTCACCTGCCTGGATTCTGTTCCTTTTGGCCGTGTCATAAGTTGACTAATGTTAAACGTGTTTAAAGTGGTGCCAGTGGAAATAAAGTGAAAACATTGTGTGAAAAAGTTGTTCTGTAAAATGCTACAGGGAAATGTAACTTTATTTTCATGATTACTTTGATAAGTACTTATATGACATAACCCTGAAAAGCTTAAATCGTACATTAAGTCAGAAACTACACCTTTTACAAAGAATAACATGAAAATATCGCAGTACTTAGTTTACTGCTAGTGTGAAACTATTAAGTTTGTTAACATAACATCATAAGTTAATAAAAAGATTAATTTTCATAACATAAATTGATTACTACCTACCTACCTACTACAGCACTACCTACTTAAATTTTGCCAAAAAGTAGCAACACTCGAAATGACAGTTTAGCCCGTCTAATTATGAATTTGTTTTTGGACCCAAAATCAATTATTTCTATGTAATGATACACGGATGTACTAACCAGCTAGACTGTTTTAAGCCTATGTTACTTAGTCAAAGACTCACTAATGATACCCTACCGTTGAGCGCATTCAGGCTAGCTCCATAAAATATTCAAAGGGATGTTCGGAGCGTGTTTTGTGAACGCACGTCGTTCTGCCAGTGTTATGAATGGAGTGTGAATATTAAACAGAAAAATTGAATTTGGAACACAACAACAAATGCGATTAAAATCTGCTCGCCAAGGGTTCCATTCACTGGCCGGTTTTCATGGGCGAAAGTTTTTAATTTAACATTTTTTTGGTAGGTAATGTAAAAAATTAAGCTTTGGCCCTTTGGCCCTTTTTATACTGGCCGGTTTTCAACGAAAGTTTATAACTTTGCACTTTTTTGGTGAAGTAATAAATTAATCGTTCCCTTTGGCCCTTGTTAAAAAAATAATGTTATTTACAGCGGTTCTACCAAAGTTAATTCTATGTCAATTCTTGTCCAAACATGGAACTATCTAGTGAAAAATCAGTCTCGCCGTTTTAACAGTCGTGAAAAGTTATAAGCAGAGGTATTTTTGCATCTTCAAGATTATACGGAACAGTAATACTAAACAGAAAGGAGGTCATTATTTACTCAGTCGCTAGGTCCAACCCTAAAATAAAGAAAAAATATGTTGTCCCATACAACATTATTTTCATTGAATTCATGTACAGGTTGGTTTCATGAAAAAGTAGCTTATAGTGAAGCTTTTTTTACTTGGGTCCGTACCATGAACCGGGACCACTACGGGGGCCGGGGGCTTACTACGGGACCGAATAGGCTCAGCTACCAACGCTGCGCGACCGCAAACCGTTTTTTTTCCGAGTTTTATCGCCCCGCAGGCGATAAAACTCACACACGCGCAGCGTCGGCAGCTGAGCCTATTCGGTCCCGATATAAGCGGTACACGCACACAGTACGGTCTTTAATTGTATCTTTTCTTAATCGTATTTTATTAATTTTATGAATTGTTATTTTTTTAAATCAATTCTTTGACACTTAATAATTTATGTGTTTTAACCTAAATTAAGTTTAAGAAATATCTAGGTATGTTTCGATTTCATACTACCTTTCCGCGTATTAAACGAACGTCACACAATTTTTTTCCCATTAGTGTTTTGTTTGTTTGATAATTAATAATTAGAATACTACTAATTCAAGTTGGCTGGTCACGCATATCAGACCAGCAGCGCGAGTACCGTTACTGACGATCGTTATATTTGACATTTAAATCGTATATTTGACATTTAATTCGGTATAATTCGGTATATTCTCAAATTTGTCTAAGTAAATCTGCTATACCAACACGTCAAATTTAGCGACATTATACCTATAGAACGGTACTCGCGCTGTTAGGCCGAGATGCTAAGCGAAAACGGGCTTCGTTAAGACTCGATGCACATCACACTCAACAGCAATCATCAATACTTAGCCAGAAAATGACCACTGTTGGACGAAGGTCTTTCCCCCCCACGCTTGGCGGGCGGCGTGGGGATCGCAGAATGCTCAACACCGTTAACCGAGAGGACGCTGCTGCCCATCCTGCGGTGGTGGTGTCCTTAAACTGACATACCCAGGTCCATACCATCAACAATATCTAAAGACTCTTTATTTAAAATTTTGATGACGGAACCCAATAAGAAAACATTTTCAAGCCAGTGATTTGGTTTAAACCAATAAACCTGGTAAACAAAACTCGCTGACTCGTCAAATGGATGTTTAATGCGGTGTACTTCTCAAATAGCGTGTCGATTGCTGGAATTTACTGATTGAGTGTCGAGATATTTTTCACAATCAGGATACCTACGAAATACGTCGAAATACCAAACTTATTTTTATGTTACGGAGTGCTCTAACGAGCGAGGCGTTCGTCTTTTGGTAAGCATTACGCCTGCCCATAACAGTAACAGCTGGTCTGTGCCAGTTTTGAACTTGCGAACAAAATCCACTGCACTGAACTCACTGGACTGTGCTCATAACCCTGAGATTTAATTTGATTGATTGATTGATTTTTATTCCCTCTGTTTTTTTTTTTTTTTAGATGTTAAATGAGAGATTTCAGGTAATTAAAAATCGAAAAAAAACAAAACCGAAACGGATCGAAATCGAAGGGCGATTGGATTTGGGTTTTCTTATTCTTACCACCGTAGCTTTTCGTACCGTACCGCCTGGTACGGTACGAAAAGCTACGGCATAAAAATCCTTCAAGAAGCTTATTGATACGGGCTTGGGATGTGAATCCACGACCTTACCAAACCACGCCATTACCACGAATGTTGTGTTTTATTTTAGCGTTGTTCCTCGTGTTTTTGGCAATAAATATATTCTAATATTATATTTAATAAAAGTTTTTTTTTATTTATTTTTTAGATCATTATATATATATTTTTATTTATCATTGTCATTCGCATACGCATTCACATTGGTCTTCGCATTCGCATTCTCATTCGGATTCGCAGTCGAAGTCGCAGTCGCAGCGCAGTCGCAGACGCAATTGCTGTTGCAGTCGCAGTTGCAGACGCAGTCGAAGTCGCAGTGGCAGGGCATTCACATTCGCATTCGCATCGTCATTCTTATTCGCATTCTTATTCGTAATCTTATTCTTATTCGTATTTTTATACGTATTCTTATTCGTATTCTTATTCGTATTATTATTCTAATTCGTATTCTTATTCGTATTCGTATTCGTATTCGTATTCGTATTCGTATTAGTATTCGTATTATTATTCTTATTCTTATTCGTTTTCGTACTCTCATTCGCATTCGCATCCTCATCCTCATCCTCATTCATCCCCACCCTCATCCTATTCATCCCCACCCTCATCCTATTCATCCTCTTCCTCATCCTCATCCTCATCCGTGAAATGAATTCTGATCTTATTCATGTGAATGTTCTCATTCTTCTTACTCCGATTCTTCAAATTAGGCTGCCGCAAGTTGCGGCATTAAATTGTTTTTGTTTGTTTAAATTGCATTGTTTTACTAAAATTAATGTATTTTTACTAAAATAATGTTTGTTTGTTATGTATGTTTTTACTGCACAATTAAAATGAGCTTTTGAGATGGATGTTTAAGAACTTATTACAACTGCTTAAAAGGCAGAACCGATTAAGGCTGATCTTTATCTCGAGATTTGTTACACTCCTGGGAATTGGGAGTACCGTCAGGAACAGCTCTGGAAATCGTGTTAAAAAAGTTGCTACGTTAAGGAAATAATGTTCATTGCTCAAGTGGTTTCAGCTAAGTCCGGCGAATATTTTGAAATCCGGCAGAAAAGTTAAAAGTTATTCGCCCAATTCTCGCTTCAATTAGAAACTAAAATAAACTAACTAAACTTCTAACTTTGTGTGTTTTGTTTCTAAACATGGTCTAAAAAAACAGCTAAAAACAAACCATAAATTAAAAAAGCGTGGATAAACAAAATATAGCTAGACAAAAAAAGTAGAAATCAATAGTGCAGGCCTTGGGCCTACACAAGTGGCATTCGCTTCGGAGCGATTCCATATCGACAGTCGCTATCGCTTAAGCGATAACGAAGTTCGTTTGGTAGACAAAGTCACATAGGTTTCGCTAACGCCTTCTCTATTCGTTTGTTCGATAAACTTTACATTTTGTCTCTGGACTTTCGTCGGCAAACGTCAAATTGCCATAGAATACTTGAGAGTTAGTATGAAATAATATAATAGGCAGATTTTAGCTTCGCCGGATCAATGTTTATGTTAGTTAGTATAAACAATTATTATTGCCATGATCTTGGCCTTGTATTAACCGACCTTGAAAAATGTATAAGTATTCATTGTTATTCCCTATTACATAATATTGCTAAATAATTTTAAATTATGTTTTTCTTTTAGCCGTTTTTTAAATGCAGTTTTTTGAGCCTAAAGTAGCTGCATCACATTTCTAATATTTTAAATGCGAAAGTTTGTTGGCGTGTGTTTGTTTCTTACTCTTTCATGCTGAAACGGTTGAATGGATTTGGATTACATTTTATATAAAAGTAGCTCATACTTTGGAAGAAAACATAGGCTACTTTTTATCCCAACAACCGCGGGGTGCAGCTAGTTATAAATAATTCTTTATCGCGTCTTCTCAACGGTTTCCAATAAGTTCTCCACTGGCATTCACACATAAAGCGCACACTTACCTACACATTTTATTTTAAACAAAAAACTCAAAATAATTCACAACATACCGCTCAAAACAGTGTTAAATCGCCATTTTGTTTCGTTTTCTACAGGGTCTCGGCATTCGCTAGGGTTTCTATCGAGCGAATCGAAAACTAAGCGATAACGCTAGCCAAAAGTGCCACTTGTCTACGCATTTCTATGGAAGTTGTTATTCGGCGATGTCGATTCGTTTCATGGAATCGAAAGATGTTGACATTGTCTAGCAAGTTTCTATTCGTTAACGGAAGACCACGTGACATTGCGATAGCTTATGCCAATCCCATACATTTGGGACTTTTCTTATTTATAAGGCGTCACCTTAATCCCCGAGAAAAAAAAGAAAACACTTAAACCTACGCACCATGAAAGATTGACAGTAAGCACCATAGAGATCTCAACTCAACTGCACAAATATTTCAACTGTTTTCCCCTGGTTTTCCCCTTTCGTAACAAAATGTGAACATCTCTGTTTACCAACAACCCCTAAGGCGTATGTCAAGGAAAGCCATTTGTGACTTCATCCCCTTTGAACTTTAAGATTTAAGGAAGAAATTTGTTGGTGAGGAAGCGGTTATTTAAGATCAGGAAGATACGAAATTTACGGTTTTCCTTCCGCTTTTCTCTCATCAAAACAAAATTTAATATATTTTAATTTTTAGCTGTGAGGTGAAATTAATTAATAATATACACGAAATGATTTAAAGAACAATACGTGTGAAAAATGGTACAGAACATGTAAGTAAATAAATAATTATTGGTGGACATTCTTCACACACAGCGCCATCTAGCCCTAAACAAAGCTTAAACGATCACTTTGATTTAAAAAATATGAACTATTGATGTGTTGTTGAGATGTTGAAACATATTTTTATGTTTATTAACGCGAATACCTGATTAATAAAATTAATTAATCTAATACTATTAAAGAATCTCTGTCCTGACTGACTAACTGACAGACAACGCACAGCCTAAATCGCTGGTCGTACAGACTTGAAATTTGGAGGGTGTATTTGTCTTGATGCGTAGAGGTGTACTAAGAAAAGACATATCGAAATTTTAAGGGGATATAATCTGGGGGGAGACTTATGTATGAAAGTCCTTTGTTTTTGAAATTTTAGTCTTGAAAATTTTTATTTGGATAGTTCATTTGAAATAAAAAATGCTGTTTTAATATTTTTTTCGACAGGCATAATTTAAAGGGGTTTAATCGGGGATGACATTTTGTACGGAAAGTTCTTTGTTTTTGAAGTTATACTGATGCACATTGTTATTTGGGTAGTTCACTAAAATAAAAATATGGTATTTCAAATATTTATTTGACAGGGATGACGTAAGGGGGTGAAATGGGGGATGAATTTGTATGGAAAGGTCTCTGTTTTTTAAGTTATAGTGAAACAAATTGATAGAAAAATAAAATAAAAACGTATGCGAAGTTGTTTGATTTATTACTTACGCAAAGAAAACGCGCAAAAGCGTTAGGCATTTTTGGAATATCTGCTCTATGATTGTTATTTTCAACTTTTTGAAGAACACTTGTAGCTCTTCATATAAAAAAAACTACACAGATGAATATTTAGTGTGCAAAATAGTTATAATTATAGCTACTGAATACGTTTTTAAGGTTATTGTTTTTCAGACTTTTTTATTTTAGGAAACTATACCGACAGCAGTCTCTGTTATACACATTAACAAGGCATGCAGTTTAAAAGGTATAATAAAATGAATAAAAATAACTATTCTATTACACGAATACCATTATTGTACATTATTATCCTTAACCGGAAAAAACGCCATTTACCGCATCACTAGCTCCTGCACCTAAGTAGGCAATGATGGTAACAGCACACCGTTTCATCCCTGCCCTGCTCGTTAGTTTTCTCCGAGATACTACGGCGGTAAAATGGGTAGAATGGTAGCCAGAATGGTAGGTAGAATGGTAGATAATGTACCCATTACCATAGCTGACGTCAACATTTAGATAGTTTGGGAACGGATGGCAAGGTTAAAAAGGTCGTAACTCGATGAGACTTAATAACGGGTTACATTTGTATTTTTATACGGATTATGTATTTTTCGGTATCTTGGTTGACGAAACGAACCATATTTGCTACGTGGCCAACTCTGCTATCCGTCTAGTATACTATAATTCTAGTATAAAACCATTTTTTACCGCAATTGGTTTTTAGAATTTTCTTAGATTTTGTATCAAATACTTTAACTTAATGGGCTACATACATACATAATGGCAGATTTTCTGAAAGCCAATAAAAAACAAGTTTAGCTCATAAAAATCAGTTCGATGGCAATGTGGCCCTGAGCAGTTTCACTATCTTGTCTGTGCTTCTGAAGATTTTGAACGAATGAAGCAAAATAGAAAGGTCAAAAAATAAAAATTAACCTTATTTCATTCATATCAGATCTGTCGTGTGGTTTTTTTTTGGTTATTGTTTGTATGACAAAGTTTTTGCCCATCGTATTTCTTAAGCTTTCGTTATTCCATACAAATTAGTAAGTGCGCCTTGCCAATTGATTAATTAATTACTATCAATAAACATAACTATTACTATCAACAAAAAATAATTACAATAATAAAAGATTAATAAAAAAAATAGGTACGATAATAATTTTATTATCAGAATTACAACAAAATGATACAAGAAAACTCGGAAAAGCACTTCACCAACGAACGAGAACTGAAGCAGTGAAAGTGAGTGAACTGCTTTTTCACAAGAAAAATGCGAAAAAAGCGGGCCATATCTCGCCATCGCCGTCTATCCTTTGGCTATATAACAGAATTGTCTCGGATATGTCAGAGACGTCTGGTTTAGAGTGGTCGCACATTGATTCGGCACGGCACCCGAAAGGCGCCGGACCGACCGAAACACACTGCGTAGAATTAACTGGTGCGAGCGAGACAGCCGTCTCGAGAAATTTCTTACGGTGTACGGGACCTAGCACAAAATGTATGCACGGAGCGCCTTCGGGCAAAACCGGACGGTTTTTCTATCGGATTTTCTCGTCGTATGCGGCCGGTCTTAATTGGCAAAGCCGTCGGGAGGGAAACCCGAAGATTGCTCGTAGCAGATTCAGTCCTGCCAGACGTCTTATTTTTTCATACTTTCTATGCATTCATAATTTGTTATTGTGTTATTGTAGCGCTCGTGGCGTAGCTTGTCTAGGTGATTCTAAACGATCACCGATGTTAAGCAACGGACGGTCCGGTCAGTCTTCGGATGGGTGATCGTGAGTGGCATTTATTTCTGAGCGCTACCGTAGATCGGATGACACGTTAAATTGTTGGTCCCGGTTGTTTGTTCTAGTTTCTATAACAACAACCGTCAGCCATGTCAGAGGCCTTCGGGCGACACATGAACTCTGACACTAGGGCTGGCCACTCAGCAGCCCCAAGGAGAACGCCTTCGTCCAGCGGTGGACGTAGGTGTGGTAATAGGTACATAATTATTATTACTTGACAAAATCTCTACCTACGCTGAACGAAGCCCCACGGAAACATAAATAATATAACATCGTCAGTAGATAACAGCATCGAAAATAGTCGGAAAAGTTAATTATTTCGTTTCTATTTGTTTCCCAAGATTATATTTTTATTTCTATTTATACTTACATTGTAGGCGTTTTATTTCTGTTCTCCACGAGGCCAAGTTTTGTTCATTACGTATTTATAGTTACCGCAAAATTGGCCAAACGTCATTATGTAGGTAGACATGTTCTGACATTTAGAATTATTTTGTAAGGTCGTGGAAGATTCAGCTCTCTCTTATTCACTGTGTAAGGTAGAGTTTAAATTGCCCAAAAATGGCTGTCAATACTGTTTTGCCACCGTTTTCTATGCTTTGTGGATCTGTACCAGGACCAGTAATTTTTTTGGTTGTTCTTCATTTCCTGTGAAACAGAAATAACAGTTATTTAATTTTATAGTTTTTTTGTTTAGTTAGATGTAGGATAGGACTTTATCCGACTACACATTTTTTGATTATTTAATGGTAAGGGAGCAGTATTTTGCTGATGTGCATTGTTGATTTTCAATATTTAATTCGACTGTTGTAAACTGTATCTCTAGTGTATTTCCGCTGTACTATCGTGTTGAGGTTTTCATTAAAAAAAACCTTAAACCTTATCTGTAATAAAAAGTTATTGAGCCTGAAACAAATAATCAATATAATCTGAAAGATTTTTTTTGTCTGTTAAGTCTATCTTCTCATTTATAATCCATTTATCCAGATTGTTCTTATGCGTTTATGCATTTTGATGGAACGATGTCTTTAGGCAACCTGTTGCAATTTTATTGTACATAAACGACTCTACTGCCGAAGATATGGTGAGCAGTGGTCGGACTGTGTGGCTGCAGAATAATTGTATGACGTTTGCTTTCTCTTGTGTAGGAGTCTTTTAGCGAGTAGATGATTGTTATGTATCGGTAGAACCCGTTCAAGATTTTAAACGTCATTAAATGATTAAGCCTTCGTCTTGTATCTCGAAAAAAAAACAAGTTATGGAAAATAATACAATGCATCGCTGCATTGATTCCTTTTCCCGTCAAAAGCCCGGCATTTCAATAGAGATTGTTTTTTTGGTGTCCATGGTATTTCCTAGCAAGTAAAATGTTTTGTTGTTTGCCGCATAAAAAGGGTAGGTACTCATGCGTAGGTGAATCTAATATTATCTTACGAGAAAATCGGACCTAGAGTTGCCAGGCTGATCCGTCATCTTGAAAAAGTACCTACGTCTACAACGAAATCCAATAACAGACAACCCCTTTATCCTGATTCGGTTTCTTTTTTCGCTTGTGTGGACATGACCTTTTCTAGTGCGCTCCGGGCCTTAGACCCATGTGGACTGAACGAAAAATGATCGCGTAGGACGGGCATAATTATTATGATACGTGGATTTGAGCCTTGTGGAAAGGTTTTTTTATTCCTAGACCCAGAGACAGTAATAATGGAATGGACGGGCCCAGCGCTTGAAAATCGTTCAAAATTTACAAGTCAACACAATGCTTGATTGTGTTGAAATACCTAGCTAAAAGTATGCATATTACATTTGCCAGAAAATAGAGATAGCAAATCTAATTACTGCATGACAAAGAGAGAACACATGTACATGTATTAGAAGTTTGTATTGTCGTATCGTACAGCTCGCATATCGCAAAGGCAGAGTATGACTGAAGCAAGTGGAGAGCCAGCGCTCAACCTATAGTCTTCAAGATCCGTGCGCTTATTTCCCGTCCATTCATTTTATCGCCTAGACCTTAACAAAAAAATGCTCATTGCTGTAACGAGACGAGCAAGACGTTCGCCTAGTCGTAAGCATCACGCCTGCCCATAGCAGGGTTAGAATTATGAACTTGCGAACAAAATCCTGCGCCGCACTGCACCTTTAGATATTATAAGATGTAAACAATTTTGCCCAGTAATTTATTTGGTAACATTGCCCTACAAACTGAAACACACACACACTGTACTTGCACACTACTGCTTGGCTTTTGAACAATTCGCAAATGTGTGGTAGTTCTCCAGGCGGACTCTGCAATAGAGTCCTACCACTACTACATAGTATGTATCTATGTGCGCGAGTACCTGTAATTATTCTTGACGAAATTTGGTACCTACACAGATTCTACATCTTCATAGAACTTTTTATAGTCGGCGATTTATGACCCCCAAAAAGTAATAAAACGAAAAATTTGCAACGGCGCCATATACAGCTTGATTTATATTTAACAGAAACAGTCGGTAAGTACTCCATTACAAGCAAGAAGTTCTAATATTTACAAAATGGGTCAAGAGATAAGGCGCGTTGTATTTTAATCTTTCGCGTGAGTTTTCGCACAAAAAATAAATTATCGAACGAAAACTCTTGCGAATACGTCTTCAAACGATTCTATAATAAGGCCCAAGGCCTCAGTTAGCGAAATCGCAGATTACTATTAATTCGTAATTTATTAATAATTCGTCATTTTGGTCACAAATCACAAAGGATAAAATATAAACATGGATCAATGGTTTATTCCAAAAATCAAAATTCATAATAATCTGTCTGAATTCATGTTCATCTGTAATAATTCTGAATGTAGACTTCTAGTTAGTATGCTTGTCACGTATGGGATTACGCGTGTTTCGACATTATTTACCTTTTGGAGTAGGGATGGGAAAATCAAGACTGATTGTTGTCGAGGATATCTGACTGAACGGTCTGTTCCCACTAGTTAAAAATTGGTTGTTCCATTGATAGAACTAGTCTGACTTTTTTGTCCAACTTTTTGGTTTTGTTTTTTGTAAATAAAATAAAAGAATTACTTTCCGTTTTTAGAAGAATCGAACTAGCGAGACCATTTATTTCGTCCAATTAGTTCTATTGCTCAAGAATAATTTATATTCGAACTTCTGAATCCCTGACATTCAGCCCCCATATTCTAAACACAATCGAATCGGATTCGATTCGGAAAACTACTCTCGTCATCTCTATCTTCCGCGTTAAGTAGGAAGGAAAGGTAAGTCATATTTCAGAAGGGTTAATTTTATTGAAATCAATTCAGTAGTTTGGTTTTTAAATCAAAATAACTAAAAAAAAATATGTCATCCAGGTTACTGGAATTGAATTCCGTTGTTTTTTTTTTAAATTCACTTATTGTAAATATACTTTTAATACCTGACAAAGGTATTTATAACCAACACGCAGATAAAGGACAGACATCTATGTTCGAAAATTTATCGTGAAAATTTATCGTGTTATGTTTCTTTATCGACTAACTCCAAGACTGCGAGGCATCACTATTTGATTCGACCTGACTTGGACACGAGAAGATTCACAATTAATCCTAATCTTTTTGAAACGAATCATGAATAAAGAAGCCTCACAAAATGATCTCTGAAATAATTTTTCTATCTACTGAAAAATAAATGGTCTGAGAATAATGAAAATGATTTCTACTCACAATTTATTTAAACCCTTGGATATATTTTTGATGAAATTATTGTCACGTGATTTTTCGCTTTGTTTCATAAGAACATTTTGAACAAATTTTATTATTCGATTGGTTACACAATAGTAGGTACGTACCTATAACCACCAAGTGTAACAAAATTTGTTACAGAAGATTGCTCCCTTAAAAAACGCCAGTTGAACTACACAGTATACATAACTATATATTATAAATAGGTAACTACAATTATGTCTTACTAGCTGCGCCCCGCAGTTTCAACCGCGATTCTTGGGATAAAAAGTAGGCTATGTGTTATTCTGATGTATGAGCTATATTATTGTAAAGTTTCATTACAATCCATACAGTAGTTTTTTGCCTGAAAGAGTAACAAACATTCCCATACATACAAACTTTTGCGTTTATAACATTAGTAGGAGGTAGGAAGTAGGGTTGAGTGCAAGCTAATTTGTATTCTATTTGTAAGTAATAAAATTTGTATACAGAGTAGAGGCGTGCGCGCGGCTGGCAGGAGCCGTGGGACATCAAAGAGCCAAGCTCTACAGTGGAATATCGATACACTGTAATACAAATAAAGTACAAATTAGCTTGCACTGAATATGACGTTGTCGTTAAAGGTAGGTATAGGTTTTAAGTATTATACGTTGAGACGCGTTTTCTGTGAGATTGAATCGTAGTGCTATTGAATAGAATAGAAAATAGTAAATATAATTATTTGTATGAAACTGGTTTTGTCAAAAGAAATTTTTTTCTCATTCGTAACTGGTTACGGAATTATCGTTACGTAGACGGCCGAAGGGAATTACAAAAGCACTTCAGAGCTAAACGCTTTATAGCCAATAGATGTTAAATAACAGTGCTTTACGAGCGATCTTTCTTATTGAATTGAGCTGTTAAACTTCGCTCGAGTTGATAAAATTTCGAAGGAGCATTTAAATTTCCTTTTCACTATGTTTCAGTTTTATAGTATATTTTACTTTAGAATATTTATATGAAGTTTTTCCAAACATTGGGTAATTCTATGTTTATTATAGTTGATCAACACAAACAGTTTAAGAATTAAGACAGGTAAGGCAGAGACTTCTGTAGCTTAATTGGCAAATCAGTTGGGACGGAAACCTAGAGATTGCTCGTAAGCAGGTACTTACAAGTCCTGCCAGAAGTCCTAATTTTTCTGACTGTCTGCATTAAAACATAGATATACCCAAAGTGTGGAAACACTTCCTAAATATATTCAATAGTTAAGCCAAAGCGACATCTCTCTCTGTAACGGATCCGGGTTGGCTCTCCGTAGCGCTATCTCCCTTTGACCGCGTTCCAAAGATGGGAATTAAAAAGAAGTTTCAATAATTTCATTTGCAATAATATTCTGAAACCAACAAGAATTGCTACCGGATTGCATGAGGCAGCTTTATCTCCGCAACAGCTTGTACGCTTCTCATTATCATCATCATTATCATGTACACTTCCATCTAACCCACTGGAGTTACTATGCCAGTGGCCCAGAGCCTCGCTCCGTTATTTCAAGGAGCTGGGTTGGCTCGGGTAGACGCTGGCGGGGGAAATGCACAATACACCCCTAGCGGGACGTCAGTGCAGGACTTATCGCCCCACGTTGAATAAGAATAAGAATAAGAATATTCTGAAAGTTTAATATCAAATGAATTTTGTCATGATAATTTCGTTAGTTTTGATCGATAACAACTCATAATACCAACAATAGCAGAATATCAGCAGTATTATACAACACTCATGAGTTTTGGCGGGAACACGGAAAAATCATGTCGCTGCATTCTAATATTTTCTTTTAAAATAATTAAAAATGGTGGTGTTTTATTCATTGAGTGTTGAATTACATGCCCGAGTGAGGGCAAGTGATATAATGTGGTGAAACATGTCTTTTCGTGTTGTTTTCAAAACTCCGTAGAAGCTCATAGTAAAGTCGCCACATATTTGCTAGGGCATGACTTGGACTTGACTATGACTAATTTCGTGTGACTAACTGTGATTTTATGACAGATTTCACTTGATTATACTATTAAAACTTCAAAATTCATAAACCTGACAATGGCAGAATGCACAACGTGCGATGCCAATAACGTACAAAAATAAAATACTCATCATACTCAAAAATACTTTTTAGATTGTACGTACCTACTTATAAAATTGTACGTACTTATAAATTAATATTAAGTGCCGAAAATCGTGTCACTTAATTCTGATATGGGTCCCCGTCTTTAGAAACCTAATTAAATAAAGGTAGGCACTCATTATGCTACGAAAATCTCACAGGTGTTTAACTTTGTGAAACCTTGACCCACTTTCAGGAGAGAAGATTATAACAATTGTAATGGGGATCTACATTGCGTTTTTTTCCGCTAGGTGGCGCATCGTCGATGCGGCCATAGTCAATCTCATAGATTTTGTTGTTTTTTTTCTTCTTCAAATTAATGCTTTTAGTCTTATTAGACTCGGATTACCAGGGAGGATCTGTATATTATACTGGTTTGTACAGTATCCTTTGCTTTGCAAGTTAAAGCTTGGTATGGAAGTTTGTATAACGCTCTGAATCGTAACCGTAATTTGCTGTGTCGTGTGTCGTCTTGTAGAAAAAATTACGCAAAATATATCGTGTTTTCAATAACAAAATTCTCTTAGACGCATTATTTAATATGATTTTTCTAGCTTTCAATATGGTAAAAAATCAAATTAATTTTTCGACAGGTAACATTGGAATATCCTGGCCTTAAAGCTAGTACCTAACTATATTGATCAGTGTATTATAGGTATCTAATAACAGCAGTAAAGGGCTCTTAAGGTACTTGATTAGTCGCCGCTTTGTAGGGCCCTTTACAGGGTCTGGCGGGCTTCTGACATAGTGAAGTAACGTAACAGTAGATTAACTCTTTGTTGTTAAATCTAATTTCCAATATTGTTACAGAGTTTTGGCGGGAACACGGAAAAATCATGTTGCTGCATTCTATTATTTTCTTAAACTAGTGTTTTTTCGTGAATTTATGATTTAAAATGGTGGTGCTTTATTCATTGGGCGTTGAATTACATGCAAGACTGTGGGCGAGTGATAAAATGTGGTAAAACATGTATTTTTGAGTTTTCAAAACTCCGTAAATCTTATAATAAAGTCGCCACAACTTTACTAGGGCTTGACTTGGACTCGACTTTGACTGATCTTATGTGACTAACTGTGATTTCATGACATATTTGACTTGATAATACTACATAATTGGACATTCATATACTTGACTGGCAGAATGCACAACGTGCGATGCCAATAACAAAGAATAAAAATATTGTTACCCTTTGACCAACAAGAGGGGTGTTATGAGTTTGTCGTGTGTATGTATGTGGCATTAGAGCTCCCAAACGTTTGGCAGCACCATGCCACAGACAGAGCGTGGGGACATAATATTATAATGGCTGAACCAATTTTGATTATGATTTATTTGTTTGATAGGTGACTTGATCGAGAGAGCTCTGCTAAACGGTTTTAATATAGTTTTTTGATTTTGCTGTGTAAGAATATTTTCTTATTTTAAAACATTGAACCATAAAGAATTTGAGAAAATCCCGGGCATATAAGATATCCAGTTATTGAAGGATATTTTTGTCACTGGGATAGGTCATATTATGTCATACTATATATACCAAAATTTTATTTTAGTAAACGTCTCACCATTTACATTTTATTTTCTTAATTATATATTTAAATCGCTCTATCGGTACTCCCTCTACTCATCAGCCAAAAGACGTCCACTGCTGAACGAAGGCCTCCCACTTAATAGGGAGGGGTAGCCATAATCCCCACGCTTGGCAGGCGGCTTGGAGATCGCAGTGTTACCACTGTTAACAGAAAGGACGCTGCTGCCCGTCCTCTGGTGGTTCTGGATGCTGTTTGAGGACATACCCAGGTCCAGGTCCAGGTCTATCGGTACGTATAAGTTTAATTCAGGCACGCGGATTGGTTCTCGTATGAGATTAATAAAGGCTAACTAAAGGCAGCAAAACATAATGAATTTGCCACACATCGTAATATAGCCTGTTGATGGCTCGTGAACATAATTTCTCCTACAAACACGACACACCATTGCAGGCAAGGGGCGAGGTAACGTTCTATGTTTGCGATTGGCCAATCACTGCGATGACGCAATCTCAGTTATGAAATACAATGAGTTTCTGACGTACTCGCAGTGGATAGCAGTGGTTTTTAAAAAAAAACGTATGAGGGGAAATCGGACGATCACTCAACAGGGTTTACTTATAGTGTTTGGGATTTGCCATCCTTCTTTAAAAAAAAAATAATTAAATGTTTAAGACCCTTGCTGAAGTTGCTTAAGTTAACTAATGCCTTTCAACATTTAAAGGCGTTTTGAATAAGCCGTATAAACGACTCGTAAATTAGCTTACTGCCTTACTTTTATACTGTGACTCGATTCAAGTTAGGTATTAAAGTAGATTTTCTGGCCTTATTAAAATACTTTCGACTTGGAAAGTATTTGTAATAAAGCTTAAAGTGCGGTTATTTATCGTTATACTAATTTGCGGATAATGGAAGTATTTTGGGTGGTCGGTATTAATAAGCGGTCGGTTGGTCTAAAATTCGATTCGGCGAAGCAGCACAAGGGCTCAAATAATGATAGCCTCGACAGTGATTATATTTTTATTATACACGTATTTATTTCATATCATTATCATATAAAAAACAAATTATAAAATTCTTAAAAACTAGGGTGCCGCCAGCAGCGGGGCAGGGCTCAAGCTGCCGGTGGTTAGGGCTGCAGAGTGAGGAACCTCCTGACAATGCGTGCCGTGTCGAGGACCACTGCCTTTTGTATCTGACCCTTGACCCAACCTATTATTATTATTGACAGCCTTATAGCTCAGTTGGCAGCATGTCTGCATTCAGAGCTGTAGGGCGTGGGTTAGATCCTCACCCAGGACAAAAAGTTATGTGATTAACATAGATGTTTGTTGTGTGTCTGGGTGTAGTATGTATTATAAGTGATTTATATAGGCATTTACGAAAAAAATAAAGTATATAATTATAAGTATTCTATCAGCTATCTGGTTTCCATAATAGAAGCTTTGCTTACTATGGGGCTAGATGGCGCTGTGTGTAAAATGTCCCCCAATATAACATTATATTTGAGCCATTTGTTGTTGAGACATTGGGTCCATGCGAATCTGGAGCTCTAATTCTTTAAAAAAAACCGATACGACACGAATCCACGCGTGATCAAAATGCTGGCGTTAATTTGGCCTAACGCATAAGTATTGCCATACAACGTGGCAATGCCGCCAGCATGCTGGAGGATGGGTACGCTTTCGATTTGTCGATCGGAAGTTTTATAGCGCTATTATTATCTCACATTTTATTTCAAAGCATTGATCTTGCGAACTACTCCGTTGGATAAGATAAGATTAAAAAACTAAGATTTAACTACTACTATATCTTCGTTGTTCGATCTTAGGTCTTAGGTTTTTTAGGTTATGGACTCGAAATGTTGTCATTGTCTTTATACATTTTAAATTATTAACAAATAAAATGTATTTTTTTATTTAAGGTGGTGGGTGGTATCGCAGATATGCATAGGCGACCGTCTAGCACCATCGGCAACCCGTCCTTTTATTTTTTTGCCTAGGTGGCATTAAAAATCTTCTAATATCTCTCAGGATGACATCAGCGCAGTGCAGTGCGGCGCAAGAGTTTGTGCGCAAGTTCACAATTCTTGCACTGCTGCTTATGGGCAAGCGTGACGCTTACCTGGTGGCAAACGTCTCGCTCGTCTCATCACCAAATTACACCAAAAAAACAAAGGTATAACTGCGAATTTCATTTCGCCGAAAAAGCTTTCCACGTAAAATGTCAAGTTCGCACAGAATATAACGCATCTGTTTGTGGTATCACAACAGCATGGCGTCAGTATGTGGATTATTAACTAAATTAAAATGGAATTTTGAATTATGGATAAAGTTGCGCATAATGAGATAGCATTCCAGAAAATAACTGTCATTTGAACACAGATGTATGAAAACTTTTTGGTAAGACAAGTGTTCTAGTAAGATCTACGTGTGTGCCATTATCACGTAGAAATCTACTAAACCGTATAACACTCTAATTATTATAAATGCGAAAGTTTTTCGGTAGGTATGTGTGCGAATGTTTAATACCTCTTCTGTGTGTGAGTTTGTTTGTTAACGTCAAAACGTCTGAACGGATCTGGATGAAATTCGGAATGGAGATTTCTTATTTCCCGGAATAACATAAGGCTAACTTTTTATAATCATCATCATTTTTAGGGTTCCGTACCTTAAAAGGGGAAAAGGAACCCTAATAGGATCATTCCGTTGTCTGTCTGTATGTCTGTCTGTCTGGCTGTCTGTCTGTCAAGACCCTTTTAACGTTTTTGGACTTATGTTGTAACCAACATAAGTTCAAAAATCAAAGCCGTTCACACAAAAACAGTCACGGTCAAGTCCAAGTCGTGCTTAGTGAAGTTGTGGCGGCTTTGTTGAGAGCTTTTACGGAGTTTTGAAAACAACAAGAAAAGATATGTGAGTTACCACCACATATTTTTTTAAATTTAGTATTTGGCATATTGAACGAAAGTGGTTTTTTTTTGGGTTTCGTACCCAAAGAGAATCCAACTGAACCCTATTATTAAGCCGCCTACCGTGACTGTTTGTCTGTTCATCTGTCTTTCCGATCTTTACTGACCTATAATCTCGTGTATCGTAATAGATAGCCGGTTGAAATGTTCACTAAATATTCGTTACTATCGCGGATTACCTAGTACATGTGGTGGTACGGAACCCTCGTTGTTCGAGTCGCAAGATGACTCGTACCTTGGTGGCTTTATTTATCATTAAGCAGATGAAACCGCGATGTGCAAATTATATATAACGACAAGCCCGCCCGCACGTAAGATTCACCCGCCCTTTTACCCCATAGGTCATCCCTGTCAAAAAAATATTTAAATACCATATTTTAATTTAGTTCATATAAAAAAACCCTATGTAATGCCTATTGTTCTGGTATCCCAGAACAATAGGTTATCATTTAAATTTTATTATTTATTATGAAATACGCAATAATAACACAAAAATATTTGTTTAAATGTTAATCGATTACCAAGTACAAGTCGAACAACAACTCGAATGGACAGAATGGCAGAGAAACAAACGACATAGGCTTATCAAAATGTATAGGTATGAAGTGTTCCCTCACTTAGGGTATTTCACGTTTTTTCAAGTCCTGCCAGAAGTCAGAATTTTTCATACTGTCTATGCATTAAAAACATATAGACATAAGCTTAAATATGGGACGTTAAATACGGACGGACACACTTTAAAAAAAGGTTTATATTCATATTTTTGAAAGATTTGTGATAGAAATAAACAAATAGAATCAAAACAAAGTCGAGACAAACAATAAATAATATTACACTTACGTGAAATTTCATCTACAAAATATCGCTTGGGAATACCCATGTGACGACAAAAACCTTTTTTGTTTTTCCTTTTCACATGCAAATTCCCAATGCTCATGAGCAGTACAGATCCCGTAGGTATTCATTACAATCGGTTTATCCTACACGTTATCCCTATCAGCTCAAGGGCATAGAAAGGGTTCGAATATTAGAGGTGGACACACAAATCCATTCGAATAATTTTACGAATCGATAGATCATCGATATGGCCCTCTTATCGATATGATCGGTAGATTTGTAGATCTCAAATGTTTGGATCTCAACTAGGTAATTTCCAGAAGCTTTCGAACGGCCTTAAAATATTCTTACGTCTATGCTTAAAATATTGATTCCAGACGTAAGAATTGATCACTTGGGTCTAAACATTACTACATTCATTGTAAGTATTATAATAATAATAGTAATGTTTTTTTGTCATTATTCACATTTACCCTAATTATCGCAAATTTAGACAAATTTGCTTATAAGAGCTCGATAGTCATTCGAGTTTCAAATCATTCGCAAGCTTGTTCGAAACTTTGAGTCATCCCTAGCCCGATTGTCCCAAGTTTGTGGACGATTGGCCCCGGGCCGAGCTTTATTGCTATGGGAAAAATATTTGAATGCTAAAAAGGGACCAATTGGGTCTTATTGGGTGAAGGGTCCGTTAAAGAAATGTCGGGTGACAAGGTTGGCTTGAATGGGCTATTGGCTATTTTTTGGGTAAACTGGCAAGCGATTTGCTAGGCTTATCAGACCTGAGAGATCAAAGAAGACAATAAAAGTTAGTACTAGTGCATTAATTTTGCCGTGTGATTAGGGTTATTAGGTTTACGTTCCTCTAGCACAACCTATTATAGCAGCTTAAGTGGCGGTGGGTCGGAGATGGATACATTTAAGCCGAGGTAGCCTAATCGGAAACAGATCGACTTGATATTGTGAGGTTGCGGATTCAACCCCTGAGCCCGTGCCAATGAGCTCTTTGAAGTTTATGTACGCTTTTCATACAAGCCCAGTCAATGTACGAGACTTAGTATAGCGGTTTTTCCGAATAAAAATATATAAATATTCAGCTATGAAGGTAACAGTTCGTAGTGAACCTGTAAGGATATGCTTCCTTACGGGTACCTATTGACTTACTATTTTATAGGTAATTCCTGTGTTTAGCTTCCTAATAGCTGAACATGCTTGAATAACACACTTTTATGTATTACTTTTCTTTATTTGGATAATGTTTCTCACATCTCGTTTTTGAGGCATGATGTTCGTCTTAGATTAGGCCCTTGTAGAAAGTTAGGTGCCTTCTTTTACCTTGTATGTTTAGGGCAAGTTGCTATAATTTTCCTTCTTTCGTGTTCACACGATTTCTCCTGCTAGGAACCAATGTTTTCCTGGTTTGTCGGCATACGGGCGTTCTTTGGGTCCGTATGCTGAATCTTTCATGCTCTTCTAGTGCCGGGATCGACGCTTTCGGATTAATTTTGGAAATAATAAATTTTCCTGGTACCTCTTCGATCTGCATGAAACTTACATCGATCGGAGAGCGAATTTTTGTGATTCTTCTGGTGTAGTTAGATTGTGAAATAACTTATTGGTTTTGCTTGAATATTGGTTTAAAATTAGGTAAACAAAGCGCTGTCAATCTTGACAGTTGTCAAATTTGACCGTCTGTAGTCTCCATGTAGTTTCGTGAGTAGAGGTTTGCCTGGAAATCTCGACTACATGGAGTATTTTTGGGTAAGGTCTTTTATATTATTAATAGGACCTCTCCGCTCTGTGAACAAAATTTCAGGCTGCAGAGAATTTTAGAAATGGCTCTAGAATACTTTCAAAATCCGTATATAAGGGAGACTTCCATCCCTGGTGCGGGATTCTGTTTTTGGATTCTGATTCTACAACTACTACTGAGATCAATGATACTTATGCCCTAGGGGTTATCGTGATTAAATTTAACCCAGTCTTAATTTTGGACGAGTTGGTCCGATTTGATCTCTTACTGGGCAAACCTTAGGCCCTTCATTGTTCCTTTTCTTTTCTCACCACAAATTATTTCAGATTCCCTAGACGGTTGCCAGCTCCAGTTCTTGGGGAACTCTGCCCCAAGACCCGTATTCCTGCTTCGGGGAGCTGAAATTCCGAGCAACCCTGGTGTCCTATGTCGTGCCTACTTCTGGTTGCGAGAATTACAAGTAAATCTGGTGTCCCGTGGTTGTGTCTGCTTCTGGTACAGAAGCTCTCCAGTGAACGTGTCGGCTTCTGGAAGCTTCAAGCAATCTCTACTGCGGAAGTCTTCATGGTGGCTAGATTTCTCTAATAAAATATTCTTCTTTTGGCTTTCAATATTAGGGATCCGTAAGGTTACCACTTCCATATAGGAAATTATCAGTATAGGCAAATTCTTTAAAAACACTAGGTAGGACATCTATTTGAGAGAGATTAAAATTCTTATAACCTATACCATCTTTTATTCTTAAAACTGCACTTCATTACAAACCGTACAAGGCCAGGTGCGACAAATTGTACGAATTGTACGATGTCGTCACACGCGGCGATGGCCAGCCTGCGGCTATCTCAGATCTTGTACGATTTTTTGCTTTTAGTTTTTTTTCTAGTTTATTAAACGCTGAAAATCTAAATGTGTGAACATTCTTATTTATTTAAAAAACGCATTTTTTTTATTTGTTTTAGTTTCGAAAGTGCATTTTGCTTAATTTTAGACTTTTTATACGAGAGATAGGTTGCGTTATAATACGTAGAAAACAAAAAGCTATTTTTATATTATTCTATGTGAACCTCTAATTTTCCTGGGTTGTACCACTGGCTTGCAAACAAAGCAAGGTGTGGTGAAAACTATATAATATATAAAAAATATATTTTTAAATAGCAGCATTTCTTTCCCACCGGGTGTCATAGTATGACACCTATTTTTATTATTTTCATGGGATTCTACCCCTCCTATATACGCCCGTGACCACAATGATTATGATTTCTTCACGTTTCGAAAAAGCTCGGAGATAAAGCCCGTAGTAGCAAATTGGCATACGCCTTGCGACGTCCAGCCCAATCATTGTAAGCCAAGCACTGAGCAATTGCTAACAAAAAAAAAACACACAGTTACGGTACACGTACTTAGTAATTTTTCTCTTTGGGTCATTGGATTGCGACTAAGGCAACCCTTATTTTTACACAACAAATGTTTGTTAACGTTTAAAACTCTCGTAATTATGAGTAATCTATTTTCCTTTTCTTTTTTCTATTTGTTAATTGCCAAAAGTTATAATTTATCGACTGAACTTTTACACGTTTTTATTAACGTGATTCTGGATCAAAATGAAAACAGAATGCTGTTCTGTGAGATGTGTTTTATAATTTTGCGTTCCTAATAAAAACCACCATCACATATTTTTCATCACACTTGCTCGTAAAGTGGATCATATTACATCGGTTGTAGGCTCATAATCCAAGATCGCGTGCTCTTTATTTTATATTATAGCACTAGTGCTATAATAGTTAGTAGGAGATCTTAGGTCTCTATTTCTAAGGGGACCTTGCATTAATGAGACAAAGCAAACCGCTTGGAACAGGTGTTCCTGGGGGTAATCTGAGCTGTTTTAGCCCGGTTGCCACAAGATTCCTCCTAGCAGGTGGGTAGAGGAAGGGGAAGGGGGGGGGGGGGGGGGGGGGAGTGCGTCCGGCTCACTTAATATTTTTTTATCTGCATACAGATGTAGCAACTATATCGAGTTTGGTGTATTTTTCTTATAATTCGCGGACGAGGAATTCATTTCTATCCCCTGGCCTACTGACCCGTAATGGGGAGGTATTATGCAGCTCGCGCTCAAAACACTGCCTCGTGTGTAATGACCAAAATAGCACACTTGTATCATAATTTACTCGAACACCGTAACATACTTAATAAACACTAAACATGTGCACATCTTCTTTTAGACTGACCAATTTGACCGTCAATACGGGTTTCGTCATGGTCGTTCAGCTGGCGATCTTCTAGCATTCCTAACGCATCACTCAGCTGTAGCCATCGAGAGTGGAGGCGAAGCTCCGGCGGTGAGTCTTGACATTGCTAAGGCATTTGATAGGGTCTGGCATAGAGCACTCCTATCTAAACTACCATCATATGGCATACCGTCGGCACTGTGCACCTGGGTCTCCAGCTTCCTCTCTGGGCGATCGATTAAGGTCGTCGTTGACGGCTCTTATTCTGATGCTATGCCCATCAATGCTGGAGTCCCACAATGTTCTGTGTTGTCGCCTACACTCTTCATCCTGCATATCAACGACATGTTGCATTTTAACTACAACATTCGTTCTGATCATAGTACTGACGACGCACAGTACACTGGCCGTGTCGACGCTCAAAGTCTCGAGGTACAGGAAAACAGAAGCAGACTTGTATCTTGTATTGATAACTCTCTTGAGAGAATCTCGGAGTGGGGTGATCTAAATCTTCTAAGATTGAACCCTAACAAAACACAAGTTTGTGCGTGCAAGACAACTCCGTTTGTTGCTGCTACGCCGTTTAAGGGCATCCCGATCAAGATCTCTAAGAGCTTGGAGATCCTGGGTGGTGAGCATTCTGCGATCCCTAAGCCGTCTAACAAGAGTGGATTTTATGGCAAACCCCTCCCTACTAAGTGGAGGCCTTCGTCCAGCAGTAAACATCTTCTGGCTCATGATGATATGATGTGTACACGTAAAGTCACACTACGATTGGAACAGATAGTTGCTCATCACAACGTATGTCTTCTCCGTTCCTTCCTCCGTGAATGAGTCCGTTGTAGTAGTAGCTACTATACCATAGAAATAAAATAAGCCAAGTGTTCAAGTTTTAGCCTTCTAGCTAATATCATACACTCTTCGCATCTCGCATACTTTATAATAAGAGATTAATTTTCAAGTACAGTCATGTACATAATTGTGAATTTATCCACTCGCTTTATAGGTCAAAGCTTAAGCTTAAGTACCAGCTTAAGGGCCTGTTAAACCGAAAATTTTCTTTAATATCAATTTAATCTGGAATCTGATATGGGGATTTTAGGATAACCTTCTTGACAAAATAATGTTGTGTTAGGATATTATAGATAGGTAATCGAGGGACACATTGGATAAAATCATATTGTAAACTGTGGCAGCCTTTTAGAAAGATCTCTAGACTTGGAATGAGGTCGTGGATTCAAATCCACGACATTGATTCTGTTTTAATTTCTACATCGAAAACGTGCTTTTAAGGCGCGAGCAAGATAATTTAATTGAACATAATACAATAAATATTATTACTTTGTGTTAAAAAGGTGGATAGAATGAGCAAAGTATAAATCATTAGTACATTATGATACGAGTGTGCTATGTTGGTCATTACACTAGAGGCGGTATTATGCGCGCGAGCCGCAGGCGAGCGCGATAAGGAAGCCGAGAGCGTAATGACTAATAGCACAAGAGTTCCATACGACTGTTTTCGTCACACTTGCGAGGAAAAAAACAATTTTTTTTTGATAATAATCAACCACACAGCGAAAACATCAACAAACATTTGCGGAAAATGGCGCCCAAACCAGCAATGCGCGCGCAGGTTGACATTTACTTCAGCGGCATAAGAACTCTTTGTTGTTATTACAAAAAAACTGTAAGTATTACCCGGCTATATTAAGAGTCCTTCGTATACATACGTCTAATTGCA